>OX371183.1:2503461-3730961 GCA_947310635.1 Leptodirus hochenwartii | reverse complement strand
CAACCAGTACAATAATCTTTTAAGCATCGAATATATATATATATATATATATGCTAGGCTTTCAAATTGGGATAAAACCATGGATGGTAAAGTCAGAATGCACACGCATGCTTTATATGGGCTGGTTCGTTTAATAGTATTAAAAAGTGATTAATTTGAATAAATTTCAACATGAGACAGAATACCGAATGATATTTTGAGGGTGGAAAAGTAAGTCGATACAATCATTTAAAAAAAGCGTAATTAAGGAAATTGGGGGGGGGACGCCATAAAAAATATTTCAAACAAGCATAAATTCAATCTATTGAAACTATTTACCGAATCAATCAAAACATAAAAAAGAATTATCAGTTAAATGAATGATACATCTTACAGGAAACTAGTAAAAATTACAAATTTCCTAGTACATTAATTTAATGAAACGTTAACAAACTGGAAAACGTTACAAAATGGCAAGAAAGAATACGCAATTTTTTAAATAGTTCTGCTTGAACGTGCTTGCGAAACTTTCTATATTTATTCTGCAGGAATTTTGGAACATCCCGTACAGACGTGGCTCGCATATATACATAAACGTTCTGCAGAGGCACTGATATCGAAACCAGCTGTGCCTGCGCATATTTACAGAAACAATCGAATGTATGGATGTTAACTAGACATGGAGAACCAACTGAGACTCTCTGGTGTCTATGGGTAATATATGTACTTCTATTCAACATGGTATTCCAATGGGAACCCGTTAGGAACATTGGGATGGAACACAATAGGGGATTCTAAACGGGATGTTGCACACTCGATCTCTTTTGCTAGGAGAGTTTCTAGTACGTTTCTAACTGATAAGATGTCGATGTTATAGCAGGTGGTAGAGGCTATTTATTTAAAAAAAAAGTGTATTTTTCAGTGGTATATATATTTTTTTATAAAATAATGATCAGTGCCAACGCTGCTTATAAATTAATTCAAGATAATATCGTGTAGAATAATTTCTTAATTTAATTTTTTTTTAGATGCGTTTAGTTTTAAAAGTATCATTTTTTGGAAGTTAAAGAATGGCAACAATAATTAATATAATAAAGGAAGGGCATATAACGAAGCAATTATATTCTAATCATTCGCAATTTATTTGTTACGTGTCTTCGTGAAGTATGCCGAATTTTTTAAACCAGCAAGGTCTGTGTATGAAGAATAGTAAACATCCACGATTTAATGCATAATAAATATTATTGCACAATTTTAATATTAGTACTTAATAACTAAATATCCAAAAAAAAAAATGGATTTAAAAATAGACATAGGAGGTACTAGAAAAATACTTTTGTTACAATAAATTAATACAAAGAGTTTTGCCACGACATTTCGTATATTGAAAAAAACATAAAATTATCTGAGTGGGATATTTTTTCTATGCAACATTTTCGCCAAAGTAGGCATATTGCACAAACAAACATTGCTAATATCACATGCTGATCTCGTATATGAACTACTCATATAATTAACAAGTTATTCGTTGTTTTTTTTATGTGTCTTCGTTTTAATACTGCTGAAAGCAAATAATTTCAGTTTGGTAAACTTTCGCCAAAGTTTTTTTCACCGTGATATGTATTTTTTTATAATATTTCACATATTTTCGATCGTTAAACGATTATATTATTTCCATACAAAAATTTTATAACTGCCGAATTCACAACAAATATTCCTCTGGATATTTCTACGTTAACTATATGAATCTGCATGAATTAGAGATAGCTTAGTTCTATTGCCATGCACTTTCGATTTACCACCGACATTCCTTTGCGCGCGATGGTCGATTATTCGATTACTCGATTACTAACCTCATTCTCACCATTACAGCGTACGCTCAGTGGTAATTACAATATAAATCTTAAGTCCATGTTTAAATCCATTTCGCGCGATAGTTCTTAATACTAACACGGTGACAATTGTCATAGCCATTCAAATTGCGGTAAAATTACCGCGATGCGAGTTTCGAAAGAGTTCGTAGACCGTTATTTATTTGCAATAAAAGGATCTTTGATTGCATCGAACTCGTGAAAATGTTTCAGGTAAATTTTCATATTAAAACGTAAAGTCGATAATATTATGGAATATAAATTCATTTTTCAGTGCGCTGAACCTAACAGAGCGTCCCGTATAAGGCAGAACATTTTTTCTTTTGACAGGAAAATTGGTTGCGATTATCGACGTATAAACGAAAAATATATATCTATACAAAAAAAAATTCTATAAACCACACATAAAAGTAAATGTAAAAATTTGCTCCTGACATATTTTTTTTTTGAACACATAAAAATGTATTCCCAAAAGCAAACTATTTTAATTATAAAAGCTATTTAAACCTTCATTCATGGAATAAAAAACGATTATTGAAAGTCAATTGGAAAATATACATTACTAGAAATTTCTACAAGCCAATAGTTGAAGAGGGCACAAAAATTATTTGTCCTTAGTTGGCCGCTTAATTTGCCAATTCATCTTGATTTTCAAAAATAAATTCTGAATAAAAAACAAACAGAAACTAATTCCTCAGCCAACATTCTCACATTCTGAATGCTTTATTCGAATTGGTTGATTCCTCGCGTCGGTTTCGGAGTCCATCCTAACCGTCTCCCCCTTTATTCCATAGTCAAAGAACCCGCGTACTGTGGCACACACTTTCCTGCGCCACAGAAAACCATTTGTTATTCTTCTCTCGGGTCGGGATGGCTCACTCGGGGGCCATTTCAACCGTTCGGTTGGCAAAAAGAACACAAGAGGAAATCGAGGAGAACATGCCCCGACCCGATTCCACGAGAAGAATTGCCACAAATATACACTACCAATTGATACCCGAAGCAATTTGTTAACAGACCATTCTGCTATGCTAATTGCAGCTGAAGATTATAAGGCTGAGGAGATGCAAAAGAAATTATTGTATATACCACTTATTGACAAATTTGTTTTTGTAAAATTGAAACGACCTCATATTAAGAGTAACCATTTCAATAACCGTTCATGATTATTAAAATTGCATAAATAAAATCAATGACCTGACTTGACCTGCATTATTTATTACTACGTTCTATCCCGACATTTGATTATCAGTTTGGTAATTTTTAAGATTTGGCCAGCATAATCATTTTTGGTACCGTTCTGTAGATCAATTTAAATCAACGAAAAAAAAATATTTTGGCGTGTTGGAATCGTAGCTTTTTTCTTGTAAGTTACACAGGACGCGGTATTTTTTATTCCAGGATCGTGCAGGAGCGGGTGCCGTGTCCCTGTGTGTATAGTGTTGGGACATTTGTGATTCTTTTTCTGGTTTCCTGTCTAGATGTATTTATCTAAAACTGTCAGAGGGGCGACTAGAAAATAGACAAAGGTACCGCACTTGCCATTTTACAAATTTGAGCTGGTTTTATTACTTTATTCAAGTACAATTTTTTTTTTTTCGAAATTAGTTACGTTCGTTAGAAAAGTATTATTTAATAATTGGTCTTAAATCCCGTAATAAAGATAAATAATATGCTGAATTAGCAATTGTCTTCTCCCATGACGAAAAAATTATGTGGCATTTGACTTCATTGTGTAATGTCGTTAGTGTGTATTCATACCACGTAAAACTATTATATGACTTTATTTTTTATCATAGTTTATGCAGTTGGTACACTAACAAAAATGATCTGTAAAAAAAATTTAGTGAAATTTTGTTAATACGGTGAACAATTTCGATATATAAACATTATTTAAAAAAAATATGTAATGTATATATAGATTTTAAAATCTATATGAAATTTCTACCCAATTTTTGTCCTGACTGTATAAACCATATAAAATGTACTTGCATTTAAGCAAAACAATAAAATTGCAATATAATAAAACAATGTCAAATTTTAGTAGAATAGAAAAATACAATTGTTATTCGCTACGCTGAGTTCTTAAGCAATAGTTGTGAACATGTACAAGATTGTTAAGCTGCAATTGAGTTATATATTTCAAGGAATTATACGCGAGTTAATAAGGAGAAGAACAAAGCAAAATGCCATATTTCAGTTTGGTAATAATGTCATTCTTTTAAAAGGAAATATCATTGTAAAAATGGCTACGTTTGAATTTTTTAAGAAGATATGTCAAGGTATAAATAATACACGCTTTCTAAAATTGTGTTATAAACTCATAACAACTAGTTGGTTAATATGTAATTTCGAAAGTATGCGTTTTTTTTGGGGGGATAGCTGAACGAGGTTTTAGATCGAAGTCTTCAGCATAAGAAGGCTTTTAGGCTGTAAGTGGGCTTCGAGTGCGCAGACACATATAAAATGCGAAAGCCTCTTCTGTGGTAAGATCCATTGAATATGAATCGCAGCTGAAACTATAGATGAAGAAAGTGCGATGGAGATTCCGGCAAAAATAATCGAAAGAAGATATGACTAATAGAATTATTGAAAATCTTGAAAACAATTTCATCGATATTAAAGAATATTTGCTTAAAGTGGCTTAAATTGTTTTATTTAATGTATGGTGAATCAAAATATAAAGTAGTTTTGGAAAAACAAAAAATGTTTCTATAATTCATTCTAAATTTTCTACAAACTAGACGAGACAGATATTATAATAATTCCAATTTCCCAGGTAGTATCTCACCCTGAATCTACCCAATATGTTATACCTCTCGCGACTAGGACTTTAGGGACTCTTCCCTTATTTCCCAACACCTCTAGATTGTGTGCTAAACTTCATATATAGTTTCTGAAGAATTTATTACCTTCAGTTGAGCATATATCAGTCTACATAAATTTTTTTCGACTTGAAGCTTTTTACTACAATTTTTTTTTTACTTATTTTGCTGAAATGTTTGTTTTGGTATATTATATTATTGGAGTTTAGTATAAAATAGAAGTTATAGATCAAGATGGATCATTATAGACAACATCCGTTTACAAATTTGCTCCATATACTTTTGAAATTTCGCGAAACAAAATTTGACATCAAACAATCTGTTTTGTAAAAGTTATTCTGCAACTTTATAAATATTTTACGATTTTCCCGTTTCGCGTTTATGTTTTACAATCGACAATAAAATCTAAGAATAGCGAAAATAATACGCATATGTTTGTAGTGATTTTGTAACTTTCTGACAATTTGTATTTGTTTCAGTTGAACAGAAATAAATTTGCGATTTTGTAAAATCCGAACGTTTACTCAAATTGGTCGAAAGAACGTTATTTTAGTCAGAAAATGAAAAACCACTAAAAAAAATTTTTTTTTATGTACAAACTAATAAAACCCAGTAATAGATTTACTCTTTAACTGTGCCAACCCTCAACTATTATAAACTAGTAAAAAAGAAGATCCACATCCTTTGATACGTTTCTTTAGTCGTTCAACCCCTTTCAATCAACCCTTCAAGTCGATTATTTTCAATTACACCATAACAATTAAATTCTATAACATATTGTTATGTGGATCACAGGTTAACAACCTGAAGACTCACGCACATGTGATAAACTTACTACTACAAACATATAGCGTGCAGAAAAACAAACGGACCGACCATATGTGCCTATAGCACATTCAACAAACTTTGGCCGACGCTCAAATGTTGAACGTGTTTGCTACTGAATTAATACTTTTTTTTTGTACATAATCACGTAATTATAGAATAATTTTCTACATACAAATTTCATTGTAATATCACCTTTAAGCAATGTAAACAAGGCAACACTGCACTAATATAACACACCTTCAAATTGACTATTAACATTATTAACAAACTGTAACAAAATTTCAATTTAACTGTTAGTATCATAAAAAATCGACTATTAGGCGTTTTTTTATCTAAAATCAGCAAATATATGTTGAATGGAGTATATATACACGTGAGTAAACGTTAAAATAAAAGATTGCACAAACGCAGACTTGTATTTCGCAATTCATACACATCTACGTTAACAGAATAGAACAGGGTCGATGCAGTAATCATTTGAGCCCCATGTCACAAAGCGATACATCTACAGAAAACTCAAATCAAGACATCTATCGGATAGTTTATCTATGGTCTCTATTTAATGCGGCTCTATTTTATCTCGGGTATCATTTCTCTTGATGGTCCAATATGGCGGTAATTAGCGTGACGTCAACGTTACAAATGGTTCTGCACCACTGCATATCAAGATGGAATATAGTCGAGGAATAACATGAATACATTTAATTGAAAGTGAACGTAGTTTGGATTAACAGCAGCGAAATGGTACAAGAATTGTGATGAAGTGAGTAGAATTAAAGATATAAAATTGCAGATGGACATATGGCAAGAATATCAGGGCAAGAGTGGACAAGGATAAAGATGCGATCAGATCATAATATTTTTTATTTTATCAAGGGTTTTTTTCTTATCAAGGTACATCAAAAAATAATCAAGGATTTTTTTGATGTCTAAAACATCGTTGATTATGTCTTGTATTATATCCTTGAGTATAAAAATCTTCTTCGTTTCGTGTTCAGTTTTGCAAATTAAAACCATAGTTTATAAAACTAAAAATATTTTAGTCTCAAAAAATTCGCGAGGATCTCTACGATTAGTTTAGCAATATGTAAAGATATTGTCGGGTTAGAATATAAAATTTCAGATTGGTACGAATTGCAATTTTGCATCTATGGTCTTCATTTTATCTGTTGACCCGTTATACGTTCACGGTGCTTAAATAACGATCTCAACACTGGTCAACTAACTTTGGATCTGTCTATATTTGCACTATTATATGACGTCACTCATTCGGCAATCAGAAATGTTGGTATTAACTATAAGATTAATTAATCGAAGTAAAATAAAATAAAATTGCAGAATCAACAATAAATTTGGAGAAACGAAATATCACAACATAACGGCAAAATCTACAACCTATTTATAAAATCTGATTAATCGAAGAGTTAAAAACATCAAAAAAAAATGTAAAAATGTGTATTAGTAAAAAAAAAACCATATATCAAATATAAAGTATTCCGATTTTGAAGAAAATGCAAAATTAGCTATTACAGAACTAGTTTTATTTCGACAGTGAAGTAATATTTTTCAATGCGAAATTATCAGTCATCAGGTGTAAATTGCAATCTAACTGAATCTATTTAGGTAACCATTTGTGCCTATTTGAGATCCGTTCAGGGTCGTTCAACGTGACTCTCTTGTTTACCTACATGTTATTTAATACTTGTTACTATTTGACATGCCAACATATATCAGAAACTAGAAAAACCAGTGGCGTACAACAACAAATCATCATGATGCAAGTGCTCGATAAAATGTGAATCATCGTAACCTGTTCAAACTAAACAGTAAAGAGTGAATATAATTTTTTTTGAAATATATTTTTATTGAGACTTTTTTAAAGTTATTTTTAAACAAAAACCGTTTTTTTTGTGTTTAAAAATCAAAAAAAAAATGATTTCACACATTATTTATCGACGTATATTTGGTCCATACGTAGTTAATGGATATTTTTAGACAGTATATACGAAGCATTGTACACTTGGTATATATTTTATTGTAAAAGTAGCATCACAGCTATTTATATGAAGCGGCTTTATCTAATTTTATGGGGAATATATGCACTGCCATAATATGTCCCTTGACTCGCTTCAAACCAACCGGTTTTTCACTAGAGAGAATTATTATATATTCAAATTAAGAGAAATATAGCGGACGAGAAAAATGGAACGATAAATCTGAATTAAAGTTTAATATTGATTTACCAAGGGCATAAATGTTGATTGGAGCATTGTACGGCTGTGGGGTGTGGACAATAGGAAATGCAAAAACTGTCCTAACACTTACGAAGCTTAAAAATAAATTTGATAATTAGATATTGTGTTACCACGATATTTCTGTGCATTCGATACCCTAAAAAAACTCTTTCTAGTTTAAGAGATGGTACATGGAAGCTGAGGACGCAGAAGTCATCATCTGGCATACTTAATTTGCATATCTGATTAATGCAAGATGACATTGTCGTAAATATGCGTTTTTATTAGAAACGAAGTTAAATAAATGTGAGTTTTCTTGTCTGGAAAGGTAAAAAAAAATAAAAAATTATAAGCAGTTTACAAAAATTATTTTTATGTAAAATCGATTAATATTTGATTTATACTAATTGGCATTTTGACTTGTCATCCTAAAAAAGATAAGCTTTCTAAATCTAACGGTTTGAATTCACACTGCTAAAGAAACTAAGAAAAAAATACGTTAATTTATACAAATAAAAACATTTTTAGTTGAAATTATTATAATATTTCAAGAGATTTCATTTAAACATCTCGAAACTAACACAAACTAATAGTCTGACCAAACTTGCTAATTATCGTATTGTTATTAATGCTTACAAGTTATTGCCAGTGTTGCCGACGCTTTCGACTTTCAGCTATTAATACTAATACACTAAATAGATTAACGTATTGTAGTTTCAGTTTAATTAGTGCTTTGAGACTTGTTTACAAATTGACACAAAATAATGGACGACTTTAGTTCGTATAAAAAATTTAATTATTGCAAAAATATATTAGTTGATAAATAGTTGAAAAAATAAATGGCAACGACAAATAGGTAGCGAGTGATAATGATGATGATAAAGGTAGATTGTATAATTTTTTCGAATTTGCAATTTTTTATAGAAATTGCGCATCGATTTTTGTTAATTGCATTATCCTCGTTTATTTTGGGTTAGTTCAACATTATATAGAATTTTCGGGAAATATAGTTACTCTGACACAAGGAGTGGCCAAATTGCATTAAAAAAACCGATAGCTAAATGGGAAAAAAAATCAAAACTCCGCGAGTATTTATCAAAATTAAACAGACGAAAGAGCGCCGCATGTGGTTCGTGTGCAATGATTTGGCCAGGTCTGTAAACTAGATTCATATTGCGAAATATAGTAATGTCATGTCAAAAGTAAACAGAAATCCAATCATTAGTTTGTGGTATATACAGTTGGAAAACTCAGATGAAAAATACTGAACATACAGCAAAATACTATGATGTATGTTGTTCTATATTTCGTAAATATTATTTAAAATAAAAAGAAGAAAATGAACTGGAAAAATATAAAGAAAAAACTTTCACAAGCAAAAAAAAATCGTTTAGTCATATAAAAGACACACAAAAAATTATATAAAAGTGCAAAGTGTAGTATAATTTTGAAAATTGATACAGGATATAAATTTTTAGTAATATATTCGCAAACTATTATTTTTAATTAAACATAACAATCGAGTAATTTATCCAAATTTCGATTTTACCAAAAAATATGAATAATTTAAATCGCTACAAAACTAATTTTGATTTTTTTTAAGAAAGTAGAGATTATCTAATTACATCTTAATTATATCAAGATGGATTATAAACCAAAGTTAAATCTTAGTGTGTAAACTAACTAAATTAATGTTCTAAAAAACTGGGTCACGTTTTTAATTCTAAACGCATTGTGTATAAAATTAACCTAGATTACGTTCAGCTACATTGTTTAGTTTGATGCTTGAAGAGATAGTGTTAATAAATGACCGTTTCCTCATTTTATGTACAATTTATTGTAAAAATATGCGACGTGAAAAAAACGTCGTAAATTATCTTCTCTTTTTTGTATAGAAAAATAGAAAATAATTATGTGTGTATACCACATTTGTGCGGTTTTACTGCGTCATTAATTAAATTAATTACCAAAGGAAGAATAAAAGTTCTACTTTCATTTATAGTATTATTTTCAGGTAAATTGAGCTAATTTTCCAGAAAACAAATGGGGCGTAAAAAGCATTTTTGTTAAATTAAAAAAAAATCATCTTAACGTACGCTGACTTTCTTAAATTTGTAAAAATTAATACAAACAAACTGCTATATAAAATGATTTCTTAAATTGATAACGTAAAGTCTAAAACCGCATTCTTTGTCGATTTTTTTTTTTGTAAAATTTGTATGCTGTATTTAACCGCCAGATTATTCCACTGAACTTAAACTGATAAAAAAAATTGATAGCACCGAACAGGAATCGTAATTTTTAATTTATTGCGGTTCAACAAATTTATAATCAAATAAAACGATTGGTATTAATTGGTCCAATTAACATGGCTAGTTTATAATTGTTTAACAAATATATAATTTGACGTATTTCATTTTTAACGTCATATTTCCAGGCAAAAATGAAAAGCGAACAAATCTCTTCTTCAAATACAAACATACCAGAAATTATATTGCTTTTGTTTATTTTTTACAAGCATTTTCGAAACATACATTATTTTTTTACAAAAAAAAATCGACTATCCCAAATATATGTATATATTCCGCTATAAATATTTGTTATATCTCTTTAAAGCAGGTATATCAATCAGAAGGAATTTTCCACGCAAATATTTCTTTTACTATCAACTATTTCATTTTCATATCAACTGGGGGGAATGATTTATATATTATTATCTTGCAGTGATTCCGCGCATAGTGAGGCCTGGGTCAGGTCAACGCCAGACCTGGGCCACAACTGACTGTCCAAATGGCATTGTTGTCAAATTTATCGTTCAATATGGTAAATCTGGTGCGAAGCCACCTATTCTACGTAACTATAGCTCGGTTTTGTTATACTACCAAGTCCTGGTCCAGGCGCATCGAACCAATGGCACGCATGCCAAATCCAGTGGCACGCGTGCCAACACCGGTGGCACGTACGATTTTTTTATTGATACGTGAATATTTTAAATATTTCTATTTATATAAATGTTTTTAAACTTGCCTTAAAAGAAATTTTGTAGTTATCTTTCCGAAAAAAGATCAGCAACTCGTTAAATATAATTTCAAAATTTGTGGTGCACATGAAAAATTCGCCACCACATAAAAAAACAATTTTCTACACTATACCGGACGTCTAGAATTTATAATGGTTCATAATTGACTGAAATTACTCAGTCGAATGAAATTCTTCTATACTAGTTTTATTGTTTTTCGCGGGCTAAATTTTTGTTTTATCGATATCTTAAGTAATGTCACTGCGTTTAAAAAATATCTGCGTTTTGCCGATTAACTAAATCAATATTAATTTTAATTTCGGGACAAAAATATCTATGTATAAAAAAATTCCCTACATACTCCGATGAGGATTTTTCACGAGGTAAAAAAAATTATATAGAAATCTCGATGTGACGATGGATGGTTGACTTTCGAAATGTACATCCAGCTTATAAATTTACAATTGCAATGAAATCTGTTACCAAATTTGGTAGTGTAATAAAAAAAATTGTTGCAATTTGCTAATTATGAAAAAACGAAGAGTAGTAGTACGAATGTAAAAGTTTGAGTACCACTGTATTATGTATTAACACAATTGCTAAATTATGTCTATACGTATTTGCGGTATATTGATAAAAACGTATACAATATCCATGGATTTAGTGCATATTATGGTTTGTATATTAAATGATGTGTTTGGTGAAATTGCAATACATGCGGTTTTCCTGGCGAAGAGTGGGGATTTATACAGGGCGTTTGGTGAGGAGAATACTAATAATTTGTGCTAAAATTTTATATTAGTAGTATTGACCAGATATTAATTGAGAATGTGACAAAAATGTACAAGACGATTTTTTACAAAAGTATTATTATAACAGAAAAAAAATGGTTTTAATTTTGTTGATATTGAATCATTAAGCCACCAGGAACATATTAAAAAATAGATTATTTTAAATTGAAAGTATAAGAATTTATTTTGTTAATTTTCAAGCTAAAATAAAATAAAATACGTTACCACTTCACAAACAAACGAAAGTAAAAAATATAATATCGTATGCACTGTGTAATTTTCATTAAAAAAAATCAAGTAGTACTATGTAAAGTAGCTCAAGAAAATTATAGCTATGGTACTAATTTAATATACTTACAGCACCAGTATCTTTTACTGTATTATTATAGAAAGCAGATGTACGGCAAGTTGTAGCAATAATTATAGGCATTGTTTATAATTCTATTCTGAGAAATGAGGGGTCAAGAATTCCTATACGGTAGTTGTAAGAAGATTTTTTTCATTACTCAACAATTTATCAAATGCTTTACTTACAAGCAACATATCCTAAAAGTCATCGGGCGATAGAAGATACAATTTGTCGCTTAGAGAAATTGCTTAGGCCATTATTTTTTTTTCTTCGTGACCAAATTTTCAACAAGAGATGGAATATATATTATGGAATGGACCCTCAAAACATACCTGCAACAAAAGAGAAATATTATCATTTTTTTTTGTAAAATACCGCCCTTTCTAAGAAATTGTCCCATTTCAACTGAGTCGTTACAAATTCCCTTAAACTACGTTTCTCTTCTTTTTCATTTAGCCACGCCTCACAGCCGTACAATTCGACACTGCACACATTACCCGTTTCTAATTCTTAAATGAACATAGATTCTTAAAATTTCTTGATTGTCTACAAGGATGTTTTTGTGAAATAAAATTAGCAATGAAATAATTTTTCATTATATCATTAAATATAATTTATTACTCGACTATCTGTCAAGTAAATATGAATTTGAGTGCAAGTCGTAAGTCTATAGAATTAAAACCCAACGGGGTTCCATTATAAAATAGACAATTAATATACTAAACTGTCAAAAGATACTATTTCACAGCAAACTAAATATATACACAGTGTGTCGTTTAAATTTTAATTTAGAAAAAATCAAATTCAGTAAATAACCTCCTCGCGAAATCTGAAATAATTTCAACAAGCTTCCATTTGACTAATTAAAAAAAATATTGTTTTTAGTAATATAGGGAAAGTTGATAAGTTAAGGTTCTTTAACCACACGAATTTGATTATAATTTTATAGCGTTACCGAAATTAATCAGAGCTATGAAAGAACCATTATATGTATTATGCCACGTAAACAGACGGGGGTCCCTAAGCCATCGTTGATTGGTTTTATCAAATCATTTATCATTCTCTAGTGCGCTTGAACTGTACAAGACTGAATCGCGAATAATATAGCCGCCATTGTACAAGCCAATTTATATTTAGGCACATAAAATACATATTTAGGTGTGATAGTATTTCAATTAATGTTTTATGCAAATATCAACGAACAAATACATTAATTATGGGGTGGACCAAATATTTGCACAATATATTTAAATGAATCACATTATATTGTTTGCAAAACACATTAATTTTATATAAACGCTATTATAAAAATTCATTTATTCATCGTCTTTTATTATTGTAATTTTTGCACTTCCATATCGTCCCAATAGCAATTTCTTATTCAAATCACGTGACTTCCTGGCGCGCTTTCAGCTTCTTCCATAATTCAATTTAGTTACGCTTTGATTTTCATCGCAAACGTCAGAATTATGTCGTCAATATATCGGACGGTCCAGATGCGGAATATATTTCAAAAAAATCCAGAAATAAAGTCGATTCCTTTTTCTTTTAAGAAAATGCGATTCATTTCCTTTAGAATAACGTATTTACATTTTTATTGGATTGGACATTGTGGAGGTGTCTAGAAATTCTTTGTAGCTTCGATAGCAAAAGAAATCGACTTAATAAGCAAAATTTCAAGTGCAACACAAGAAACATCATCTCTACTTCTTCCTATCACATACTACAACAGCCTATGTGACATATATCTTGTCCTTCAATGTAGATACATAGCGGAAAGTGAGGCAGGAACATACATTGAGTAGCCCCAAAGTGGAAAATTTATTCCCAACAATTGAACCGACAGTATATATTGAGTGACGAGGCTTGAATACCGAATCCCTCCTCCACCTCTTTCACTTCGTCCTCCTCGCGTTCTATGTCCTCTGTATCCTCCACCGCCGCCATACCACAAACATCATATATATATCGCAGTACAATAACCCTACAGCGGATCGTAATATCATCAAAAGCTCAAAATCAAAAGAATTACGATAGACTACATACATTTAAAAAATAAATCTAAAAAAAAGGTTTTTAGTGATGAAGATGAAATAGTTTTTTTTTTTTTTGAATAAATCTTTGTATCGGGATATAATCTAAAGTTATCTTCACTGTGTTTATAAAATGAGTTTGCTACTAAATGGTAAATACTGTGACAATAAATTGTACGCAGTTTTTTTTTTGCTAAAAGAACAGAATAGTAAAAAGAAATTTGTGGAGATATTTCAGATATGGAATGGAAATTAAATATAGATAAAGTGTTAAAAAAATGTAGAAAACATAATCTTAAAAGAACGATTAAGGCAATAAAAATAATGACAGTTTATATTATATTTATACGTTACAATAAATTATTTGCTTGCACAAAAAAATTACGATATAAAGTAAGAATCTGTTCTTACGGAAGTGAAACTAAAGTTAGTTTTTGAGATTTGCCCTTTATACTTAGACTAAATGCAACATTAAAACAAGCATAAAAAGATGTTCATTGTAAAACATCATTTTACCAGCGAATTTATTATATTTAATACAGGGTGTTCTTATGAGGACCCCATGTTTTGAAAATACAACAAGAACCTTTCTATCTAAACGTTGCGAGTAAAGTATTATTTGTTCTTAAATGAAAATGAATACAAAAAATTAATATATTTCATATTAAATTTTTTTTTGTATGAAACGAAATGAGATTACTAATCGAAGAATATATTTTAATGATTAAATAAATATAGTGAGCTGTGAAGTGGTTAAAATATTTTATTTTATAATGAAAGTGTGAAAGAAAATTCATCGTATAAAATACTATTAAAAAAGTTATTACAGCATAATATCTTACGAAATTTATACACTGTGTAACAAGTTCCCTAAGAATTTGTCTACTAAAAGTTGCGAATAAATTAAAAACATAGAATAGTTTGAAAGTAATTAACCGTGTGTACTAAATTAAAACGATAGTTAAAATTTTATTGGAAAAAATATAGTAATATATCATAAAGTTTCATATAAAAAAAATTACACCATAGTGTGTAAATATAAAAATTGGATTTCTTGAGTTATTGTATATTTACGTATATTTGTGTGAAAAATATTTGTAGTTGGACGACTGCCCATCTCTAGAGGCTCTTAAAGCACATAGCCTAAACTCATTGTCGGTTACTAGGTTATTCAAATTTTCATCCTTTTTAAGGATATAAAAGGACGAGTGCTGGTCCATGCCACCACAAAGGTGCGACAATGTAAGATTCATAATATTAAGGCATGCAAGCAAAACTACGATGAAAAAAATCTTAACACAACTTGAAAAAATATACTACAAAATCATGAATATAGATTAAGAGTCAAAATTACAAGATACTGTTATTGTTATAAAAAAAAATCGTTTGGATTATTTATAATCCAAGTAGGATGGAATCATCGGGCAGTTTTCTTAAAATCATAAGTTATTTTGGATAAAAGTTTTGCTGCCAAAATGCGCGCCATAGCCGAGTGAAATATATTTGCTGACTTCCTTTCAGCTGGGTTTGCGCGAAATTAGATTATTTTTAAGTAAGCCGCTTTCCACCAGCGCCCACAACATTGGCAAATTGTTGTCAATATTATTCCCATCTCGTTTTCCATTAAAGCAAAGTGTCACGTCGTGTTGCCACAAAACGGATGGCCAAAATGCATTTAAACCATCACGCTTTAAGTTTGCACACATCGTGCAAAATTTTCATTCAATATATCCATTGATATAAACAAGCGCAAACACACGCTTCTATTTTGCGGAAAACTGTACATTGTACTTTTATTATTAAAAAAAATTATAATTGATAATATTCAGTTTTGGTTACGCATAAAATTCTTCTATGTGGTAAACAAACTTTAGATCATTATATTTGGTGACTTTGTCAATTTTACTGGTACTAATTGAAATTGTATACAAACTAAGCCTTTTGTACACCCTTAAAAAAACGCTACATGCAAAAAAAATGAATGAACATCTTTTAAAACTTACAAACGTATTTTTCGTACTCGTTGAATTTCAAGAAAGAGCCATAGCCAGAATGTAATGCAATTTTTTGGAAAAATAGAACGTAAAATAATTATTACTGGTGGAAAAGCTTACCCACAGCAATTTATTTTTATATTTAAAAAATCTACACCATCCAAGTGACATTAGTGTACACAATTCTTTTATAAGGCATTAGAATATCCGTATATTCTTCACTTGCCAACAACAAATGATTATCATCGTACATCCATTGTCTTTGAGCAGTGCGTGACTACGGAGCACTTCTTCAGCTTTTAATCCACATGTAGCGTAACGTAACGTAACGAGAATTCAACGAATCCCCAATATAAGCCTTGAAGCTCAACGAAGAGGAACCAAACGTTCTTCAATGTTCAATCATCCGGCAATTATACAACTCGATTTACATGCGCAAATTGTATCTAGCCTTCTAAATATATGAAAATTATTAATCGATCGAATGTTGAGGATTCAATTGAACGAAGGCTACATCTTATCAATATATAAAATTAAAGTTTTATTGTAATTAAGAAAATTAGCAACGTTGATTTTGCCCATTTGTTGTTTGTCCAAATTTAGCGTGATAACAGATTAAGAGTATATAAACCAATTTCGAGCTGATGATTGTCTGTTATCAAGTTGAAACGGAATATTTGCATATAATCGTGGTGCATGGTGGTGGTTAACTTACCGCAGCCTGTCAGGATGGCTGAGTACAGCATAAAAGAGAACAGGAGGATATTTACATGTTTGTTTATCAGAAGGTTGTTCCTTTTCCCACAAAGGATGCGAGCTGCCGCTTCATGGTTAAAAGGCGTTAGTCAATGTCGGCGTTGCTCATTTGTTTTTGACAGGGTAGACTTAATACTGAGCACAAGAAAAGATACCGGGAAGATTCGGTGTATATAAAGACAAGGCTGAATTAACGCAAGGATTGTGAGAGCAATTTTTTTTTTACAGTTGAATTTTAAGGTAATATACATTTTTTTAAATCTTAAAATCCAACAGTTTTTTTATCTGCTTATTTATCACCTTACTTTATTAAATAATGTAATTTTTGCGCGGGGAAAGGGGGGAAAGGGTAGAACATTAGTTTCGGGATATAATTTTCTGGAGTAATTGAATTATTATACAGGGATCGTGTAATTTTTTAAAGCCGCGAATTTATACACAATAGTAAAAATAGAAAGTAGAAATCATGGCTAATGGAACATCTAGGAGCGACATAGATTGCGAATGGAGGGAAATCAGAAATGGGTTAACTACAGCAGCAAATGCAGTATTAGGCACAAAGAAAAGGGCAGGTAGGAGGGAATGGATCACGGAAGAAATAGTTGAAATGATAGAAGCAAGAAGGAAAATTAAAATTGAAAACACAGAAACAGGACAGAAAAAATATAAGGAACTAAGGAACTTAATTAATAGGAAATGCAAGCTAGCGAAAGAAGAGTGGATAAAAGGAAATTGTGAGGATATTGAGGAGGATATGAGAAGAGGTAACGTAGATTTGGGCTACAGGAAAATTAAGTCACATTTTTCTAAAGTAAAACCAAAGGGTAACATTATATGTGATAAGCAGGGTAAGGAACTCACGGAAAATAAGGAAAAAGCTAGAAGATGGAAGGAGTATCTTGAAGATTTATATAAAGGTAGGCAGGACATGGAGGAGCTAGAAAGTGTGGAACAGATAGATGAGGATGACTTAGGTCCTAGCATACTTAGGTCAGAGTTTCATAGAGCATTAAATGATTTACGGAATAACAAAGCAGCGGGGATTGATATGATACCAGCCGAATTAATAAAACACGCAGGGGGAAAAATGCAGGAGCGATTATACAGGTTAGTTTGTAAAATATATGAGAAGGGAGAAGTACCACAGGATTTTCAGCGTAGTAGAATAGTAACAATGCCGAAGAAAATAGGAGCTAATTTGTGTGAGAACTATAGGACCATTAGCCTACTATCACATGCATCGAAGATATTGTTAAAGATTATTTATAGGAGATTAGAAAATAAAGTAGAGGAAAGGCTAGGAGAAGATCAGTTTAGTTTTAGGAAAAACAGAGGGACGAGAGAGGCGATTCTAGCACTAAGAACGGTAGTAGAAAAAAGAAAGAGGGTAGGAAAGGTAACTTGCATAGCTTTTGTAGATTTAGAAAAGGCATTTGATAATGTAGATTGGGACATAATGTTTAGAATTTTAAAAGAAACGGGTATAGATTATAAGGATAGGAGAATAATTTTTAATTTATATAAACACCAAACTGCCTTAGTTAGAATTGAGGGGGAAGAAGAGGTAGCAAAAATATGGAAGGGAGTTCGGCAGGGATGTACATCTCACCGTTATTATTTAATATATATATAGAAGATGCAATAAACAAAGTAAAAGAAGAGTATAGTGTAGGTGTGAATGTACAGGGAGAGAAAATATATATGCTGAGATTCGCCGACGATATAGCTATATTGGAAGAAAGCGAAAAGAATTTAGAAAGGGTATTGAATGGTATGCAGGCAGTATTGACTAGGGATTTTAACATGAAAATAAATATAGGTAAAACTAAAGTGATGAGGTGTGACAAAAAGGAAGGCAGTAGAAAAATGAGGATCACAATAGGAGATAATAGAATCGAAGAAGTGTCAGATTTTTGTTATTTAGGCAGTAGAATCACAAAAGATAATCGAAGCAAGGTAGATATAAAGTGTAGGATAGCACAGGGTAGGAAGGCATTCGTAGAAAAAGAACAGATTTTAAGATCAAATATTGACTTGGGTATTAGAAAAAGATTACTGAAGGTATATGTTTGGAGTGTAGCACTGTACGGGTGTGAGGCGTGGACTATAGGAAAGGAAGAGAAGCGTAGATTAGAAGCACTTGAAATGTGGTGTTATAGGAGGATGATGAGGATTGGTTGGGAAGATAAAGTAACAAATGAAGCTGTACTAGAGTTAGTAGGGGAGAAGAGAAGTATCTGGAGAGTGTTACAGCGTAGGAGAGACAGATTAGTAGGGCATATTCTTAGGCATGGGGGGATTATGCAATTGATCATAGAAGGTAGAGTGGAGGGAAAGAGAGGGGTAGGTAGGCCTAGATTGGAGTATGTGAGTCAGATAGTTGAAGACGTTGAGATGAATAGCTATAGGGAGATGAAGGGATTAGCTCAGGATAGATCGGCATGGCGTGCTGTTTCCAACCAATCTTTAGGATTGCGGACTCTTAAACTAACTAGTAAAAATAGATCTAGCGTTGTTATTTGTATTCGTGCAATGTTGGCTGTAAAGAATATAAGATATTTTTAGAAACGAAGCAAGTGACTCAAAAATCGGAATATAACATATGTTAAATAAAATGTTAAATGATAGACAATTTCTAAAAATCTGAAAAGAATTTATTGAAATAAGTCAAATCAAGAAGCAAAATTTTACTGCTGCATCATTTTATTGATATCTTTTTTAAAGGCGAGAAATGTTATTATATAAACTACGTAAGCACCGGTATTTTATAATGGACAGCTGAAGAGCATAATGAAAGTGTTTCGATTCTAATAATTGAGGTGTACAACAAATCCGTATCATACCATATAAATATTTTCGATTCGAATGGCATGAACTTTTAAATTCAACATACATTTAACATACAAAAACAATTCCGAGGCATTTTTGAATTAAAAGAAACTGTCAGAAAATGGTGCACTTGTAAATCTTTATAAATGAAGAGTATATGTGAATTTTAAAAGATACGAGTGAAGAAACGTAAAAATTCAAAGAAAATTATAGTGGTACATACATTTATTTACTTGTACGATTTAAAAAATTAAACAAAAGCAAAGTTTTCCAAAAAATTATAATATAAGTAAATTTTAAGTTTAATTAACAATTCTAAAAATTATTTCTGGTCGCTTTAGATGGTATTTTGCTCACGAAAGTGACAAACAACTCGTTTCAAAAATAAAACCAAAAAATAAATCAAATTTTGTCAATTAGATCCTTTAGAAATTGCGCTCTTCAAATATTGTTACATAAATATATACGGCGGTATTTTTAAGAATGCTATTATTATAATTCTTACGAAATGGAACTATTGTGCATGTTCTTTAATCAAAGCTATATATATATTCAGTAACGGCAAAATATGGAATTCGAACTATTCGACCTTCATATAGCTTTTATATATAGATGTTACATATATCGGAATTGCAATTACAATCTGCATTAATAGATTCTATTCAACATTCAAAAAATTACAAAAATAAAATTGTAGCGGTCTATATATTGTTGTTATATGTTTAAATGTGCGTATCTGTTGCAATTTATAATTGCCAATTTGTAACAGAAAATAACCGTAATTACTTTAACGATTAGTTTAGGTAGGTCGGTACAAATTACTGCCGTACATAAAAGTTAAATAAGCATAAAATTATTATTATCAGATTTAACTAAAAAAATAAATAAATATATAAGTAAGTCCTCTGAAGAATTGTTCATTTAGTAATGTTTGAACGAAAAAAAAACGGATGCAAACTCTCTAAATCGAGAGTTCATTCCTAAGCTTGTGCAAGTTCAGCTTAATGATTATATGTTAAGAATTAATCACCGTTCTTATATTTGGAGACGGGGAGACGCTGCATTTTTTTTTTTTTTTATGGATAGATGAAAATTTTAAAAGGTTTTTCATGTATTTGTAAAGAGGATCTCTGATTATGCCTTAAGCAGTAAACCGAATTTACTCGCTATAGTAGAAGAATACCGCGTTGTAAAATGTTGAAGAAGTAATAGCGGTGCACGTTAAAAAAATGTAATGAGATGCGGGGGGTACTAAAGTTTGGAAAATTGCTGAAAAGTAGAGGCAAAGTGGCCACGAACTATTTTATTGGCATAGTGGTTCGTTAATGTTTTATATAGTTATTTTTTCATTATATAATAAAAAAAATTGTTTATTTGAGAGATATTTTTTCAAGGATCAAATTAATTTAAATCATTTTATGATTTGTTCAACGATCATGAATGGTTACAAATAGAAAATGCAAGATTTATATTTCATCTCCAGAGAGTGTCCTTCAAAGAAACAGCGTCAAGGGGGGCATATACAGGGTAATACATAATACTAAAGCAAAAAAAATGAAGCCTAAATCAAAACATAATAATATAACTATCTCCAGACATTTGTTGTTTTGTTGTTAAGTTCAAGCTAATTTTTTTTTAATCAATCAATGAAAATTGTTGGGCGGATTTCTAGTTGAACCTCTTAACACGGTACAAATAAATCTGGCAACGATCTCCATCACCTTGTACATCTTTGCTACTTGCCAGTTCCTTTTCATCCTAGGAAATCTTGTTTGCATTTAATCTAAGCAACGTTGATTGATTGATCAAGTGAGCTCCGTGTGCTGCGCACCCTCACCCTCCTCCTGTGTGACTTCATCCCCACAATTCATTCGTGATCTAGCTGTGGCCCCTAGAGACCCCACCTCAAAGAGAAGCTGCGAGCGCCAGATATTTCTAAGGACCAATTCGACAACTACCGATTTTGTTATTCGAAATTGAGAATTTCTAGGAACGTTTCTAGCATTGATTGATAATTTGGTGGAGGATTTTGTTGTTGTACAGGGTGCAGCAGAGTAAGTTAGACGATTCGAAAGCGGCAGGCCAAATTTATCGATAGATGGCGCGCTGTATAAGCAAAAAAACTGGTGGAAGACGAAAATTGGGTGGTTGCAATTAAAAATGCAACTGAGATTTGTATTCGGGAAAATTTGCCGCTTCAATGGTATGTGTACGATCGTTCGGAGCAGCCGAGGGCTGTTTTACGGTACTGAAAAAGGACCAAGGCGGCGAGAAGAGTGTCGGTATCTCCTCCACGGCGAGGATGGCAAGGATATTCGATGACGCGGTTGACGAAGAGCATAGCAGAAGACGCCTCGCGGTGTGTATGAGCCCACTAAAGCGTTTATCAGGATTCCAAGGCACGCCTAATGGATGCCGCACGAGTTCGCGAGATAAGTAAGGTTATGTAGATTATTATTATTATATATTCAACAAAGAAGGTGAAGAAATATATATAAATAAAGATGAATTATTAGATTGTGGCGCGGAGACATGTAATTTGAAAAATAATAGGAAATTATGCTGCGAAAATATTTGTTTGAAAGATTGTCAACGGGGTTTCGTAAAAGATTAAGGATAGAAGCCTATAAATAGATACAGAGCCAGACTTATATATGAATTGACCGAACATAAATTCGAAGCGGCGAATAAAGAAGTTCGTAACTGAATTTATAGTTTAAAAACGTTTTAAACATAAAAACCCAATATTTGTTTAAATAATATTATATGGTAATCATTTTCATTTCTAAAAAACTATTCGTATATTATATTCAATATGTCTCATTGAAGACTACGTAGCAACATTTTTTTAGAACAACTTTCTTTTGTCTTTTTAATTTGAATACGCTCTCGATTTATTCTATATGAAAAAATTGATGTAGTTTATATTCAATTTAACGAATAAATAAATAAAATATATATCCCGATAAACACCTGCGAAGAGTTCCAAGAGAATTGGACCGTTTTTATGGGTCATTTAAAGATTTTTAGTTTACATTATTTCAAAAATAATTCTTTTATACCTTATGGATAGAAAATTTGAAGTGAAATAGTGTTGTTTCTATGCAGTGCAAATTGGCACGCTGATATATGAATTTATATATTTTTTAATGAAGTTAGTAGTGATGTTATTGTGAACACAAATTATATATATATATATATATGTGTGTATAATTTATATTTACACATATTTTTTTAATATTTCATTTTGATTTTTTGAAATATTTATAAGAAAATATGTAGGATTTATATATTACAAAATAAATACGCAATAGCGTCATCAAACAATCGAGTCAAAGAAATGGTCAATAAGTGTGTTTTAGTTTTAGTTTTTAAACTATACATTTATGTCTGATTTGCCTAATTTTAGTGATGGGTTTAACTGGTATTTGCATTTTACATTTTCTTGCTGTATATAAGAAAAATATTAAAATTAAGCTAGTCAATGTTCGAGACCATGGCGATGCAATATATATATATATATATATATATATTATACATATCTTATGTTTTGATTTTTGAGAATTTAATTTGATTTTTTGAAATATTTTATAAGAAAATATGTAGGATTTACAAGTTACAAAATACATATACAATAGCGTCATCTAGCGTGTCTTAATCAAAGCCTTAGCGGCCATTCAAGTGAGTCAAACAAATTGTTTTCTTTATTAGTTTTTCAACTATACATTTACATGTAATTTTTTCACGTTTAAATTTTTCTAACCCACAGCCGCCTATGTACACACCAATCTACCGTACGTGTCTGTTTGCCAAACCCCCGTCGGTGGTTTACAATCAACGCCACATTTACAAGGGTTCCTCGGAGTTTCTGACCGATGCCACTCAATCGGCATGGCCCAACATTGTGATGTCTTGAACTACACAAAACAGTCCACGATCGAAATTTGACCAACTAGTCGACTATGAACGCGATCATACAGCTCAAGAAGATACAAATTTATATTATCGAACATTGTACCATTGCGAATACTCTTAATATAACGATGACAATTGAAAAGTCTTAGTTTTTTTTTAATAGAAAATGTATTAACGTGTACGGTACATGTTGTAAAGTCTCGATGGGATTTTGTTTTGTTGATTATTTAATTAATTGTTTTGGGGACTCTGTAGATGGTCGAACGTAGGCGCGAAACGCAATCAATTATACAAAGGGCGACGTTTTACACGCGAACGTCGTGGATAACGTAGCTGGATAGATCCGTCATGATCAACGGTACGGGCGAACCGTTCAGACGGCGCTCAGTAAGCATATATACAAGCGGTAACCGGTAACGGTACACAGTCATTTGTTCGCTGGAACCGCCTAACACCTGCGATCTGAGCACATTTCGAATAAATAAGGATTAAAAATTTAAGGAGCAACATGAATCAACATCACGCTCAAAGTACACGGAAAATGGAAAATCGTAGATAAGTGGGCGGCATTTCTCAGGGTTTAAAGAGTTTTCTCGCGTTTTACATTTGAATAGTACCAGCTTAGTTGTGATTATCGAAAATAATGCGTGCTTTTATACAAAAACCCGGAATATTAACGAGGAAATACGAAAAATTATTATATCTTGTATTAATTAACATAAACACAACCTCAATAAATCTATATATACAATACAAAACAAAAAACGAATCTATGCCCATTATTTGAGGCACTCAACAATTCACCGATTTAATTGTCAATAAAATCTTATATGCCAAATCTATAATTAATTATACGCTATTATGTAGATCAATGTACAAACTGGCAAACTAAATTTAACAGACTATCGAAATTCGTGCCTGAATATCCAATTTCTTCATTTGTTGAGTTAAACTATTAATTTGTCAATTGTGCCTAACATAAACCACAAATTGTTTTAGAATAAATCTTTTTATTGTAGAGTCTGCTAGTTAAAGAGTCCGCAATCCTAAAGATTGGTTGGAAACAGCACGCCATGCCGATCTATCCTGAGCTAATCCCTTCATCTCCCTATAGCTATTCATCTCAACGTCTTCAACTATCTGACTCACATACTCCAATCTAGGCCTACCTACCCCTCTCTTTCCCTCCGCTCTACCTTCTATGATCAATTGCATAATCCCCCCATGCCTAAGAATATGCCCTACTAATCTGTCTCTCCTACGCTGTAACACTCTCCAGATACTTCTCTTCTCCCCTACTAACTCTAGTACAGCTTCATTTGTTACTTTATCTTCCCAACCAATCCTCATCATCCTCCTATAACACCACATTTCAAGTGCTTCTAATCTACGCTTCTCTTCCTTTCCTATAGTCCACGCCTCACACCCGTACAGTGCTACACTCCAAACATATACCTTCAGTAATCTTTTTCTAATACCCAAGTCAATATTTGATCTTAAAATCTGTTCTTTTTCTACGAATGCCTTCCTACCCTGTGCTATCCTACACTTTATATCTACCTTGCTTCGATTATCTTTTGTGATTCTACTGCCTAAATAACAAAAATCTGACACTTCTTCGATTCTATTATCTACTATTGAGATCCTCATTTTTCTACTGCATTCCTTTTTGTCACACCTCATCACTTTAGTTTTACCTATATTTATTTTCATGTTAAAATCCCTAGTCAATACTGCCTGCATACCATTCAATACCCTTTCTAAATTCTTTTCGCTTTCTTCCAATATAGCTATATCGTCGGCGAATCTCAGCATATATATTTTCTCTCCCTGTACATTCACACCTACACTATACTCTTCTTTTACTTTGTTTATTGCATCTTCTATATATAGATTAAATAATAACGGTGAGAGTGTACATCCCTGCCGAACTCCCTTCCCTATTTTTGCTACCTCTTCTTCCCCCTCAATTCTAACTAAGGCAGTTTTGGTGTTTATATAAATTAAAAATTATTCTCCTATCCTTATAATCTATACCCGTTTCTTTTAAAATTCTAAACATTATGTCCCAATCTACATTATCAAATGCCTTTTCTAAATCTACAAAAGCTATGCAAGTTACCTTTCCTACCCTCTTTCTTTTTTCTACTACCGTTCTTAGTGCTAGAATCGCCTCTCTCGTCCCTCTGTTTTTCCTAAAACCAAACTGATCTTCTCCTAGCCTTTCCTCTACTTTATTTTCTAATCTCCTATAAATAATCTTTAACAATATCTTCGATGCATGTGATAGTAGGCTAATGGTCCTATAGTTCTCACACAAATTAGCTCCTATTTTCTTCGGCATTGTTACTATTCTACTACGCTGAAAATCCTGTGGTACTTCTCCCTTCTCATATATTTTACAAACTAACCTGTATAATCGCTCCTGCATTTTTCCCCTGCGTGTTTTATTAATTCGGCTGGTATCATATCAATCCCCGCTGCTTTGTTATTCCGTAAATCATTTAATGCTCTATGAAACTCTGACCTAAGTATGCTAGGACCTAAGTCATCCTCATCTATCTCTTCCACACTTTCTAGCTCCTCCATGTCCTGCCTACCTTTATATAAATCTTCAAGATACTCCTTCCATCTTCTAGCTTTTTCCTTATTTTCTGTGAGTTCCTTACCCTGCTATCACATATAATGTTACCCTTTGGTTTTACTTTAGAAAAATGTGACTTAATTTTCCTGTAGCCCAAATCTACTTTACCTCTTCTCATATCCTCCTCAATATCCTCACAATTTCCTTTTATCCACTCTTCTTTCGCTAGCTTGCATTTCCTATTAATTAAGTTCCTTAGTTCCTTATATTTTTTCTGTCCTGCTTCTGTGTTTTCAATTTTAATTTTCCTTCTTGCTTCTATCATTTCAACTATTTCTTCCGTGATCCATTCCCTCCTACCTGCCCTTTTCTTTGTGCCTAATACTTCATTTGCTGCTGTAGTTAACCCATTTCTGATTTCCCTCCATTCGCAATCTATGTCGCTCCTAGATGTTCCATTAGCCATGATTTCTACTTTCTGCTTGTACTTTTCATATACATCAGCTAATTTTAACCTATCGACATCTACTCTGACCTGTTTAGACTTTTGTAATTTCTTGAATTTGACCTCTGAGTCCAGGACTACTAAATTATGTTCACTATCAATATCTGCTCCAGGGTAACTCTTACAATTCTTAATCTGGTTCCTAAACCTCTCTTTAACCAGTATGTAATCTATCTGATACCTCCCTATATCTCCTGGCATTTTCCACGTATATATCCTGCGCTTGTGATTCTGAAAAAGCGTGTTTGCTACCACTAGCTTATTCCTAATACAAAACTCTACCAATCTATCCCTTCTATCAGAGTCTGCAAGAAACGAATATTGAATAAATCGTTTTGACGAAATAGAAGTTCCGAAACCAATATTCTTAAAATAATGTTTTAATTATCAATGTATTTTCGAATCTAGAGAAATTATACTTAATTAAATTTAATATTACTCGAAGACAGGTTTAATATAACGGTTTTGTGTAAATATAAAAAGTTGTAGTTCACAATATATCGTACTATTGAAACTGTTATATACATTCGTGTATCTTGCGGATGGAAAGAAAAGGAACAGCAAGAAATCCGTATAGAAAAATTGAAAATGAACAGCAAAAATGTCGGCGCCGCAGTTATGCTTTTAATATAAATGTTATACAGCAAATTTTCAATTAACCAGACTTTATTTTTAATAAGACATGTTCAAGTCCATACTCAACACAGAATACTTCTACAAAAGCCATAAAAAAAAATCAAAATCGGACAAAGAATCCCGAACAAACGATTGAAGGAAGCAATTTCCTTTTTTTTTTGATATCAAAATTGCTTAACAAAAATCTACAAACACACTTTTTTTTTAATCAACAGTTAACAGATTTTATACAATTCTATAAGTATATTATTTGAATGTTGTGCAACTGAAGAGGGGAGCTTATGTTCCGAAATGCGTAGCCATCGATTTTGTTGCAAACTTTTGCTATTTGATAAATTCTCGTAGAATTACTGTAAGTTCGGAGTATTGAAGCGCGACTATAGCGATTTACAGAAAAATATAAATGTCGAAGAGTCAATTGTAGAAAAGTTGAAGAAAAGATATTAAAAATTGCAACAACTGTGACTCAGTTATATTGGTTATATACAAAGGCTCCGAAAGGATCGTGCAGTTTCAAAGATAAATGTACGATTAAAGGCTTTTACAACACTTTAAAATGATTTTTTAAAAGACGCTTTTCCATGTTTTAATGATTCTGTAATGATGGATGGTGCACAGATTTTTTTATTTATTAAAGAACTTGTATTAAATACTTTTCATAATATTATAAAATGTACCATATCGTAGTTGATTTTAAAAAGCATGGTCTGTCTTAGTGAGCAAATAAACTTTTTTGTTTATACATCTTAAAATGTAAAATCTTCCCCTGAAGTGCCTACTTATATTTCTTCGTCTATACATTTTTTTTTAATTCTCTTAAATTCCACGGCATTACATTTCAATTACTTTACGGCACGGACAAAAAGTTTCACGCATTTCCTTACAATTTAAATCGGTTTATTCGTATAAGTATCCGGTTACAATTCAGAATATATTTATCAATACAAAAGCACAAAATACTGCGCACAGTCAGGGCAAAAGTATCCAGAAGAAATGCTGCGGTTTTCTTCCAAAAAAAAAAAAGTGAATTTTTGAAACATACCATCATATTTAACCTTATTAATAACATGTCGTTACTTTAATTTGTATTGGTCACAACACATTCTTCACGATGGAAAAAATCTCGTTTTTAAACATACCTTCGAATTAGTTCCATGCAAATATGATTTTTTATACATCCTTTTTTTTGCATATAAAATATTGAAAAATGTCATCCCTTCTGATTGTCTTATCTATAACATCGGTGCTTTGTCTAAGATTCTTTAGCAACAGCAACCAGCAATTTGTATGTCTTCCAAGAACAAGTCGGGAAAACTTTTAACATATATATATACATAACATAGCATCCTTATTGGTGGGCGGATTTCTTGTTTTATTTGAGTAATAGGATATATCAGTGGAAATTTTATTCCAGGCAGAAATTTCCCTCGCCCATGCGAAAAATTCGAACCAAAGAGCTTTCCTCTCGCGAGAAAATCTCTCATACTTATTATTTGATCAGCACAAGTTGATCATTAGTGCCGGAAATCGTTTCCAATTGTATAAAAATATATAAATGGAATCGTTCGGCGATAGTTAAAGTTTAACAAATTTGCAGAAGTTTAAAACTACTCAATCGAGTATTAAAAAAGAAAAACAGTGCGATTAATAAGAGACGTTACTTAGATGATTGCAAAGTATCTTATATTTTCGCTATGTGTAAATGGTAAAACCGTTTTCAAAAAATATGTTCAAAAACTACATTGCAACCAGCCGCTAATTGTCGTAAAAGTATGGCCTATAATATCCGTGACACCGCGATTCTAGTGGCAACACACGTTGCCCCTTTCTACCCTATTTTATTTGTCTTTCTCTACATGTGCCCTCATGTCACACCGACATATATATCCGGATCTAATTTCAATGCAAATTCTACAAACAACACTTCGGTTCACCCGATCAGAACCACGACGCCATATTATCCCGAACTGAAAGACTGCTGGAAATGAAACGTATGCTTTCAGTATACGGAAGCAAGAATGTGAACTAGCGATGTGCAGTTCACTCGCGAACCGTTCACTTGAACGGTTCAATCAAATGACGGGCGTACTGTGACGATGTTTTGCAACGACATTATGACCAAGTATTGATGTACTTTTACTAGGTCCTAAACCCGTTGTGTACTAAACCGTTCATGAATCACAACGACTCGTAAACGATGCAGTATAGTATACATTACATATACAGTACTAACATTTATTTAATGATAAAGTGTGTTGGTGAACGGAACGAAATGGGAAACTCGATGCAATATTGCAACCATTGCTAATGTGAACTAAAAATACCTTTTTGGCGGCAATTTCGTATACAGAAAGCAAAGTCGCGAGGAAACCAATCGAAAAAAATTTTTGTATGTATCATTTTTGATCTGTTAAACGAAAAATGAATTTTCCGTTTAAAAAAAAAATCGGTACATATCCAATGGTACCATTACACGCACTGATTGATTGATAGACACACGCCTATCTACGAATCGTTCTAGCTACAAAACTCTTTACCGCTTTTGGTCGGCTGACCAATTTGACTGTCCCATTACGTGATATATGCCTTTCTAGACAATTGTTCATCTCTGTCGCGTGCAGTCGCCAACATTCAAGCGGTTTGGACATTCGCTTCAACGGTATATAGGCTACCATTCATGGGAATAAACCACATAAATCATGGACGAAAACGTAAATTATATCGAACCGCCAGAGAGGCAGAGAGTCGGCCGCTTTTTGCTGCCTTTGTGATTGTCGTGGTAGCGGCAAACATTGCCAGAACAGAGATGAAGAGATATAAAAGCATCCGCGATGAATTGGAACAATGACCGAAATGGAAAAACAGTTTAGATAGATGAATTGTGCTTGCTAGAGGAGCAGATAGTTCAAGTAGTTTCAGCCATATCACAAGATATGTAAAAATAAATAGATAAAACCATTTTATTGTCGAGATATAAAAAAAATTTGGAATATTTGCAAAACACCAAATGAAAGAATACATCGCCAAAAGGATTTTCTATTCACTTTTGTTCTTTAATACGTATATAATATGCAAAACACCAAATGAAGAAAACATCGCCAACAGGATTTTCTATTCACTTTTCTTCCTTAATATGTATATAATGTGCGAAAGGGTGTATACATATTCCTATAATTTTCAGGTAGTCGAGTTAATTATTGTTAAATTCCTACAAAGGTAAATGTAAATTCCTATAAGGTTCGGTCTCCAATAAAATAAGCTCCTTAATCCCTCGTTACTGGTATTCAAAAGAAATATTTCCAATTGAAATCAAACATTGAAGAAGAAGACATAGATATAGGTTCCCATATATTTAACGATTGTGCCAATTACCCAATTAACAATGACCCAGATGACCCAGTTGGTGAAAGTACAGAAATTCAGAATGCAGAAGCCTGCATTTGATTGCATGATCACCCCATGAGGAAACAAAGTTACATGTGCAAGAAATAAGTGCTTCGTGCAAGAGGAAGGCGATAGACAACAGGCGTTTGTAGGAATTTGACCATACACATGTTTGGTTTCTTCCATGTTTATAGGAATTTACCATCCTCGGTGCAAAACACCAAATGAAGGAATATATCGCCAAATGGATTTTCTATTCCGTTTTGTTCTCTACATGATTCTTCATATATGTTTTGAAGTTCTTGTATTAAAGTTAATTTTAAAAGTTCGATTAGAAGTGAGAGGTTCGGGCTAATAAAGTCCTGGATCACTTATAGAATAGAATGACAAATAGTGTCAGAAGAGGTCTCAACAATTACAAGCAAGAGGATAATGATGAGTGGACAGCAGAGGTGTACGACTGAGATGGATGACATTACAATCACACAGAAGAATACACTCTTCAGCGCCGCAATCGTATTCCTCTTCTTGTCAATAAAACTGGAGTTGATGCTAACAATAATATTGGGCAAAATTTTATTTGCCCATTAACTGTATCGAAAGTTTAATGGAGTGTCATTATTTCCAATATTTATTTTGATGGGGTAAAAAATTTGTGTCACCCAAAAATATTCCACCGCTTTTTTTAATCGGTAGGTATATTAAAAATTTCAACCTATGATCAAATATTTTCCATAATCTAGCTACACGAAAAAAAAATCTCACAATAAAAAATGAGGAACCTTTCAAAAACAAAAACCACAAAATGTGTGACTAGATATCGCTATTATTATTGTAGCAAATTTAGTGTACCGCAGTTCCAAATTCGGATCGGATTTGTTATTGTTGAATCGCCGACTGCAAATCATGTCGGAACCATTGGGTCTGGTCGGCGGGCGTCGTTGCACCGCCGCCCCCCGGTCTATAGGCACCGCGACGCTTCGGTTACATTCAATAACAACTGACGGAAAAACAGCGCCATGTCCACGAGGAACACTGCACTGTCCAATAGACCAATAGATCAACGAAACAACAATGGATAATTAATTGCAATCGCTACAGAGAACGATACGCGATTGTTGAATGGAAACGAAATGACATGTTTGGAAATGGATTATATTGATCAATTATCAATACATGTATTTCCTTCTGCCCGTGCGTTTTATGAATATATATATGCCTAATACGAGTGCCTTGTTCACGTTGAAAAAAAAACAGTAGAATAATATAAAATATCGATTTTTGCATTGCGGGTGCGTTTTGTTTTAAATTCTCCAACAATGTTCATCAATTTAAATAATATCTAATATTAGGAAATCATCTCGTTTTTTATTCAATTATTAATTAATACGATTACCGGAATATATCTATGTATAACCAGAGGCGGCCAGACAAGAATCTATTAGGGATCCATTAATGGATTATATTACAGTAATGATTTAATGGAACGCGCGTGAAAACTTTCGCCACACTACAAAATCGAGATGATGGCAAAAAATAAAGATTTGAATACAATCGTTTATGCAAAACGCTTTAAAAAAAACAAAACAGAACGACCGGTCGTATGATGGAAGCTTGTATATGTATTTTACCATTACGTGAGCACACTTAAAGTGCGGAAACGAAATGGATGCAGTCTCCCCTAAACCCTGGGATGAATATCGAACACTAGAGGATCCGATAACCTATTACACATGCCGACAACATCGACAGGTACTGAGGATACAATAAGCTCGGGTATTATAGAGCGAAACACTTGCAAAATCAATTGTTACTCGATTGAAATAGCTGGCTTCCTTCATCGGAATTTTTTTTTTATAAAACAAGACAAAATTACATAATAAACAAACTAAATCTAAGCCATTTTTAGAAAAATCGACGACTGTTTAGACTATTCCAAAAAATATATATATATAAATTTGCTTCGACACTGTGTATATATTGTATCGGGGCGATATGATCTACATTATGGATCGGTGATTGCCTGCCATTAGGGGGTGCAGGGGCTCGGGGGGGGGGGTGAAATTGTAAGCACTTACACCCACTCTAGCCGAAGAAATGGAATTAATATATGTACCTAATATGAACGCTGCATAACAGGTACTTATTTATTTATCCACGTGATAAACAAATGCGTGCCTAAATCGGTTACACATGTTAAAATATTTTATTTAATTTATCTGTACAAATTTGGCACACTGGTTTAGTATTGTATATAAAGAAGTATTTAGGTTTGTTTGGTGGTATGTAATAATAGCGGAAATAAATATACCAAGCAAAAAACGATTTTGCAATTTCTTCAGCAATTTATCGTATGTTTAACATTTCCTGCATTCCAACGCTTCTTAAAGCGGTATATCTTTGTTGACATTATTGAAAATGCGACGAATGTTACCACGTGTCTTGAAATAAACAGCACATGCTGAAGAAATTGATTACCACACTTCCACGTTATACAGAAGACATATTTCTGTGTAAACTAACGGGAGAAAGAACAAAGTTACAGTTTATATTTATAACAGCGAAAATTCATACAAAGAAATGCAAGAAAAATAATTGGAAGAGCATATATGCGGGTGGATTTAAATTTGTGAAAATCCGATTTTTTTTTTTTATATATTACTGTAAAATAATTATTAATGCGATATAATACGAAGGGGAAATTGACTCTTGTACGATTCAGGTTAAATACAACACCGTCCTGGTTAAAGCAGAGGGTGGTTTAGTGACTGTACGGAAGATGAACGCGAGACACGAAACGGGGGCATTAATAAAGTACGTGCGTTTGAGTCGAACGACTTATTGGATTCCAAACACCAGTTATATATGAAAATACGATATTTCGTGGTTCATAACTTACTGGTGGGAATATTAATTATATTTACGGGGGGGGGGGTATATTTTATTGCCATAAATAATCAAATAAAGGATTGTACTTTTTTGCGGCAAAATTAAAAAAAAGAAACACAAGAGAAAATGGCTAGTTTTCTAAAACTCTACAAAACATATAGCAAGCGTATCTAACACAAGTCGAACTAAACTGCTAAAAAAATTTTTTCAGTAAAATATTATTCGGTACATAAAACTGACACACAATGCTATCTGTGTATATTTATATCCATTTTCTTATTGCATGGTAATGGTTGGTGTATCCTCCAAATTGCGCATCTTCAACACTTTCCACAATATTACACGATGTTTCAAAAGTGTTCTGAATAACCACATTGGCAGAAATTTTTTCGAAATTTCTTCTTCACAATATTCAAAGGATGGTATATATCAATGGAGAAGTTACTCAAAGTAAAAAAAAAAACAAGCTAAGCAGTGAATAAACTTTGCTCAAAGAAATACACATTTTCTTAATTTTTCTCTGAAATTGCCTTTATTGGTTTTACGGGTGATTTTTTTTGGAACGCGTTATATTTTGCAGGATTTTGAGGCAATGCTCTTGATGTATATATTTCTATGTTTCGTGTATAAGTGGTGTAAGTGAAATTGAAATTTGTTTTCCTTTTGAGGCGAATTACAACAGCAAGGAAAATTTGCTGCCTCCATTCCCATAGAAATCACTTAATTTACGGATGTTGTAACGGAAAAAAACGGAAATTATTATGATTGAAAATTATCTTTTGTGTACACAACGTCGGCCTGCAGATTACATCTACAAGACTAGATAGAGAGTGTAAGAATATGCATTGTGGAATAAAATTCCATTCTCTAAAACAACAATTACTTTTTTTCAAGCGATTAATTGCAATTTATATATATATTTTTTTTAATCATTTATTTGGGCATTGTTTCTATTTATCCTAGTATTAATTAGACTCTGGATTGTAAAGAAAATTCAAATTTCTTTCATGTTGGAAAATTTATTAATGTTGCGTGTCTAGTTAGTTAAAGAGTCCGCAATCCTAAAGATTGGTTGGAAACAGCACGCCATGCCGATCTATCCTGAGCTAATCCCTTCATCTCCCTATAGCTATTCATCTCAACGTCTTCAACTATCTGACTCACATACTCCAATCTAGGCCTACCTACCCCTCTCTTTCCCTCCACTCTACCTTCTATGATCAATTGCATAATCCCCCCATGCCTAAGAATATGCCCTACTAATCTGCCTCTCCTACGCTGTAACACTCTCCAGATACTTCTCTTCTCCCCTACTAACTCTAGTACAGCTTCATTTGTTACTTTATCTTCCCAACCAATCCTCATCATCCTCCTATAACACCACATTTCGAATGCTTGTAATCTACGCTTCTCTTCCTTTCCTATAGTCCACGCCTCACACCCGTACAGTGCTACACTCCAAACATATACCTTCAGTAATCTTTTTCTAATACCCAATATTTCTAATTATTTTCTAATTACCCAATTCAATATTTGATCTTAAAATCTGTTCTTTTTCTACGAATGCCTTCCTACCCTGTGCTATCCTACACTTTATATCTACCTTGCTTCGATTATCTTTTGTGATTCTACTGCCTAAATAACAAAAATCTGACACTTCTTCGATTCTATTATCTCCTATTGTGATCCTCATTTTTCTACTGCATTCCTTTTTGTCACACCTCATCACTTTAGTTTTACCTATATTTATTTTCATGTTAAAATCCCTAGTCAATACTGCCTGCATACCATTCAATACCCTTTCTAAATTCTTTTCGCTTTCTTCCAATATAACTATATCGTCGGCGAATCTCAGCATATATATTTTCTCTCCCTGTACATTCACACCTACACTATACTCTTCTTTTACTTTGTTTATTGCATCTTCTATATATAGATTAAATAATAACGGTGAGAGTGTACATCCCTGCCGAACTCCCTTCCCTATTTTTGCTACCTCTTCTTCCCCCTCAATTCTAACTAAGGCAGTTTGGTGTTTATATAAATTAAAAATTATTCTCCTATCCTTATAATCTATACCCGTTTCTTTTAAAATTCTAAACATGCGTGTCTATAAAGAATATTCTCACTTTAACCTTTTTTTGTAATTTTCATCGCAAAAAAATAATTTTACTTTGCGTTATATAGGATCAAATAAGAAAAGAAATTAAGGAGTTTTTTAAACTATTAATTTAACATAAAATAATGTGTAGAAGGGGCACGAAATATCGTTTTTAATATTGCAAAATTAATCGAGCATTTATAAGCTAGATGTGCATTTCGAAGGTTAGGCCCCACCTTCAATACCACAACAAATAAAACATCTAAGTCGCTGATTGCGATTTTTATATATACTTTATAGAATACTTCAATAATAAAATATATTATTTATTATTGCAGACAATCATTTTTTGTTTAATTACAATTCCAAAATATCTGTTTAAATTATTTGGGTATATTTTTATGTATTGTAAATTTTAATTGTATATATAAGCCTTTTTTATATCTTGGCGGACCTAATTGATCCTCTACTGCGCATAAGTACCATTGTTGCCATATCTGAATAAAAAACTTCGGTACAAAGTGCTCAAATTGTAAACTGCATAGCAAAATTCAGATTGAGAATATTTACCATAATATACGGCTTCGATTAAAGTCCACTATTTAGTAAAAAGTTTCCAGTTATTTATTATTTGTTTCGATCAATTATGCTAATATAATACTCTCTGTATTTGTTGGCTGTCGATATGACAACATTGCAGTAATTTTGGCCACACCCTCAAATGACAAAAATGCAGTGGCGAGCATCTCTTCACGAGCTATAGTAATATCATTGGTCTTATGCATAAACTAGTCTTAATTTGTAATACGCAGTAGAAGGAACGGGCCGGCACTTTAAAAAACATAGCCTATACTCTTGCTGACCAAGCAAATTTACCTATATCGGATATCGTCTTAGCAACAACAACCCCGAGGCGTATTGTTCATGTTTGACCACCCCTGTAAGTATCTGTTCTACACAAAGAGGGATGGGATGACGTAAAAAAAAAAGCACTCAATCAATTTTCTTATCACATCGTCTAATCTCTATTTCTTCGGGCCATTTGGATGTTGGGCCCGCTTCTTCTGCGCTCTGCTCCCGCGTAGCTGCTCTTTATATCAAAATGTACCGGGGGGAGAAAAACAAGCATGCGATCCTTATTCCGGCCAATAACGTAATGACCAACACAACAAGGAGGACAGAAAAGATATTAGCCGTAAGCAACGTAAAAGTGGACGCAAGTCACTTCGAAATTCAATTAGAAATTTGATTGTTAATTTAAAATAGCTTATATAAAAAATTGGTTATTTTGAGAATACGCTTGCGGGTTGCGCGCTAATGATTCAGAGTGGATTTATTGTGAGTGGTCCGTGATTAACCCCGCGGCATATCGGGGTACAATTCAGGTATCCGAAGAGCAGCAGGGGTGAAAAACGATCGCGGGCAATTTCCTTTTTGGTATAAATTACCGTTCCACTCAGTTCAGCCCGTTCGTTCTGCGGCCTCGCATAAACGTACCGGTTTTTTTTTGGTTTTTTTCAGAGTCCGTATACAACCAACTAACTATACCTGAGCTAAAGCTGCTCTTAGCACAGCTATCGATTCGAATTGGAATTGATCTGGAAAATTATTACCGTAATTGCGAGATTTATCCTACGGCGCCTTTCTGCAAAAATAATTCCCGATATATATAAAAGGGAACGTAAATTATACTAATTGGATTTTCTGATTTGGGCAAGGTAGAGAAATAAATACACCAGAAGATTAGCCGAAATTTGCAGATTAATCAACAAAATGCACTAAATTGTTGCTCTAAACATTTAAAACGATTTTACAAGACTTTCAACATTTGAATCAAAAACGGATGCCGTAAAAAGCATCTCAGTACTTCGAAAAGATCAAAACGCATCGTCCATTAGTATTATTTATATCTTTTGGAACTAAGTTCTGTCACTGGTAGTACAGCAAAACTTTTGCGACATTGTGTTATGTAGTAGAGTCTATGTAAGTCATAACTACGATATCAATTTGACGTACAACATCAAAATATGGTACAAAGTTTAAAGTTTGGCGTGGATGGGAATATAGACTACAAGAAGAGAAACTTTGCAAATTATATGATGTATATATACATATATTAACCTAAGACATGTTACACATATAAGAAAACATATATATCGGAATTTTAAAAACACATCGAGTAATGCTATCAATTTCATAATTTTAATGCAGCAACAAAATTATAAAGCGAATCGAATGGCGGTCGTGCGCATTTTTTTTATTCCTTCTATAAACAAATTCATTCTGTATAGATTTATTTTGTGAATGTCCAACAATTAATTGTTTTTCGAATAATATAATTGAATATACTACGAAGCTAACGTGCAGTTTTCGTGGAATCGAGTGCAGGAATAATAAGAACAGATTCATGTTTAAAAGTTAAAATTCGTCCCTTAGCAGTCGTAGATTATATTTTATGTTAGTTGAAAAGATGTAAAAGTTCGAAGGACAATCCGAATTTTATAACTCATACGTACAGTAATACTTCATACAGAGGAAGAAATTTAGATTCTCGTCATGCGAAATGAAAATACCATTTGGAAACGTTTAAAATAAAATGCCTCCTTTTTTGTGTTCGAAACTATCCAGAAAAGGCAGATACTTTCCCCAACAGTCTTTAGCATTACAAAATCGTCTGCTACTCCTCTTAGTTATATATATATATATATATATATATATATATATATATATATATATATATATATATATATATGGTATTAATTCAAAGAAGACTGCATCCAATATTTCCCATCTTCCTCGCACTGGTAGAATGTAGCAACAGCATTTCCTGCGGATTTTAACCTGATTATAATTTGAATAGAAGAGAAGAAGGAGCGTCGATCTTCTCGCTTATATAGGGCCATACTCTGTGCTAGTTCAAATGCATGCGGCAATGGAGGCGGCGAACCGATCCATCCAAAGAAGCAGCCGGAGGACGAGGGGGGACGAGATGAAGAGGCGACAGGGAACTTCCCAGACCGAGACACAGGACATGGTCTAGTATGGTCGAATTAAGCAAGGCGATGTTGGTAGAGGTCCATTCGCACGAAATGAATGTATTGGTGAAGAAATTGTTGTATTGAATTTGAACGTTACAATTTTTTGAGAGAATGTATTTATGGACAAATGCGCCAAAGTTATGTGAATTATTTCATTTGTTGGTTCGTAAAGAGAATGACAAAATGGAATTATACATTGGCGTTTGAGAAAATTTGAATAGATTTATTTACCGCAATGTGTGTTTGGGTCAGTGAAATCGTTTGAACTCTCTTTGGCGGTAATTCTGCAGCAAAAGAAGCTCCTCGCCTCACTGAGCTCTGTGCGAATTAAAAAACGTTTGGAATAAGCCTAGTGTTATTCATAATCAAATCTTCTAGATATCTAATTCGTTTCTCAAGATGTTATAAATCAAAATGAAGGCAATGGAGTTTTGAAATCAGTTCGCTGACCTCGAAAAGTCGATTTGAGATCGATAGACAAATCATATTATTGTGGTGAAATTTCTAGAAATGATTTAATAAAATTCTATATTGATGGTTTGGCGAAAACAAGAAAAACATTTAGCTCAATAAATTCTCAATCATAAAAAAAAAAAACATCTATTTGATATATTATGTAGAATCTTAGAATATATGAAAATTTCTTAGAGATGTGTTTAAAAAGATTTTGTACGAGTGGGTCAAAATAAATTTTTGTAAATATAAAGTAAATATAAGTAAATTTAATTTTTACCGTAGTTATTATTTTTAAAAAAATGTTGGGCATTGCAAACGCTCAGATTGTTGTTATATTCACAGTGGAACTAATAAAGCTTGAATAAAATTATTAAAGTTCCTCAGGGAAGCCATATACGATCCTTTCTATATATGTTCTACAAGAACCTTTTTTGAATCCCAACAAAAAATTGTTATAATATCAACACAATTGCGATTAATAACGCAATATCTGCAGGGTATATTTTTATAGTAGTTTAAGACATTTATCTATGAGAATTTCCAATTCAAGTTTAATATAAATCAAGTCGTTGGTTCACATCTGGTGTGAGACAGGCTGCATACCATATCTATCGGTCCGTAATATTGAAATGTCCGCGGCGGCCACGCTTTTCTTGTGCATGATCAATAACATCACATAGCGAGATCGTTCCACAGTCTCTGTACTAGTCTGTCCATCTGTCAGTAACTGCTCCATTTCTTCAGTCCTTTTACTACCGTCTTTCGTGGCGCTCGTCGACATTCAAGGCGTGAAGAACACACACAAACACAGAAGAAGACGGAATAGTCGTATTAAATTGCGAAATATTGAATGGCACAGATTGAAATGAAATATGAATTTTAGACAATTCGGAGCATTTAAATTGCGGACTCAATTGGATATTCAGATGCTGATTGAAAGAATTATTTTTGCGATGAATGGCACGGAAATTCGGAAAGTTTTAACCGATAGGAGTTCAATTGGATCAGATACTTGGTATTTGTAAATTAATCAAAAAAAAAAACTTTTGTTTTAAAGACTTACTTCCTGTATATACAAAAAAATTTCAGGAAACGTTCTTTAGTCAACAAAAAAGAAGAAGAAACAACAATATGGGAGGTTTCCGATTGTTCGTTAAAAAAATATGTAAGACTACCTGACCGTGCAATATATATTCGTTCATTTATTTGTGGCCTGAAGAGACCTTTTAGCGATTTAGGAACGTCGATTGCAGGAGGAAGGACGACGACAGCGTGATATAGAGGCGTGAGTGAAGCAGGACAGCACAAGCCCGAGAGCAGGCAAACGCGAAACTTTCCGTTCTGGATAGTTTAATGAAGTTTCTACAAGTTTCACATATATGACCAACTTGGAAATACGTAATGTAGTTAAAGAAAAAAACGGGATGGAAGAGCGTATGTGTAAGTGTACACGTATTATACAGGAAACTACGTCAAAAGGATGTTAATTGGCGAATGAGTGTAATGGTCATCGAGAGATTGATTTTTCATCACATGTGATTTCCATCCAGGGGAATTTTGGCACATATTTCGGACGTTGTTTATCTGGCGCACCATTCCGGAAAACCGCATGTCCACCGAAACCCGGGATACAAGAGCGTAAACACCTGCATATATATGTACACATAAAAACTCGCAAGCTCGTCGCTTGCACGGTTTTCCGGGATAGTGGGGTGGGGGAGGGAAAAGCTTTAAAATGAAAAACCGACCGCTTGATCCAATTGATTAACGTCAACCAAGGAAAACATTGCACGCTATGTTTCAACATCAACATTTCCCGATGTAATTGGACAGCATTTTTACATTTTTACTGCGCTTCAATTTTGCACCATATCAGCTGTTTTAGCTGAAGTAAATCAGATGGTTTAAAAGTCGTGATAAATTCACGAAAATTTGTGCCATTTTCATGAGATGCATTTCCCTTTATATGAGTTACAAAAGGATGCAAAAGAAACTTTATAAGCCATTACAATCAAGCTGCTTTTTTTTTTTAATTAAACGTTCGCTGTTTGGGAAAATCGGCCAAATTTTACAGACGACTGACTCCTTTATACAGCCTTTATTTTTTTTTGTATGATTTGTCCGCAACTAGACCGGTTGAAGAGAATAGCTGGAGGAACAGGGGGGGTCCAAAAACAGCGCATTCTGACGGCTACAAACTAAATTAACAGACATAAAATGCCGAAGCAAGAATTTGACAAAAATAAAAAAACATTTTACATAATTATTGTAAAGTGTATGTTATTTAATACTGTTGGAGGGTGTATTTCCATCAACACTTTGTAATTTACTCAAAGGGTTCTTCAGGACAAAAGGTCGCGTAAGAATTAAGGTATTAACTAAAGTTCCGGCAGGTTTTGTTCCCTGACGAAATAACGCATAAAGAGAGCCTTTTAATATGGAAACAAAATATAACTTGCGCAAGAAAATTAAGTATAGAAATGTTTGAAATTCTAAAGTAATTCGCTGGTAATGGTTAAATTCGTATTGTATTACAACGCCTTTAAAAATAAAAGTTGCCTAAATAAATACATTTAATTAAAAGTTTCAGACATTATATAAATTTGGTTCTTTTGGTAAATAGCAAAACTGCAGGAAATATAGCAAACGTCGATCGATTTTTCCAAGTGGTTTTTCCCATCCTATATATTCGGCGAATGTCTGTGATGTTTTTCCTAAATATAGAATAGGAAAACACGGAAAACACATCGTTTGAATTGAGTGTGTGTGTGTGTGCATTTGATCTCAAACGCGATCGTTTGACATTTTCCCTAAATGATAATTTCCCTTCGAATAACGCAGATTTTTTTTACGCAACGGTGGGACCAAAGAAGGTGGGAATTGCCATAAAGAGGGGTTTGCTAAATAATCGCCATATAAAAAATGAGCACAGATAAATATTTGTATTAAAAACATAAAAAGGAATGCAGGATATGAAAAATGTTTGCTGATGGAGATAAAAAATATATGTATTTTTTAATTCGGTTGTTAATTATAAATGCTAATATAAAAATGAAATTTACCTTTACCAAAATTATGCTCAGTTTTTCTAATTTAATCTTATAGCAAAGGATATGAAAAAATCCATTACTTAATTTGCATTAAACCAACTACTTTCTTAACATATGAAAAAATACGTCCACTGCAAATTTGGTAATTTAAAATTATACAAATTGCTAATCATAAGCCCTTGTTATAAACATAATTTTTATATATCAATATATCCAACTTATTTGCGCAGCTTTTAAAAAAAAAAAATTACGCAAGCAGTTTACTTTTTATAGACTCCATGTAATAAAATATCAAGGATACAAAAATTCGATCAGACAAGAAATTCTATTAAATATTATTTGCAACGAAAAGTAAAATTTTATTTACATATGAAATTAATGAATATATTTTTATTAGAGAAGCATAAAAAAATACAGGGGGCCAGAATATTGATCCTTGAACAATTGTTAAGAATAATCAAATATTATATGCGAAATTTTTAGACAGGAACATATGATTATAAAAATAATTGTTGCGCGTGAAATTTTTTTTTCTGGATTCATGTGTACTGTGATAAAAGCACAGTGTGGAAGAGAATATAGCGGCTAAGACAGCGTTATTAAATATTTAACCAGTGGAATATTTAATATCAGTATTATTAATGTGCTGTAGAACGAGAGAAGGGAGGGCAGAGAGAATGAGAATAAACAAAAATTTGCAGAAGCGTGCGGATCTCCTTATTCCTGCAGTCGGGTCGTGATAAATAAGTCGTAAGTCTTTTAATAGTGTTGCCTGTAGTTTAAAATTATTTAGGTCAACCTTACAAGGAGGTGTAAAACATTTTTATAACTCGCGACAAAAACGAAATGTTACTTTTTCAAATATTCTTCAAATCATCAATTTATCAGTATTTTATATATGTTTAATAAATATATTCGATTAAAATTAATAAATCGATTTATTAAATAATTTAAATACTTTAAATAAACCAACAATTAATTTACTTTCTCTATATAAATACAAAAACAAAACAAAAACTGCGGAGAATCAAAAAAGAGTAAATTTTAATTCGTACTAATTTCTTCGGGTACCCTGTATGTTTTCGAGCAATAATAACTTTGAGCAATATCATTTGGTATTCATGAGATGTATGTACGTATGATTTGTGACTTGTCTTTACAATTCGAAAGCTACGGCATATTATTTCGTAATTCATAAATGATCGGTGAAATAAAAAACGATAGGGGCCTGTTTGGAAAAAACAACACATTATTGCATATTTGCATACTGGCTGTAAGGATGGTTTAAGTTTGTTTAAAATATTACAACGCCTTAATTTGACATTTCAAATTTTGATATAAAAGCACAAGAAAGAATATCAAATTTATTTGTCGTGGAAAAAATAAAAATCGTCTCTTCTAAATATAAAACAGCAGCAAAAGTTTTTTTATGTGCATACGAAAAAAAAAGGTTGCGATTGTAGATTTCACTAAACTTGGATATGCAATAATGGCTGCGTCCCCTAAAATAGAGGGTATATTGCCCTAATAATGAGGGTGTAGTTGCAATTGCGAAATTTGTGATATCACGTTCTACATCAAAAAGGAGGGACAATTCTACATTGAGGCAGCAAATTCTAGAATTCAACATAAAATCTATAATTATTATTAGAAACGTCATGGACGTACTACTTTCAGTTGTTCAAAATAAATATATTATTTTTCAAAAATTTCATATATCTCTAATATCATTAATACATACCTTATTAAAAATTATTTTGTTAATAATAATTAAAAGACACAGGCCGTTATTTTAATCGGCGTAAAATTACGTCGGATTAAAATTCTTTCTTATATTTCTGTGGACGTAATAAATTTATATATGACAGTCGTTCGTGCAAGATATTTTTGCCATTCGACCACTTGTCGCTAATGTAATTTGTTTTATTGTCATAACGTTCATAATGGTCCAACGGCCTTAAGTTTATTCTATTCAATTATACGTGTTTAAATGATGATTGTACTCTACATGAAACAAAAATACGCCAAAAATGAAATCTACTAATTTTAAAATGATCTTTTTTAAGCGAACGTTTTTTTCTAAAACCAAAAAATCTGATCATGTATATAATGCCCTGAAAAACATCAATTTTATAGGCACAAATCAGCTGGTCGTTGTAATAGAATCTACATGCCAAAAAATAAAGGCGCTGCTATTGTTCCCTGCGGAACTCCATCAGGAATAAAATGAATAAATAGTGTCGATGCAACTGGTCGTTGTAATAGAATCTACATGCCAAAAAATAAAGGGCGTAGTATTGTTCCCTGCGCAACTCCATCAGGAATAAAATGAATAAGATGCATTTCTTTACATAATCAGTAAATTTGTTCTTTTATAGTAAATAAAAATAAATAAATTGACATAAAACTTTTTTATTATAACTAAATAAGCTCTAAGTTAATTTCAGTGTTTCTATATGGATTAAGCAAAAATTCCAAATGCACTTGTATCTTTCAATTACAGTATATGCGGGACGGACATCAGATCCAGTAGCGTATCAAGAATTTTTTTAAGATATTAAAACGATAAAAAAACATTTTTTCGAATTTTCGACAAGTAAAAAGTGAAATATCTAAAATATGCCGTAGACAATTTAGTGTTGAAATTCTCTCATACGATAGATACGCCTATGGTTGTGCCTATTAGTTCCCTGTCTATCTAACTAAACTCAATGGATCGGACAGCAGATGGTACGGCAGTCTTTTTTTCGGAAGGCAGATGACAATAGGACAATAGATGTAATATTATTTAAGTATGTTCGCTCTTTGGATATTATTAAAATTAAGTAGATCATCGCACGTATTGTTAGAAGTACTACTACTTAATATTATGAAAAGAAATAAACATAATTATGTGACAAAGATATGAGAAAATGAATTATTGTATTGTACTATATAATTTTCTTATTAAAAAAAATTTTTTTTTTTAATATATCATCCACAATTCTTTTTCGTTCTATGTTTTTTAAACAGGGATAGATAAAGTGTAAAATTAAATTTGAATCAATCGAAAAGTAATTCGCGAAGAAGCAAATCTTCAATTTGCAGAATTTTCTTCGAAAAAACGCCAATGGTTAGAAGCATTACTATTTGATACTCATCAGTCCGAAAGACGCTGCGTCGCGACGCTTTCAACTTGGCTAAAGATAGATGCATTTGTACCTGTCAACAGCTGCTCTCAAAATTAAAAAAAAAGAAGATTCTTTATACTAGTCGTTTCTGATCTTACTTAGCAAGTCAAGGTATATAATTTCATGCCTAAGAAAATATTAAACTAAAGCATAAAACATATTGTGATGAAAAAAATATTCCGCACATTTTTATAAAAACTAATGATAATTTCTCACCACAATTACAATTTTTAAAAAGTTTTAGCGATTTGTGTGTCCAATTTTATACCAAAAAAAAATAGTATGTCCAAAAAATTGCAATACTTGTAAAAAATTAAGTTATATGGTTTATTAAAAACTTTTTGCATTTTTGTAAAAAAAATCCCCAGTGACATGTTCAATAATATTTTCTACAGGTTTGTCATTTAAATATGCCCAAATGGAATATTCATCGTGAATTTCTACCTTTTAAGACATACAAGTTACTTTCTCCAAGTTGTATCAGATTTCTGCTTACATGAGTTCAAAGAAGGTTCAAGTCAATTCAAATCTTGAACTGTAAAAAAAATATGTCAATATGGAGAAATAAATTTTAGAATGTTTGAAATTTTCTTGCTTTTCCGAACGTTTACAAATAATTCGGTGATTTCCTTTTTTGGATTTAACAAATGTAAAGATTCACATTTATCAATGTTTGTAACGTTAGCGAGTTATCAAATGGAAATTTATTTTTCGAGTATATATGAACTTTATCACTTTGTATAATAAAAGTTCTTTATTGGTACATGATTGCGGCAAAAAATAAGTGCTTTTGCTAACCGCACTTTTGTCATGAGAATTGATCAATTGAAAGAAGTTCGCAAACATACACACCACCTACGCCTATATATTATTTTATTTCCCGGAATCGGCGATGTCAAATAAATAAGACAAATAAAAAGTTGCGGAATACAAGGCTTTAACTTTGCGTGCGTTGGGTTCTTCATAAATAAGTACAGATGATTTCGTTATAGAAAAAAATATTTTATTTTATAAAAAATCGAAGTATTCAATATACTTCTTGATTTGTGCGAAAAGCGTTCGAAGCGATTTTTATTCTAAAAAATTACCAACATTTAAAAAATTTAACATTGTTCTCTTAGCTATTTTGTAACGGTACTAATAATCAAAAATTTCGCATAAAATTGTAAAATAAAGAGCCAACAATTTATTAATACCCAAACTAACTAAATCGTATATAAAAATATATACCGCTTAAAGCAAATATATTCTAATAATATGTAACCATTGAACAAACACATACTTTAAAATTCAAGCTGTTTCGTTTTCTACCAATAAAATTATAAATTTACGACGTATTTGTAGCAACTAAGTACCTGCTTGAAAGTCACCTTTATTATTGCAAATATTGTAAATAAATTTACCGCACAAATTGTGAACGTTAGCGGAATTTTTTTAACCTGTCACGGAAAATGTATAAGCACTTGTAGATATATTTGCTATAACCGAAATAAAGTGTTATATTTGGCCATGTTCAATTTAAAAAAGTAAAAACATACGCTCGATAGTTCTATATTTATACGCTGATGTAAGCATTTGTGTAATGCACTTTAAGTGCTAGATACTAGAAAAAAAAAATGTAATGCAAGCATTTAAAAATACCTATGTAACTTTTAAAAATCGTACGGTTTAAATATCTACAAGACTTGTTCAAGTTAAACCGATTTTATCTCGTGAATGAATTAGCAAAATGTCTTCATACAAATGCGTAATATATGAAGTATTTTGACATTCGAACAAATGAAAAGAGATTAAAATCAAAGATAAATGGAAAAATCTGAAATTTAGAACTATAGAAGATCGAACATTGTCAATTTAATTTTTTTATAACAAGTTAACATTTGGCTTAAGGTTGAAGGGCATTTTTTTTAACTTTCAAAATTTATTTTACAAATTTCTCCCTTTTTTGCTCAAATTTTGTTTAAAAAACAGTATAGTAAAATTAATGGTATGCTCTTTGGTTTTACATAAAAGCTGTAATTAATTCGCAAATTGCTCCTAAATACAAGTACAATTTATTTGACATAATTTAGATTTTTTATGTTTAGAAAAAAATTGTGAACTACTAAAAATTAAGGCACGCGTATCGAAAAAAATATATAAAATAAATTTTGTTATTTTTCTTAGTAATATATATTTTAAAGGTTTTTACGAATCGCAAAATAGTTTATTTTTTTGCCAATAATTCATCTTCGAATGTTCCCACCTATAGTTTTCAAAAAAATGTTAACTCATTTTAAAGACGAATCCTTTCTTTAGCACGGCTCATTTTTTAAATTATAGTACGTTTTAATATATATTATATTTTTACGTTTTTATATGTATCTCATTATTTAATATATAAAATTATTGAATTATTTGACCTCCGTAAATACTTATATGTATAATTTGCAGTTAATAAATCATCAAATTACATCCTTAAGGGGATACCCTACTTTTACAGTTTTTTTTTTAAACACACATCTCCTAAATAACTACTTTTATCAAAATACGTGTTTTTATTACTAATCTCGATTAATGGGTTAATCTGAATATTCCACCGGACGATTAATGCTTATTTCATCGATTTATAGCTCTAATACCATAATAATACCATGTTTAGACGCTGCAATTTGCGGCAAAGTAGAATTTGCCACTAAACTAAACACATTGGTAACTTCAAACGTGATTTACAATCGACCTTGGCGGATTCTGCATTCGCTCTCTCTAAAGAGAATGATCTGAGATCTGAGACGCGCATTCCCAGTTCTATATGCAATTTACGTGAGCTATACAAGTCGCTATAATGATTATACAGGGTGCTGAATGTAACGCAAGCATCTATAGAGTAATTCCTAAATTTACTCTAAGTTGGTCGGAGAAACAGATGTTTTGGAAAGCATCTGACGATCGTAGATTATTAAAATTAAGGAAGTTAACACATTGGAAGTATTGTTGATTTTTTGTATTTGCATAATTTATTAAAAAACAATAATACACTGACCTTCTGTGGCAAAAAATGAAATTATTATAATTTTGTCTTGCCTAAGTTCTTTCACAGCTTGTTTAAGTTTGTTAAATTTTAGGAAAACTATAATAATTATCAAGTCTTTTTAACCATTGTAAAAAACATTATAGATCTTGACAAATATCAAACGAAGAAAATGAGTTATCTTCACTTAGAGTTATTTTGAACACTATGTATATATCATTATAAATTCTATACCTGGGAGATTAAAAAATAAAATGGAATTTCTTCAAAACAGGTCGTCCAATTGAACGTATTATGATGTAATCATTTTGTTTTGATCCAACAAACCAACTGGATGGGATCTTGCTAAATAGATAGTGCTTATAATTATATGGCAATTAAGATGGATTAAGAAAGGCATTAGTCATAAAAAAAAAAAATTAGAAAGCTTGTGGAAATGATACATAGTGGTGAGTCAACTAAAAGTTTTTTTTTATATTGTTTTTTAGACAAATAGAAATTAATTAAATAGATGAATAGTTTGCAGAACTCTATAGAAGTATTTAGAAAGAAGTACGAGTGATTTTTAAATATTTTTAAGCATTGATTAGAATTTAACTCAACTGATGATTTAACTTCGATATTTTGAACAAAGGGACTATAATAAAAATAGTATAAAACGGTGTTTTTAACTTTTAAAGTGTTTCGTAATTTTTTATTCTTTTTTTTTTTTTGACGAAGATGTAAATTTATTTATCACCCAGCTGTTATTACGAGTTCGGTAAAGTCTTAGAGTATTAAAGTTTTTAAGAAAAATATGCTTTATTTTATGAATTACTAATTACTAATTACAACTTTTGTCATTACCGAATCTAAACCTATCTTAACGCTTGTTAAAAATATTGCGTCCTTACAACTTTTCGGGAAAAAGAATTCTTAGCCCAAAATACACCACATATCATATGGCAAATTGTCTGCTCTTGTAAAAAAAATTACAAAAACCTTACAAACGATAATATCCTTTTTTATTTAAATTCAATAATTATTTTCGATATCCTATAAAATTAAAATTACATCTCAGCTGTACCATCTATTCAAATGCATTGAGTAATGAATATCAAATGAGTATTCTATAAATGATAGCACACAGCAGATTGAGTAATGCCTACCTTGAAAGAAATTCCTACCTCATGACCACAGAATCTCCATAATTTATGCGTAAAATTCATATTTACAAATTGAAATTTAAATGAACCTGTTTATACCATCGGTAATACTCCGTACAAATATTTTAATTACTTCAGTCCATCAAATCGTGCAATTAATTTAAAGAACTAGTTTTAATTACATTCGAACTTTAATAAAAACATATTAAAAAAATCCAAGAAAAAATCGATTGTTCTTGTATAAGTTGAATCATACTGAAGATAACGTATTATCTAAAGTTAAATTAAACGTACATTGTCAAAAGAAAATTGTAATTGAATAAATGACGTCAATTCAGTAATCATTATCACAAGAGCACAAAAAAACAATGACTCATACTACAATTAGTAAAGCACAATCAAAACGCTAAAGAGCATTGTTTTTTTTTTGTAATATTTGTGACATGTAAAGAATATACCTCATATAATAACATGTGAGAATATTCACTGATATTCTAGTATGTATTAATTAAATAGAATGAACAAATGGGTATTAAGATACGTTCCCTATCATAAAGCTAAGAGTAATTTTCGTAATTTCCCACCGATTAATCGTGCCTGTAGTCATTAATATAAATATCGACGCAAATATAATATTAATAACAGTAAAAAATACAATTTATTACAAAATGTAATCTTGTTAAGTGTTTGTATACGAAGTATTCATAAATTGAAATGAAAACCTACAAAATGAATGAAAAAAAAAACAGTTAAAATACTTTGAAAGGTAATATTAACTTTTCTTAAGAAACTTTATATTTTTTGAGCCTAGAACATTTTTTACAGACAAATCGTAAGGACGTAATAATTTTAACATGCATTAAGAAAGGTTTTGTTTTGATAGTTACAAATTTTGGAGGTAGTTAAATATCTTTTTCAGAATTGAGCTAATTTTTTTTACTCCAAAAACGAATGCATCTTCAAATAAATTTGCCGAAGCCTTGATACATAAGTTGGAATATATGCAACGGTTTGGTGAAAAATTTACATCACTGCATTATGTTTATCAAACACTTTTTTGACTCAGAAATTACAAAACACTTTTAAAGAAACAAATGAAAATTTTATACTTTTTGTCATATTTGACCAAGTCAATTTCTTGTCGAAAAAAAAGTTTCTTATACATTATCACTTAGGTGTTAGAATTTTATTAAACAAAATATTTTGATGAACACTTACCTAATTAAAAAAAAAAAGTTTTTTATTAAATTTAGCGGTATAATTATGGTTGATGACCCAAAGCGCGGCGGACAATGTTTTGTGTATTCGATTTTTTTTTTGTGCCAATGGAAAGTGAATTTGCTTTAATACGTCGTGTGCCAAATTGCTTTTTAACTATAAACACCGAGACACCGACATATTGCATAATTCGCAGTTCATATCCAACAAACCTTGCAGTCACTTTCACTACTAGCTCATGATATTGTGCTCGTAAAATACTGCAAACGAGAACTGAATTAAATACAGGATAATCTGGCTGGTGTGCTCTAGTGCTAGACAAAATTAGGCATGTTTATATATACGGGGTGTTTGGTGGTGAACGACGCGAATGAAATGTTTATAATGGAGATTTGCTATGATTATGTAAAATGAAAAATTCGCCCGCCACTTTTTGAAGTACACAAATTTTTCATTATGGTGAAAAAAAATTATATGAAATAAAATCATTAAAAAAAACACTAAAATATAACAAAAAATTATTTTTACATACGTATTTAAAATAAATTATACGTAATTATATTAAATAATAATTTGTATTTCCACTTGAACACGCTGTATATAAAATTGTGTGGGAATCAGCTGTTGAGCAGGATATGTACGAAAATTAGTATTAGAGTGTTAAATTTAATCTAGTTTTCGTCTGCTTTCAGCGTTAGTTCTTTCATGTCTTCGTCTGACATTATTTTAAAATTCTGTTTACATTTTTATAAAATTATATTACCCTAGATGAAAGATTATCTACGACGTTCTATTCATTCATAAATTTTAATTTAATCACATTTCTAATCATATTTACATAAATATTTAAATAGCAAAAGTAATGCACTATAATTAAATGACGTGAGATTTAACTGTCAATATAGTAAATACTTTTCATTATTAAAATATTTATTACAAAGTAGTGAAAGATAAACTTTTCTAACAACATATTTAATACAGTTTAAAAAAAATCTGTTTGTTATTTTCCAATAAACTAAAACATTATAAAGTACATTTTGTGCAAAGTTTCAGCTTTGTACGTAATTGTCAAATTGAGATAGATCTACAGGACAGACGGATTGATTTTTTATCTAAAATATTTTTTAGGAAATGTGAAAGATGATATACTTTTCTAACAACATCTTTAACATGGCAGAAAATGTCTTCAGGTTGTTATATTTCCAATAAACTAAAACATTAAAAAGTACATTTTGTGCAAAGTTTCAGTTTTGTACCAACTAGTCAAATTGAGAAATACCTTCGACAGATCTACAGGGTGTATAGATTGTTTTTTTTATGAACTGTAAATAAATATAATACATCAAATAGAATTTTTTTTTCAAACGATTGCCGACGTTCGTTTACATTTCAGGCAAGTTCTAACCAATAAACTGCATTGGCCATTACCAGCGATTATTAGATATTTAATTATTAGTGTGGAGTAATTATCGGACATGATAATAAACAACATAACATTCGTATCCTCGCGATTGATAATTCGATAGAATGCAAATCCCACAGCCCTATTCGGAATGTTGATAGATATTTTCGGATGTAATAAATATGATCGAACTTGGAATCCAATATAATGTACAAATATGAATGATCCAATGTGTAGTTAATGATTACTAAATGTCCTGTATGTTTACTTTAATCGGCCGCAATCATTTCAGTGCACATTATGAGCGTGCTTTTGTTTTGGCTATAAATTAGTTTCGAGCTTAAAAATTATGCCAACAGCTTTTGATAGGTAAGTTATAATCAACAGGTCTTTTCTAAAGACATCATTTTCTGCAATTATTTTGTTTTCTATTATTTTTACATATAAACTAGATAAAAGGTAATATTTTTTATTTCGCCAATCTCTTTTATAAGTTCTTTTTATCACCTGACAACTCTTCCCTTATTTTAGAATAATTTAAAACGATGATTTTAGCAAAGCTCGTTTTGTCGATTCCTTCAAGTATATTTTTCATGAAAAAAATATTAGAAATAGAAGCCAAAGAAAATTTTGTACTTTAAGAAATGGCAAAAAGAAAACCATTAGCAAATACGTTGAAAAGTCATATTTTCTAATCAAAGTAAAATCAAATTTGTATGGAAATTGACCTGACCTGACCTGACAATTCTTCCCTTATTTTAGAATAATTTAAAACGATGATTTTAGCAAAGCTCGTTTTGTCGATTTTTTAAAGAATATTTTTCATGAAAAAAATATTAGAAATAGAAGGCCAAAGCAACATTTTGTATTTTAAGAAATGGCAAAAAGAAAACCATATATTGAAAAATCATATTTTCTAATCAAAGTAAAATCAAATTTGTACAGAAATTGATGCAGCGTGAAATATATAAATTCCGTTTAAAAATGGACTTGTGAATTAAATAAAAAATCGTAGGTATATTTGAAGTTGTAGATTAATCAACTACAAAATTTTAATAATTTTAATTGGATGAAATTAGATAAGACTCCAATATGTGATGAAATTGAAAATTCGTTTTTCTTGCCTCTAAAAGGATCATTATGCATGCAATGTTTTGATTCATTTTACAATTTCGGGATATTCTTAAGAAAATATTGCACTATATATAAGTTTTTTTAAATTTAATTTCTGTCTCAAATGGATAGAATATTAAAAAACAAAACAAATACCATTCAATCCGAACTGTTAAAAAATTATCATTTTTTTGCAATACTTGGGAATAATCAACAAGACAATGGACCAAAAAATTGAAACGAGTGAGAAAATGTGCATTGTTCGAGTTATATTCGACGTAGTTTATAATTTCTAAAATATTTCATAATCAATAATAGAAAATGAGAAACTTTTAAGTCAAATTAGCATTAGATACTTTCAGAGCGGCGATATGAATTTATGAAAACTTGATATACATTTTACAAGTCATATATGCAAAATATAGTAATTATCGTTTAAAATTTCAAAATATTTTTTCAATTTGCGTTGTTTTATCGCCAATTTTTTATCCTATTTATTTTTTTATCCAACTTTTTTTTATCAATCACATTTCCAAGCTAATTTCCTCTTTCTAAATATATTAAACATCCAAATTACTTCAAGAACATACATTGTATTTAAATTTCGAATTAATGTGAAACTCGCTCACACTAAATGCGTTACTATTTCAACCATACAACGATAACAAATTTCTATATGGGTTTGGATTTGGGCTTGGACATATCTTAATTCCTTCGGTGTCGCTGCTAAGTGCTAAAACCTCAAGTTAAAACACACACGTTCGGTATGTTACAAAACGCGTGCATTATCGCACTATTTGTAATGCACAGTAATTGCTTTAAACACAGGATATGGTATCGTTAAACAAACACAAACATCGTCTAGGAATTTCAAAAGTTAAAATGCTATTTATCAACTACAAATTCGTCACACAAGGTACAAAAAAATAACGTATTCTCGTTCGAATTTATTATACAAAGGAATGCTAAAAAATATGCTCAATAAACACCAACCTACTAAATTTTTAAATAAAATTAATTAATTATAACTTAAAGTAGTTCTTTAGCTATTAAATAGAGAACGAGAACACCGCGATATTTTTTTCTTCTTTTTAAATGTATGTATTATATTCTGTCGTAATGATTCTACAGACTATTTAAAATGTCTTGAAATAGAGAAAATGTTTGGTAGCCTAGCGTAAATAAAGTCATGTTAAAATTGCAAGAACAACGCTGGGCAGCCAAGTCTAGCCAAGCATCAGCGACGTTCTTTCAGATTCTTGATGGTCCTCTTGTTTTTCACGAAAGAAAACATGAGCCAAAAAGATGCATCGACACAGTTCAAAAACCTTACATATTTGCACTTTTTGTACGAATCCTGTGCGCTATCCTAAATTTTATATCTACCTTACTTCCGTTTTCCTTTGTAATCCTACAACCCTAAATAAACCAAATCTGACACTTCTTCTATTCTATCATCTCCTCTTCTAATCCTCATCTTGTCACACCTCATCACTTTGCTCTTGCCTATATTTATTCTCATGTTATAATCCCTAGTCATTACTTCCTGCATACCATTTAATACCCGTCCTAAATTCTGCCCCCTTTCTCCCAAAATAACTAAATTATCGGCAAACCTTTACACATCTATTTTCTCTCCCTAACGAATTTTCACACCTTCTTTAACCTTCTTCATTGCATCTTCTATATATAGATTAAATAATAATGGCTAAAGTGTACATCCCTGCCTGATTCCCGCTCATATTCTCGCTACCTCTCAATTCTAACTAAAGTAATTCGATATTTATATATATTAAAGAATAAATCTTATATGCTTACAATTTACTCCCATTTCTTTTAAGATTCTAAAAGGCTGATTTTAGTATTGAAAAAAAAAACCATCTCTACAGTCTGCTAACGTACATAATATAGGAAAAGGCTATCTATATTTTATATAGCAAATATCAGTTGCATTGTTAGAATATGAATTTCAATTTTTAGATGCTTCTGGCATCATCAAATACTTCCTGTTCGATTTCTCCAATGGAAATGCATCGGGTTTATTTTTAAAAATATCGAGATATAATTATTAATACTACAAATATAATATAAATTAATCCCTAGGACTGAGGACAATTTAACTAACTAAAATTTGCAATAAATATTCGTAAACGTTCGCGGATATATGACATATTTGGTTGTTGGGCAACATTTCACTGAAAACTGAAACAGTATTTGTATTTTATATAGATTTTGCTATATTCGCTTTATTCCATAACAATACACTCGTACATTGGCGGTTAATCCCGTTTACGATGTGCAAAACGATTATTTCCATTTCAACAAATCACCTATTTATCGCACAATATCGTGGGCTTTTATACACACACACACAAAAAAAAAAAACGCAATTTTCAACTCCGATATCGATTGGAAAACTTGTATGCCATAAACAGTGGAAATACATACAACTAATGCGAATTAAGAATTAAATTAATTTTGAATTGCTTTTTAATAACGTTGTCTTTCAATATACAGACCGTAAGTCAATACAAATATTTTTTTGGAAATTTTAAACAAGAAAATCAGTTATAACAAAAATATGGTATAAAAAACATGATTTTTCGGATTAAATGTTGTACAAATCACAGAAACAAATTTAATTAAACCAAAACATTCGATTAATTATTCAAATCTAAAAGATTTTCAAAAACACATTTTTTTCAAAACATTTTATTAGTATTAGAAAATTATTCTTCAATCACAGATATTGGTCGCATATAGACAAATATATGTTGTTTTCTATAGTCCACGCCTCACAGCCATACAAAAAAAAACTGTATCCTTTTAATTGCTACATTTTAAAAACTATATATTTTACTATTCACAAAAACATTGACCCAAAACAAAATTTAATTGCTCCATTAAATAATCCCATCTGTATTTAGCACAGTGGCCAGTTTCATCCCCATTTCCAATATCATCTACCCCCCATCAACCTTGATATACCAACCACAGCCCCCCCCCATCCTCGATAATAAAAATAAAAATTCCCCCCGATGTAGCGGTTTTGAATTTCATTATACTTGTGTTTAGATCGCACTTTTTAAATGGTAGGGTGGTGAGGTGATGTCATAATGGGGGGGGCGAAGTTAAGTAATCACTTATAAAGGGTGTTTTTATTAGTAAGTATGGGCGAATTTTTTTTTTAGCTATATACAAGTGTTTCAGGTGATTATTTTGTTTGAAATAAATAAATTATTTGTAGATAGATTTTAATTGAAGTGGAAAAACATGTAGATGGACATGTGCACGAGTCTTAAAAAAAATTATACTTAAACGGTTCGAAAAGTCATCATTTCGAGTACCCTTTTAAATATATTCAAAATAAACTGGTCGCATTTTGATATTATGACGAACATTCACGACGTATCGAATAAGACGGCCTCAATATAAGATCATATGGAAGATATATAGGCCCTTGGAGGAGAAGACTGCTCTTCTGTTGCTATATTATCCAGAAATTTATTGAATTTTATACATACTAGTAGCCACTTACTGGAATTGCTGCGACAGTCGGCTCCATTCCGCAGAGTTTATTGTCTTATCGATCATCGGCTAAGTGACTATACATCAAATACATTTGTCAAAATGACAGATGGAAAGTAGACGGAAATTGTCAAATATCACTACGAAAACATTACGAAAAAAACGATTGTTTGTTTGCATGGCAATCTATGTGCAGATATGTCACAATAAAACCACCTCAAAAGACATTCTCCTAAACAATTGGTTTTTTTGGTGTAAAAATTTGCTAAATAACCTAGTCAAATTTTACAAAAAATAAAATAAGAAAAACTATTGTTTGTTCACATTGCAATCTATATGCAGTATGTCCCAATAGAACCTCGAAAGACATTCACCGAAATTTTTTATTTTATTTTTGTAAGAATCTGCTAAATAAACTAGTCAAATTTTACTAAAAATAATATAAGAAAAACTATTATTTGTTTGCATTTAAAAACTATTGTTTGTTTGCATGTCCAATAGAAGCTCAAGACACTGCTAAAAAAATCTTTTTTAAGAATTTGCTAAATAAACTAGCCAAATTTGACAAAAAAAAAAATACAAAATAAGAAAAACAATTATTTGCTTGCATTTAAAACCTATTGTTTGTATGCATTGCAATATATGTCCAGATATGTCCAAATAGAAGTTCAAAAGACTAAAAAAAATCGTTTTTTTTTTCTAAAGAATTTGGTAAATAAACGAATCTGTATTATCTGTAATTTTGTAAAGGACTATTCTAATTAATGCGTGAATATAAAAGTTATCTAATTGAATTTTAGAATTTCCAACTTTGACTGAATAAGTAGAATTTGTATGTCGAGTGTGGATCTCTCACGAGAACACCTCAACCGGAACTTCCGGTCATTAAATTCGTAACTAAGACCTTCCTCTGGTTGAAATAAACCATACTTCTTAGGTAGATATTTGTTTGAAGATGGTATTTACTCCAAAATTGCTACTTTTTTGCAAGTGCCGCTGCAATTTTTTCTAAATCAATTGTTACTCAATAAATTACACACAAAAAAATATATATTTTATAAAAAAATAAACGTACCAAATATTATCGAATGTTGTATACTGAAGGTATTTATTTTTTATAATACAATAATCAAACAACGATCAATATCTGTAAAATATTATCTTATCTGTGCGAGCAGTACTTAAAAAGCCATCAATTAGATCAACAATATTTTCCGCTCAAGTAAATTTCCTTTCCAAAAAAATTTTGTGTACATGTAGATATCAAAACTCTTGGTAGACGTACATTGTGTATAAGGCATTTAAGAAATCAAACAAATAATGTTTGATAACACATACAGTCATCAATTTGCTTAGTTTAAAATCAAACAAATGGGGAACACGCTCAACAACAGCAAAAGAAAGGAATGAGCTGAAGTTCAAAATAAAACCTACAAAGTAGCTGATTTTTTTCATTAATTTCTAATTTAAATCGGTTCGTTTGATACTTATCAATTTGTTTCCTCTACTTTTTCGTGGCAACTTATTAATCCTTTATCCATGGCGATAACATTTCTATTAAGCTAAACCTAAGGTTTGTAATTTTCTATACAACATCTTTGTAAATTTTTTTTAGCAATGAAATTGAAGGACAAATTAATAGAAAATTAGAAATATGCTGAAACCACTAACTTAATACAGATTTAGAAATTTGACTTAAAATGAACACAAAATGAATTTGTAAGATGTTAAAATTGAAGGAACATTTTACACGTATAATACGAGCTTACCAGAGGAATATCGAAAATTATCAATAACAAGTTTTAAGAATGCGATGTGTAAGTAAGTTTAAGAACGCACAACATTCTTTAATATACAACAGTGTTTAGTTTCGTCTTTAACGTTTTAAAAAGATACAATTTCGTGTACTGGCTAGGCTAGATCAAGACCCCGTTTAACGACGTTATTAAAAATAAGCAAATTTAAGAGCAAAATTGAATTTAAACGATAAAAATGCAATGAAATTCGATTTTCGAATTTCTATACAATATTTTCCTAATAAAAATCTTTCCAACTTGACAATGTTAATCGAAAGGCTGTTATAAGTACAAAGACAGACAGACCAGGCTGATAAAACACACACATTGACATTCAGTTTGTCGACCGGAAGAGCCTGTAATCATCACTATGGCGACATCCGCCATATCTTTACTGGATGGGCACATATGATGACATACATGGTATTCAAGAAATATGCCTGCATCAAACCGACAAATAAAATCGAAAAAATGAAATGTAAAACCCTGTAAATCATTCTAGATTTATTTATAAAAATATATATATATTAGTCATTTGTTATGGCAAAAATACGACTTGAAGTTGCAGTTGAAAAAAATAAGGCAATAATTTTTGTTTTTTAAATTGATACAGCAAAAACGCAAAAGATATTTCGATTTCAATATTTCAAAATATAACATTGTTTCTAACCACGGTAATATATTTTTTTATTATCAATTCGTAATTAAAAATAAAATTATGTTACATTATCGATAAATAAATTCAATATCTAATCAATGAATTATAACCACTTATTAATTCGAATGCAGTTCATAGAACCCAAATCGAAGTTTAAATTTACATTTTATTGTATTCGATTGGGATTGCTTTTATTTAAGGCATGTAACGAAACTGTGATCGAAATTATTGGGTTCAATTGGAATTTTTTTTATCACATTATTACGATAAGAAATTAAACAGTTCTGTTCAATGAGAACTGAAAAAAATAATAAATGTGGAAAAAAACATTTAGGACACGTCGACATTTTACGTTTAATTGCGATTATTTTAACTCGGAAGAAATATTTTGTGTGAATTTTCTTTTGACAACTTTTTTTTTGGCTATAGAAAATTTTCTGTTATGTAAAAGGACTTTTTCTTTTATGTAACTGTTGGAATGAGTATATTATATCTCTCAGATTTCACTGTCGGTAGATTAATTAAATTAATTTTAAACATATATATGCCTACAATAAATGTTCAGGTACCGGAAATTAAATTATTCCTAATTTCGTAATTAAAACAGCAACTTGTCCAATTATGACACCTAACTACACGATACGAAATAAAGTTGTAGCCGCTATTTTATAGCGAACTTACAACGAAATTTCAATTTCATTAAAAAGTAAACGTTTTATTATACAATCGAATATTTAATTAATAAAAGACTGCCAAATTTACAACGGTTTCAAAATATATCTATAAAATTTATAATAGGCAACCAATTTAACATTTTATTATGTTAAAACAAAAAACTCCGATAGGTTTTTTGTTTGTTTTCAAATTCAAGAGTACCAACGACGGATGTCAAAATGTCAACGTCATTTGATATGTCAAAAATTTGAAATTACCGGAAACAAACAATATTGATTACTAAATCACTCATTTAAAAAAAAAACTGAATTTTTATAGAAAATAAAGTACCTTTCGTTGCTTTGTAGTAAACAATACAAAATAGCATATGCCAGAGTGACTGTTAGGTATTTACACGTCATCAACTGTCATAATCAAGACAGCTAGTGGGAAAATAAACTCGACTTTGTTATATTTCTAATTAAATAAATGAGGGGGAAAAAACGTTCTAAATACATGACCTATTGTAATCAGACTTTTATTATAATATGCAGAATGATTTACCAATGTAAAACTAGCGTATGTCAACCGTTATTTATAGAAGCGTGCAGTAATTGATAATATGCGTTTCAAATCTAATGCCTTATCTTATCTATAGACCACTGCATTAGATAACCGCTATCAGGGCACTAAATGGGGTATTCCCAAATTTAATTGCAACGATAGAAATGGATACTTTCGATATATTCTCACCTTAATTTCAGGTGATTAATAAAAATTCGAAAAATGAACAAATATTATGGTTTAGATTAATCGGAAATTACAATTATAAATTTAAACATGATGATGTTAAAGTAATGATAAATTTTTGATGTTTCGTAATTTTTATGCGTAGAATTTTTTTTTGTAATGTATTTATGCAAATTTTAATATTGTTGTTTATATACTGGTGACTAACAAAGTTATCTTCGCTATTCGAATTTTGCGATTGAATGATGTAATCGTACAGTAAAGATGTGACTAATGTTTATTATAATTTTATAATGTATCAATAATATTGTCAAAATAATTCTATTTTTAGTAGACAATCGAAAATACAACGATTATTTGCTTCAAAAAATCAATTCAACGAATAATTTCATAACGAGAACTTATTTATATACAATTAATTCGAAATGTAAAACTACAGAAACGATATTTTCTTCAATCTTCAAAAGTAAAAATATATCAATTATTTTTTTTAATGAAAAGAGGGTGGATAATTTCACATTTGCAATTGCAGAGCACAAAATCTTCACTTGACAAATAATAAAGTGTTCTTTTTATTATTACAATCTGTTGAAATAAAAAAAGTTCAGGAGGCGAAAAGATCTTAATCTGAATTAGAAGAGGATGGCAAACAAGCCGTTACCTAAAGCTCTGTTTCTTTCTTACTAATGGTTTGAACAGGTGCTAGGGTTGGGGGTATTGTGCAGAATGGCCAATAGTTACCCTTATTAAAGGGTATATAGCATGCCCCTAAAGTAACCTCTAATTTAGTTTCTGAAATTCTAAAAATGATACGATTTTTTTTTGTAGTACGAAATAATTTAATGTCTGTGTTTACAAAAAATACCGTTTTTCTGTTTAAAAAAATATGCGACTAGAAAAATGATGATAATAAAATTAAGAAAGCTTCGTGATGAATTAAAGCATTGATGTGGACAGGCCTTTATAAAGTTGCTTGAAACTAGAAACACATGCCATTCTAATAAGGGTTGCCAAAGTATTTATATTACTCGAAAATACAACGAAAATCCAGAACAATTTTTGTTTTTCTTAAGAAAGTAATATCGTCTTTCTAAGAAAAACTAGTTTAGGAAATAATGATAATTAAAATTCATAAAAATTACTCAAATTTATATCACGAAATAGCAAAAAGCAATTCAATTTTTGAATTTTTTTAGATTTTTAGATTTTAGAATTTAAGATTTTCAATGATTAACTTTAAAAATCTTAGATTTTCATTAGGTTTAGTACGAGAGAAAGTTTGTAACCTTTATTAGTGTACTTGTATAGTGGCGTTCTGTTAAGGAACCTTAACCGTAGCCCTTAATTATTCAAAATCGATTGTTTCTGGTTACATTCAGTGCACACTTGACGGCGAAGTGTGTCTTTGACATAATAACCAACTGAAAGGGCTAAATATAGGTATACCTCGCGAAAATCACTTCACATTTTTTTTCTAAGGTCGACAAAAGAACAAAGAATGCGCATAGAGCAACAATTTTGCACTAGAAAAAGTTAATTAAAACGAAAAAATCTATCTATATTCCCCAATATGGATATTGTTATTATTTTAAATAGTTAAATATTAATTAAACTTAAACATTGATTGATTGATCTATTATTTTTTTAAACTTTATAATCAATTGATTTTGTAAATTTAATTGAATTTCTAAACATAAAGTAGTTCAATTGATTGCTGCCAAAGCTGATGCAATTAAAATTGATTTAATATTATTCCCAATTATTTTTTTGTAATCCCGATTTTATAAAAATAATTCTTGCGCAACGAAATAAAAAATATAAAACAATCCAAACGTAATAAATTTGCGCAAAAATTGTTTGGAACATAATCGTCCAATAATTTTCCGATAATTGATTCACGCTATATACTGGATGTTCCAATTTCCCCCACAAAAAATCTATACGCAATAAAATTCAATAAAAACATAGGAGACTTAAATTTTCTTTAGCATCAGTTGGATTTTTTTTATTAAAATATTAAATACGCGCTTTTTAAATATATTACATTTTTCTAAATGCACACTGAAATATTCTGAAATAATTTCGGGAACGTCCTCTGTTAAATATATAGAGGCAAATTATTGGGAAATTTCAATTTGTGTATTAATCGTTTGACAGTAAAGTAATTTTTCATATAACAGTAGTCTACCCCAATTACTAGAATAAATATCAACATGCAACAGAAATTTTATAAATATCCTATAAATTATTATAATAAAATACATAAATGTCAAACAATGTTGTTTATATTACCATCTATTATTTCAATTAAAATTAAAAAAAAAATAGGATATACCACATATTATAGTTTCTAGATGTTGTTTCAAATTATAGAATCTATCAAAGTTTTATCTAAGATTTTTTTTTCGATTGGCAAAAAAAATCATGTACAAATCATTCAAAAGATGTTTGATTTTAGTAAAGATTTTAGGAAATCAAAGAATTTTAGTAAAGAAATCAATTCTATTTAAAAAAAAATATGATGTCGAATTCCAATAATTTGTCCAAAATGATAAAAACGCCGCAGCCATAAAAAAATCGTAAATGAAAGTCGTGTGGTGATCACGCCGAAATTTCCAAATAACATTATAAATCCGGAAAGTTTAATAAATTTAGTGTATATATTAAATATATATTGAATATAACAATTTTTTAATTCTAGCCCAGTATTATTTGAGTCAAATATTTAAACTCTACAGTTCGCCTATTCGAAGAATGAATATTTAATTTTTGCCATTTGAGCGATACAAAATCAAATCAAAAACGCAGGTACATTATAAATGCATTCACCATGAAACTGGATGTAAACTTTAACCGAACGATTTCTATTTGCCAGTTTTATTAGCACTTAATGACGTCGCGCACTTTCCGGGCAGTATTGTATTTCGCAAACTTGATAAGATTACAACTATACCACGGCTATATTTGAGTTGCTTCATTTATTGACGGGATTAATTAATGTTTTCTTCACTAATTTCAAAAATCAAATGAGAACGTTTCATCGCCAAAGTTTGTGTTTTCGAGATATTCCTTTTTTTGTAACATTATTACTTAAAACTGTACATTAAATATATAGCAAAAATGAAATATTTTAATTTTTTTGGACATTAAGAATTGTCATGTATATTCAGACTAAAAGTGTATATTGAAATCAATATATAAAAAAAATTATCACCCAATCTGAATTTTTTTTTCGCGGACTAACTTTAGCAATTGACATAATGGCAATTTATTTCTAGACTCTTTACTATGCACTGTATAATTTTCACGGCAAAGCAAAATGTTCGTTCTATATACAGAATTTTTTGTAAAAATTCCTAGATATGTGCACCTTGCACGTTATCAATATTCGCATTGGTTTTATCAGAAATTATAAATTGAGTTTTGTTGAAATTTTAAGTATAAAATCAAGCCATGTACCAGATTATCGGATATTTTGATTGTTACGTATGTCGACATAAAAACTGTAATAAAAATTGTTTTACCGACACAAAAAATCTATCGGGCAAACGTATTTGCCGAATAATTGGCGAAATAAATATAAATTTAAAAACTATTTCCCTGGGCATTTTTTGTTAATGTAGAAATTATTTAAATACCGCTACGTTTGTTATCGTGCAATGTGCAACTAATATATTCAATATTTAAATTGGAGTATCCGCAGCTGAATGCAAATCGAGCCTAATTAAGCAATATATTCATTAATAAATATTGCAAATTCATTAATAATTGTTTTGTAAACATTCATGCCAGTATTGCATATTGCATAATACATTCGGTATAATATGATATTGTGTGCAAAGTGGAAGAAAATAGATAAGATCAATTTCCATAGAAATTTCTAAAAAACTAATAAACATTTCAATATACCAAGTGGTCAACTATACGAGTGTATTAAAGAAAAAAGTTGATTGCCAATTTTTTGAAGAAAACCGGAAAAGCTAAAATTCATAATTTACAATATCAATATTTTTACAAAAGAATTTCGCCCTATATCTCTTTATATTTGCACTTTTATATTGGGAATTGAGTAAAATTTATTAAAGTTTGTTATATACTTTCTTTCTATTTATTTTTTAAATATTTTTCCTACCAATGTACTTATTCAATGACTTGTATACAATGCTATTACGCTTTTATTATTTATTTTAATTATTTACAAAGAAGGTATATACCTGTCGATTTTCATCAAAATTATCATTTCCCATTAGAAAATGACCCATTCAATCATTTTTTCGCGTTTAATAAAAATTTATAATCTTAGCATATAAAAATGTCCATATAAAAATGTTTCTAAATGCTGAATTTGAAATTGAACACGCAATTAACATCGCGTATTAATTTACAGTTGCTGATCGTGTTGGTATCGCCATCTACATATTTTAATGTTAGATGTGTGTGCGACAACGACGATAAACACACACACAGATTACACACTATTTATTCTCGACGAACGCGGCGAGGAATTCAAGTCTAACTACATGGTTACGTGAATGCAATCCCATCTATGCACATGCTATTTTATATGGGCAGTTTCAATGGCACCTTGAACGGTAAGTTGAAGCGAAGAATATAAACTCGAAAAAGTTGATTGTGTTGGTTGAAGCGAGACTTTCGCCGTTTTCTGAGAACGTTCTCGCTCTAATAGAGTATTCGTTATCAAGAAACGCGTTTTTATTATCCGAATTTTATCTATACACTAGTACACCTACTGCCAAGAATATGGCAAATCAGACATAAATGCATAGTTTAATAAAAACTAAAAAAAGAAAATACAATTATTGACTGATTGTTTGATGACGCTATTGCGTATTTATTTTGTAATTCATAAATCCAACATAATTTGCTGTAAAATATTTTACAAAAATCAAAACAAAATATTAAAAAAAATTAAATATAAGAAATGTATGTAAAAAATAATTATTTGTATATATATAGCATCGCCAGGTCTCGCCTAGAATAATTTTAAGTCCGACACTTTAAGCCACAATTATTGACTATTTCTTTGACTCGATTGTACATGACAAATGGCTGCTATGCCTTTGATTACGATATACTCTAAATGAATGTACAGGAAAATTAGTTATTCTTAATTATCAATTTCCGACCAATTTAGCAAATACACTTAAATTTTGAACAAAATGGGCAAAAATAGACATAATCGCTTTAATATAACACCAAAATCATTAAAATCTGTCGAGCCGTTCCGCAGATTTTTTTTATACGGGTAAATGGTAAACTTTTGTAGTAAGCATGGAAATAATGATTTTTATCATTAAGCGGGACAAATTACCGAAAATCGGGATTGTCCCGCTAAAAGCGGGACGTATGGTCACTTTACTTATTTGTGTTATTAATTTTATCCCAATAAAATTTTATATAAAATAAAATAAGCAAAAATCTGTTAGGTAAGCTGTTCATCAAAATTATCGAAAAATTATCTAAAAAGAACAGAGGTGGATTTCCATCAAAATTATCGAAAAAGAACAGAGGTCGATTTTTCCTCAAAATTATCGAAAAAGAACAGAGCTATATACCTGTCGATTTTCATCAAAATTATCGAAAAATAACAGAGGTGGACAAATACGCATTTTAGGTGGACAATACAATTTTTGCTAACCACTCTTAAATAATTGATATGCCACTGAATCTCATAGATAATGAATTGTTATATCAAGATGCAGCTTAATGCACAAAGCACAGTGCAATATACTCATTGCTCGACGTATCAATACTGTTTAATTGTGGAATCATATCTTAACTACGTGTTTATTTTGTTACTGCGATTTCGTCTGCAAGGGATAAATAAATTGCATTTTTAATCAAATTCACATGCTTAGAGAATAAGAGAATGTAAACTTATGTTAAATTACTCTCTATAACTCTATATGTAGTATCATTTTGTTGTGGTCAACTGTTTTTTATTTTATTTTTTATTCTGATACCAACACCAGTATAATGAGCTTGAAATTATATATTTTTCAATTTAATAATAGCATATTTTGTTTCGTTTTTTACTTTAGATCAGAATCTTTGCTTTGGAAATCTACCTTAGGATTAAATATTTGCATAAAATTATTTTAGGATTTTAAGATTACGTTTTTTAAGATTATTTTAAGTTCAAATGGTTTAAAATACCTAATACTATCATATTATTTAATATTTAATATCTACTAGAGTACTAACTATGGTAGAGCTTTGTCTCTGCTGTTCTAATAGAAATCAACTTGCATAAACTTCATTATTCTGAATAGCTGGAGTAAGATCCATTGCCAAATGAACTGAGCATAGTGACTATCATACCGTACCAACCACCAAAGCGGTTTCGTATGAATCAATAGTCGGTGCTAATGGTACCAGTGCTAATTGAAAACTGGTTTTCATCGAAAAACGGTTTCACCGAAAAACCGGTTTTCACCGAAAGCCGGTTTTCGACAAAAAATAAACCGGTGCACCGGTTTACCGGAACCATTCCCAGCACTAGATAAAAACTGTCTTTATACTCGACAAAATCTGACTGTTTTAGAAATACGCGAAAGACATATATATTAATCAAAATAAACCAACAATACTGATTTGTAAATGTAATGGCAGGTGATTATTTCGTGTCCAATCTTCGTAATATAGTCTATAGAAGCATTAGATGACTATATAGTAGAGTAACCTAGTTATTTATTATGAACAAGAGCAATTATTTCTGTCAGCAACATTGCTCTGTGATATTGAGGAAATTCCATTTGATGTCGGCACGTTATAAGCAGGAAAAGCGAGGAAAATGACACGTACCTATTAAATTATATATCTAAAATAACTGAGAAAGCTTATTATTTCGTATTGCAAAGAAATGTTGTCGTTATTCGAAGTAAACTGAATTTATTAATCTACAAAATTCAAGATTTAACAAAACGTATACCGACAATTTTTCCATCATACATTAAGCTAAGGTTTAAAAATATGGCCATATATCTCTTAAGTTATTGTGCCTTAAGAAAGGACATGCTAAGTAACATTATCAGGTGTATATTATGATATACAGAGTTACAAAAAAAAATCGTTAACGGATGTATTGTAAGTATATTTGGAAATATCTTAGTTCGTTTTTTAAAGAAGAATAAAATCCCAATTCAAAAGTGTTTATTTGTGAAATGTACCTTTCATATTTCTTTATTTTTTTAACTGTTAAATTTTAACCAAATTAAATCATTTGTTTAGTCTGCGTGAAAAGTCAAAAGCTGAGTGTCGAAACGGAACTTGTTTGTCTAATTCAAGATGTCCAATGCTAGAAAAAACGGCCAATCATTGCAAAAAATCTCTTTGTTTATATGCATCCTCGGCTCGATTATAGTCGTGATGTAAACATCATTAACTGGAACAAGCAGTTATTTTTTTAATTGCTACGGCGATTGAAATGTATCTGACGATGCATTGAAAAGCTATTAAAAATTACCGAGATACCATCAAAAGATTCTTCCGACCTCTTTTTCGAAAAATCGTTCAATAAAAATTGCAAGCTCATTATTGTAAGGGCTTTATTACTATGGTGGATAATAAATTTTACTTAAGGACAGGAGCTGTTAAATTATTGATTAAAAGAAAGCGAAATTCTTTTATGTGTTAATTACATAGCAAGAATATTTACGATGCCGGCAAAATTAATGGAATATATAAAAGAAATATTGCAGAATCGATTATACAGCCTAGTTTGTAAAATATATCACCAAGGAGAGGTACCACCGAATTTTCAACACTATATAATAGTGACATTGCTGAAGAAAATATGAGCTAATTAATGTGAGAACTATAGTCTACTATCGCATGCATCGAAGATATTGTTTAGAGGAGGTTTAGAAAATAACGTGGAAGAAAGGCTAGGATTTAGGAGTAGCAGAGGGACGAGAGATACAATTTTAACAAAAGAAGTGTAGTAGAAGAATCATTCATTTACTTCCATCTTTGTACATTTCAAAGAAACGATTTCTTTAGTTGAATTCAATGTTGGGTGCTTTAATTCGCGAGTTAGAGAAGCCAACATGTGCCAAACATTTGCGAAACGATTCACACGGCAAAACTGTTCTTCGTTCCTAGCAGGTTGTAACATCCTGTACAATATTGAGGCGTTTATGTAACGATCCTACATCGTTGTGAATTTAAAGTAAAGAACGGGTTCTTATATTCCAATCCAAACACATTCACATGTAACAACAACAGTTAAAAGGTGAGATGCGTGTGCGTTATACCATGCCAGCAACAAACCACGGCGAATATATATGTGGACGGTACGCGTCCAAGCAGAAGGTACCATTTTCTTCGTGGAGATGCAGCGAGAGGAAGAGGTTGGACGACGGTGTAGCATAGAATACGGTGTAATGAATATGGATAGTTTTTACCAATGTCGGACACACGTGAATGTTCAGTTTTCACTCTTGCACTGTTGAAGAGGTGGTATTGATATATAGAAGTACTCTTCAGTTAACACGGATCAATTCTGATGATTGGTAAATAGCGAGAATAGATGAAATCTTGACGTGCCCTATAACCAACGTATTTATTAGATCTTCCATTGAAAAACATCACAAGGAAATCGCAAATCCTACAATTTTTGTAGCAGATATTCTTTTGTCCCTTATAATCTCGGGACACTTTATTTTATTTTAGATTTCTCAAAGTACAAGTCTACTAAGCAATTTCTAAGCATAGTACCATCAACTCGTAATACGTGTACATAGGCCGCATAACAATCAAAGTACTTATTTTAACTTTGTTTCGTCCGATGATATAAATATAGAAATATGACGATAGTTTAATGGTCTAGTAGCGTTCGAATAAGTACTCTTTAATTGCTCTTTAAATTACCACTCGATTAGAGATAGTACTACTAAAGCGGCTTTAAAACTTGTAACGTTATTGTTGCTCACATTCTTTTGAGGTCTGCATAGCAATTATATGACATTCAGAAGTTCTAAAAGCTTATTAAATAGACAAAGGTAATCCAAAAGCAATAAAAACAAAAAAAATGGAGACGATAAAGGTGTACGTTGAAAAATATTTGTACCGGATAATAAAAGTATTTCTTTTGATGACCAAAAAATTCATATTTCAATGAATCCAATTTGGAATACTCATTTTGATGTTCAATTAACATCTAACAGTGTATAAATCAGGGGCGGTTCCTTATGCAGGCCGCAGGGCCGCGCGCCCCTCCTGAACATTGAGCGCATCACCGTAAATATATAATTCTATTGCGATATTTTATCTCGGCATTATTTTTCCTACAAGTTAAAGCTTGCGCCGTGAACATACATAACACTCAACACGATATGGCAGCTAGCAAGTACGAGTCAAATCTCATCCTATCTGTTGGAAGCGCTAGAGTGAGAGCGACCGTATGCAGTATGTCTTCTGTTTCTTCGGTTCGCGTATCGCAATATATCGACTAATGTAACACACATTCCAGCGGCTTGGGATGAGTCATAGCAACGTGATGTCATGCTGCTTCAAAGCTAAGAATATATCGGGGTACGACATTTGCGCGAGGTAGGCCATTAGCGTAATCTGGCCATTACGTCAGGTAAACACTATCATTCCGAGTACGAACATACCCTTCCTAGGCAATGTAGCCATTTTCTAGGGTGGGGGTGTTTTTGCATAAGCACAAAAACTGGCCCCCTGATTTAGTTTTAATTTTGAATTATTTAGTACCAATTAAACAGTCTTTGAAGCAGTTTTATATGGAAAACATTACATTACAAACTATATCCAGGATCAAAGGAGCAATTGTTATTTTGCACAATAATTACTAGTGCACATATTCCAGAAATTACGCGGATGGTAAAATTAAGTGGAGGTGTTCCGTGAAGAGCTGCAAAGCTATCTTATATTCCACGACAGCGTACATCTTTCTGAATGAAAACGGAGACCATAATCTTTTCAGGTGACAAATAAATATTTCTATACATATAATCAAATGGTGTTATTTACATTCCCCTGAATCGGACCACAATTTCCTCTCACTCGCGCTAAAAGGTACTTTTCACCACCACTTCCCCCCACTCGCGCAAAAGGGCACTTTTTTTGGGGCTAATGTACAGTTAAGCGGATTATCTCGCGCAAAAGATGAACGCTCGAATATATAATTGTTTTAAAATATTGATACCACGATACTTTAGCGCCGAACAGCCATAGAACCACAGCCACAGTTCAGAGAACAGAATAGTCTAGTATATATGTATATAAATTGATATAGAATAGCCAGATAAGACAGTAGCATTTGTTCTATGTCTGTACGATATGTACGTATGTACGATTTTTCCACGTGTTTCTCCAAGAATATATCGAATAGAAATAATTTAATAAAAATGAATAGTGTTAGTTCTTTATTGAAAATAGTGTTTTGTAGAATTTCTCTTGTGGACAAAGTAAGAATTAAAGAATTAGGTAGGCCATCGCCTGATTTAAACTTATCGCAAACTTGTGCAACGAGTGCTCAAAACCGAACATTTACGCAAAAGAAACATTTACAAAAATATATATAACACAGATGAAAGATAGATTCTCATATCGTGGCCATCTACAAGCCGTTGTGTTATTTAACACGACATCGATGCCAACATTTTCTAAACAATTTCCAGTGGAATTTTTTGGAAACCGTGTGTCATGCATATCCATTGTTGAATAAAACCAGATTAAAAACAGAATTAGAAGTCATTTACTCGCGTCCGAATTTTTATCAAATAATTGGAGCCACACACTTTCTTTCATTATCGCTACAAAATAATCTCGGTGAAAATTTAAAAATACTTAAAATTATTTTAACAACCCCGACGAGCACTGCTGAATCAGTGCGTTGTTTTTCCAACACTTAAACGAATCAAAACCTTTTTTGCGAAATGCTATGGGTAATGATCGTTTAAACGCGTTGGCGTAGATGTGTATTAATAAAAATGTGGTGCGAGATTTTAACGAGAAAGTTAATATCAATGAAAGATAGAAGAGTGGAATTCACTTTCAAGAAATGATTGAATTTTGCATCCATTTTAGGTAAGATTTCTCACCATTATGTTATTTTTTAATAAATGCCCCCCCCAGATTAAAATGGCACGAGCCGCTACTGGTATAAATCATTTTCATCAAATTGTTACCTGTTGCCAATGATCATCCAAGCTGGGTCTGGCGGAGAAGTACCCAGTGTCATGAATATCCTGCAATTCCCGAAAGATATTGACGCTCGGTAGTATATCCATTATTCCGTCAGGATGATCGAATATTATCCTACGCGGACACTATCATCAATTGGACACGAACAAACACTACATCTGATGCCCATAGAAGATCACTCGACGGGTTCGTAACACTCAACAACACGTGTTCTCGGCCGATTTCGAATACGAAACACTGTCCGGTGCGAACGATCAAAATCGCGAAGTACCATCGGCGAAATACTGTCCCAAATGTCGCACCATATCTGTCTGGTGGAGAATCTACTTACTCAGCGAATCCCACGGATGACTTCGAATGGCTAGTCCGCTCTTCATATGAGGGGGGGGGGGGGCGGATTTACACCGTGTTGAATGTGTGGAGCATAAAGCTTGTGGGGTTATCGTAACGACGGCGGCTCTCCGCTACTATAGCGGGCTATATTGATCCCCAAAAACAACACTACCGCCAGCCGACACTACGAAATGTTGGTGTTGAATCCGGCGGTGCGTATATAATCAAACGGAAGAAAACGCAACGCAACAATTACTGATACCGTCTTTATAGCAACGACCAACGGGACGACGCACTAACCAAATGTGGCTCGTGTACAACAACACATGTGACGATTGTTATTACGTACGAATCGCACACACCGGGCCCCCGTTCGAGCCGAGTTGAGTCACGCACACTCGCGGTGTATATCCGCTCGTCACAATAGCATCTTCTTACGGTCTCGTATCGGTGTTTTTTACCATTTTTCCGCCCGGCAGTTTTATGCAACGGATTCGCGGCGACGATGTACGTTGCTATCCGACGGGTACGCTAACAATAACGCTAGCCTGCTATGGCGTTACTAACTGCCAATTGCACACTGCGCCGCTTGGTTTTGTATGCGACCGTTGCGCGTCCTGCGGCTCACGCTCTGTGTAAATCCAGCAGGAATAGCTTTAGCAGCCCTCGATGTGAGCCGAACGCGCACGAACGGCGTGCGATGCGAAGAGCCGAACCGTTTGCATTTGCAGGATCGCTGTGTGTGTGTGTGTGTGTTATATATACACTGACAGGAATAATGCTTAGGTAGAATGACTGCGAGTGTGAGTGCGAAGGAAAGTGGTCGATGTTGTAGTTACAGTATGAATGGAACGAGATACAAGATGGGTAGTAATATGAAGCAGACAGAGCTGGTTGTAATTTGATGAACAGAGAGGGATGGCGGGCTAAGTTTGTGAGGTGGATGGAAGTAGCTAAGCTAGAGTACATGTTGATTTAAGTATTTCTTCAATTGGTAATAAATTGAAACCGGCTCTAATGTGTGCAAAATAAAAACATCGTCAAAAAATATCTTCTTTCAATTCAACTGCATAGTTCGCAATATACATAATGATCGTTTTAAACTATAAAAAAAATTTTGTACGCTAATAAATCGTTATATTTGGTAGTTATTATTAATTGACTATTTGCCCGTTAAAAATTCAAATAACTATTTTTATTCCAATCGTACTGCACGAAGATGGCTCAACGCACCAGTGTGCAAACTGAATACCCCATTTAAATAAATCATATCTATTAAATAAAAAAATTTATATTACGAGGTAGTTGGTTTACCAGTAATATTTCCTATTGGCGGGGTCTCATTGATCAGTCTGCGTCGTACTAAGCGTATGGCTTAGTATAGGCAACATTTCATACACAACCGATATTGTAGCTGCATATCAAGAGTAACTAATATCCAATAGTAAATTGAGGGAAAAATTTACGATTGGTTTAATTAATTTCTTAATCTTTTTCGTTGTCGCTCTATGCAACTACAAAATATTAGAATCATTATTTTATTAAACTGATTTGGAAACAAAAATTATTTACTTAATATAGGCATAAAAACTGTATACCTATTAAAATACACTTAAACATCAACCATTTAACTTTCTAGAAATGTTTGGAAAAAAAATCAACCAGAGTATAACACAGGGGTAATAACTTCAAAAAGTCCATCAAAACATAAAACCATTAGGGAAGCTAATACACAATTTTTTATTATTTTTAACAGAACTACTCACAAATGTAGTGCCTCAAATCAATGAATATTAACTGTATATATAGTTAGTATTCATTGCTCAAATATTAAAGAAAATCCAAATTCCAGATAATATTAAATCTAAAGGTATTTCTTAGAGACATTAATGGATTTTTCTTGATATTTTAAGTATACACTAAAAACTTCAAAAAATCCACGCCCCATTAAAAAATACAATGCATAAAGGAAAAAATCTCAATAGATATTTCATGGCAAATAAAAGTATTGTTTAACATCTAAAACATCTCCTGGATAACAATCTAAAAAAATCCGAATAGTAACAATAAAATATGTTTAGTTAAAAATTCTTAAAAAAGGTAAAGAAAAATAGTTGCATTTATGTATGAAATAGATTTAATATGATTATACTGTAATAAAAATTATTGAATGTATTTTTATTCGTTATACTTATTAAAAAATGGAAATAAATATTTCTCTTTACAAAAGTGATTTTTAAGACAATTCCATCTCCTCTACGTCAGATTTTACTGAATAGATCTTCCTTAATTTTTCATAGTGTATTTGGTCCTAAAAATCACATTACAATAGCCATTCATATAAATTTACTCACTAAGCTATAAAACAAAATCAGAAAAATGTAACTTTCAATTGCAAATAGTAGGCAACTAAGGAAAACGTTCGCTACTTACTTTTTCAGTAACTGACGGGCGAATTTTTAAGATCGCTTTTGTAAAGTGTTGCATGGTGACAATTGCGGGTTTTTCCATATCACCCTGTAAATATAAATGCATTTAAACATATATTATATTTGTTCACACAAGCCCACAATAAAACTTCCTAATAATTCAACGGAATTTGATTATTTATTACCTTAATCATCAAGTCTTTTAGTGCCTGAACACTCGCTTCCCTAACCAGCGCTGCCAAATCAGCCCCAGTGTACCCGTCGCATTTATCGGACTTCCCAATAATATCTAAATCGACGTCGATGTCCAAACATGGCCGCGTGCCATTCTGGAACAAATCGGCACCATATTTGCTATACTTAATTCGTTTCACTAACAATCACAACATCCGTATCTCAAATATCATCCTTACCCTTGCGATAATAAATCACACATTCAAATATCTTACTTCAAAAAACCACTCAAACTTATAGTACCTTGGTGATCGTCCTCAATATATCCACTCTATCATTCCCATTCGGCAAACCAACATACAACAGTTTGTCCAGACGTCCAGGTCGCAGAACAGCCGGATCTATTATATCCGGTCGATTACTCGCCGCTAAGATAAACACACCTTTCCTACCCTCAATTCCATCCATCTCAGTTAACAGTTGATTTACCACCCTCATTGTTACACCACCCTTAAAGTACGCAATGAACGCCGTCAAGAACGTTATATTTAGTACACACGAACATCGAAATATATAGAAATGCTTTGAAATTATATGAGGTGCCTCAAGGTACTGTAGAGCAACTAGCCTGTTTAACAGGTACTTTTTAAAAACAATTGTAGAAGTATTTATAAATTTTATAAATAATAGAGAACATGAGATTTAAAAAAGTATTATATATTTTTTTTACGACAAAAAAAAATATTTTTGGTCCTGCAAGAACGAAATCAAAAATAAAAGAATAGAACTGAAAAACAGCTTACTTCTCTATTATCAGATCTTTTAGGGCACAGGGCATCGAGTTCATCAAAAAAAATAACACAAGGCGCAGAATCGCGCGCTCTTTGAAAGCAGGACCGTACTGCACGTTCGCTTTCACCAACATACTGAAAAATATTCATAAGAGAAAATACTTTTACGTCGATCTTTACCGACTTACCATATTGAGTAATTCGGGCCCTTTGACGGAGATAAAATTAATTCCCGCTTCGTTAGCTATGGCTTTGGCTAGAAGAGTTTTACCGCAACCTGGCGGGCCGCAAAGTAAGATACCAGTTGGCACAGAGAGACCGATGGCCTCAAATTGTTCCGAGTGCTTTACAGGGGCCTTAAAATTCATATTGCGATGAATTGAAAGATATATTTTTATTAAATATTAAAAAGTATATTATAGGACTATAGGAAAAGAAGAGAAACGTAGCATAGAAGCATTCGAAATGTGGTGCTACAGGAGGATGGTGAGGATTGGTTGGGCAGATAAAGTAACAAATGAAGCCGTACTAGAGTTAGTAGGGCAGAAGAAAACTATTGGGGGAATATTATAGCGGAGAGATAAACGAGTAGGTCACATTCTTAGACATGGGGGTATTATGCAACTAGTTGTAGAAGGTAAAGTAGAGGAAAAGCAAGGGGTAGGTAGGCCTAGATTGGAGTATGTTGGCCAGATAGTGGAGGTCGTGTGGGTTGCTAGAGATGAAGGAATTAGTTCAGGATAGATCGACAGACAGCGTGCTGTTTTCAACCAATCCTTAGGATTGAGGACTATCAAACTTTCTAGTATCAGTAAAGTAATATTATAACGTATAATATTGTGTAATTTGCTTTTATAATTTATTTAAACGTACTAAAATGGCTAATTGAAGTTCTTCTCTAATAGTGGCTAGAGAACCGATGTCTGCCCAAGTTGTGTCCGGTACTGTAGCGAACCCTTCACGTTTCGCTGATGGCTGAACCACTTTTAAAGCCATCTACAAAACATTTGAAACCGTATTACAGCTACTTCAAAACAGCGTAACACGATGTATATTAATACATATCTCGCTTATAGTTCAAACATAAAAAGCTAACCTGAAAGTCTTCCATGCTAATACAGACGACTTCAAGCTGCTCATTGGTTAACGGTGACGTATTATGCAACCACGTGATCATATCATCCAACACACTTGACGAAACCACGGGCAAAAATCCGCCCACGTCGCCCCCTCCGTTGCCATTTTTAGTTTTCTCTTGTTCCGTCGTAATTTCTCCATTGGGTGATTCTTGCGACGTTGCATTCTCGGCCAGTGATGTTGTGGCGGTTAATGTGTCAGTGTTGCCAGATTTACTGCTGCAACTGCCACCGTTAGGCTGTTTAGTGTCTTCGTCGATAATTAATACTGGACTTTCGTTGCCGTCAACGATTTGAACTGCATCTGAAACGGGCAGTGTTAAAACCGCGCAACCAAGTTGTAATGTAGTTATTTACTACCGTCGTTATCCGCGCTAATTTCAATGCTGTCGTTTTTCTTGATATCCTCCGATGGTTTGCCGTCGTCAACAATAATATCAGCGTCGCTATTGTTCAAGTCAATTTTGCTACTACCCTCATTGTCTCGTTCGTTATTATCGCTCAGATCCTTTTTAGCCTGTTCAGCTTCAATTACTTGTTCGAGTTGTCGTTTATTACGTAAATCATTAAATACCCTAAAAATATTTATGTCGTTCACAACTTTGTATAAGGCGACACAAATCTGTTTTCTTTTAGATTCCTACAGATATCGTACCTGTTCACAGCCGCCATTGCAGCCTCTCGTACTAGGGACATTATATCAGCACCGACAAAACCAGGCGAAAAAGCCGCCAGTTCTTCGAAATTCACAGAATCGTCTAATTGTAAATTGGAAGCTAAAACGCGCAATATGGCTTCCCGTGCTTTCTTATCGGGGATTCCTGTAGACAAATATAACCACCTGAACAAAGCAACTAACTAAAATATAAAACAAGACTAACCCATACAAACTTCTCGATCAAATCGACCTGCGCGACGCAAAGCTGGATCCAGCGCATGCGGATTATTAGTTGCGCCAATTATTAAGACCTGAATTCCTAGAGGATTCTTATTTAAATCTAAAACAGTTTAAATACTATTATAACTGCGACTACGAAACTCAAAAAAAATCTTCCCATTTCATTTACCATCTAAGCAAACTAATAATTGAGCTACAATTCTCCGTTCCATATCTTTTTGCGCAAATTGCCGATTTTGCGTAATAGCGTCAATTTCGTCGATAAAAAGAATACAAGGTGCTGATGCCGTTGCCCGCTCGAACAGTTCGCGAATTCTTTCCTCGCTTTCGCCGGAAACTCCGGCAACAAGCTCAGGAGCTGCAACTTTCAACAAGGGTACACCTAGTTCCTGCAAAACCACCCCCCACAAAAAGTGCTCCTCAACTAGCCATTCTTAAATCGAATTATTTTTGCTATGTGCTAAAAGCGTAGCGGCCTTCACACTTGACTTACCCCAGCAATGGCTGATGCCAGCATGGTTTTACCACAACCAGGTGGCCCATGAAGCAAAAATCCCCTTGGTGGGGTGATTCCAATTCGTTCATACACCTCGGGATGTTTTACGTGCACCAACAATTTACAAATCTCTTTCAAAGTGGCATCGATACCCCCTAGATCTTTAAAACAAACATCGGGAATGGTGGAATTGGTTAAAGCGCGCTTTTTGGATGGAGGACCACCCTTGGAATCTTTCAGAATGCCTACTATCTTCTTGCCATTGATATTTGGTGTATCCGAACCGATTTTAGACAAGTTATTCGATATATTATTACGTTCCTTGGCTAAAATGTTGGGCATTTTGCGCTTGCGGGTATTTGGGGTACTACTTGAACAGGGTAAGTTCAGGCCTGCTGCAGGCGTAGACGGATTGGAATGGTGATTGTTGTTATACAGATTGGGTGTGGGAAGTAATGAGTTGGGAGTTGGTAATAAAGGCGAAGATTTACCACCTAAAATTCATAATAATCAATCTTTTCGTAAGAAAATATTTGTTTCATACTACATTATTCGTCAATGTTACTACAAAGTACCTTGAAACAAAGGTGTTTTTCCAACACTCATATGAGCAATAAATGGCAAACTATTTTCACCTGGGTTGGACTTAGTTTGTTCCTCAGTAGAATCGTCGCTACTTATATCAATTAGCTCATTATTATCGATTGGTTTTTGCGGTAAGATTATGTTTCGACCGTACATTTGTAATAACTGCGCGCTCAATGAATTATCCTAATATAGCAAGATACATTCATTGCAACGTAACTACAGGCTAGCCTAGGGCCACGTTATTGGGTACGAATAAAATGTCTAATTTCTTGTATATTTGTTACAATACAAAACAAAAATTATTTCGAACTTTCAAATTTACATATATCAGCTGTTCAAATGAGAATTTACACACATGGCGCTTAAACAATTAAAAATATGAAATTAGCAATCATTAGGCTTCGAATGCAATTATCTTAAGACGTTTTATTCGGCGATTTTAAAGAGTTTATTCAATTAATTCTAGCAAGATTCTTTTGCGGGGCAATTAAGTTTTTGTAAATAGTACTTACACCGTCGCCATGTTGGTTCTCCACGACGCTTTCGTCGCTATAATCCTCCGAACTAGATTCCACATCATTTACCCCGTGATTTTGCATCACAATTTGGCATGCTTTCTTAACAGAAGTACGAAAAGCGTTCCGTTTCCGCTTGCCATAGTCTCTTGCGTACCGCTTCTGTAAATCGTCGGCCATTGTGTTTATGTCGATATATCCTTTGTTGGTGTTCGATTCCAAGTACTGCAACAGATAAAATAATATATCTTTATATTTGGGGGGCACATTAAGAACGCTCGGCTTTCAATAAACAGATACAAACCTTCTGTACACGCGGTAATAAGGAACTATCCGCTAAATAAAAGCTCCGGTTCATAATAGAATCTTGGTTTGTTTTTTGTCTCTTGCCAAGGATTATATCGTCTGAATCTTGGTAGGAATACCTACCCATAATATTGCAAAGGCAATATTGTTAAATTTTCACTCTCAGATCACTATACTATGAATAAACTGCTAAAAAGTTTTGTTGTTGACACGCGAGGCTTGACAGCAAACGCTATCAATGGAAACCGAGCATAACCTAAATTTTGCGCAATGGAAACGTTCATGCGTAATGTGTCTGCTGCAATTTATAGAGCGGCAGATTTGGCTACTACGTCTAAGATGGCCGCTAAATCATATTTTAATAAAGATTCAAATTGTGAATGATAGAAAAATAGTCACAGAAAGTTTGTGAATTGTTTAATAAACGTATTATCACATGATTCCACTATTATAAGTAAATTTATGACATTATTGAAAGTCGGATTTACCAATTGTCATTAGCATTGTTCTGTATACGTTTATGTATAGGCAACTGATATTGCAGATATATATAAGCCAATACAATGAACAGGCGCCAACTTCAAATTGTAGGAATTCAAAAGAAATTTTTGTTATTTACAATGCAATGCTTATGACCGTTTATTTTTTTACACATGTTATTTTTTAGTATAAGCGTATACCAACCAAATATACAACGAAATCATTTTATGATTTATTACGATTTTTAATGTTTCTTTTTTATTTAAATCGAAATTTATTTAGCAAATGTACATTATAAAAATGGAGGGAAGAAATTTGTATCTACATATACACACATTAGAAACGTACAAACAGATCCGCAGGATCAAAGAAACGGGAATCCAGGAGACTGACTGTATAACGATATATTTTCACAACAGATTTAAATGAGTATCAAATGCAGCATCTCCACAAACGTAGCCAATTTAAAATGATATATGAAATATGATATACATATAAAAATTTCAATAGCGTAATTTTGATGTTTTATGTTTTACTATTTCTCTGCCAATCAATTTCAAATTATGTATATATTTTTACAGGCGATTCTTAAAAAATTCTTCATTCACCCCATTCAAACGCAATAAATTGCAAAAACATATTTAATTCCCTAAAGTGTTTCCGTTTGCATAAAAAAGCAAGTAAAAAATATGTAAACAATTTTTAAGTACATCCTGCCATTTTATTTCGCATTATCCCTGTAGGTTTGCTACCTACTGTCAGGAACAAGTGAAAATCAGGGACGCTTAACCTAATAATAACAGGGATGCAGCAATAGCTATAGCAACGGAACATCAGGGCATAGCACGTATAGACATCATACATAATATCATTATCTCACAAATGAATGTATTTTCTATGAATTGATAGGTTCATTAGGTAATGAAAATCACAATGTCACGCCAACAAGATAGCATAAACTGTGCTTTTCTATTGATGGGGATGCATCTCCCGCATGTAGAGGCATATAGGGGGTGGATGTGAAAGTTTCTGTGTATGTAGATGTTGGTTTGCAATACTGTAGGATGGCAGGGAGGAGCTGTGGCATGTGATTCATGTGAGATTTTGGCAGATTTAGAGTGACTAAAGGAGAAATAAATAAAAAATAATAGAAATGATTTTAATTTTTAGAATTGTTAATTGCAATTTGTGCAAATATTGTTTCCCCTGATTGTTTTACAAGAAAACACTAGTTATAAAAGATTTGTAGTTTTGATAAATGAATTTAAAAATCTTTGTTTCATTTTTATAGCTTTAGTAGTTTTCGAGATAATTGAAAAGAAGTTTGGTCAAAATTAAGCGATATTATATTAAAACTAGCGATGACTTAAACAAATTATTATAATTTAATCATTGTCAGTCCATGTCTGTCATTTTGACAGATGTTTTCTCTGGCTACTTTATTTTAAATAAACAAACGCAATTATTTAGCGAAATTACAAATCTAGTAATATCATCTTTTATTCCTAAAATCATGATTCGTTTTATAACATCACTAAATAATTGTATTTATGTTTATTATTGAACAAAATATTGGCAAGAATGATTGAATTATGACATTTTGTTTATTTGTTCAAGTTTGTTCAAATTTGTTCTTGACAAAACTCTTTCCCAATTTTCTCGAAAACTACCAAAGCTACAGAAATGAAACAAACATTTTAAAATTTAGATTTTAAAAGTCCAAATCTTTTCTATATAGCGTTTTTTGCAAAAAAAAACAAACATAAGCCAATATCTGAAAATCAAATTAGCTATGTTACATTTGCTGATGCAACGCCAGGTATATGGATAGGGCATTATCATTAAGATACATAAAAAATATTATGTATTCAATAAATATATAATTTGATATTAGGAGAGTAATTCCTGTTTATATAGCTCCGATTTTATGTTATTTAATCGTTTATAACATAAAATGTAAACTTTACAACTTTAAAAATAAATGTTCCGTTAGTTTTTGAACCGGTAATAAAGTATTTATTTATTTTTATCAAAATTTTATAATCCAATTTATAAGTATTGAATATAATTATGGCTCTAAATAAGTTCCAATATTTTCTGAATATTTTTACTATCTATATATAGAATTAAATTTTTCTTACTTCGACGATAAAATTCGAAATCCTTAAAATATTTAATATCCATTTTAGTTTTAGTTCTTTTGGTGAATCTAAACGTGGTTTACAAGAACGTTCATTTGGAAAACGTAATAAAACTCAATCAAAATACAGAAACCTATAATTTTCGACAATAAACTGGATAAATCAACATAAAATCTATATTAATGAACCAAAACAATGTAGTTTCATACAATGAATTTTTAATGTTTGCACAGATGATGGGAGAAAAAAATATAAAAATCGAACATAAAACGATTTTTACAGATTTTGAAGAACTGAACGCTTTAATTTAAAAATACCAAAATAATACATTTAAAAAAAATTGATTCTTAGATATTTTTGCTTTTCTTTAAAAAAGAATTCAATTTTTTTTCTACTGTAAAAATAAAAAATCAATCATTTATTGTCACGATTAAAAGTCGATTAGAATATATCTCAAAATTCATATTGTAATCTTTTTTTGGTGATAAACTTTTGAATTGTCCGATATATTTAGATTTTTCTGCAGACAAACCGTAACAAATTCGATGCAGGTTTTTTCGGTTGACAACTTAAATGATTAATTTATAAAAAGGCATTTATGCGTCACATACAGCGTGTTCGTAATATCCCGGTAAATAAATTATCTTGCGCAAAATGAAGTCATTAAACAACAAAAATAAAAGATATCGAATTCAATTTTGTTTTAAAAAATGATTTTTTTAATTTTAGTTCCAACAATATTAGTTGATTAAAAGATTAGCAAAAAAAAAAATTGATTCTTTTATTCTTTTTCCTGTTATCTAATTTTGTGTTTACTTTTTTTCGGACAAACATTGATTTATTTTATAAAAAAAAACATTAGTCGGTTGATGGATCTTTTCGGACACCGGGTATATTAAGGTAGCTGTCAAATTTAAATGATGTATGAGGTGTATCATACATGTTATAATAATAACGCATTTTATGTTTAACTGATTCACCGACCCTCGTTTCGGTATTCTCATAAAGAAGCTAGAATTTTTTTTTTGTAAATGTCCACACATGACTTTTCTTTATTATAGTCTTCGTTTTCGACCACAGACGGAACATTATAATCGCTTTTTTTTTTTTTGACAAAATACAAGCAAATAAGTACAATTAAAAGCAAAAATGCAAAAAAGAATCGAGATAAAGTACAACATTTTCTATTGTACTATAATTTAGAATTTTTTTTTTTTTTTGTGAATACGATATAAGCAAATATTCAAAAAATATTTTTTAAAGAAAGTTTTAAATTTTATTTTTATTTTCTACAATCATTATTTAATAATCCGACCTTCTATGAATTCTACAAATTATTTAAAACATAAAAAAATTATGATCCAAGCATTTACACTCTAGATGCACATTTCGAAAGCCAATCTTCAGGACCAAATTAATATAAAATAACATTTTGATTAAAATCGAAATCTTTCTAATTTAAGAAATAATTAAAGTGCCTTTGTGGACTAATAAAATTTTCAAAAAAATCAACGGCACGCCTCTGATTTTCAACCATACAATACAAAATAATGTGTAGGAGTGCAACACCGAAGCGTATCCTTTTTATATCGTTAATATTTCATATCTTTTATTATAAAATAAATTTATTTAAACTGTAATAATATACTGAGTTGTACTTTTGTTTTTTTTTATATAAAAAAATATTTAGAAAGAATTTTTTAACATAATTTTTTTTACAAAATATTTACTGGAAGTACAAAAATATTGTTGCACAATTTAAATTATTTCATAATTTATTCTTTTACGTTAAATTCTTTGTTTTAAATTAAATTATTAAATGACATTTAAACAATTTATTAATAAACCATTTAGAAAAAAAAAGTAAACTAAGTCGGCTCTAAGAAAAAACTTTGTATGGACTTTATAAATAGAATATTACTCGAGATTTATGCCTCATATTGTCAACGTTTATGTTGCAATTGTTACTTGAAAGGTTTACTAAATATGAGTTTAAACATAACTTACCGAGTTATGTTTAAAGTCATCGAAAGGATAAATACAAAATGGAGGATTAAATATAAAGTAAGCATTCGTGCAAATTTATAATCAAATTCTCCTGTAATGGTAGAGGCATATATACAAGGATCATAAAAAAAAAATCAGTTTTTCTTTGCACAACGAAAAATTTAGATCACAAAGAATTATTTTGATATTAAAAAGTCTTTTATTGACAGATATTGACAAGACAATTATTGAATTATGACATTTTGTTTTTTGTTCAAATTTCAAATTAGTCTTCACCAAACTCTTTTTCAATTATCTCGAAAACTACTGAAGCAACAAAAATGAAATAAATATTTTTAAATTTAGAATTTAATGCTCTAAAACTTTTGTATTTAGTGTTTTTTTTGGAAACTAACTAGGAGGCCTAAAAATCGATTTAAATTCACGCATAAAAATCAATTTCGCAACGAAAGACCATATATACAAAAAAATGTTTACGAACTTCTCAATTTGTTGTTTTGAAAAATCATTTGTTGCTGCACAGAAATCTCGGATAAAACAAAACCCTTCTTTCTAGCGCCCTTTCTTTACTGTAACCCCTTCTTTCTTATTATCCATCAATTCACTTGCTTGTCTAAAATCCGAACCAACAATTGACAACACGAAGAACATGTAAAGGAACATTATCGTACATGGAATTAGTGCCACAAATAAGTAGAGCCAATATATGATAGACCAGGGCATAAAGATCATCGCTGCAGTTGCGGAAGATATATATACAGGGTGAGATAGAAAGATTATAATTTTACTGATAAATGTTGATATTAAAACATACCAATATTTATTGAAAAAATAGATAAGAAAGTGTGAAAAAAGCTTTGCATAAAAATTATAATTTTTCTAAAGATGACCTATATTAAAATAGTTATTTTAAAAGGAAAAAATCCTCAAAAAAACCAAGTTTGCTGCGAAATATTCACTGTACACAAATATTTGGTTTGTTATGGAAACGTTCGTTTTCTGTTTAATAAAACAATTGATGATAGATCTTTGATTTTTTTTTATCCCGGTAGAATGGATGGGCTGTAGTTTGTGGTAGGCGACCGAATGTACATACTTGGACAGATGTGTGATATGTGTAAAGGATTTAGTCCTGGAAAACGCATAGTCCCGGCAATAGGATTACAATTACACGGTGTTGCACATGTTGTGTGTCTATATGCTTAAAGTACGGGCAAATATTCCAGTTGGACGTAAGAGCTGCATTTGAGCGTGCAAGTAACAAGTTAAACAATCGATTTAATTCGGGGTGGAATTCGATGTAGATGATTTCTCAGAAAAGATGGTTTGGGACGAGCAAAAGGAGCGCGAGGAATATTTTTTTTATTGTACGAAAATTGTTTTTAATATAAAAAAAGATTTTAAATATAATTATGCTAATTGTAGCGAATTTATTTTATGTGTTGCATTTTTCTGAATTGCCGTTGTGCCGTGTAATTTTTATTAATAAAAAAATAAAGAAAAACGTGTGACTTGTCGTAAACGTTGTTGTATAAAAATTAATATTAAAAATTTATTTATGAAATTTTTGTTGTTGTAAATTAAAAAATTAAATAAGCTCTATATCAGGTCCGTATTTAGGCACTATTGATAATACACACATTGAACTATTTATTTTATTAATTAAACTGATTTTATATAAATTTTAACTATTAAACTGTTTTTTTACTAAATATTTCAAGAATAAATGTTCCGTTTTCATTATTTGATCTTTTAAGTTCTTTTTAACTTTGCACTCAATAAAACATCCTTTAAAAAACTCAATAAAAGAAGACAAACTTTTATTTCAATATATGGAAATACAAATTCTATTATATCTACAAATCTAGATTTAAAAATCACTTAATCGCCTTTTATATAAATGTTCAAAAAATCAATAAATTGAAATTCTTAAAAATGAAATTATTTGATGTCTGGGTGTTAAATAAATTGTTTATTCTCTGCAAATTAACCCGACTGTGTAAATGAACTGTAAAATATTTTCCTATATCTTTAATAATAGAAACTACAATTTAAAAAAAATTGATTAAATTTATTTTACAAAAAAATCATGAAATTTTTATTTTTACGCGTATTAAGCTGAAATTTAGAAAAATTTCGTATAAGAAAAATTTAAATGTACAAAATCTTCACAATTTAAAAAATAAATAATTTGCACGTGTAAAAAATTATATCAAATGTCTAATAAGAATGTCTAATCATACTATGTCTAATAAGAATATATCGAAAGTTAATTTTGTTAGTTCTAAATGTAAAACTATAAAAATCTTTTATATTGCCTTGAAATTTTTGTTACGAATCGATTGTTTTATTATTTTTTGGTGCAATTCAATACAACAGCAATGATGTATCATACAAAATTCGCTATCAATATCCATATCACGTTTCCCTGTGTATTTTTTACATGTTCATTCGCAGCGCTTTTGAATTTACGGGACATAGAGGAAATCTGGAACCAAATCCACGTGCGGGGTCGTAGACAATATACTAGATGTTCTTGTTCACAACACTTTTCAAAAATATACTATAATACAATGCGCAAGACGTTCAGAAAAAAATTGTGGGATTTTGTAAAAATCTCGTTGAAATGTGCTTAATTCGTAAAAATTATTTTTTCAAACTCCGTATTTACATTAACGGTTAAGAAAAAAATTAAAATCGTAACACCCTGTGAAAAATGGGAATAACCCCTCACAGGGTACACGTAAATTCTATAGATACGCGCCCAACGAATCGAAAATAATTCTGACAATTGAATTTTCGAGAAACGCCGGTGAATTTCATATACTATACAACATAGTGAAGTGTCTATAGACTTTACTAGTCCGCGCGCACAACAAATCCACTTCGAAACAAAATTTGTAAACACAAATCCTCAATACAAAAACATTTTGGTAAATAATTCCTTCTGCAACAAAAAAAGCAGATCATGGGTTCACATCCCCACTATATGAGATGTGCACACACACACACACACACACATACATAGATCTGAAAAAGATATACGTAATATATAGTGATATTCTTTTATTCCCTACATTTTCATTTCGTTGTAAATCTGGACGACTTTATTGTGAACTCTTGTGCGATAATCCGCAAAGTTCGTCTCTCTTTTTGCGACAAAAGGCAAATCAATAAACTCCATTGCAGTTGTGCAAAAAGTGTCCACCCTTGTTCGCTGTATCAACCATCAGAAACAAAAGAATCCAAACGTGGGAGTTTTCTTTTGTTAAAATTAAAATAAAAATTGCAGCAGAGCGAATTTTTTTTTTAACCATAAATAATAAAAAATAGATCAGATGCTGATGTTTCGCAAGGATCTGTAAGCAGACCAACGTTATAAAAAAAAATCCAATCGGTAGGGAATTAAAGAAGTAGAAAATTTTTGATAGAAGATAATTTCGCGATTTTTTTTTCTTATATAAAAGAACCGCACAGAAGAGATTTAAAAATCCAGTCATACTTATGATTATGATCATCATCAGCATTGCGGTTACATAACAACATCCCTCGACATCAATTTGCGCCCCTATTACCAATTACTATCGGGATCCTTTTGCACCCTTCACCTCATATGCTGAGGTCCTGTCGACGCAAGTGTACGTACACCATATAGTCGCTATTCTGTCGCCCGACTATCGTGAAAGAGCAATAATTGATATGATTATAATCTGAGCATCCTCCGCGATCTGGATCCTCCCGAACTGTCACAACAGCGTCGCTGCCAGAGCGGGAATTGTCGCGCAGAAGGCTCGTGTCAATAGCTGTCATTACGCACCATGTCATAAATGTTGCAGTGAATGTAGCACACGTGTTTTCTGATCGACGTGCATATTTAGAGGATCGAAGGAGGAATGGGAGAGAGCGGGAGGACGAGGATGATATGTAATTGTGGGTCGGTATTTATGTTCTGTGCGAAGGGATGAGGGAAAATGTTGGAATAGGTTTTCGCCGAAATTTAATTCTGTGGTCAGGTCAGGTCACTTTAGGTTAAAACACTATGAATAAAATCATTATATCTGCGAATTTTTGAAACATGTTTAATATGACGTTAGAATAAAATTTTGTATTTAATCAGATCAGGTCAGGTCAGGTGATTTTGGTGAATTATGAATTCCAAAGAATTCTTCACAACAAAACTATGGAAATATTAAAAACTGTGAATATTTTCTAGGGTGATTTCGGACATTCAAATAAAACAACTTCTTCTTGAGCAACGTTTCGAAATATTTTTCAATTTCTTCATCGCGCTTAATCAGAATTATCAATAATCATAATTGACAGTTGATAAGTATTTGTTGATCATTAAAATAAGTTACATCCTGGACCAATACAATTATATACAAGGATTACTACAACCATATCTCAATTTTTGATAGAAATTTCCCTTTTTTTAACTTTAACCACATTTTCTATTGTTATAACTAATTTGCTTTTATATTTTAAATTTTCGCTTAAGAATACGTGCAATAGGTTCTGACATTTTTTCAAAAAATTTGTATCTTTAAAATATACATTTAAAATATCCCCCCCAAATGTACTAAAATATTTTCGCGGCCCCCTAGTTTTTTTCTAACATAATAATTATTAAGATTTCGTTTTTTTTATTTAATCAATCACGATTCGTGATAGAGGTATTTTATTTTGTTTTTATCTTGTGCTACTGAAGATGGGGGCATAGCCTTCGAAATGCGCATGTAGCTACTGAATGCTTTGCGGTATTTGGGTGATAATCAAACAATATACAATCAATATACATATTTCTAGAGATGACTTAAATTTATAAAATGCAATAATTTTAATGTTAGAGTACACAGAGGATGCTCTTTAATTCTCTTACTTTATATATATATGGGAAATATTTTTTTAAAATATGGATACCCAGTTAAATGCTGCGTATACGGAATTTTTTCGAAAGCGAACAAAATAGAATTCGTTAGTCTAATTTGCACGCAGAACGTAAAAAAAAAAAAACGGAAAGATCTGAAATATGAAAATGACTGGTCTATATTTAAATTGCTGATCAGTTTATCCGGATGGGAAGTTCCGGCCTTTTGTGAGCGCCATTTCAACGTTCAGGACTTCAGAGGGGTGATCGCTTGAAAATTTCACGTATTTCCTGTCCCACTCATTTTGCAATTCCGCGCAAAGTATGGGCGAAATTAATTCCAATTTCGAAAAATTAAAAACGGTCGTGAAAAAAATTAAATATCAAATTTTACAAAGTGAACAATTTTTATAATACATTAAAAATTCTTAATCGAAAACTTTCTTTTAAAAAGGCAACCACAAACCATGAAATATCCGAAGACTTCGAAACTACGTTTGAATATAACATAATTCATAGCTAAATGGTTGTATAATAAAAACAAACGACCTCAGCGAAGACGCAACCTCAGGTAGGCTACGAGACAGAAGAATACTTCCGTTTTAGATCATTTGTTTTATTTATTACAGAACGACTGAGCCGACCATATTGTAAACGGGAATATACCATATTTTTAAGAGCATCTATTTACATCGAAATACCCCAAGGTATATAAAATTTAAATCTATATTAGAAATGCATTTTGATTGCCTCATTAAATGACCATTGGAGAAACTGCTATCAATAATTCGAGGTATAAAACTGTCAAATAGATAATGCAACAAAAAATAAATAAATGTTACTATTAGGAGATTATTTTCATGATATTATAGGATCTACTTAAGACAAAGATATTTTCAAATTTAATTCGTGCGAAATTCCGACAGAAAAGAATGAACCGAATTTACAGATGGTGGTAGATTACCAAAAAATATCCAGAAAAAAAATCGATTTGTCGTTAAAAAAATATTTTTTATATATTATTGTGCAACGTTTTATTTGAGGACTCAATTTAAAACAGTAAAAAACATGTTTTTTTGGTCAAATTTTAGCCTTGCCTCGGAGTGCTAGCCTCGATGTGTATAACCAAGTGCATTGAAGCATATAAAGACTAAAGGCAGAGGGTCCACCAGATATACTCGAATAGGACTCGTCGGGTGTACGTCGGCTAACTCGATTAGCCAATCCTGCAGGACTCAGTCATTCGGACAATGCTGTTATCAAGCTTAAGAAGCAGCAACTGACGGCTAGAGTAAATACAATAGTAAATTGGGAGCGGACAACAACACACGGGCGCTTTAAATCAAGATATACGCGCAAGAAATATTTCGATCGAAAATGATAAAGACGATATAACGGCACTGATCTTACGAATAAATCGATCGAATATTGTTATAGAAAATCATTTATTGCGTAGAGTTCTGCTTTAAGTATCACCCTGTATAATTTTAAAGGATTTTTACAACATTTTCCTGGAAGCAACGAGCATAACAGCTATTAACTAAATTGTCGATGTATAATTAAAAATAAAACCCTCAGATTCATTAAATGATTTAAACAAAAATTCTAACATTAGTTTAATCAATTCATAGTATATATTTTGGATAATATTTACTTCAACGCTATTTAAAGTCATCGTTTGACATTTGCATGTAAATAAACTCGTGTCAAAATCTGACACGAATGTAATTTAATTTAACACCTAATGATATTTTTTTAAATGTGTTCATTGCTCAATGACATTTGTTGCTATGGTAACAGTGTCAAAATATGAATTCGGCCATCATGGATTTTACTATATCATATATATCATATAGCGCAAACGTCAAACTGACATTTACAAACTGTCAAAACAACATACTAAAATCTAATAAATACATCTTAAATTTTAGAATACCTTGTTTTCATATATATCGTTCTTGGCAGGTGAAATTATTTATTTTATAATTTCGAAAAAATATGCTTCTTATTAAATCGATAATAAAAAATCAATAATTCGCTCACCGCCGCAAAAATCCTCGAATAACATAATATTCGATGCAATCCGAATATAATATAATCGAAATACACAATTATTTTGGAGTATTTCAATACAAAAGCTGATTGAAATGCAATTATTCGTGCAATGCTGGTGGATTTTATTATGCAATAATTGCATTGGCAGAACTGATGCATATAATATTCGCTGATTATGCGCTGTGCCAGCGGAATATCACCGTCGTTTCGCTATGTATAGTGTACTGATGATGGTTAACTACATTAACGAAACAAGGGTGGTATGTGTATGTAGAAATATATACAGGCGAAATAAAAACATATCGAAATAGTCGGAAAAAAATCGTCAAAAGATCATTTTCTGAACAAACAATATTCCCCAAATACCGTAACTTAAAGTATTGAGTAGCTAGATGCGCATTTCGAAAGCTATAACAAGATGGGCCTAAATTTACTAAATTCATTCAATTTGATCTAGATTTATGCATGTATATACTTTCATAACTCGGAATAATTCAAAACACTTTTATGTAATTTAAGTGAACTAATTTGAATAGGATGACCTGATTGATCAAAAATATGCTCGGCTACAGCACTTTTATGTTTTCTATTTAACCTGAAATGAGCTAAATGCTCCTTAAATCTAGTTTCAATTGGTCTACGTGTTTTCTTCTATTAGGACAACTAGAACAAGATATTGCATAAATACCAGATTTTTTATTGAAATCAATCAAATCTTTGGGATTTCCTAGAAAATTAGAAGTATTATATGTTGACTTATTTATTTAATAGTATATCAATCACGATTCGTGACAGAGGTATTTTATTTAGTTTTTACCTTGTGCTACTGAAGATGGGGGCATAGCCTTCGAAATGTACATGTAGCTACTTACGGTATTTAGGTGATATTCTATACTATTATTTAACACCGTAGTGATCATTTAAAAAATATACGCATTTCTTTCATATTTCAAAATACAAGATCTTGAACCTTACAAGAAAAAAAATCTTTTTTATAAACTCAAGCGCAATTTCTTTATATACCTAATTTAGAAAAATCCGTAGATGATAAAATTTGCTATAAAAATATCTCCATCAGCTCCTCGTTTCTTTTTTAAATAATTATATAAGTAATTGTCGTCTTATGACCCATTATAACCTCATTTTTATGCCGGTCATAATTGCCAACAGTTTAATAGTTTTCCCGTGGGCGTTTCCCCACGTCTCTGGTGTCATCTTCAGGTAAATTTATCGCATTTAGCAAATTTATTATACAGAATTAAATTGGCCATTTTTCATACGGAATAGACCAGATATATTCGAAATATATATTTAGAAGGAAATCGTGTTTTTTTGCAACTTTTTTGTTTGATTTCATAGATTATTATTTTTGTAATTACAGACTCTTGAATAGCCATTTTTCTACCATGTGATCTAAACAAAAATATTAATTCTAACTATACAGCGAACCAAAAAAAATTTTAATGTAAGTCCTGGACGGATTTTTCAATTTTAGCGCTAATTAAAATTAAAAAAAAAATCACGGACAGTGTAATAATTTGCAAAAATTCTTGGATAACAAGAAAATATCTCATATATTATTTGATTGGTCGACTATACATCGAGATCTTCATATATCTGGATGGCCATTTGCGCGAGCGGTAGGCCTTTGTTATGATTTAGTGCCCCGTGTGTCGTTTGTTTACTAGCTGGCTTATTTGTTCGTGTTGGATACTACAGCAACGAACATCGAAACAAGTTGGCGGCGGCGGCACGGCGGCCATATTCCCCGATCGCCGGCGGCGCTACCGTGCCTTATTTATTTTGATTTACTTCATACGCTACACATCCGACTCTACCTATAGACATAACGAGCGCCCTCTCGTGACTGGACCCATATCAATATCATGATAGGTAGTCATGGAATTAGTTGTTGAACAAGAGAATCTTGTGTACAGGGTGTGCAATAATATCCAATCTAAGATGCATTGAAATTTTAATATTTCGCTTTTCTTCTTACTGCTTTTTAAATCGTCGATTTATATTAATTTAAAAAATAAAATAGACAAGATTTTAAAATAGTGCTCGACTTCGAATTGTTATTTTCCTTCAAAGCCATTTACAGTGATTTGTGTTGGATTTTGTTTTATGATTATGCGAAAACTATTTTTTATTTTTTTTGTAACATTCGGTATTTGAGAGTGGAATGTTTTTAATAAGGCTTCTTATATCTTTGATGGTGGGCAAGGATATTGCTAAAACGAGGTCCAGATCGTATTGGCTATTAATTCAACAGTGGCTGAGTACGAATATTGTTTATAAATGAGATAATATTGAAGCCCCCGAGGCGACGAAATATTATTTCAAAGTGAAATATATTGTACAAGGTAAAAAAAATACCTCTTATTGAATCTTCGATGAAAAAATATATTTTTTCTAATTAGTACATCGAATAGTACTAAAATAAAAATATCTGCCGCATATTTCATGTGTCGTTAAATAAATTAAATATTAAATATTCTTAAAGTTTACATATCATTAGGCCCCTATGATGAAGCAGGTAGTATTTACATTTGTGCGCATGTGTCATAGCAAAAGTCCCATCCACCGTTGCCATATCGACTCAAAATTGAACGAAACATTAAAAAAAAAAACTTTTATAAATGATTGCATGCATATTTATGGATTTAAATCGGCGTTAATAAAAATGTATTTAAAAAATATATTTCGTTATCAATATATATGTTTAATAAACTAGCATTTGCCTTACACATCACCCTGTATATGATACAGTATTAAAAGTAGCGAATATATTAAAACGAAATCATTTTCTGATAATGAATACTGAAAAAATGAAGCAATTAGTAAGTAGTTTATAAAATACTAATTGTATGGCAATTAATAGCGGAAATTAGTGCTGCGGTGGCAGTTATTCATAAATCGACGAAGCATAAAGACAAACAACATTTATACCGGTCATAATTATGATTGTGTAGATTATTATTGTGCAATTGCAACTTGTTATACAAATCCTATTACGAGTGATTAATTACGGCGTGTAGGATATCGTAAAAAATGCAATATTGTCAATTTAAACCAAGAAAAATTATTGCATAAAATTCATAAGGATGTAAGATTTTGAAAGGATTTGAATATCAAATATCAATTAGATAGATATTATCACCACCAGGACAATATAGACCACATGTTCCTGGCGAAGGACAATCACCGTGATTGACTTGTCAATTCACCACGATAATATATTAATTAATATAATAAAAATATATAAATCCTCAAAGTGTAATAAAGATACAGCGATGTTTTCAAAAATGTTTGATTTTTTTGTATTTATCTTGTTCTACTGTAGGTGGGGGTATGGACTTCGAAGTGCGCATTCAATTGCGATATATAATAAAAAATATAACAATCCACACTAATCCCAGTAATAATAAAATACTAGAAAAGTGTAGCCATTCGATTGAGTCAATGAAAGAGCCTCGTCTACTTGAGGCGTCTTCGTCAGCAATGTACAATGTTAGACAATGGACAATGCGCCGACACGTGTCTTCCGGAAACACTGCATTACCCATGAATTAAGCGCCAACTTGGCTAAACTAAATCACCCCCTCGTCGGCTATAATCCAAGGGGTAGCTTTCACTCGCTACCGCCGAAGCAACTAGCACATAAACTCCGGGGATAATAAAAAAAGTTACGTTCTATCGTCGATATATATTTCGAATATGTATACGATGAAAAATAGACGTAGATTTTTTGAAATACTAAAATTGCTTTCGAACCATTTTTCAGATATATTCGAAGGATTTTTCACATATATTCGAAGGATTTTTCAGGTATATTCGAAGGATTTTTATTAAATTCAGATGTATTTAGCCGTGAGTTAAAGCCTGGACGAAAGAGCTTATAGTTTCTGTTTACATTTCACTTGATTCATCGGGCCCTCGAGGCATTGTCCATTTTCACACATTGCATCTTCAATGGGAAAATGTTCTATGGACGAACTGACGCAGGTTTCGTGCTTATTCGCGATAATTCGATGATTCTGAGCAAATTTTGTCAGGTTCACTTGATGAGAGACTTTTCCTGAGAAAATATTTCGATATTGACGCAAATACATTGGCCATTGCATTAATTTATAGTTTATCTATGGGGTATATACATTGCTTTAATTTATTTTACTTTATAATATGAAAAAATAAATTTTTTTGACCGAATGCGATCAGACAAATTATTGTTACAGATAAAATCGAAAAAATAATTAACAACATCAATTTAATTTGCGATGTCAAACACTTTTTCTGAGAAAATATTTCGATATTGACGCAAATGCATTGGCTATTTCATTAATTTATAATTTATCTATGGGGTATATATATTATTTTAATTTATTTTACTTTATTACATGAAAAAAAAATTTTTTTTGACCGAATGCCATCAAGACGAAAATGATATTTACAGGTAAAATCGAAAAAATAATTAGCAACATCAATTAGTTGAAAATTAAATTTCATGCCTGTGGATGCCCAAGCAAACATTATTGCAAATCGAACAATTTAAAAATAAAAATATTGATACAGCAACTTACATATACCTAATTTGTATTTTAAATTACATTAATTAATTTACATTTTCTTTATTTTAAATTTTTCTGCGGGATTTAAACCTATGAAATAAGAACACAATTTTTTTTAACATAGAAGATTTTAAATCGTAATTTTTTCGAAATATTTGTTGCATAGTTACACTCAGATAAAATGGTGAAAACATTGCAGAATCGCTTAAAAAATTTTTTTTTTACTTTGTCCTTGCTATGTCAATTTTATTTTATATAATACACAATACAACATTTATTTTGAGCTTTGGCATAAATTATAATTTATCTTCTCGGGAGCTACGTTATATGCTGGAAATTTAGTACGATAAATAGCAACATCTTAAGACGTTGTTGAATACATGAGTGGGCTTCAAGTAGCCCCGTAAATAACGATAGCAGTCCGCCCATGTGAGCCTGCAAATCATTCCGTTCCTCACCGGAAGGGAAGCCTAGTCGACCTGACAACGTCGCATTAACATATGATTTGTAATCGGAGTAAATTAGTAATTTAAAGAAATTTGAAACAAAAAATTGTTTAGCAAAGCCTATTCAATATTACAAATGAGAATGTTAAAAATAACATCAGCTGTTGTTTTTGTTTGTTGTTTTTGGAACACGCTGTGTATATAATAATTAAAGGTGGGCACCTAAAGATCCATTTATAATACGTCTTTTTATCTCGAAGTTATGGAGAAGTCAATTAAAATTTGGTTTATAACTTCGGAAGATGCACAAAATTTTAAAAAATCTACAAGTGGAAACTGACCAAAATTGTTATTTTAATTCCAATAATTTTTAGCAAAAATATGTACGATAACTAACTTTTAATTATACCATAAGACAAGAATTTGTGTAAGTCAATTTATTTTATTTCATTTATTTCAAATTTTGCACGTTATATTTTATGTGGGCGAAAAAATATTGATGAGTTTTTTTTTACTAAAAATTTCGACATGATAAAATATTAATTTTACTTTATAAAATTTATTAAAATCCTTGATTGTTCAAATATAAAAGAACAATGTATTAATTTCAATTGGGCAATTATAAATTTACGATTTCTAACGACTAATTTCATATAAAATATGTCAAAAAGTATATGATTTTCAATTTTAACTGTATAATTTTATAATTTATAATTTCGAATGTATAATTTTTTTGATAAACATAATGCAGTGATGTAAATTTATCATCTAGCTTTTCTTAATATTCCAACTTAGATATTAAAGGTTTGGCAAATTTTTCTGATGGTTTTTGTCAGAGTAAAAAATAAATAAGAATGGCAAAATAGAAGCTCAATTTTGATATTTTTTTAAAGAAATAACTAATATAACTACTACTATCAAATTTTGTCCTTACCTAATCTAAACCTTTCTTAATGTGTATTTAAAATAGTACGTTCTGTAAAGAATTCTTTTGACTCAAAATAAGCCATGTTTCTTCAAGTTGCGATGGCAGACCACCCTCTTAATCAACTTCTGATAAAAATGTTTTAAACTCGAATTAATTGAAAAACTACTAAACTATTATTTTTACTACAAATTGTAAGAATTGCTTAAATAATCTCAAATGAAATAAAACTGCGTACAATTTTTTTTTCAATTTGTATGTACATTTTTTTGTAAAGTATAGAAAAAATTCAAACCAATTTTGCACAAAAACTGCAAAAATGCACTAACATTTCTATTATTAACTTTTATAATCTTTAATAAATAGCACACAGAAAAAATCTTACAATTTGTAGCTTTTTCTAACGTGTCATTCAGTTCTTTATAACTTTGGATGAAGATTCTATATTCAAAATACAATATTTATATATTATAATCCATACAAAGACTTTATAGTCATATTTAAATAAAATCTCCAGCTAAGAACTATAACAAAATCTCACATCCATATGGCATTATCTCAATTTCAAACATCTTGATTTTAGTTCCTCCACATCTTATGATATACCGCAACAATTTGCAAGTTTGTTGCATAATTTGCATGATATTAAGTTTGGGAATCTGAACAATTGCACGAGGCCTAATAGCCTCGAAGGCAAGCGCAGAGTTCGTGCAAAGCTCAAAGCGTGGTCGTAAATTCAAAACACAAACTTCCAGACGACGCCCAATGAAGCAAACAATCTTACAACAGGAAGCGTGACGGGAACGAACCAGATGAAATTGTATACGGGAATTTGTTCAAAAGAATTATTTTTGGATATTTCGAATGAATTTTTTCAGTCCTAATTGGAATGTCTGATTGTTTGATGAATTGTGCTATATGTTAAAATAGTGTTAGAAATAAAGTCTTATATACTAAAATGCGAGGTGGAAGGTGAGGATTAGAATAGGAGATGATGGAATCGAAGAAGTGTCAAACTTTTGTTATTTAGAAAGTAGGAAGGCATTCGTAGAAAAGGAGCAGATTTAAAAAACAAATATTGACGTGGGTTATGACAAATATTATAAAAGTTTTTTGGCACTGCTTATTATTAAAGTAGAAATGTTCGAATGTCTTCACCGCCACATGGTGGTGGTAAGCCACCGCCACCGCGAAACGAAACATATGTTAAAATGACGGCTCAATTACCCACTTCATTTTCGTATATTACTCGATGTGGTGCACCAATTAGTTCTTCTTTGGGAATTTTTTTAACGAAATTGAACAAGCTATTAACAGCGCGAGCTAATTTGAAGACACTGACCGAGTAGGTATCGATCGGTGTCTGCAAGTTCTAATATTAGGTGTGTGTGGCGACGACGATGGATTACACACTTTTTCAACATTCGCTTCGATCGAGTTTAGCAAAAATTTGCGACCACAAACGTACAGAGCGCTCAGTTCAGGCTTAGCATACATTGTTGCATAAATGCAATCTCTTATCTGCACATGCTATTTTATATGACTAGTTTCAATGGTACTGTGTCTTACAGTTGAACAGAGACTACCCACGCTACAACAGCACACTCATGAACACCTGCAGCAACTCTCTCGAGTATTGTTATAAACAAATCATTTATGTGTTTATATTAACAGAATTTTATCTAAACATTGTCAGCTAGTTTGTTTTAATTTAAAAAAACTATTTTTTATTACAGAATTGTATAAATACAAATTTATAGAACTAAAAGTTTTTTAAAATAATTATTACCTTTTCGTCTCTTTCAATTTTCTTATACATAAACAAATATATAAATTAGTTTAATTTAAATATTGTTTTTTTTATATATTTTTTTATTGTCTTTAATTTGTTCAATTTTTACTTCAGCTTTTAATAAAATATCTATTTATTCAAAAAAATATTTATAAAATATTCTGGTATTGCAAATTACATTTCCTAAATGCAAAACTTGTCCTTAAATATTCAGCAAAGATACCGACTTGTAAAAAAACACCTGAAGTATCCCCCAACTGAAGATTTATTCCTGCTTTGAATAGTTACGATTATTTCTGTCTCTGAGTGAACATTTTTTTCCACAAAATAACGAGTTTGGTTTCATTTTCTGTATCTTTCGGCGTATTCAAAATACTTTTTTTTAAAATCCAATCAATTCAAAAAATCCTTTATATATATGTATATAGAAAATATTGGAAAATCTATAAAAAAAAATATATTGTCAACATTTTTTTTTATAAATGTCGAGCAATCTAAAAAATTATTTGTACTAAATTTTAAATAAATTCAAACCTTAAACTGCTTTTAATTTTTTTAAATTAATTATATAATGCTACAGAAAAAAAAAAACGGAAATTGAAATATCCGCACAAAATATTTTAGTTAATTTCTAACATTCGCAAAAATTAAGTTAATAATTAATCTATCTACCCAAAAAATGGGAGGATAGGCTTAGATTGGAGTATGTGGGTTAGATAGTGGAGGACGTGTCTTGGATGAATAGCTATAAAGAAATGAAGGAATTAGCTCAGGTTAGATCGACGACAGATGGCGTGTTAATTCCAACCAAACCTTAGGATTGAGGACAATTTAACTAACTAACTTTCGAAAATATTCTTTTTTATGTTCTGAGCAATTGTAAGGTGTTATATACATCAAAGAAAATTTATAGTCTGCACCAATAGTCAGGCATTGATCATAATACTAACAAATCGGATTTTCATATCTGCATATTGACAAAAGTATATCCCTTCGGCGTTTCCTGCTATTATTACAGCCTCGAGTGTCCCTTGTTACATACCAATTTACTATTCATGACGCCAATGCTATATATAAATACAGCAAAACCTCGATTAAACAACACACAATCAAATTCCAAACTCTAAGCTAAAAATTGCATTAAACAAAAATACTCGTCCAAAAATATTGACAAAATTTTAATTCTAGTAGGAAAATATACGTAGAATAGAAGAGAAGATTTTTAAATGTGGTTCGGTAGGAATATGGTGAGGGTTGCGCAGGTGGATCAAGTCAAATTTTATAAAATTCGATTCAGAAAAGTAGAAGTACTAAAAAATGTCGCAGCTCGCGAAAAATAGGATATTTTTAGACAAGCGAATTAGTTATGTAAGGTCGAGCATAAGGAAAGATAAATATACGAAGATGATGAGGATTGGGTGGGTGGATAACAATCAAATTCCACACTGTAAGTTAGAAATATCATTAACCGAAAATCCTGGTCCAAAAACATTGACAAAATTTTAATACTTGTAGGAAAATAAACGTAGGATAGAAGAGAAACGTTTGAAATGTGGTTCTGTAAGAATATGGTGAGGATTAGGTAGGTGGATCGAGTAAAAATATATAAAATTCGATTCAGAAAAGTAGAAGTATTAAAAAATGTCGCAGCTCGCGAAAAATAGGATATTTTTAGGCAAGCGAATTAATTATATAAGGTCGAGCATAAGGAAAGATAAATATACGAAGATGTTGAGGATTGGGTGGGTGGCTGATAATCAAATTCCAAACTGTAAGTTAGACATATCATTAAAGGTCTAAAAACATTGACAAAAATTTAATACTTGTAGGAAAATAAAGGTAGCTTAGAAGAGAAACGTTTGAAATGTGGTTCTGTAGGAATATGGTGAGGATTAGGTAGGTGGGTCGAGTAAAAATATATAAAATTCGATTCAGAAAAGTAGAAGTATTACAAAATGTCGCAGCTCGCGAAAAATAGGATATTTTTAGACAAGCGAATTAGTTATGTAAGGTCGAGCATAAGGAAAGATAAATATACGAAGATGATGAGGATTGGGTGGGTGGATAAGAATCAAATTCCACACTGTAAGTTAGAAATATCATTAACTGAAAATTCTGGTCCAAAAACATTGACAAAATTTTAATACTTGTAGGAAAATAAACGTAGGATAGAAGAGAAACGTTTGAAATGTGGTTCTGTAAGAATATGGTGAGGATTAGGTAGGTGGATCGAGTTTCAATGTATAAAATTCGATTCAGAAAAATAAAAGCCGCAGCTCGTGAAATATAGGATATTTTTAGGCAAACGAATTAATTATATAAGGTCGGGCATAAGGAAAGATACTAAATAAGCTAATATAAATATCTATTAATCGAGGATCGAATGTATAACTGGACGTGTATGGATGGATGTTACGAATAGCTACGTTGATTGGCAACATGAGGGGCGTCCCGACGGTTGTTGCACATCAGACGGCCGGCGTCGGGACGAAACGACGTCCCGACGCCACCACAATTTAACGCACGCTCAGTCATACACGATCGTATATGAAATAACAACTTTGACGTATGCCTTCGGGCAACTGGAAGTTACACGCTTCGGAGCTCCAGAGGAACGCTTAGAGCTTAAGAATCGTTAAGATCAATGCACATTTATTTTCAATTGGTTGCGAAGATCCATTAAATAAAACGAAAGTTTGTAATCAATATTTTGTTTTGTAACGTATTATGTATGTAAAGAAAAATTTCAGAGCGAAGAATTCTTTGGTTTATTAATTCTATTGGCTTAAATAGAATTTTTCAATTTGCAATTTAACTTCAAAAATGTTTTGTAATTTTTGAACGAAGAAATTTTTTTTATAAACTAGTGCAGTAATTCAAAATTTTCACCCAATCGTTCCAAATAATCCAATGTAGGTATTTAAAGTTTTGTAAAAAAAAATGAGGCTCTTTTGAGATAAAAAAAAATGCGTCAGAATCGGTTATTACCTAATTTAAAATAAAGTGGAAAAAATATTGTGTCCTCAAAACTTTTCTGCAGAAAAGTTTCTTGACTCAAAATATATCATGTCTCTTAATGGAAAATTAACATGGCAGACTATTTCCTTAATGAATTTGTGAAGAATGCAGACAAAGTCGTATCTTACTACAACTGGAATGTCGATTCTTTTTATTAGTAAGAAATATTGGCCTAAGATTTATCCAAATTACTCTTCGATGCTATTTTAAATAAGTTGATTAGTTCAAATTCAATTATAACTTTTTATAATTGTAATGAAAGAGTATTTTTTTCATTCTAATGAGAGAGAATTTTTTTTATTGACTCCCTTCTGGATATGTGTCTCAAAACAAGGAAAGATTTTATGGCCACAAAAGATAAAACACGAAAAATGGTTTTTTTTTAATAAAAAATAGATGTATCAACAATTCTTGAAATTCGCGTATTATTTTTCTAATATAAAATGTATTTTTGCTATAAATTCAAAAAAATCCTTACAAAAACCGCTTTTATCCAGGACGAAAGCTCCAACTAAACCAAAGAATCCTTGAACTATGCATAAGCAACATTCTCGCCACTCTTCACGCGATAATTTTTCACAATCGCGAGCCTTTAAAAGGCGTCAACCTTATAGAAGCATGCCTTCACAACATCAAACTATCTCTTTGAAACCATCAGCCGGCAAACTCGGATTATTCGATCTTTATTCTACCACATCGTTGTCCTTTACCAACACAGCTCAGCATCATCAAGCCTGAATCCAAACGAGGTTTACCTTGATTCTCTCTCGCTCCCTCCCCATCAGTATATAGTTGATACCGATCTCGAAATCCACTCCCATGTCATTACATATACGTATATATAAGCTCTGGGATGATACGCAAGAGTTCTGGAGGTCCTGACCAATCACACACAGCCGGGATTCGTTAGAGGGGAGTCCTGATTGTAGTTCTTGCTTGCACGGGATTATAGAGAGATGCAGAAGATTAGTCCGGGATATGGAATGAAAGAGATAGAAGGCTGTATGTTGCGTGGTAAAGGGATCAACTGAAGAACTGTTTTGTCAGTTGGTTTCTTTGTACGAAGCGAGGAGCATTGTGATTTTAAGGATTGTTCATGAGGTGAATGACGGAAGTGATTTAAGTTATAATGTGATTGTTTCGAAAAAGAAGAAATGTTCTATCGGTTTTTGAAATGTTCTAAAAGAATCGTGAATTAAATGTTCCATAAATATTTAAGTTCAAAAACTGAAACCCGCAAAAATTTCCTACCTTTTCGTCACGATGCAATTAATAAAAATCTAATGTAGTTCTGTTCATTTTTGTCAGTGCAATATAATTATCAAAAAAGACTAAATGTGTCTTAATGAATTGTAAGGAAAAACTTATAAAACTGGAGGAGGCTAATTCAGAAGACTTTCCATCAATGAAGGTAAAAAAATAGTCAATTTTTAATCAAATGCAACAATTTTTTCATTCAGCAAACAAATTGTAACAATCCAACTATTTCCAAATTAATTATAAACGTCTGTTAATCTTCCGCTCAGATTCGACGGAAGATTTCAACCACTTCCTGCTATAAAAAAAATCAAAATCGGATGTCTATTCCTTTTTACCTTTTAATAATATTTATTTTTATTTTATCCGACCACTCTTACGCAACAATAATCAAATATCTTATACAATAACACATCTACAGATGGCATTCGCATGAAATGTTAAATTCTGTTTTTCTAGTGACATAGCGATCTCTTCCATCGAGTATATTTATTTATTTATTTAAGGTATAAAACCACTTCTAAGTCCTCAACAAGTGGACAATAAGTGCCAAAGCTACAAGAAGAAATAGACACATGTTTCTTGATATAACAGAACATCAGTTAACAAATAAAATATTAAAAAGAAACCATTTAGAAATTTTTATGATAAATAATTTAAATTGAGTTCTTACTGTAGTAAATCATATCTTTTAACTTTCTACACGAGACAGAAGTCTGCTGCTTTAGCTGATTAACCATCAATGGAATGATTCAATAGAAAAGTCAAGAATTTTAACAGCTCCATTCATTTGAACTTTTAACCTGACTTTACATGGCCAAAATCATTGGCTTCAAGTTAAAAGGGGTTTTGTATTTGTATGTCCCTATAAAGGCTTTGTGTGTCTTTCAAATAGCCAGTTCTTATTCCTATATTATATTGTGAAAAAAATTCTAAAGTAAAAAATTCACACGTCAATCAATTCGACAAAAAGATCGTGAACTAAAAAAATGTTTTTGATCGTTCGATTGCCTTTAACTGAACAATAAACCCACGTTCGCTATAAATTTGACGTATCTTCTAAAAAAATACGTAGATTAAAAATATTTTCGAAATACTATGACATATATAAGCATAGCTTGAGTTTAAATAGCTATCATATACGATCACATTCACTTAGTAGAAACGTGGCAAGACATATTGAATCAATTTGTACCTATCAGAAGATATAATTACTGCCCAGATGATATCGATAACGGCACACCGGTGCTGCCATCTATACTTCGTACCTGAGTAGAATATCTATACACTGGACATTATTAATAACTTCATTCTGTTAGAATAGAAACGCTCACAACGAATGCCCTGAAGAATATACAACAATCTACACCTTACTGTTTGAAAAAATCATTTAAAGATTGCATTTGTCATTTTCAATGCCAAAGTAGGCATTTTGATAATGTCATACAAGGAATTTTTTCAAAAGATAAAATTTTCAAGTGCCAAATTTTGCATTTTTTTAGTATTTTTGCAATTACTGATGAATAAATCGTTTTGAGTACTGCAAGGGTCTCCCCTTAGTCCACTGCCATTTCTAATGTATATATTTGTTATAGTCCATACTGTAATATTATTCAATTATTTATATAATATTAAAGATGACAAAAACAAGCATTTGCAATTCCATGTATTTAAAAAGATCTATTTCACGATATTTATTAATCTACATTTTTTTTATTCTCTTCGATACTTTCGTACAACATTCTCATACAACTAACATGTCACTTATCATATTTTCCGAGTGTGTTTTTTTCAACATTTTCTTCTCCCAGGATAAAGTATTAATGATAAATGTACAACATAATAGTTCCAGCTACCATAAGAACTGTTTACTATCTTTACAAGCAAGCGTTTCATATTTCAACTGAGCCATGTGAAGAAAAAATGCAGATTAGTATGTAAATGCTGTCATTTTTCAAACTTTGGTATTTTTCACTTGCGAGTAACATACTGTATTATTTAAGACATATTATACACATAGTGTATAATAATTTTGGATACTTTTGTAGATTATTTTATAAAAATGTTTTATTCGCTGATTTTTAAATCTTTGATTTGTGAAAATCAGCTTTTATAATACAAAAAAGATTTGTAATTTACGAAAAATAGAAGAAATTTATTACCGGAAATATTTTTTATATATAAAATAATTCATAATATTAATTTTTAAATAAAATGCATTATAGCGACTGATACCAAAAGTTTTTTTAAATCTTTGTCATTGTAAAGTTTGATTTTCAACTAATATGTCCCCCTGTATATATCATTTATATTCGATTTTATCGATGGTAGAAAATGGAAAAATTAACACCGACATTAATCTTGCATTAATTTTATCCTGTAATATCGCTATTCAATATATAGTTATTAATCTTTATTCTTTACAAGAACATTCTATGCACGCATGCGGATTTAGAAGTGTTGAAAACTGGATTATTTAATTTTTATTTGTGAAAAATGTAAGTATATAAAACCTTTGTGGGATGTAATATTATAGAAGTTAAAATTCATTTTAAAACAAATATTTAAAGAAAATAAGCTTTTGATGTAAATGAAATTATTACAGTACTTTCATTGTTAAAAGAAATTGAAAAATACCAAAAAAAAATTGTTTTCTGAAATTTGTTCGCGCATTCAATTAATTTAAGCTCACTAATCATAAACTACGTAGAAATAAGTGAAAGTATGTTACACTAGCATTCGATTAAATAATATTATGACTTAAAATTTGAGTAGCTGTTTAAAAAATCCAAAGGCAACAATGTGACACAATTAAATTTTACGCTACACGCTGAATACCAAACTGGAGCCAAATTACAAAAAACAAAATAAACATACGGGCATTGTAGAAATAATTTTTAGCAAATTTTCAGAAGCAAAATATTTTGCAACACACATTAAGAGTGGTTTGGATTCGATAATGACAAATTCTGACGGTATTATATAAAAATTTTGTAAAAATACTGTATCTAGCATAAAATGGCTTCGTTTTTTTTCACAAATCACAAATTTTTCACAAATTTTCACAAATCCATCATATGTAGTTTAAGAATAAAACTGTACCTGGTTTAACATTGCCAGCATATATATTTCTAAAATGTATGGTATCCCCTTAAGAAACGCTTACGTCATTATTTTCACTAATAAGTAGCGTTGCATATGTAATTTTAAAAAGGAATATAGAAAAATAAACAGATACATCAGCGGGTGGCTCAATTTCATTTAGAAAAGCAAATACATAGACGATCTATAAAATACCTAATTAATAAATGACAACTCGGGCCTATTAAATTGGGCCTATTTATAACGTGTGAGAATTCTATTATACCCTGAAAGTTAAGTTGGGTATAGATACGGCCAATTCGATTGTATGGCCTGTCTATAGCGGCGTAAGAAATTGTGGGAAATATATCAATTTCTCCTGGGATGACAGGTCAATCTGTCAAATCCATGGAAGAGTTCATAACTCTATATCCAAAGAATGACGAATACCTTGTGGTATTTGTTCGGTTAAAAAAAAACGAAAAGACACGCTTAATTTAAAAAAAAATAATGTTAAATAATATCCATCAATACCAACAAATGAAACAAATTGATTTCTGTTGTAATTTTTCTTATATATAAAAAAATAATTTATTATATCTTTTCGAAAACAGATTTATAAATAGTACTACCTTGTTTAGCGCTTGCTTCGCTTCATGTAATGTGTTCTTATAGAAATACATTTATTCATATTTCAAACACACTTACGAAATATTATTAATGATCTTTTCGCCCGTCAATATACACGTGATAAAGGAACTACGAAAAACTGGTACTACTAATGTAAATTTTATACACTTTAGTCTACAGAACGTTGAAAATATCACCAACAAAATGATCCTAAACGTAATTAAAAGCTATGACTTACGGTATCTAATATTTTCGAAGATGCGGTAGTACCTAAAATAAATTGCCGCGTTATTTGAACTGTTCCTGGAAGGAAAAGGGAAGTTTTTGTAAATGGATCAGCTGGAACAGTTTATATTTTTAATCGTCTAGTCTTGGATATCGCCTCAATCTTTGGTACTACTTGGTACTACCAGCTAGAATAGTTACAAAAGACCGCCGCGCGATCGTCTTGGCGGCGGTCTTGTAACTCCACACTAACATATGATTTGACTGACATTTGCGCTTCTCTCTCTGAAGATTCTTCTTCTTCAGGTGGGCATACACTATCTCGATATACAGTGTTGTCCTGGGGATATTAATCTGGGCTTTAATCATAATTTTATAACAAAAATTACGAATGGGAAATGTTTGAAACAAATTTATATAGTTTTGTTATTTTCCAGCTTTTTCAAAGAAAAGAAATTTAAAAGTAGAAGAAATTTGATAAAAATAAGAAGTTTCATTTAATACAATGTACATACAAATAAATTCGTGAAAAAAAAAAAATTTCCTCAAGTGGTTGCTGAATTTTTAAATCTCTTTGTTGCTTTTCGCATTTTAGAAATTCAATGGCAGAATTTGCAATTTAAAAATTGGAAATTCTTTAGTATTTTCAAAATATTATGTTATGCGCTTCATCAGATTGTATTTGCCATTTTTTTACGGAATTTCTTCGGAAAGTTTCAAGTATTTTACGAATACCAAACACTTATCTGTTAAATGTTATTTCATTATTACTGTTAAAATAAATTTATTACTAACAAAATAATATTTTAAAACCTTAATTTGACGGTATAGAATTTTTTTCTAGGTTATTTAAAAAATTACAAAAGTTTTAAAAAAATATATAAAAAGCTCATCCATTGAGTTTAAATTGTTTAATTAAAATTTTAGCTGTAAAATCAGCGGAGGAGCCAATATTAATTTAAAGAAAATTAATTCAATATAAAAAACGCCTGTCTTTAAATTTTATAATACACCCAGTATACATATTCAATTTACAAATATAGGTTGTGGAAGAAATGATCTACTTAGATTTATTTTTTATTTCAATGCAAAAAAATCGATTAATAAATTAATAAAGAAAAACTATTTAAAAAATACTTCGACGAAGAATTTTTTTTTGTGAGATTGGTACATTATGCTTTAGTTGGCATCGTATCGAAGCAGTAGTACCAATGTAGTACCGACAATAAGAACACGTGATTTACTGTCGTATTACATCCAAGAAAATACGATTAAAAATGTACATAAATATCTGGAGATATAAAGAAGAGAATCATGTTGATGGAACAAAATTAAAGCTTTGATCAAAGACTGGTAGAATTTACAATTTAGTACTTTATTTTATAAAAAAGCTTTAGTTTTTCTTTAGATGAAAATAATAATTAGATTGTAATATTCTAACTCATAACTTCGTATTATTATGGATACAAAATTTGATTTTATAAAACGCTTCTGATAAAAAAAAAAACATCAAATGATTAAAAATGATTGGTACTGCTAATAAAAGCAATTTTTTAGTTTCGACGATACGTATTGAAAATAATACGTACAAAAAATCGCGCATCTTCGAAATCGAATAAAATAAAACCAGTAGACAGAAGATTTTGTGCCGCGAGTTGTAACTCGCGGCCAGACTTTATCTGACGGTATCTTCTTTATTAGTTATCTCATAAACAAGCGCACGTATAATATCCAACTTGTGCATATGCATCTCATCAGCCTCCTATATGATATTACCGCCGGCATATAAACAAGTGAGGAATTGAACACTTTTACCATCATGCATCGGGATCTTCTGCAGAAGATACCGAGATATATAGAAGCTGAGGGTCCATACTGGACAGGCCACACGAATATGATAAATGATTCCACCGAAATTCCAGACATTGTCCACTGAATATGAATATCGTTGTTAAAAGAACGATATATAGAAAAAGCACAATAAAATCGCGATGGACCGAAAATTTAGAAATGTCTTTTCAATAATTCCTACGATCGTAAAAAAAGCACCTTCCAATGATTACGAATAGTCAATATAGAAAACTGTTTTATCCAATATTTAAATAAGGATGTTTCTTTTGCTGGACGAAATGATCCCTTAAATAATTGTTGATTATAAATACGGTCATAAATATGTCGGTAGTATAATAATTCAAAAGAACAAGGGCCATGGTGGGCGAATAGTTGTGGTCACCAGGAAATTAATCTTTGGATGATTGTTAACTGTAAACTGCACCATAAATATCTTCCACACATCATAATTCATGTAAAAAAGGGAAATATTCAACAGGTAAATCGAAGCGACAGTCTAGCACGAGAGAAATATGAATTATTGTTGGTGTATAAGAAGTACAAAAGTCTTTCGAAATATATTAAGGATAAATGTGCGACGTCGGTTCTTCTTATATTGTGAGGAACGAGACGTTTTTTCATCTCGGCGTTTTGTTCGGTTTTAACATTGCCAGGTGATTTTTGTCATCGCCACGCCATTTTTTGATTAAATTAAAAAAAAAAATCCAACCAAAATTATTGTACGGTGTAAGTTTGAAATAATTTCTAAAAAAAAAAACGTAATTGGTTTAGGTAAATTCCCTCGAGGGATGAACCAAAAAAATCTTTATTTACGGTTCTAATAAAAAATAAATACGGAATGTCCTCAAAAATAGAAACTTGCAACAAAGCACTGAATTTTATCGCTGGAAATTTCTAAAAGGCTTAAATAAACAAACTTTTAATAAAGAATCTCGTTTTTTCTTTCTACAATCTGCGATCGTTTCTTCTAAAGAATGACACGATACTAAAATGACATATTATATCTGATAATGCCGCACACAATGATCTGAAGAAGATATACGTCTCTTTGGACTTTTAATCCATTAATCTGCTGTAAATATTAGGATAGATAAATCTTCGATCAATATTTAGAATCGTGTCAATACGCGCGCTGCTTGTACGATTTTCCTCAAGATCTCAAGAATTTCAACAAATTTTATTTTATTAGCTAATTTCTTTGCGTTCACGATTCCTCGTACATTTTACATTTGATTATTCCACACCGCCGTATATATGTATAAATATGCAAATAGTATCTGCCATACTTTTTATGCGTTTCTTTGACTTTGTCTATGAGGAACGATTTGACAAAAGGCGGGTGCCTAATCCCATTACGGACTAGAATATTCTACTGGTGGGTTTAGTCGATCCATTTTGCATACGCCTCTAGTTGAAATTCAAATGTAGATTATAAGAATAGGCTAAAAGGATTAACATTCGAATGTTGGCACAGTCACTCAAATCCTTCGAGTATGGACTTGTTAAATATAAAACTAGGGTGATAAACCACAAAAGAAAATATGTACATTTTTTGTACATATTATATTTTCGAATAGGTACTTTGGTAAACAAAGAATGCCTGCTAAATATGGTGGTTGGAAAAAAAAGAATTTTGGCCTAAGTCTAAAATGCATTTTCGTCCTTATTTCATTTGATATGTTGATTAAAAAAAACGTGTATTTCCTTAGAAACACGAAAAGCCACTATACTTTTTTTCTGTTTGTATTATTTATTGAAAACTTCTTAAAAATCACTATAATTCTTTATAAATAGTTATTTTTAAGGATTGTTTTTTAAAAAAATCATATAAATTGACTGAATAATATTTGCAATTTTATGCGCTACTCTTAATATGCTCTAATTAATCTTCTACAGGCACGAAATAAAAAATTAATACATTTTAATTCCTTGTTTCTGTTCTATGTCTTCTAACAATATCTCAATACAGCACACACGCTTTTAATTACGTGTAACACAATTAGTCGCTTAGCGGGCCGCACGATGGCCTGCAGGGGGCCTTCCGTTTCGGCCTTGGGGGCTCCCCGCATTTCCAACCAGCAAAATATATAAATCTCTTTATATAGAAGAGTTAATATTCTCTTTCGGATTTTTTTTTTGGCACATAATGAACTATTTTATATTATAAAACATAAAACAAACATGCTTAGATTTTATTTACACGCTTAATTTTTTTAATGTACCATATTAATGGTTACATTTTGTTAATTTACTTCGTATGAAGACATATTTTCAAGTTTTTTAATAATAATCAGCAAAATATATAAATCTCTTTATATAGAAGAGTTAATATTCTCTTTCGGATTTTTTTTTTGGCACATAATGAACTATTTTATATTATAAAACATAAAACAAACATGCTTAGATTTTATTTACACGCTTAATTTTTTTTATGTACCAAATTAATGGTTACATTTTGTTAATTTACTTCGTATGAAGACATATTTTCAAGTTTTTTAATAATAATCAGCAAAATATATAAATCTCTTTATATAGAAGAGTTAATATTCTCTTTCGGATTTTTTTTTTGGCACATAATGAACTATTTTATATTATAAAACATAAAACAAACATGCTTAGATTTTATTTACACGCTTAATTTTTTTTATGTACCAAATTAATGGTTACATTTTGTTAATTTACTTCGTATGAAGACATATTTTCAAGTTTTTTAATAATAATCAGCAAAATATATAAATCTCTTTATATAGAAGAGTTAATATTCTCTTTCGGATTTTTTTTTTGGCACATAATGAACTATTTTATATTATAAAACATAAAACAAACACGCTTAGATTTTATTTACACGCTTAATTTTTTTTATGTACCAAATTAATGGTTAAATTTTGTTAATTTACTTCGTACGAAGACATATGTTCAATTTTTTTAATAATAGGTTGATATTTTGTTTGAAAGTGTCGCATCTGTGGAAAGTTTATTCAGTGGCCGTGTATTTTGTAATAACGGCGGGTACCTTTTTAAAACAAGGGTGTCCCGCGGTGATCCGATCAAAATCACTATTAGGATTTGCCTTAGTATATACAGGGTGTTTCGGGAATATTTGTACAGAATTACACCATGAAACTTATGTGCCAATTTAATAACATATAAAATTCATTTGCTTTGAGATTAAAATTGCCGTGTATAATCAGAAACGTTTTTGTTAAAAAAACAATTATAAAAATTATTATACGTATTAATTTAGGAAATTGATGATAGGACAATTTTTTTTATTTTCAGCCATTTTTATCATATGATTACAGCAAAAACAACAATTTTGCTGAAGTATTCAAATCATACCATGAAAAAGTCACAATTTAATAGGGTGTAAGTATATTATCAGGGGGTATATTTAAGGGTGGGTTTAGATATAATGCTTGACATGAAGGCAGGTTGGTATTAAGGAATTTTTACACAATTTACTAGCAATTTTATATAATGAAAATGATCTAGATTTAATTTAATTTATAAAAAAATATTTTCAATGCTTATAATAGTTTAAAAATTAAATTTGAATTAAAATGCATTATATATAATAATAATGTATACATATTTATATGTTTTGCAAATTATTACCAGTTATTTTCATATAGAAAATAATTCTAGTATGTTCCACTTTTTTTTAATGATTCTAGTGAATTGCAAATAAATTAATACATTAATATTCCAGGTAACTAAAAATGAAATTTAATATTTCAAACACGGTTCCTCTTTAAAATCGCGCCGTTTGTAAATAGCCTTCTCCATAGCTTTCTATTTGCTTTTCTATGAAGCAACGATTGTATATAACAAAATAATATTCCAAGTGAGATTGGGCGTAATATGCGGTTAGTACTGGGGTTGTGGTACCCATTCTGCACATTACACATTGCCGTGGTACCTCGACAGTAACGCATCATTACACCTCAACGGATTTTGCTGCCATGTTAACATATCACGGTAAATAACAAAATGATATACAACTCTGCCTACTGCCATCAAAAGAACATATCTGTGTGAGAATTCTTACGATGACGTATGCCATGTGCAAATAAGAAATGTTATTTTATGTAAATTAGCGTTATAGGTAAATTAATTGCGTTGATTTTTGTACGGCACAATTTTTAGAATTCTAATTAAATGTATATACAGTTTTTCTGAACTAGAAGATTTTGGAAGGATTCCACAATTTTTTAATTATGCGCCAATACAATTTATTGATCGCCTTAATTAATTATGCGATTAAATAAGCCTATATTTTGGAAGATGCAATTTAAAATAGATAACACATTTACGGATTAGAGAAATAAAAAATTGAAATTGCTTTTTTTAATCCTAAAAATATCCGTACAAGTAAATTCTGATTGTGTATATGTATGTATAGAAGTAGAATATGTATTTATTTTTAATATGAATAAAATTCTTTGAAATAGATGATGGGAGAAGAAAATGTCTTTACTTTGTAAAAAAAAATCACAAGTCCAGCGTTCGGAAGAAAAACTGTACCTCATTAACATTGCCAACATATGTAGTCCTACAACGTATGGTATCTCCTTAATATATCTTCAATACAATTAAAATATCGTGTCACATCTTCACAAATAATCAAAATTTAAAGAAAAAGTGGTTTTTTTTTCTGTCCATCGTAAATGTATCAAAAACACCAGTTTTATGTACATATAAGTATAATTAAATAAACAAGCATCATTTTTCATCAAAAATAACTATTAAAAACACTGAATAAATAACTATTTTAAAATAGAACAATCAACAATTATGTTTAGTAGCACTTGTAGAAATATCAAAATTTTACGATTATAAAGAATCGGGATACAAGAACATTTTCACTCAAGCAACGTTTAAATATAACCTCAATTACACTACAGGCACGCGCGAGAAGATCGTGTCCACTCTTTTTGATCAAGAGGTCCTTCAGGACTGAAGAAGAATCGTTTCTTCCAAGTCTCTGCACTCTCAATTTAACTATCACCAACATCTGGCGAGTGATGTTACGATTTCTTAAAGACCAACCACAAAACACAACATAAACGAACCTCGGTGAAATTTATTTTAGAAAAATGTAATATCATTTCAGAACGAAGAGTTTCGTTTATAGTGGTGAGTTTTTATAGGACATTTTTGATCGCTCAAAGACAATTAAAGATCTTACATCGAAAGTATATTAATAAGAGTACCATCTCGAACATCAAGACAAGCGTCAGCGATGACGGTGACTTGCTCTGATAATACCGCATGATATTCCATGTGCGGAGAAGGATACCGCCAATATCGCTTCAGCTCAAGAGTTGTATACTCGAGGAATGGTCAATACAATAACAAAGGCGGTCTGTATGTAGGTCTGTGGGTGCGTGTGTGGTGCCTTGCGATCACCACCCACGAAGGACCTGAAGGAGATGACCCATAACCTCCCGGTACATAAGAATGTGAACTATGATTCGAGCGAGGCTGAACATTTTCACGTGTCATGCTTCGCTCCGTGAAGTAATCTGGCTCTTCGGGCTATGGGTAATTATGATATTGGAACTGATCGGAAATGTTGCCTGTGATTGGGAGTTCATTGCGGAGATGTCTTAACTCTAAAGTTGATTCTTTTTATCAGAAATTAAGAAGAAGTTTCAGTCGACAATTGCAAAAGATACACTTTTGCTATTTGGGTTTTTAAATATTTTAATTGATATATATGTTAATTTTTAACTTGGAATATTTAAGGATGACATATGATCTTGTTAATTCATCAATTTTACAACAAATTCTTTGAAAAGTACGTCAATATGAGCAAAAATGCAAATGTACGTCCGGAGGTTACTCGGCTGAGCGACTATTGCAGTCTCAATGTATTTCTTATGGAGTTAAAATTGCATATAGACAGGTTTGAAATTTCTATAATTTTTACTTATAAAAAAATATATGTAACTCGCGTTTTGAAAAAAAAATGTGTATATATGTCCAATTTGTTAATTGCTATAAAAATAGCTATAATTTATTTTGTTAATTTGCTTCGATATAAAATAATATCTAATGATTTTGCTTTAAACACTTCAAACAATCTTTTACGAATTCTTTACAATATCTTTTTTCATATTAATTATTTTAATAATTTATTGCAGAGGCAAATTTAAATTTCTGCAGTTGTATTGTGTTATTTTCATAAAACTACATTTCATGAAAATAATTAAAGATATTTGATAAAATTATTATTTTATAAATTTGGTAAATTTGTAAATAAATCCTCCAAAAACACTGCAATCAATTTTTTAATAAATTTCTTGGAATTTCATTTTTTTCCGTATCAATTTGGCAAATCCGTAAACAAATTTATAAATAAATGCTAAAGAATGTCTGAAATGCCTCCAAACATAATTTTTTAATTATTTCCTCACAATAAAATTAGTCATATTAATTTGTCGATGGCACCGGAATGGGTGGGTCAAAATCGTAAGTGCGGAAGATATTTTTTCGAAAAGAAATAATTTCTACCGAACCATTGTCAAATAGTTCGAAAATAGAGCTTTATATAAAAAAATATATATAATATAGAAAGCGATAAAATACAAAAAAGAGTGGTTAATTATAAAAAAGCGTAAACTAAATCCAAAGTAAATTCGTTTAAAAAAATGCAAATAAACTTGTAAAAAATATTTTAAAAAATTGTGGAACGTTTTTTTAAAATGAATTTCTTAAAAATAAATTTCCTATCGATCTAATTGTAAATAAACGTGTGACAAAAATGTGCAAAGAAATTTCTTGAACACATCTAGTATTTATATATAAATAAATTTGTAAAAAAAATGCGAGAAAAAATATCTGCAACACTTTCAAATTAAATTATTCATTAAAAACTATGCATTAATTTATAAAAAATCGTAAAAAAAATACTGAAAAGAATCTCCAAAAAAAATTTTCTAACAAATTCCTAGCAATCAATTCTCTTCACACCAACCATCGAAATATTTATCAACATTTACTTGATAGTTACAGCCACAGCGCAACTAACACGACTCTCCTAAGCCACCTTTCCCCGTACCAGATCTATGATAAGTCATACAACACCGCTGATACGTATCTGTTGCTTCCATCGGCCAACAATCGACCGATAATTGATTAAATATATAAATCGCTGTCATTAAGAGGCGCTGTACATCCATATGTACGTACAGACGCACGGACAGTTCTTCTTCGTGTTTATACTCTAACTAAGGGCGTAGTACATTATCCAATATCCAATATGCAAGCACACATCGAATTGTTTGTTATATTGCCATATGTACGTATAGCCCGAGCACTAAGAACTGGACGATTTATCATATATGATATTCAAACGTGTAAAGCGAGACAATATTGGTGCTGCTTGCCGTTGTGCATGCATGTATGTGTGGTAGTATGCAAAATACAGAGGGACCAAAAGAAATCAAAGTTTCATAAAACATCTAACTATCTATGATACATATAATATATATGAAAAAGTTGTAAATCACACAACGTGATAAACAAAAACAATAAAACTGATGCGCATTTTGATAATTAAACCTTCATCCGCATATCTCGTAAAAAAAAAAACTTTTTAAATTGTAATAACTTTCTATTTAAATTGTTGTCATTGTTTGCTTGTGCACTAACTAAACACCCTGTATATATAGTATATTATATAGATATACGTGCATATATTATTTGTATAAGTTCGGGGTATTGTACGTCGGTATTGAAGAACGTATATAAGAGCAAAAGGTGTTAGTTACATCCATCGGTGATGATGATGATCGGAACACCGAAGAATCATCATCATCCACGGAGTATAGTTTGGTCAACTGTCAGTCATCCGTGCCAGGTGACTTATCGACTCTATTATTGGCTACGAAACACTTTTATATGTATATATCTTATGCCAGATTGATAGAACAATGTGAGAAATGAGAAAATATCGCGGAAAGAGATGTTTAGATTTAGATTAGAAAATATGAATATTTGTGATGAATAAATTAAACAATTGATGTGGTAAATGCTAGAATTTGTCGAAGAAACAGGAGTTTCTTCTTTTTTTGTTGAAACTGTTGGTTTAAAAAGCCGACTTGTATATTTAAAAGAAGCACGCTTTGCACAATAAAAGGCCATGTGAAGAAAAGAACAATGTTTTTCTAGTTGAAGACTGACCCATGGTCAATTTAACGATTTAAGAAAATATACAAGACATTAACAGAGTGGTAACAAGTATTTTTTGTATTTTAGGCAGGTGCGTATATTTATTTTTAAAAAACAAAGTTTAAATTGTAGATTTATTGATTAATTGGTTCTATATTATGAATTTATTAGAATTCATAAGAATTTTTTAAATATTTTTTATATAAAGACACCCAGATTTCCAAAAAAAAAACGTACTATAAACGTAAATTCAGTTCGAATTAAGGAAATTATAGAACAATTGTTAAAAAAAACGATCTACTTTTGAATCAAATATTTTCCCACCTCCATCAATGATGATTTGAAGACACGTGTAGACCTTTTAGGCTACCTGGACATGAACAAAACATTCTTGAGTGGTTTACCTAGTTGCGAATTTTTGGAAATAACCGTACCTTCAACAGGCGCCTTTTCAAGACTGCCAAATATTAGAAGGCAATTTAATTTATCATTGGGGGGTCTTGCAGAAGAATATACAGCAAGACTTCTTATTACAACGCCTTCATAAAGAAATTTTATAAGGAAAAGGAGGACGTTGGCAAATTGTTGATTTTACAAGTTTGCAAAATAATTTTTATCAGAAAATATATATTTTCGACATATATCTTCGACAGAACATTTTCGATTTTTTATACATAAATTAAATACTTAGAAGAAAGATTGAGCGAATGTATTTTAAGGGAGCAGTTTGTTGTGTTAATTTTCCATAAGAAACAAGTCTTATGGAGAATTTTTTTTACAAAAAGGGCATCAGGTCTTAGCGCACATTAAGAAAGGTTCATATTAGGCAATAATAGATTCTCACATTTAGTTAGTTTTTTAAAAAAATCATAAAGTTGAGGATCTTCTTTTATCAAAATCTGCTTCTACTTTGAAACTCTACCAAAAACAAAAATATAAAAACTAAAGCACGTCATCAAAAAAAATGCCAAAGCCTTCCCTGCACTTTGTTTAGCAAAAAATGTCTCAAAAATTACAAAACACTTAGAAATAAAAAAAATAAAAATTTATACCTTTTCAAAAAAATTCACTAAAAGTCAATTGTGACCAAACCTTTCAGACCCTTAACTGCAATATTTTCATTTAACATCTTTCATACAACACCCAACGTAAACCTAACCATATTTCCATTCCTACACAATTCCTCGGCATATTTAAATGCTAGTTCTTGACTTTTAAACACATTACACAGCCCTTATTCTATAGTTTGTTGCGAACAACAGCAAAAGCTCTCGAGTCTATTGTTGCCCGTAGTGTTAACTCCATTGTAACAAATACTACAATCCCATTATAACAACCCAGAGATCCTTGTGGGCTTGCACTAAACACAATTGCGGTATACCATGGAAGAAAGGCCATATTGAATTGAATGGGGGGGGGGGATGCTTAAATGTTACAAATGTTCGGGCGAGCCAAGAAGTAATGCGGAATTTATGGGAAATGTGTTGGTTTTTGATTTCGGCTCGAATTTATTATGCGATCTTGTATACAATTTTTTTTTGAATTCTTAACCGTAAAATTAAAATTGTACAGTAAACAAACGTTACAAAAAAAATGAACGCTTTGACAAAAACTGTATACAAAAAATATGATTAAATAAATGAAAATTTATCTTATTTTGCTTATAATCTTGGACCTGAAGGATGCACGCGGTAATATGCAACTATATCTTAACTCACGATCTTAGGAAGCTGAGACTCCCCTGCAGCGTTAACACCAGATAATGTCAATCACAGGACCTTCCGCGGCTCCTACCAGTGTTGCATAACTTACTGTTTCGACACCAGAAACGAAACATTCGATATTTCCGCGCTTAATCTTTTTATATTACGTTTAAAAAATTATGCACGCTCAAAATGGACATTTTATAACGACATTGTCGTTTATAATTAAATTTTTATTTTAAACTTAGTAATCAAATATCGGGTTGAAAGCCTAGATTTTGCTGGGAGATTTTGTTTGCTTGATTTACAATCTTGCTTACAGAATAAAGACTGCTACCATAGACTTATCATAAGTCGATAGGCTTATGCGATTATAAGGTCTTATGGTAAGACGATTACATGACAAAATAATAGAAGCATTTTGTGTGGGATGCCATTATCCGATTTAGTAAATCATTGAAAGGAAAATGCAGTTATAAGAATGGAAATTTATCAAATATAGAAAACAAACATTTCTATTAATCCAATGTTCTTCTATAGAAAAAAGTATCAATAGAGATTATATACAAATAAGATTCAATTTCGTCGCTTTAAAAATCATGCAAATATCGGACAATTTTTGCGTGTACATTTTCTTAAGCAGAACCGTTACGAACAAACGGTTCAACTAATCATAAGCAACGTTGTTAATTACTTAATTAACACGAATAACCTTTGAGGATAGCGTAGCAATTGCCACCCGTCGGGAAGTTAATGCACTATAACTCGCATATAAGATTATTATCGTATCTAAAGATATAGGAGAGGATATTATCAGAAATATATCCAATGGTCAAGATTAAGCGCTAAAGAGATAATACGCGAGTGCCAGTCGGAAAAAGAAAGGGTATAATGATGAAATATACTAGGCGTAAAAATTGAGTAAATGTCTAAACTAAACTAAATGCAATTGTGCAATTTTTTGGTTGGACTCACTTTGAATTGTTTGTTGAAGTTCTTTGATCCTTTAAACGGGCATCTTCGTCGGTTGAATTAATTGAATCTGCAAAAATAGAAATATATGTCTTTAAAAAAAATGTTTACAACAAAAGAGTAAATACAAAAAATGTGTGAGACTGTCACGGGGTAGAAGTGCAACTTCTTAGCTCCTAGGAAAAGTTGATTTTATGCATTTAGTGAAATGGCGAAAAAGACAAGTACAAACACAGTGCGAGCCTTTAGAGAACGGAAGAAAGCGCCAAGAAAAGTGACAACAAGTACCTTGGAAAGAAGTAGAGAGTATCGAGCCAGGCAAAGGGCGTTAAAGAAACACGGTGGACAACATAACCTTCCAACGGCCTCAAATACACTGGATGAATCGATACCGTCGTTAAGTGAGGACACAGTGAGTGGTATAGAGAATTTGAATGCCACTAATTCATTACACGTGAAGATACACGCGGTGTGAGAGATGAACGTAATGAATCTGATACAGCTGAGCCATCGACAAATAGAAATGCACCCACTAGTGCATCATACACAAAATTTACATTCTTCCAACCTGCTCATCGCGAATTTGATAAACAAATTGGTAGCTAAAAGATTGAGCTGTGTTTGTGTAATATATAATAAAATACGCATGCGTGTTTCAGTTTTCGTGACGTTTAGGCCAATTTGCCCTACCGTGCCTATAGAAATTTCACTTCAAAAATTTAGAGCTTCGAATTCTAAATTTAAAAATCCTCATTTCATCTCTGTAGCTTTAATAGTTTTCGAGATAATTGAAAAATTGTTTGGTCCAGACAGTTTGGTCAAGATTATAAAACCAGCCATGATTTAAACAAGACAAAACAAAACATCATAATTCAATAATTGTCCTGTCAGTTTGACAAATATTTTCCGTGATGGCTATTTTGTACAATAACAAACATAAATACAAATATTTAGTGAGATTATAATACTAAAAACGATTGTAGAAATAAAAATGTTATTAGTAAATTTGTAATTTCACTAATTAATATTGTATTTATTTATTTTAAATAAAAAAATCATCATTCACGGTGTTATGCCTTAAGTCTTATATTGCCGCTTAATTTTGCTGAAGAACAATGAAATAATGATTTTTGAATTAATAACACATAATACCCTAGTTTACTAAAAGATAGCTTTTTGTGCGTTTATTTATTAAATTGCAGAAAAAAATATGAAAAAATAATTGAAATGGCATTTCTAAAAACGAACCAAAACACTAAGTTATGAAACCATTGAAAATATTTATTTGATAAATTTATTTTTCAGGTAATTGATACATTGTTAAACTTTTGCTTATTTGAATATTTTCGCTACAGATTTTAGATGTTATAAATTAGTACGTTTTTCAATTGACACGGTACTGTTAAAAGCCCCAAGAAGAAGAAGAATAATTACGAAGCGATATCAATGCCTATTTTTCAGTTTTCAATTACGATATCGCAGGAATTTCAATCTACAGTACGCGATTGCAACAATGTACTATCATAAATCATTGATAATATCAATTTAAAATTTGTAACACTTAGAGCACTTTATACAGGGTACCTACAATTCGCCAAATAATATATAGTCCAACAGGAATTACTGTATTAAATTCGGTTCAAATTTTATGGTCGGTACAAAAGAAAAACTCCTTTTTTTGTTTTGCAAAGAGCAAGATTAAAAAGGTAGCTTCAATTTAGCGCTTAAACAAGAGATATAATTCGAATATAAACACACTGTATTATGCAGATGCAACCTTGCAACAGTTATATTATTAATCTCATGACCATTTTCGATCTAGTATCTGTTATTGAAAGTGTTAAAAACTATTAATTATCTTAGTTCGCATCGAAGCAATTCAATTTCTCTGATTATTAGTTTCAAACCACCTACATGACCTGAACAGAGCAACAAGAACCTGTGTACTAATTACGATAATACTCAAACTTGTCCGTAATTAGTAATAGTAATAGAATGGTAACCCATTTTAACTAACTGTTAATAAAAAAAAAAATTATAGACAAATATATAGGTAGTAAAAAGTGCCCCAAAAAAAAACTTTGACTATTTACTATATTTGCTATGTTCGAGACGTGGTACAGTTAAAGTAAATTTTTTTTTTACAGATGTAATATTTTTAACGCACATTAAGAGAGGTTTGGATTAAATAATGACATATTCTGATGGTCTTAGATATCTTAGTTACTCTTTAAAATAAACTCAAAATTGTTGTTTTAATTTGTCGAAAATTTCTTCTACTTTGAGACTCTGCCAAAAACTAACACAGTATCAATAAAAAACTTGCCAAGGCCTTAATACTTAAGTTGGAATATTCAGAACCGCTGGTTGTCAAATTTACACTATTTGCATTGTTTATCAAAAAAATTCTTGACTTGGAAATTACAAAAATACGTTCGTTAAGTTAAAAATGAAAATTTTCTACATACATTACATCAAATGTGTTTTAATAGATATAATTTAATTGTTTTCTTTAAAATTTCAGACGGAGTATCGCGTGTGCTCCGCCTGCGGCGATCCCATCAGTGACAAATACCTGCTGGAGGTTTCCGGGCGCAATTGGCACGCCCGTTGCCTCAGATGCTGCATCTGTCAGCTGCAACTTGACAGGCAACCCTCTTGCTTCATCCGAGACCGGGCGGTCTATTGTAAAGCGGATTATGCCAAGTGAGTGCGATGCCAGCAAGGTCGAGCTACATTACGCAAGCTTGACACCTTGATTTTACTATTTCAAATATGATTGTTCTATTTTTTAATAAATATTTTTTAGTCGATCAGCTTTTATTTTTAACTATCTGTGGATTTGTTACGTCAGTAGTTCTTATGCGTTATCAACAACGTACTTGTGCAATTTGCCTACATTGGCGAAAAATTGCATAAAACAAACAGGATTCTACTAAATAATCGTAGACGTGTTAGATATGATTCAATTAAAAATATGGTCTGTGGGTTTGCCCCCTTGTTAAGATGTTAAAATGCAAACTAAGACCAGAAGCAGGTGAAAAATAGCCGCACGGGATATGCAAAGACACACCTCTTCGTGCGTTTAACTTTACAACAACGACGATTTATTATTATCGCTTTGAAGAATGTTCCACCGATCCCTGAAGATTTGATATAAAACGAATGAAATACAAGCGAACAAATAAAGTAATTAAAATACGATCGATGAACGAGATAACGAAATGGAAATTCAAATTTGAACGGGTGTATACAGGGTGATCTATTCATTGCGATTTTGAGTATGCTTTTAAAGTGGTATATAATAATCACGAACGAAGAATCTTATTATTTTGATATATAACGAATAAAAATATTATTTCGTTATCAACAACGACGTTGACATAAAATTGTCATGCAAAAAAAAAAAGGATTCTACTTAAATCCCGGTCCATTTACAATACCAACATTCTTCGTCCTCTAAAAAATACAATCCCAAAATCTAATAATAAGCAGATACACTGTGATATTTTTTTGAACATGACCACGTGTATTTTTTAACTATAATTTTCTTCTATTTCTTAACCATTCCTATTGTTGCGCGTTACCATTCTTCTTGACCATTGAATTGGTTCTGTTTGGTTTAGCTGGACAATGGCCAAAATACCGCACCGGTATTTAGTTCGATAAATAAAATGTTAATAATCATGCGGGGCTACGGCATTATTTATGTTTACCATAATGAAAAGAAGTGTTATGAATGCCCATTGAACGTTTGTTATATCATATTATGGTATTTTCGTCTCGGCAATGATATTATTAACAATATGCGGCTAAGATCGGATAGACACTGACTGATATAAAGTACAGGTCATTTTGTCCAATGTGAATATGTTAAAAAATTATATCTTAATACAAAAAAAAATACAAGGATTATTGTACATTTAAACACTTCAACTATTAATGAATAGTTTAATTCACGAAAACAGAAAAGAAACTATTATAAAATAATCGGTTTTTGAATCGTTTTTTGTAGTATTCTGTTTGTATGTAGTCTGCAGAAGTATATAAAAAAAAATCAGAGACTGTCTACTGAAGAACAATCATGATCTTGCGAATGGGCTAGGATAAATAATATAACGAGTGTACAAAAAGGAATTGAAAATCGCATAAAATTTTTTTTCATGGTACATTTTGAGTCAAGAAATTTTTTTATAGAAAAGTGGTAAGGGCGTAAATTTTTTAACACATACTAATAAAGGTTTAGATTAGATAATGATAGATTCTGACAATATTAGCTATGTTAGTTACGCTTTTAAAAAAATCTCAAAATTGATCTTCTAATTTGTCGAAATTTTCTTCTACTTTGAGACTGTACCAAAAACGAATACAGCATCTGAAATGTTTGCAGAAGCCTTATTATCGAAGTTGGAATATTTTGAAGAGCTGCGTGACCAATGCGTTATGTTTATCAAAAAATTTCTTGACGCCGAAATTGCAAAACACTTTTGACGTTTTCTACTTTCTTACACAAATTACATCAAATATTTGGCCCATGGTCGTAAGAAAACGAAAACTCATAATGGACTAATAGAAATACTTATATTATATAAAATAATACAAATACATTAAGTTCCAATTAAGGTAAAATGTGTTCAAAATCAAATGAAACTTTGCGATGAATTATTTATAAAATACAGGGACCGAACACTCGGTATATGAATGCGAGTGCTTAAACGTGTGACTATGGACATTGTGAATGCTTGTCCATGACTTGGCACAACTCTGCGACTTTCCATTTGTCAAAAACCATTGACACATGCTCATATTCATACGATCTCGACTTTAGAGGCTTTACACATTGATATGACTATAAAAATATTGGTAAACCAAAAAAAAAAACACAACACAATGCTTCTCTATGGTACTAATAAATACAATAAAATTGGTCTTGAAATCCAAACTGGCAATGAGAGAATATTTTATTTGTGAGGGTATTTGAAACGGTAATAAGACGTGGCCTCATGAATTTTACAATAAAAACCAACGGTGGAGAGAAATATTGTCCAAATGCACTAACAAGACCTCGGGTTTGAATATTCATCGAATGGTTGTCACCCGAAGCTGCTGGTCTTATAGATTTGTTGCCATGTTCGAGATAGAAGACCTACGCGTTTTAATACTTGTCTTCAACTCATGCAGAGCGGGCCTCAAATACAAGAAATTCTTACAAAAAAAATACTTGCGTTTTATTTGCATTTACAAAATATTTACCATAAATATTAATCAACATTGGAAATATCCAAAATCGCTCGTTTGCAAATAAAACAATCGTTTTTTTGGGGGGAGTTTTTGTGCTTGCAGAATTGAAACTGCATTTTTGACAAGAAACATAAATGAAACTATTGACAAAACAAATTTCAATTTTTCAAAGAAAATTCCCTTTTATTGATTTCAAAAAATAAAATATATATCTTAGTCGGAAGACAAGGTGACTACATATATCAATTGACAGATTTATTAAAAAAATTATTTCGGGGCATTTATTTCGTAATTCTTGAACGTACTAACATATCATTTGCTGAAGAAGTTATGAGGCACGAAGGATAACGAATTTATATTATGCAGACACATGTCCGAAGGGACATAATTGTCAAAAACCTCAATGAATATCCAAGACAAGATATTTATATATACATTTGCATGTTAAATGATAAATATATTTTATTACGACAAACTTTTATATTCTTCTAATTATAATCTTGTATGAACAAGTCCTTTCCTGTATTTAGGTCTGGTACAGCGTCTTCGCTTGACCATAAACATGTAGCTAGAGCAATCAGCTCTTGTATCTCTTAATGAGAGACGCAAGTGCCCAATTCATATATTTTGTAATGATCTGATCTGCAATGGGAATTCATTCCCGTAGTGTAGTACTTATAATCTATAACTTCATTCCAAACTATCTACAACCCTTCCATTTAAATATCCCCAAAAATGAAGGCACCAAACTGACTTTTTAAAATATACATTCCCGCAAATTTGTTTATAATTCATAATTAGCACCAGAATGAAGAATGCAAAGGGCAATTTTGCATCATTATTAGACATGAATAACCCTTTTATACAAATCACTTTCACTCAATTTCATTTGCATCTGTTAAAAAAACGCACATTTGGCTTAAGTGAAAGAACAACAAGTTATTTTTCTATCATTCAATTTTTGCGATATTATTACTTGTGTTGAACTTCGCCCTTTGTAGCAAAATTACGTTCTTTTTCTCTTTCGTGTAAAATGTTTTATTTTCTTACATGTTTCCTTACATTATGTCATCAAACAAATTCGTCTCAACTATATCTAGCTCATGTTTGACTAAATTAATGAACTATTCTCAAGAAGTTTCGGCGCCAAGTGTTCGGTATGCGCCCGGGGCATCTCGAGCAGCGATTGGGTTCGAAAGGCCCGAGAGCATGTGTACCATTTGGCCTGTTTCGCTTGTGCGGCATGCCATCGGCAATTATCCACCGGAGAAGAATTCGCCCTGCACGAGGACAGAGTCCTCTGCAAAGCACACTACCTAGAGACTTTAGACGGGGGCACCACATCGTCCGATGGTACGTATACAACCTTTAAAAGTGTCTATAACAATCCTTTCTCAAGAAATAAACTAAATATTTCTCCGAATAAAACAAAATAACGTCCATATTTCTCTGTACGAAACAAGATGGCTGCGATACGGACGGATATCATAAAAACAAAGCGAAGCGCGTCCGAACAACATTTACCGAAGAGCAACTGCAAGTTCTTCAAGCGAATTTCCAATTGGATTCGAACCCTGACGGTCAGGTTCGTAACCATATTTAGAACAATACTTTAGCTAGAATTTTCCATATAAAAAAAGTATTTGAAATCTGTATGTATGCAGGATTTGGAGAGGATTGCCCAAATAACGGGCCTAAGCAAACGGGTAACGCAAGTTTGGTTCCAAAACTCCAGGGCGAGGCAAAAGAAGCACATGCACACGGGAAAAGTTAAAACTCAATGTTAGTACCAACTACTAGCTTGAATAAATCGTTTATAAATACCTCAATTGTTATTTCAGTGCACAATTCAAGGGATGACAGCTCATTTGGTCGCCACATTAATCTGCATTTGACTTATTCATTCCAACAGCAAGCAAATAACAACAATAAGACACCCATCTATGGAACGCCAGGTAATTAATCTAGGCACAATCATTAATAAATATTTTTGATGTAGAGTTAAGTTAAAACTTTATACCTTCGTTTATTTCGGCAGATTCGATGGACGATCTTTCGCAAGAGTCAACAATGCACTGCATGCAAGGTGAAGTCTAAAATATGAATTACAAATAAATTGATAACGATGCAATTGATAACATTAATTAATCTGGTAATAATTATTTCATTGCCAGATTATCACGACTAATAAAAACTGCGCACTGAATCGAAGCTTTTTCGTTTGAAAAGAGATACTATATTATAAATGTTTTTCTACATGTGATTTATTAAATGTACTATTTACTAGCGAAGTAAGTGAATATTTTGTTATTTAGTCATAGTTATTTATTATTATGTATTGTACATATTGCACAAGTATCTTATATTAAAATATCTTAGGGAAAATGAATCAATTCTTCAGCATTGCAGATGTACTCGCAATGTTAAACTACAAGTTGATTATTGTACGTGTAAAATTCGCAAACAATATTTAATATGTATATTTGAAAATATTAAAGAATTCCACAAAACCAATTTTAATACCTCGCATCTAACATACAATTTTCTCACCGTTTGTTCTTAAAATAACATTCGATTCACGTTTAAACTTCCCGCCTGGATAAAACGTTTCAATTGACTTGCACATCCGACGCACTAAAACAGCTTAAATGCCAAGTGACTCTAGTACCTGTTATTTCAAAAATTGAATTAAAGAATTCCACAAAACCAATTTTAATACCTCGCATCTAACATACAATTTTCTCAGCGTTTGCTCTAAAAATAACATGTTTAAACTTCCCGCCTTGACTAATCGTTTCAATTGACTTGTACATCCGACGCACTAAAACAGCTTAAAACCCAAGTTACTCTAGTTACTGTTATTTAAAAAATTGAATTTCCCGGTAAAGAATCAAAATCTTCAGTTGTGTGCAGAGTGTATGCGCGGTGCATTTCTCGCTGGTCCTAGCGCGGGAAAACCGGCATTTACCAGCCGATATTTCGCATATTTTGAGCAGAAGACATGTCTGCGTCGATAAGTAGTTGCCGCGTAGCCAACAGGAGCCGGGAAGATTTTTTTATACTTCATGGGATACAATGGAATCGTTGGAGATTTAAACGTATTTCCATATAAATGTAAGTAATTTTTATGTATAAAATTCAGCAACTATTATGCGTGCATTCATTGCTTGCCGCTGTTAAAATTTTTGAATTATTTTTGTTGACAGTCATTTGAGACAATTGCCGACGCGCGAGATAAGAAGATCGCCGCGCCACTTGGATCAATATCAAAATAAAGCAATCCCGCGCAAAATCGTCTAACATATACACACACTTTCCACCCCTTATTGAACGTTTACTACCCTTATTATCTGCGACAGTTACGCAATACCGTAGAGAGCACGTGCTTTACAGTCGGGTTCTACCCGGAAAGTACAAAAGCGTTTCTAATTAATTGTTTATACGTAAGTACCTGCCATATAAACTCAAAATGGACGCTTCAATTCATTTAGTCTCTTCCTCTGGACACATTTCACAAGATAATCAAATATTCTAATTCCCAATACATACTTTAACGTGCGTTTAATTAAATTTATAGCTGAATTGTTGTTGTAGGTTTAGTGTTTTATTCCACTACGTGTTTTTTTTGGTGGGAAGACACTTTTTCGGTTATCGTTATTTAATTATGAAGTTAAATATTTCCTTTCCCGCTTCGGGAAGTCAAAAGTTATTTGAGATTGTGGATGACCACAAGATGCGCATTTTCTTCGATAAGCGTATGGGTTCTGAGGTGGCCGGAGACCCTTTAGGGGATGAATGGAAGGGTTACATTTTCAAGATTACTGGCGGAAATGATAAGCAAGGATTTCCCATGAAACAGGTAAAACATTTAACGTATTTCGAATTTTATTTACCTATATAAAGTAGTTTTTATATCGAATTATTCCTTTCACTTAAGATTAGTTCTGATTCAAAGTGATTTATAAGATATTAATTAACACACGTGGTCTTTAAATTAAATTTTGTTTGTGTAATTTTCTAAAATTCTCATTTTGTTTAATTCAATGCTGCTAAAAAAAAAGTGGAAGGATTAGCCGGAAGCTTTTGCAATAATTGAAAGAAGAAATTAATAAAATTGTAATTAAACATCAAGCAAATTTTGATAGCTTCCGTTGCCCGGGGGACGCCCGAATGTTATTCAAATACAATTGAGGAACATTCTGCGTGGAGGCTCCTTCCGTGTCCCCCAAAAAATAATAAGTCTAATGTGCTTAATCCTTCTTTTTATAGGGGATATTAACTAATGGTCGCGTCCGTCTGTTGCTCTCCACTTCACATTCGTGTTTCAAGCCGCGTCGGGACGGCGAGCGTCGCCGTAAGTCTGTCCGCGGTTGTCTAGTCGACGGCAATCTGAGCGTTCTGTCTTTGGTCGTGGTACGTAAGGGTGACAACGACGTGCCGGGGCTCACTGATGCGTCAGTGCCACGTCGGTTGGGACCGAAGAGAGCTAACCATATACGAAGATTGTTCAACTTGGGTAAACAGGACGATGTCAGGCAATATGTGGTCAAGAGACCGTTGGTCGGCAAAGGTAGCGAAAAGGACGGCGAAGAGAAACAGGGCAAGGACGGACAAGGTTAGTTCATTAGTTCACTACGGAGATTTTAGCTATAAACAAATTCAAAACTCGAGAAAAAATTGTGGTCTGTTTTTTATAAACCTATAGAAAAGAAGCAACGATTCAAAGCGCCGAAGATTCAGCGTTTGATAACTCCTCAGCGTTTGCAACGTAAACGTCATTTGTTGGCGTTGAAGAAGAAACGTTGTTTGGAGCGCAAGGAGAAGGCGAACGCGTACAAGAAGTTGCTCGCGCAACGGCACAAAGAGTCGAAGCAGAGGCGCGAAGAAGCGAAACGTCGCAGAACCGCCAGTATGCGCGAGAGCAAGACGAGTATCGAAAGTGTCGCTTCAAATTGAATATAATAAATTTGTGTTATAAGTACGGGAAATGGGAATCAATGGGGCTACAAAAATAAGTTATAATTTATAATATTCAATGTCTTGGTTGTTCAACAAAATTTTGTTTGTTCAGAATTCATTTGGTGTTTAAAATATTCATTAATGTATTTAAATTGGTGTATTCTTTTCCTTGGCAATAATTTTATATATAGAATTAGAGTGGTATAATTTATAAAGTATGGTTATTTGATTTGTTGAAAAAAAAATCCTGTTTCTCTCAGAAATGTGAATATAAATGTTGAATAATACTATGTACCTTAATGTGTATTATAAAATAAATAGTCTATAAAAAATTGATGTGTCTGTGACTTTTAGTTAGTTAGTTAAAGAGTCCGCAATCCTAAAGATTGGTTGGAAACAGCACGCCATGCCGATCTATCCTGAGCTAATCCCTTCATCTCCCTATAGCTATTCATCTCAACGTCTTCAACTATCTGACTCACATACTCCAATTTAGGCCTACCTACCCCTCTCTTTCCCTCCACTCTACCTTCTATGATCAATTGCATAATCCCCCCATGCCTAAGGATATGCCCTACTAATCTGTCTCTCCTACGCTGTAACACTCTCCAAATACTTCTCTTCTCCCCTACTAACTCTAGTACAGCTTCATTTGTTACTTTATCTTCCCAACCAATCCTCATCATCCTCCTATAACACCACATTTCGAATGCTTGTAATCTACGCTTCTCTTCCTTTCCTATAGTCCACGCCTCACACCCGTACAGTGCTACACTCCAAACATATACCTTCAGTAATCTTTTTCTAATACCCAAGTCAATATTTGATCTTAAAATCTGTTCCTTTTCTACGAATGCCTTCCTACCCTGTGCTATCCTACACTTTATATCTACCTTGCTTCGATTATCTTTTGTGATTCTACTGCCTAAATAACAAAAATCTGACAATTCTTCGATTCTATTATCTCCTATTGTGATCCTCATTTTTCTACTGCATTCCTTTTTGTCACACCTCATCACTTTAGTTTTACCTATATTTATTTTCATGTTAAAATCCCTAGTCAATACTGCCTGCATACCATTCAATACCCTTTCTAAATTCTTTTCGCTTTCTTCCAATATAGCTATATCGTCGGCGAATCTCAACATATATATTTTCTCTCCCTGTACATTCACACCTACACTATACTCTTCTTTTACTTTGTTTATTGCATCTTCTATATATAGATTAAATAATAACGGTGAAAGTGTACATCCCTGCCGAACTCCCTTCCCTATTTTTGCTACCTCTTCTTCCCCCTCAATTCTAACTAAGGCAGTTTGGTGTTTATATAAATTAAAAATTATTCTCCTATCCTTATAATCTATACCCGTTTCTTTTAAAATTCTAAACATTATGTCCCAATCTACATTATCAAATGCCTTTTCTAAATCTACAAAAGCTATGCAAGTTACCTTTCCTACCCTCATTCTTTTTTCTACTACTGTTCTTAGTGCTAAAATCACCTCCCTCGTCCCTCTGTTTTTCCTAAAACCAAACTGATCTTCTCCTAGCCTTTCCTCTACTTTATTTTCTAATCTCCTATAAATAATCTTTAGCAATATCTTCGATGCATGTGATAGTAGACTAATGGTCCTATAGTTCTCACACAAATTAGCTCCTACTTTCTTCGGCATTGTTGTGTGAGTTTTAATGAGAGAATATTAATTGGCAAATTTAAAGTTTTCATATTCATTTTAGAAACAAAAAAACTTACCGGAATAAGAATCATCGGGAAAACGATGTTTTCAAAACCCCTTGGAGCAGTGCTTAAAATCTGGAAAATGAAATTATTTTATAAACTTGAGTCGATAAAAGGTAAGTTTTAAAAAGTTTACAATGGATCTACGAATAGAAAAACCACAATTCTCAATCGTTAGAGTAATATAATTTTCAAATACGCTTCATAAATGGTAAATGGTTACAATCTAAAGCGAAAAAAAACTGTTTTTATTACTGTTTCAACAAAAAATATTACGTAGATTATTGTACAAACAAAACTGTCTAGACTAGAGAAACATTTTTTTAACAAAACAATCTAGATCAAAGTCAAACATCGGAATTATTCAACACCGTCATAATAACTTAAAGGACAACATTCAGCATACTCTGAATTCCTAAAAATCTTCTCCTGATATCTCGTAAATATAGTTGACACAATAAATATCGCCAATACAAAATTTAAAAAGCGGCCAAAAAAAATTTGTAACGCTTGAAAATAAAGTGTTTTGCAGTTTCCTTAGGAAATACCTTTTTTAAATTAGGAGTAATATCCAATTATTTATCGCAACGCTTTACACAATCTTAAATCTTGTTTCAACGAAAAAATATATATATTTAAGGTAAACCCTGAGGTATAAAATTATAGCGACATCTTCACATGTAATTAATGTAGATTATTTTTCAAGAGATAGAAACAAATCAAAAAGCTACAGTATATTTTTATCTTTAACAGTTAATTTGCGATTCTGTATTTTAATATACGTTTACCGTTATGTACCTTATTATAAGTAATCTCTACGAAATCTGCCATTTTCTTGCGGCCATATTTAATTTGCGACTTAAAGATAAGATATTTTCATCAATTAACAAATATTTTTCAAACAAATTGCAAATTTAAAACAAGCTATTTTTGTTTCGTTTTTAAGTCAAGTTTCGGAAAATATTAAAAATAAGTATAGATTACAAAAAAATTAAATATCGACAATTTTCTGCGCTTATTGCTTATTAATTTAATATTTATATATATTTTTTAAATAGGACCACAAGATAATTTAGCAGAAATACAACAAAGTTACTATGAAATAGAATCTCTGACACGAATTTGTACCATTTGCAAACAGCTCTATTGTGTATTTTTAAAAATAGGTTTACCACTTTATGGTTATTAATCGTATTAAATCCATCTTTACTCAATATTTTTCTTAAGAGGTTACCTAAATTTATATATAATATATACATATTGACAACAGATGAAGATTGTAAAAGAAAATATAATAGACGTAAAATATTGAAGAGCGTAAAAAGTTGAATTTAAAGTGGTTTATTTTATTTTATTTTATTTTATTTTATTCTGATAAAATATAGAAGGCAATTTAGTTTTTGCATAGACGTTCAAATTTTGTCCGAAATTCGAAATAAAAAATTATACGAAATAGCCAATTTCCTAAGCTAATCTTAATTCTAAATTCATTTCGCCCCACCTCAACCACGTATTTTCAATTTTTTTATATATTCAACAGATTTTGTTAAATTAAAAAATGAAATATTAGATAGAATACTCTAAATTCAACATAAACCAATACAATTCAGTCTTAATAATTTCTTTTCTCCTCCCGGTTCATAGACTAACGAAAAATATTTTATAAAATGACCACCAATTGTATAAAATTAATTTTTAGCTCTGTGGTTTCGATTTATAATTTATACTTTGCTAAGTAATAAATTTTTTTTAGCCAAACACGCCTAATCCCTTCCAATTACCTTAAGAATTAGCTTATTCAAATTGAAATTAAATTTCAATGAAGAATTAAAATGTAGTAACTATCTACAATTTTATGAACTTTTATTTAAACTTGACTTTTGTTTAAAATTACGACGATTAAGATATATTATCATCCTTCTATGCAAATTATTTCAAATATATATTATTTTTGTTGCTTTTTATGTTAGGTACAATTCTCTTCCTCCCAAATATAAGGTATGTTTATAATACAAAAAGTTTTGTTGTCATTTTATCATTGATTTGGTGAAATCTGTAGTTATATATACTTTGTACAAAAGAAAATTAAATGGAAAACTATCGCAGAAGATATTTTCTTTTCTATAGCGTAAATATAAGAATGTGCTGAAACACATTCGGGTATTCATAATTGATTTTAAATAGGCCTTTACATACAAAATTTTGTAATATGTTTTAAAGAATTTGTACAAACTTTTAGGCAAAAATATGAAGATATACGATGCTCATTACTTTTCCGAAATTCCTCGAATTTCATTTCTAGAAAATACCTGAAACATACAATCAACAGAAACACATTCACTTTCTTACAGTAATAATATTTTAGGAACTACAAAAACTTTAACATTACTACAAATACACTTACTTTTGTTTTTGTTATTTTTCAATATAATTTGTTTTCTTCGCATAAAACTATTGTAATAACATACAGGGTGTTCCAACTTTTCAAAAAAAAAATCACAATTTTCAAAGGTAAAGTTCAATTAAAAATAATTTTCAGAAATCTTTTAAAATATCGCAAAATTACATTGTTTTATTTAGTAATATATTGCGGACACCCTGTATATGTATATTATACATATTTAACACTCTCTTGACTTTTCTTACTAAAAAGAAAATTAAATTATTATAACAAGATATACAGATTAGGCTTAAATTATGTCACTGGTATACATAAAAAAAAATTTGTACATTTAAAAATATTTAAAATAAACAGAACTTAAAAACTGTTGATTTAAAAAAAAAAGCCGAAATCAATATGTATTCAAAATTTGAACACACATAAATAGCACAAAATTCATTAACAAACATAATAACTTGGAAAATAAAATCTGCAAATAAAAAATAGTTTATATTTAGATTTTAAAAAATGCATATTAGCGAAGTAATTTCGTAATTTGGCATTATTTATTTTAAATTATATTGACGGTCTTTTATAATGGCAGTTAATGTTGTTATAAAAAAAGAATTTTTAAACGAGCGGATGCTGTATAAAACCGTTGTACAGTGAGGATTTTTCGGTTACATGAGGTCTGATATGGACTATAATGGCAGTCTAATTTTTTATCAGTCTATTTATTGTTGTGGAAGTATTGAAAACTAAAAAATAGAAATTGAGCGTGTTTAATTAAAAGAAGTCTTTCAATAATTAAAACGAGGTAATAGGTGTTTATTTATACACGTGTATAAACTTAATTAATATGCATTTTTTAAGCCTAGATTGAAGAGATTTTATAATTGTTAAGTATGTTTATATATTTTTGTGATTTTTTTTATAACATGTACGATCACAGGTTCACAACACTGAAATCAGCTGCTCAAAAAATTAAAAACAAATATTTTACAATATTATGTTTAAACAAAACGATTGGTTTGTCTTTATTTTGTATATGTTGAATATTTTCATACTATAATTATAAATTCTATTATTTGTAGCTTGTGGTGGAAATATCACTCGGTATATTATACTATAGTCTATTTTAATTTCTATGGAATGGAATACTTTCTGTAATTTAAAATAAAAAATTAAATTTTCGATTATGGATAAAATTTCAAATTTCACTGAATAATATGCTTGATTCTTTTTTTTAACGTATAAATGTATAAATGTTGTAATTCTAGTTCGAATTTTTAGGCTATAATAGCAAATATATTTTATTTTAATTAAATATTACGAGTATGTATAAATATTACGAATAATTTTTATAATTATTTTCAGTAACAACTAGTTTTTAATTATTTGTATTAAAAACTTCTGAGTTCGTTTTTGTCAATTTTTAAATTCAGGATTTTCTGATAATTCGTCGTTTTTTGTAGTTTTTTTAGGAAAATTTCACGGAAATCTAAAAATTAAATCGTTAAATTCTTGTCCTGATGATGTCCACTGTGTGACGAAACCGTCAATTTAGTTTCGCATGAATGTTTCATTGTTAATATTAATTTTCGCAAACCATCCATGAAAATTTTGTGTTTATACGTCATATGTTAGCAATTACAGTACCGTACTTACATATTTATGTTTTAACTTTATAAATAGTTGATAAAATTCCTAAAATGTCCAACTATTATGTAAAAAGAGTCTATGTATATATATATTTAATCGTTAGAATGACAAAACAATCACTCGCGCAATTTTTCAATAACACACAAAACAAATACGTTGTTATAAATAATATTTTAAATCACCATTTACGCACCTGAAATAAAATATAAATATATATATTTATAAGTTCGATCTTTTTTAGCAATTAATTAAAAGCGACAATTTTTTTTAATAGAATGGGATACAAATAAATTAAATTTGCATTAAATTTTGAACCATTTTCTAGATTTTTTGAAGTGTAAAAATAAAGTTATCTGGGCTATATAAATTGGAACCATATTTAAAGCCCAAGATATCTATCAAAATCATTTACAACAATCACAAAATAAACATTAGTATTGAATACCTCAATAAGAATTTTTTTTTTTAATCTATCAAGAACTAAAAAGACACCACAAACAAAAAGATACAGTCAAAACCGCCAACAACAAAATGTACTTACATTCAAATCAGTCAACAACGCAATGCACTTGCCCGTTCGCCCATTTTATCCCCCCAGCCCCCACCCCCTAACCGGTCCAAGCGGATCACATGTTCAGTTCCTCCTGCACTCGGTATTTGCTCAACGTCTTTTTAATGCGAAGCGCCGTTAATCTCGCCGTCGCTTTTTGGTACCAGCACTCCTTCATGAGTTTGGCCATCACATCCAAAGAGGCGTGCTGTTGGTACCAGCTTGGTATATGTGGCCGTAATTCATCGTAACAGACAACGCTGAAAATAACGTCGAAATCGAAAAATTAAATCGATACATTAAATACACAATCGTGAATTCACATAACACGGCATTTTTTAGGAACCTAACGACCGTGTTATACGGGGGGTTACCTGTACATAATCAGGAACATTTTGCGACAAGTTTCATTAAAATCAGACTAATTCTTCAACAGTTATCATCACGTTTGGTTTGCCTACCGTCTCATGTCTTCTATCGGTGGATCACTTTCCACCACGTCATAAAACGGCAATTGGTACTCCTCGCACTTGCCCGCAACGTTGCAACGTCGCGCTACTTCCCACAGAATCAAACCTAGCGCGTAAACATCCGCACGTTTGAAAGAATCAAAATGCGTCGGATCCATCGTTTCATCTAAGACCTGCGGCACAAAAATTTTAAGCAAGTATCAGCGGAACGAACAATGACTGATGCTTAGAAGATTTATGGCATCGCAAATAGTAGAATTTACGAGGAACTACGATTGTGGAATCCTGCAAATATTCGAGAGTGAAAATCTTACTTCCGGAGCCATGTATCGTTTTGTGCCGACCCGCGTATTGTGAGGTATATCGATAAGGTTCGTGACGGCGTCGTGACGAACTGCCAGACCCAAGTCACCGATGGCGCAAGTACCGTTCGACTTGACCAAGATATTCTTGGATTTTAGATCTCGATGGGCAATCGCCGGTTTACCTATCGAATTAACAACACACGAGTAAGTATTTAAAGGGGCGATTGCAGTATTTGTTCAAGACCTTGAGTGCCCATAATGTCCATGTGCAAATGAGCTAAACCGGTGGCAATGGTCAGCGCAATTGTGACCATTGCGGGCGCATTAAATGTGTGATGTTCGAGGTAATCGAATAGAGACCCGTGCTCGTGGTAGTCGGTAATTAACCACAGTTGGGTCCATGTGCCGTTATCTAGATAAATAAATAATTCGGTAGAAAATCGGCTTATACTGTAACTTCGAATATGTTTACCTTTGTTATCAGCAGCGATGAACCCGAGTATATTGTCGTGCCTGAGCATGACGGTTTGATAGATTTCTGCCTCTCTGAACCAGCTTCGTTCTTCACGAGAAGAAAAGATCTTAACAGCGACATCTTCCCCCCGCCACTTACCTCGCCAAACCTCACCGTACCGCCCTTGACCGATTGTGTCAACGAGTTGAATTTGACGAGCTATGCTTCGTTGGACCAACAAGGGAAGGCCTAAACGACAACGAATTTAAATTGGTGATTTGTACCGAACAATTATCATTAACGAACTAACAATTTCTTTCGTGAATTATAGAAAATTTCAATCCACTGCTATTTAAAAATAACGTAAATAATTAATAAACTACAACAATATTAAATAACAATATTTGAATTTTCGGGAAATCATTTCGGCTCGGTTTAAAAATGTGTTATATAAAATATTTTTATATCTATAACATAAAATGGCGATTTATAATTTATTATTTTCTAAAATTAGACTCGTATCTCCGTAATTATACACACTGATGTTGACCTACGCAATTTCTCTGTTATCGTAATACCGAAATACATGCAGCGATAATTATTTAATTATTGACATAATTTTTCATTTATAAATCTTTGCGAAAACAGAACAAATAATAGAAAAATCAAGGCTAATTTTGCAATAGCAAAATAAAGCAAGTCTAGTAAATACATATTACACAAAATTGTATTTTTTATACATAAATTTGGTTATTATATCGTTTAATTATTTATCGCGCTTTATAGCAATCTTTGTGATAATTTGCGTGCACATTTTTTATAAACAAAATACATTTCACTTGAGCAATGTTTATCTAGCCGATCTTAGAGAAGGTCAAAGCAAAACAAATAAAACTTCACTTGATTAACGTCATTTGAATCAATGCATGATAAAAATGTTTCAGTATAATCTCAAATTTAGACGAGAAACTCTCAAACAATTTCAAATGTGTTATTAAAACTGCATGTGCATTATTTCTTTAATCATCCTGAAAATGCAATAAAGCAAATACGAGTTGCTGTTTTTTCTTAAAAAAAATTTTTTTCCATGTATAGAGAAAATAATATAAATAGGATAAGACTTGTCTGTCTTTTTCTTTTATCCATTGAACTTTTGACGTAGTTTAAATCAAATCAACGATTTGGAAATTTTTTGATTAGTCTACCTCCAGATTTATTATTGCAACGAATATTTATTTATACATTTAGCGGACAAAAAAACATTCAATTCCTAATTATTTCGCCTTTATAAAACCTACGCTGCTTTATTTTTACCATCAACTACCCCCACTGGGTACCCTATAAATTATTTTTTAAGACATTTAAAGAACAATTCGACCAAAACTCACCAGATCCACTCCCGCTGGTAGTCAATTCAATCATATCTTTCAAGGACGGGATGCCATTGAGGATGGGGTGCGCATCGGGAGCTTCCATACTGTCATCCCCCATGCCCAGGGGTAGGTGCCCCCGTTTCTTGTTCTGATAGAGGTAGTAGGCTACGATAATAGCGCATAATATAAATGAGGGCACTATTATCATAGCGGCGATCTCAAGACCACCCAGTTGACCGTCGAGTTCGGATGGTCGTTCTATAGTGGACAAGATGGAGGGGCAAGATGGCGCGGATCGGTGCAGAAATAGGGGATTATTTACGGATTTAATTGAGTGGGGAATTGTAACGGTAGAAAAATAATGTAGTTAGATTTCGTTTTTGTAATTTGTAGTGTAGATATAATTAATATCTCATTAAATCAATAAAAAATATTTTTTAGAAATGTTAATCATAGAGGCGAAATTGTACGATTTTTGGTCATTTTTATTAATTGAATATTCTTGGATTTTCTTAAATATTTTTTATTAATTTTGTATTCAATACTTGTTAGTTTTTTCGAAGGGTCTTCCTATCGATATACAAAATCATTATAATTTTTTTTTGAATTTTTGAAGCCTCTATATCTAAGTTCAAATTGAAAACGAAACAAATGCATTAAAAAAATGTGTTCTTATCTACATAATTATCTATTTTTTAAATCAAATATAAATTTAATTCCAATTAGTTGTATTGTTGTATTTAATGCATTGTTTTTTTTTTATAACGCTATTTTAAATCTAATCTATTAATCTATTACGAAAAAAACATATTTTTTGTTCTATAATTGTATTTGTACATCTATAGAAACCCTGTATACATTACTTATTGAAAATTATTCGGTAATTCTAAAAGTGTTGTTCTTATTGTGTTTTTCACGGGATAGAATTCGAACCAAACCAAAAAAAATACATGGAAAAATGCACCAAGAAAGAAAAAGTAAGCCGAAAAAAGCCAAGAAAGCATTGCGAAAGCATTCCGAAAGCTCAAAATCTACAAGCTGTTAAAGAGTTTAGTGTAAAAAGCCAGTGAGAAAGCATGGGAGAATGATAAAATAAATTCAAAAAATGCCTTAAATAATGATTAATAATTAAGTACCATTGCAAACGACTTTTTAAATAAACACCCTGTACCTTATAAAGCCAAGATTCCATTTAAAATATACAAACGAATATGTTTTATTTAAATGACCAAATTGCGCGGTATTTTAAACCATTTAAATTCGCATATAAAAAAAGTTGGTACCTAATTTTTGTATGTGCGCAATTTAATCACTCAAATTCAAATATACTAATCTATTAGAATACATATAGTAAGCGCTTACTCTTATAAATAGCAAAATATTTTCCAGTTTGTGAATGAACACAATGTTTCACACAACTTAAACATATTAGTATGTATCAAAGATGCTGCGGACAAATCACAGAACGATTAATCTGGTCGATATTACGCTATCGGATAATCGGGAGAACATTCCGATTATCCAATCACATGTCCTGCAATAATTATAATGTTATAAATAGTGAACGATGATTTTAGCTTCGTACCTAAGATTTTTTTAAGAAAATGTCTAATATTATTTCTTTATATGGCCGTATATCTACAGGGTCTTCATTGCATTTATAGATATCTGAACTTTTATTAGTTTGACCAAAAAAATTTAAAAAAATTTTAAATCTAGGGAACAAGCTTTTATTATGATCTATTTTTAAAGCATAATCTTTAAGGGCTGCTTCAAACACATTTGTTTATGATTTCCAAACAATACTGTGTATTTTCTATTTTTTAAACATTCCGTCGAGATGCTGAGATAATTGTATGTAACATAAACGATTAATCGAGGTACTAGTCTATCTAAATACATATAATGTTAAAAAATATTTCTTCCATTGATATTAAACATTTTATTTACTCGTGACATGAAAATTTATAAATTAATCAATATACAGGATGAATATTTTTTTTAATAAATGACTATACTACATGATACTGCCATGAAATTGAATTAAGTCACATATATTTGATAATGAATGCAGTTTTTTTTATGTTGACAGTTATGTTTTTGACAGATGAATGACATATTTGACAGGCCATCATCCAGCGGCGCAAGCGCAAACAATCTATTCGCGTTAGAATGATGCACCTGAGTCTCATTGAACAATTGAGGGGTATCAGGTGATTTGAACATTTATGTTATTTACATAGACTAGAGCTGACGCAAGTCTCATTGACATGTTGACATTGACGGGAACCCCAAAATAATGTTTAAATAATAAATTTATAAATATATAAACAAACGATATGTGAAAGTATGATAATGAATTGAACTCATGTTTGTTTGTAATAAATAAAAATTACAGTAGCATAGCCAGAATAAAGAATTTGTGGGTACGAAATATAAATTAGTTCATTTTAAACGACTTTTCAAATATAACATAGCAGATATACGTTTTTAAATTTAATTCAACCAAAATATCTGTTTACTAAAAATGACGGAAACCTTCCCCACAAACCCCCCCCTGGTTACACCGCCGATTTTCCGCAAATTAATCATTCAATTAATAAATCGTGCCTCCCCCCCCCCCCAAATAAGACGATCACGAGATACAAGAACAAGACTATCGATGCCCCAGTGGTGAATTGCAGATGTGGTGTTTCGCAATAAGGCCCCTTTTCGGCCGCGTTAAAGTCGAAAAGGGGCCTAATGTGAGTTTGTCTTTGCTTCGCTAACCTGTAGATGCCTGATTAGACAAGGGAGTCACGTAAATCGGAGCAATCTCATTACAAAAATCATAATCGCTACAACAGCGGACAACGTTAGTGCTAACGTCGGTGTTCAGACACTGAATTGGCACGTGGTCAGCTGATATGTCCAGATATATGTGCTGGTGATCTTTGTCCAAACATCTAGCTCGAAAATAAGCGAAAGAAATCATTGAACATACGGTTTTTACTGGAAAACTAAACTATAAAATATAATAGATGCAGTTTTAAAAAAAATAGCGTCGTGGATGAATTCGGAGTCGGTCCGGATCTGCACTTTATATCAAACAGAAAATCGGCGCTTGGCATCTGTTATTGAAATTGTGACATGTCAAGATTTTGGATGAAAAAAACATTTAAAGCTATAGTTTTCAAAAACGATATATAAAATTTTCAGAAACTCTTGGGAGTAATATTTAACTACAAAATTTCATTTAATAAGATTTGGACACACACATTAGGTTTAACTTATTTTTTTATCGAAAATATAATTCACAACAAACTTTTATACAAAAAAATTCTTTTGTACGAATTTTCCAAAAATAAATCACTTTTAATTTTTAAATTGTGAATTATATTTTTTACACTCAATTCTAAAGATACATCTAAATCAGTCTACTATTAAAATGTACTCTACTCTACTCTACGAATGACTTTGATACACAGGGTGTTTCAACAACAAGGGTAATAATTATATCATACCGTTTTTTTTTATCGATTTTAGGTCACAAATTGAAACTAAAAAATTATAAACTCGTGTTTTATCTTCAAAAAACATTCTTGGCAATCCCGGAATTTATATACTTAGATTTTCCTACGGATCTTTATATAATTATTTAGCTTTTTTCTTGAAACATCCGGTATTCTACCTGCTACAGACTACAAAGTGAAATTCTTCTACATTTTCCAATTTTCCTACAAAATTTGCAAGCATTCTTATGATTTTTTTTTGTGATTTCAGGAACTATTTGTAGTGGATATTAAATTGCTTATTTGTGGAAAATCCGCAAGTGAAAAAGTATCTACAAGTATAGAAAGATGTGTTTTGCTTTAGCAAAGAATTATTTTATTTTATTTATAGGTTAGCTTAAAAATGCTGCATGTTTTGATATAAAAGGCAGATAGGCTAAGGCTATAGGTAAGCTGTTTTAAACGATTATTTTAGAAAAGAATGAAAGATAAATGAAAATAGTAAAAGGTAATGCTGAAAGATTAGAACATTATGCGAAAGATATTTTCAAATGTGGTTTGGAATGATGTCTGATTCTTAAATTAAATAATAAATCTAAATGTGATTATTTAATTTACAATGATATTTTTTTGGGCATTTTCGAATTTTCGATATATTTTTCAAATCAAAATATTTGATTCTAATTAAAATGTAAAAATGGATTTTTTTTTTTGTAAAGGTAAAATATATTATTTCAGATCTTTTAATCGAAACATAAAATGACAGAAAGCCTAAACAATTTGTTCAAAGCTGGAAGCGCTCAGCTGTAACATATAATTATGGAGAACTAAAGACCTCAACAGAACTATTTGAAGAATTTTTATAATTTTAGCTTTGATTTTTATATTGCAGAAAATTTTTTTTTTTAATTTAGCAAAAAAAATCAAAAAAATAACTTCTTGAATCAAAATAGATTTAGAATCAATTTTTTATACAATTTTTTAGCAATGTTATTTTTTAATTTAAACTAAATGAACTAAAGAGATTCCAGGACTTTCCCAAGCTAAGTTTTGGGACGATTACTGTCAATGAAGAAATTATAAAAAATATATGTACAATATTTACAGACCAACACCAGAAATATTCTACAAAACAACCTACTGGAAGAATCATCCCTAGCGCAGTACAGCGCCCCGAGAATAAAGCGATTTGTTTATTTTAAAAAAAGGTGAAATAAAATTTGGAAAATTCGCCGTTATTCTGGGTTGTGCACGCGATACATTTGTGCAAAGGTAAATGGCGTTAGGGGCGCACCGCCCTTACCTCGGGGCGCGGGCGCCAATTGGGGCGACAGTTGCGCGTTGCAGTAGTCCGGCTCGTTGCAACATTTAAGGGCGAACGTGCGGTTCAGCGGGCTGTTACCCCGCTCGCAGAACATCGGCCGATCCAATGGCAAATTCGGTGTCATACAACTGAATGCAGTTTGCATATTATATAGATATTATCCTCCCTCACGACATCACATATTCACATTGATTATTATTTTCATTTGAAGTAAAAAATATATATTTCCTCTTAATTAACTAGAATATTTTGTTGTATTTTCTTCTTAGTAAAATAAGAAAGTCTAATATTGAAAATGAATGCTTTAGATTAAAGTATCTGCAAGGGATAACATTTGTACATGAATCAATTTTTATATTAAAAAGTATAAAATAAAATATTTTGCAGTGGCAACAATCCTGTTGTTAAATAAGTTTTGTTTAAAAAATATTTGCGCCATGGAATGACCAATTGATTACTTAATTTTAATAATATTGAATGCTTATCAGAAAACCAAATCGTGATAAAATCGACTTAAAATTGATAATAAAGTTAAAAATAAAATGACCACAAAATAGCACGGTATCTAATAAATACGCGATTAATTAATTTTAAGGAATTTATGTTTTTAAGTACATTTATATTACAAAAATGAAAACTTACAATTGAATAATATTTCTTTTATTAAATTTTTAATTATATATACCACTGGGTATAATCATAGTATCAGTATTATGCTGATAAATTCTGTCAATATCGTAATATGAGATTTAATAATTATGTATTAGCAACAAAAATTCTCATCTACTGTTCAAAAATTATACATGTACTGTTGAGTAGATTAACACTTGAATATTGCCTTTATTAAAAATGACGGGCGATAAAAGTATTAATCAACCTGATAAAAATATCTTTAATGGAATTAATAAGTAATATATTATACTAGCTGAAATATTACGTTTCTGATCTCACAAACTCTAAAGAATTGTTTGCAAGATCCAAAATCCCTACAAATATCACAAGACATATACACAACAATAATTTATTTTATAAATTTTGATTTGTAAATCATTCATTCTCAAATTAGAGCTTCCGTTGTAATTATTAAAAATACAATTATTATTTTAAATAATACTGTCGAAAAGGTCGAGAATTAAATGGTACCTCGAGGTAGATAAAATTCTTTAGCAATAATTCGTATAGAAATTAAAATAGCCAGTCTTTTTAAGGGTGGTTAATATGTGTTACGAGGGTAAGGGGTCATTTATTCTCCAGTCCATATGAAAAATGAAACACTGCCGTTCAGTTAGAAAAACCCATAAAGCCGTTATTGCCTCAAAAAAAAAAGGATCACACGAAAATTGTCAATCAAACACAAAGATCGAGACCAATTGTATTATTTTTCAAATAAATGTTTCATTACAGATGATTCAAAAAAATAATTTGTTTACGAAATTAAGACGAGAGTTAACATTTATTAAAACGTGATAATTGTTAAATCAGCGCATGTTAGTTTTAATAATTATTTAAAAGTTATAAAAAAATCTTAAATTGCCGTTGGTACTCTTGAGTTTCTGTCCGAAATTTCTGGAAGACTTGGATATTGGATATTTGGGGAATAATGGGCAATTCTCTCGAATAAAAACAGAACTAGAATTCAATTTATAAGCTTGAATTTAAATCAAAACACTTCTAGAGATTTATTTACTAATTTTAAACATGAAACAAAGCGAGTCGATAATATATTTTTATTAAATAAATAATAAGGAGTATCCCTGTATATCGTATAATTAAGAATGTATGAAATATAAAATAAGTGAATTCAAATAAACGACATTTGAAAAATTAGATTAATAGGATTTTTTAAGGAATCAGGATTATAGAAACTCGAATACCCCCGCAAAATCAAACTGAAAAATTCACACGAAAAGTAAAAAAAAACTACAATATCAAAAACAACAACGGCAAATCACAACTCGGAATAGTCAACCATCAAACGCAAACCACGACCTGGTCTATGGGGATTCGTTGCGCCCCGCCGTGCATATGCAACCCCCACATTACCTTGACCCACGGCAACATCCTCCCCGCCTCCTATATACTCATTTATCCCACCGGCCCACTGTTGCTTCATCGCCGAAGCGGTAGAAATAGCGGCCCCGAAATTGAGAGCGAGTGTCGGATTCAAGGCGACGTTGCACAGATCGTGCGTTTCGCAACACTGCTGGGCAATGTTCCAGCGAGGCCGGCTGCGGCACCAGATGGGCCGCTCGGGCGGGAAATAGTGGGCACGGTCGAGACAACTGCGCAAGTGCAGTGATTGTTGACGCAGCGGTGGGCGATAGGGGTGACAGTGACATTTACGTGACGGGTGATGGATTATTACAGTATTGCCAGATCGTAAGTTGCAATAGAAAATGGCAACTTTACGTTTTAAATCTGACAAGGCTCAAATCAATCACTTGTGTCAATACAAACATTTTTTTTTATTACGATACAATAAAATTAATCGCATTTTCTGTTTAATTTTGTTTTTTATTAATCGAGTTTTTAATAATATAGCGGTGATTTGCCGATTAGAATATTTATTATTTAACTATTTGCCGAATTTTTGAATGACTTTAATAATGGGGAGACCGGAAAATTTTAGACTGGCTATATTTAAAAATGAGAAAGTAGAAATTTTCTCCACACAAAATGAATATAATCAACGCTAATCGATTAAGATATCATTTAATATCTAATATATGGGATATAAGTGGCGCTATTTCTACCTTTAAACTATCTGATAATATTTTGCAATGAATATAGAATATTAAGAAAATTTCTACTTCCTCTCCGATATGATACTTATCATTTTTGCATGTGTTCCGTAATAAAGCGCACCTGTATGCATGTCCCGTTGAACCATTTTTCTGCAGAAATGTCGTCGTATAACAAGTTCCGTCCGTTTCGCAGGTGTAATTTGTCAATTTGCAAGTATCGCACTTGCACTTCAGGCACTCGGCTCCTACAAGACAGAATAAGACTATAAGCGTAACGTGTTCTTCCCAATTTATCGCAAGGTAATTCGATTGATATAAAGGTAACAATCAATTAACAAAGTGCTTACCGTAAATAAACAGGCCCCATAAAACGAACGTATAACAAAACAATAACATATTGTTAGAACTCATGTCGTAGCACTATTTTTTAGATATATCATCGAAAAACATTATGAAAAATGGATAAGCAATTTGTTGTATGTATTCACATTAATAACAAAAATATTCGGCAATGAGCGTTCCCCTGTACTGACAGCCATAGTCTTCGTAAATTATTGAGATTAATTAAGGAATTACATTAATTACGCCGCATTGCATTGTTTATGGGCACTGAGAGCGTTCGGTTTAAACACGGTCACAACTTAATTACGTGGATCTTGCTGAAAAATGTTGTTTACGTAAAAAAAAAACGTAATATTAACCCAGACAAATTTTGGCGGCCATGATAGGTTGGTGACATATGACGTAAAACGCAGTAATGCAGAGGACGCTACCTGTCCACAATTTATTCGAAAACGCAATAAATTTAATTTAAATTTTAAGTTCGATACATTAATACGAAGTATAGAATGAAACGATAAACCAATTTAAATATTTTATAAATATGTACTTATAAGGTAAAACACATGCGTAATAATAAGATATCAAATAAATGATGAACTATATAGGCAACTATATATTCATGTGTATAAAATGTCACCTAAGAACACCCGATCAGAACAATTATACGAATTTCGAAAACTAAGCCTCCATCTTCAGTAGAACAATCAAAATTGTATAGTAATCCAAATGAGTATTTGTTCGATTCATGTAGTAAAGGAGAAGGAAAGTGTTTAACGTGGTAGTGCTATTCAATTCAATGTAATATCATATTACAATAAATTATGTTTTTGCAATGAATGTATGTACTTTTGAGATAACAAAAACAAAATTAAATTTATTTTGAATTTATTAAAATAATAATACGCTTGTAATTATAAATAAGAACGAATAAATTGCTATTTAAAAAAAAGCAACTATTGCACAATAATTTAAGTAATAAGTACGTTCAATATAAATACTACATTCATAATCAAAATTATACTGTCGCAGATTAACAAATCATAAACGCGTAAATATATCCTTAAAATACTGAAAAAAAATTTCATATAAAAATTGTAAAATGCGACTTTGTGTTAAAGGCTTAAAAGAAACATTTATATCGCGTGAACATAAAAGTATTTTAGTTAATATTTTATAAAAAGATAATAATATAATAGTATTTATAAATACGGAATATTTTAGTTTAAGTGTAAGTTACAGGTATAATTTAATTAAATTTAGGTGGAGTTGGACGTTTCAAACGTTTGCCGATTGTTTGGACATGAAATCCAATCTGCAATAATGCATCGTGGTCCAAAATTTTTCTACCATCAAACACGAAAGCTGGTTTCATCATACCATTGTAAATTCGTTGGAAATCCAATGTCTGAGAAACAATTATTTCAAAATTATATGATAATATAAAAATATATGATAAAACTTACAATGAATTCGTCCCATTCAGTGCAAACAATAATAGCGTGTGTTTTTTCCGTTGCTGAATAAGCATCTTTAAAAACTTTTACAGCTTTTCTAACACATTCGGGTGAATCGCAAATGGAAGGATGTGTCAAATCAGCGAAAATCTGCGATTCTAAAACCTAAAAAGATGTAAAAGAAGTGAAAAATATATATTCGCAGATAATTTTTAGTCTAATAAAAAAAAATGCGATTTATAAAATGTGATTATTCGCTAATTGTAAGATATGTACGAATATATTGTTATTACTTATATATGTTTGTACCTTTGGATCGTAAATATTTAACGTTGCACCTTCATCTAATAATGTTTTAACAACGTGAATAGCTGGACTTTCTCTGGTATCTCCAGTGTTTTTCTTAAAAGCAAATCCTAAGACTGCGATATGCTTTCCACTAACAGTATTAAATAGCGATTGAATTACCTAAATATATTGTTAGTTAGTTAAAGAGTCCGCAATCCTAAAGATTGGTTGGAAACAGCACGCCATGCCGATCTATCCTGAGCTAATTATATTGTTATTTTAACTAAAAATATTCAAGCTTATTTCATTCTCCATTTCTTCAATCTCATATTTACAGTGTAAACATCATTTTTTTTTTTTAAGAATACACCACGAAGAAGACAAAATTTGTCAGTTTGAAATTGAATAAATATAAAGTACCTTTGCAGTAAATCGCGATTTTTGATATTCGTTCATATCAATGACTTGTTGCCAATAAACGGCAACCTCGGGTAAGCTGAGGCACTCGCATATATAAACAAGGTTGAGGATGTCCTTTTGGAAACAGCTCCCGCCGAAACCGGTAGAAAGAAAGGTAAAAATAAGAGATAAATAAAAATTTCCTAAAGATTAACACTAACTAAATTAATATATTAATGTGTTGTTAAATTTAATAAGTTTTTTATAAGAAAATCCTTGCAAAAAATATATTAACTATAGTTCATTAATAAATTGATGTGGAGTAAAAAGTATGATACGATTGTACGATTGATCCAAATAAAAAAAAAAATAGCAGTTTAAATTTAAAAAAAAAGATAAAACCTTCATAGTAGAATTTAGAACATTCTAGATAAACATTAAAACGTAAGTAATATCGTCGATAATAACGTAGAGGTATTTAAAATATTTTAAATTCAAAAAATTTGTAGGCAAATTCAACAGATTATAGTAATTTATTTAAAAGAAATATAATTATATAGAACGAACGAGATTATATTAGCGATAAATGTAATTCAAGCTTGTGCTTCGGCCTAAATTATAAAAAAAAAGCAACGTACAAAATTTAAATACTTACCAATTGAAGCTTGTAAGAATTTTGAGCCAATTCGCGAGTCCAAACCGACAGCTCTGGCAACCTCGCTGACATCTGCACCTGTGGCCTCGCAGACAGCTGATAATGAGTTAATAGATGATATCCTTTGGGCTAACATAGCGTTAGCCGCCTTAAAATATAAAAATAATAATGATTAGTACAAGGCTGATGATGATGTTCAATGAAAGCGAAACATTGTACGTTAAATTACGAGTTATTTGCCTTGTAGAAGCGAAATACTGGATTAACTACTTTTTATAGCAAGCAATTTGTGTTAAAAGTAAAAGGTGATTCATCAGAAAGTACAAATTTTCGTTAAATTTGAAAGTTCAGTAAAATAAACATATAGTAATTTTGATATATTTAATAAACTAATTTAGATAATTCAAAAATCTTCTTGTATATTTGTATTCTTGTATCTTCTTGTATCTAAAGCATTAAATCAGGTAACTATTTTATTCGAACCATTTTTTATAAATAGCAACAATTACGACAATAAAAACGAAATCGTAACGTACCAACTTGGATAATTCAGAAGACCACGTATTGGTTGTTAAAATATTTTTTCTGGGTATCCAATGTTCGTAAACCGAACAAAGCTCTTCTATAGCAGCTTGGCCTGCCGCTGTATCATCCCCACCAATTAAAACACGATCCGCGTGAAGTAAATCATTTATAGCAGTCCCTAAGAGCAATTACTTAAAATATTGTTTTGTGCGTCATAAGTGGATAATTTTTCTATTTCAAAAACATTTCTAGAAATTGTAGATTTGTATTGTGAGTCTTATTAAATGTTAAATTATGTAAATTTTCGTATATATGTGTTAAGCGCACAGCTGTTAAAATAAAATAGATATTTAATATCGAAAACTGTAGTTCTAATAAGTACAAGATCGCATTAAATTATGTTTCTCATTTATATTATTTTACCTTCTGCAAGAAATTCTGGATTACTAAGAATTTGATATGAGACACCAGGTCGATTATTCGCACAAAGAATATTTGCTATACTTTCTGCAGCACGTACAGGTACAGTGCTTTTTTCTACAACAATTTTGTTGCTCTGCGAAATGTCCGCTATCATTCGTGCAGCCCCTTCAACATATTTTAAATCAGCCGCGCGCCCCTGAAAAAATATCAATAATGAAACAAAAATTCGATATCACCGACTACGCCAGATATATTTCTAAAGAATTTTAAATATTAATTAATTTCGGCCTCTTTCATTGTTTTATATAATTAAATAAATGTTCATTTTCATTCGCCGAATCGAAACGTTTGAAGCGTTTTTGAGGAATTGATCTGGTATTTAATTTCGAACGATATATTACCTACTCAATCGTCTTTATTTTTTCCTTTTAAATGTAAACAATCGTTTGTGAGTGATATGTAATTGCCTAGAACTAGAATTACTGTTGTTTTTATATTTTATAATCTATATGATATATTTCATCTTATAATCAAATGCATTAAATCGAATGTAATAAATAAATGAACATAAGAAACACTTTAAATAAAATTGGTAAATGCACAGAACATAATAATCATTTTATTGGTTTTTTTTCTTACGTATATAGAATAAAGTAAATATAAAGTTAAATAAAATTCACAAAATTACTAAGCGATAAAACGCTAAGCAATTACAAAGAGGCCTTGAGAATTTTTATAAATATATTTCAGATAACATTACCTGAATGTTTTCTATATAACAATTAATATTTGCAAAATTGTTGACAAGATATTGCTAACAAAACAAAACCCAAGGTACACATTGAATTGAAAAATGTAATCGATGTAATAAAATAAATAAGTAAAGGAGGAGTAAAATTGTAGAACTTTATTAATTCCAAGGCTTAAATTTTCAAATTAAAAATCCATGAAACATACATTCTTCTTAAAAGCTTGGAATACTATTTAAAAATATATCTTCGTTTTAAAAATGTTCAGTTTAGTAGAAATAAATTTAAAAAATTAATTACATTTAATAATGAACGATACGAGTGTATAAAAAGTAAATAAGTTATATAAAAACAACGTACCTTGCCATTTCCAAAAGTTTTTGTTGGAGTATTAACCGAAATAAAAATTAAATCGGCATCTAAGATTGCACTTTTAATATCATTAGAGAAGAACAAATTCTTCCCTCGACATCTAAGAACTACTTCGTCCAAACCAGGCTATAAAAATATTAGAAATTAGCAAAAAAGATTTTTTTAAAACGCAACGTACCTCATATATTGGTAATTTATCCGAATTCCAGTGCGTTATTCTTTCCACACTTAAATCGACGACTGTTACTTTAATTTCGGGACATTTCCATGCGATCACTGCACATGTAGGGCCCCCAACGTACCCCGCCCCAAGACAGCAGATATTCTTGATAACCATTTTCGCAGATTGAGGTTAGCAACTTACACCTCCGCTTTTTTAAGATTCTTCAATTAACTTTTACTGATTTTTCAAAGAAATCAATGCATACAGGTAAAAGGATGTTTGTTTCACCACCCAATTCAATTTTGAGCCCAAATATACGCTGGGAAGATAATAAATGACACCAAACACTACTATTGTTACTAACTAAATTTTGAACCGCTGTGCAAGCTTAAAGTATTTATAATGATGATTGATTCGAGTAATGCGTGATCGAGGATCAACCTATGCAACGTACCTTTTACGTGTTTAATCGCGAAAAGATAAAATGTATAATAAATATTTACCTGGCGGCGAGGTCATAGTGTTTTTTAGATGCGCGAATATTTAATTGTTTTGCGCCGAGTTCTTAACCTTATATTTGTACTAATTATTTATTAAGTTAATTGAATATTTTGTACGTAATTAATAGAGTTCAAATTTTATATTGCGGCTATATTTAATTCATTAATTAATAATAATGAAAAGTAAACAAGCAACTTTTGTAACCAGTTCTAATGAACTCTGTAAGTGAACTATAGGCATGCAACCGTACTGCTCTGTACTGTTGTATGCCTGTATTTTCTTTTCGGATTAAATTGTAATTCTTTTCTATGCTGTATGCAATTTTCCTGCATTCTAATTTGATTGATATTCACATCTCTGTACCTCATTTTGGGATTAAATTTTAAAACTTTTCTATGCTGTATGCAATCTCTTGCAGTCTAATTTGATTGATCTTCACATCTCTGTACTTCCCTTTCGGATTAAATTTTATTTCGTTTCTATGCTGTATGCAATTTTCTTGCATTCTAATTTGATTAATCTTCACATCTCTGTACTTCCTTTTCGAATTAAATTTTAAATCTTTTCTATGCTGTATGGGATTTTCTTGCATTCTAATTTGATTGATCTTCACATATCTGTACTTCCTTTTCGGATTAAATTTTTAATCTTTTCTATGCTGTATGGAATTTTCTTGCATTATAATTTGATTGATCTTCACATCTCTGACTTCCCTTTCGGATTAAATTTTATTTCGTTTCTATGCTGTATGCAATTTTCTTGCATTCTAATTTGATTAATCTTCACATCTCCGTACTTCCTTTTCGAATTAAATTGTAATTCTTTTCTATGCTGTATACAATTTTCTTGCATTCTAATTTGATTGATCTTCACATCTCTGTACTTCCTTTTCGAATTAAATTTTAAATCTTTTCTATGCTGTATGGGATTTTCTTGCATTCTAATTTGATTGATCTTCACATATCTGTACTTCCTTTTCGAATTAAATTTTTAATCTTTTCTATGCTGTATGGAATTTTCTTGCATTATAATTTGATTGATCTTCACATCTCTGTACTTCCTTTTCGGATAAAATTTTTAATCTTTTCTATGCTGTATGGAATTTTCTTGCATTATAATTTGATTGATCTTCACATCTCTGTACTTCCTTTTCGGATTAAATTTTTAATCTTTTCTATGCTGTATGGAATTTTCTTGCATTATAATTTGATTGATCTTCACATCTCTGACTTGCCTTTCAGATTAAATTTTAAATCTTTTCTATGCTGTATGGAATTTTCTTGCATTATAATTTGATTGATCTTCACATCTCTGACTTGCCTTTCGGATTAAATTTTAAATCTTTTCTATGCTGTGTGAAATTTTCTTGCTTTATAATTTGATTGATCTTCACATCTCTGTACTTCCCTTTCGGATTAAATTTTATTTCGTTTCTATCCTGTAGGGAATTTTCTTGCATTATAACTTGATTGATCTTCACATCTCTGTACTTCCCTTTCGGATTAAATATTATTTCGTTTCTATGCTGTAAGGAATTTTCTTGCATTCTAATTTAATTGATCTTCATATCTATCACTTTTACGTAATTGGTAAATAAGAGCAAATACATTGTTTTTAATTAATTATTTATTTATTTATGTTTGAAAAGATAACTTGTACAAAACATAACCGATTATTAATAATTTATATGCCAGAGATTTGTCTGATGTACGAGCGTAGGTTTGGTACGCTGGCGTAGACACCTGGGTAATTTGGGCGGGCGCAGCCGAAGCCCCAAGAGACAACACCCAAGAGTTGACGGCCTTGAACCAGTGGGCCACCAGAGTCACCTTGGCAAGCGTCCTTTCCTCCGTTGGTCTCACCGGCGCACATCATGCGGGCAGTGATGCCACCATAAGCGTTGTTGCAAACTTGGTTGCTAACGGTCTAAAGACGATAAGAAGTTATAGTTTACTAAATGTGGCATCAAATGGAGTCAATCTAGCTTTTATATAAATCCAACTTCGATCGAAAAAAAAGAATGCGTAAAGGACTAAAAATTAATCACGGAACTATGCGAAATAACAACATTAAATGGTTTAAGTCAATTGGTAACAATGTATCCATCCCAGAATTTGTAAAAAATTACCTAATGTTGAAGGTACATTTATTAGCTTCAAAATAAAGCAAGAACATTTGTGGAGCACTTCGTATTTAAAGAGCTGATAAGCTGGATGATAAGCTGGATGAATAAGCTGCAATTACCATTATTGAAGCCTTGCGTCATGAAGACGTTTAAATAAACGGATGTTGTTTATACTTACTGGTACAGAGACGGCGCGTAGGTTGTTGCTTGTGCTGCCACCTTCGGATGTGGTACCCCATCCAGATACAGTTACCAGGGTGCCAGTTGGAATGCTTTGGTTGTCAGATGGCAGAGTGGCGACACCAATGTTGGTACCGAGGGACAGGGCGCTAGCCAGACGAAGGACGGAGATATCGTAGTCGATGGTTTGCTGATTGTAGCTTGGGTGTTGGCTCAGTTGAGAAACGTTGATAACAACGCCACCTATAAAACAATGTGTTAATTAAAATTATTTATTAGATTTTGTGCCTTTCGACATCTTCACTTACGAAACGTTGTCGGTTATTAAAAAAATATTTTTATAATAAGCACAAAACTTTATAATTATCAGGATTTTATTATCAGCATTGAACCACCTTATGTATAATTCCAGCAGACACGTGTAATTTCGCACGTTACGCATGAAAACGCATCTAAAATTCGACTTAAGACATATTTTTACCGGAGTTACGAATGCTGGTGCCAGCGCGGATGCTGAGGGAGCTAGCGGTGCTTCCATCAGTGCAATGGGCAGCAGTGACAATCCAGGTGCTGCCGATGATGGTACCACCGCAGATGTGCGAGCCACGTAGCAACAGTTGCACCTGCCAGTTATAATTGGAGATGTCAACCACTTGACCACCGACAATACGTCCGTCCAGACGAGGACGGATTGGAATCGCCGGTTCGGCGAGAACTGATGGTAAAAGTGGATTGTTTAAATGAGAGATTTTTTTAATTATACAAGATTTAAAAAATTATCACTACGGTGTTAAATAATAGTATAGAATACCACCCAAATACCGTAACTCAAAGCATCAAGTAGCTAGATGCGCATTTCGAAGGCTATGCACCCATCTTCAGTAGTACAAGATAAAAACTAAAATAAAATAATATAAAATCTAGCTACTTAATACTTTGGGTTACGGTATTTGGGTGATATTCTATACTATACAAGATTAATTATAAAGCTGGTTTGGTATTAAAAAAAAAATTCTTACCGCAGGCAACAAGTGCCAAAGCTGCAATTACCAATTTCATTTTCGTAGCAGAAGAGTATTATCTGAACTGCCTTCTCAATTTTCATGTGGAACTATTTATACGTTGAAATAATCTCGAAATGATTTGATTTTGAAAAATCACCATAATATCGAAATCTCATCGATTGCAATCTATTAAATACAGAGACGGTCTAAAAATTTGGCAAAACCTTAAAAATATTTGTTTCCTTTGTTAAATTTTTTAACGAGGCATATAAATTTGTTCAGTTGCAGCCATGTGCAGTTATAAGATGCATTTCAACTTAACCATTTTATAGAAGTCATCAATACCGAATGGAATCCTCTATATTCAAATAAAAATTCCTATAGAGTACAAACCTAGAAGTTAAGACTCAAATCCAATAGGACATTTACTATGTAACAAAATGTCCTTATTGTATTATCCCGTTATACAGTTTGCACTACCAGCATATAAGAACTCGCACAGTTTCGTAAAAACAGCAAGGATATTAATATTTTTGATCCTACAAAGGGTTGATGCGGTTCTGTTCCATTATCGATTAAGTAGAATTAGTTTATTTTTAATCCGATGCAACAAGATTATTATCTGAGTGGTGTGATAGTATTAAAATTTAAAAGGAAAAGCTTTCGCAATAATACAATTGTTTATTACGAATATCGATTTATTTTTGTAACCAATCAAGAGCGGTAAAACCTTGGCTGAATCGTCCTCTTAATAAGTTGTTTTATAAGGATTTTTTTAATGATTCCTAAAAAGTTTCAAAAATTTTATTTATTTCGATGGTTTTAATTTTCGTGAAATGAAATATTAGGCATCTAGTTTATTTGCTTTACTTATGCATAACTATTTAAAAATGATCATGGTTGTAAATAATGTAACAAAGATTTTAAAAAAGAGGAAAATGAGGCAGAGGCACAAGGCTGTAGAAACAGCAATTTAAAAACTCTTATTAAAACATGAATTTAACTTGATTTTTATATATATTGAAAACAAAAGTAATCAGATAGCCCATTATGTTCTAATTTAATATTTTTCAAAATTCTGTCGGTAGATTTTAAAATGAGACTATGATATATATATTTAAATAGGCGCCGAAAATTTTGTTATATTTAGTATTTTTGAATAGTTGAGCACCTTAAATTTTTTTTAAAGATTACTCGTAGTTGAAGTATGTCTAAAATAATACTTTCTGGAATCATTTGAGCGTAATCATGTGTAAGCACTTACTATAATTAAGCCAATGATTTTTTTTTTGGAGACTTAAATCAAGGGTATTTTCGAAACTGAAAAAAAAACGCTATCGTATATCATGACTTTCAGACTTGTGCTTTTTGTATGGTAATACGGGAAAAGTAGTACTTTTGAAAGAACAGGTTTTAATTAGAAAAATAAAAAATTTAATTTTGCATTCAATGTGCAAAAACAATATTTAGATATATAAATGGCTCAATATTTACCAAGAAAATCATACTGCATTTACAAAAGCGATGAATTATTAATAAAAAGATAAAGATTTGTTTTTCAATTTATTTATTTCATAGAAAATTCTATTTGTTATTACATACAAGGCTATGTCTTATAAAAATCCCCGATTTTCAATAATCTAATAATATTATAGTTTATTTACTTTTCGTAAGCGTTTTACCATTTAATCATCGATTTAAAGAAAACACCACAAAATACTCGCTTATCTTTCATTTATTTCAATAAATCTGCAAAAAATACATTAATTTCGTGCAAATAAATTTATTTGTATTGATCTTCAATGTCGTTAATTCTACCCCACTTCAAACGAGATTTCTGTATCTCCAATTTCAGCCAAGAGGGAACATAACCGTTCCAGTATTGCGCCATAGGATAAGGTAAAGCAGGTTTGGGGGGCTTAAATGGATGTACCTTAAAAAAAAAAATAGCAGAGTAAAGCACCAAAGAAAAACCGCATGTTTATAGCATTTATGAGCTAGATGCGCATTTTGAAGGTTTTTGATCTTAAGCTGGAAATCGCCGGATTATTGATTGAAAACTTACATTTTTCAGTTTTCTGAGTAAAAATTCTTTGTTAATTTGCTTAGGGTCTCGGTACCTATCCATATATAAATTAAACGCCTGCCTAAGTGGAAACCATTGTTGTGGGCGAATGTACGGAGGTGCAAAATCGTATTCGAATTGCGGAGAACGCATTTCTAAGGATAATACAAAATTATTACGCGAACAATTTGCAGTTGAGGAACTGAAGATGCGTGTCGAGCGCCGCTTATCGGCGAGATGTCAAACTATCGCACTTAAGTTCCTCTAGCGGAGGTTACGTAAGGTCTTATCTGTTAAAAGGGTATTACCTAAAACATTGTGATAAAAGTCAATCAAACTGCTATCCCAATCTGACTGAAAAAACGCTAAGGTAGCGGGTGTTAAATCATCTTGTCGCGCCCTGTAAAAATCCAGTGTCGAAAATGTACGCTCGGAAAGCTCTAAACTAATGGAACAATTAATTAAACCACCCAATTCGATTTGCATATTAAAAATCCTCACCAACGACCTTCCCTTTTCAAACTGGAATAATCCATTGGTTTTTCTTGCTTGTAAAGCACAAAAATATGTCTATGGTAGCCAGAACCTTTCGGAGGAAAGGGTTGTAAGTAGTCTACGATCGTTTCACCCTTATGTACGTTATTTCCCGGAATATTTCCTCTATAAAATGTAAAATTGTTTTCTAACCGAAAAACTCTCATCTTTACCATATACAAATAATATCTTTAAGTCTATTTTCTTCGTATAACAGTTAAACTACGTACACAAACCAATGTACATATTCCGAGTTGGATTTAGTTAAATGTCCATCTGGATTTGTTAATAGTAATGTCCACAAACTTTTATCATCACTTTCGTATTTAACCGAGGGTTTTTGAGTCGCCTGTGATGGTTTTATAATATTTCCATAATACACAGGGACTGCATCATCCCCTAATTTGAAATCTACATCAATCTGAAGATGCGGAATAAAATAAGCATCCCCGAAAAGGTGCTGATACACCCCATAGTGATCCGCGATCGTTTTTATGTGCATAGGACCATTTGTACGCAACCAATCACGTCGAGATTTTTCCAGATCAACAATCACTATGTAAGGATTATTAAATAATTTATACATGCTTAAAAAATTGCAGAAATATCTTACATTCTTTCGTTCTAGCTAGCTTTTCTAGCTTAGCATCGGTGCGTAGCGCTTTGAGCACTTTAAGCCTTTCCTTTAAGTGAATTGTTTTGGATTTGGTTTCTACAGCGAAACCAATGTCGACTTTATAGTTTAATTCGGGATCTTCTTGGTTTAATTCTTTAAATTTACGAGGAAACAATAAATTAATAAATTTTTGGTTATATTACGTAAATACCTGCTAAGCGTTGAGTAAGGCTTTTAGCCACACCGGGCGGTTTCCCTCTTATGTGATGACCATGTCTTAACGATATATAATAATTACTTGGAGGAAACAATATGTTTTTATTAAGAAAATTAAATAATACACATGAACGGCTCATATTTAGGTAATTGATAAGAAGTTTTGAGTAGTTCTAATGAGTTCTGTGCAAAGTAAACAAATTGTATTATAAAACATCATCCAAAAACCGTATTACAAAGAATTTGTTAGGTAGTTGCTTTTTAAATTTTACTTAATTTAATATTTATCAATTATGTAGCTAGAATATTTAAATCAATTGAAAAATGTTAGGGCCTAGGTTTTTATCGTGTAGTTCTAGTTGCCTATTTGTAGTTTCCTTTCCCTATCCGGCTATTCTCCGTCAGTTCATGCGCAATGGTAAAATAGCACCGCCAAGTTTTGACATTTAAAATATTTGTAAAATTGTATTTAACCACGTTGCAACCCTTTGAAATAATTGTGTACAAAACACTTGCGTAAATACAATTGCGGCACACATTGTGCAATGTAATTTAAAGCGTACATTCTTGTAATAATCCGGCTCAATGCATATTCTCTATACCGAGGCATTGGAAAGGGTAACACACACTCACTCCTCGCACATTGCGTTTCGTGTCTCAGTTTCGTTACGATTTCGGACTCGGTAATTGCGCGCGCGGTATTCGGTAGATTAGTTCTTCGCGTAGTCTTAATGTCTTTAGTGCCGATACAATATCACACACGATGACCGAATTACTTGTATCACGGGGGGATACGTTCCCGCGATCCTTGTTGGACACGTACCGTCAGTCGCGCGCCAGCGAATCCTTTTATTGCGACCTAAAGACGAGCAAGAGTGACGAATTGATTCTTCAGCAAGGTGTCGCCGCGGATGACATCCACGTGCCACCGGAGTTACACCACGGACACTCTGAGAATCTCCTCGATTCGCATCTGATTGATGCTCGCGAGGTGGTTGGCATGTGTCTGTCGCCCACTGAACCGGATTTCCTCGACAAGCCGGAAGTGTACGCGTCCTTGCCACCAGTTGTCCCATCGAGAGACCGGGAACAAAGGCATAGACGTAGGAAGGTCACGGTGTATGATAGGGTTGATCCGGAGGACAGTATTAGGGATATCGTTACGGAAAATGACTTTTATAGGTGAGTCTAAGGGTTGGCAATGGTTCGAAGAGTAATTGAGGAAGGTCTTATGAATCCATGTGCCCATTTTATATGAATTTGCTTAAATAATATATTTTTTTATAAATATAGGCAAGACCAAAGTGATGATTTTAAGAGCAAATATTGACTTGGGTATTAGAAAAATATTACTGAACTGAAGACATATGTGTTGAGTGTAGGTAGCATTTTGCGGGTGTGAGACGTGGACTATATAATAGGAAGAGAAACGAAGAATAGAAGCATTCGAAATGTGGTGCTACAGGAGGATTGGTTTGGAAGATAAAGTAACAAATGAAGCCGTACTAGAGTTAGTCGGGGAGAAGAGAAGTATTTGAAAAGTATTACAGTGTAGAAGAGATAGACTAGTAGGTAGACATGGGGATATTATGCAATTAGTTATAGAAGGTAAAGTAGATGGAAATAAATGGGTAGGTAGGCCTATGTGTATCAGATAGTGGAGGACATGTGGGATGAGTAGCTATAGAGATGAAGGAATTAGATCAGGATAGATCGACATAATGTTTCTAACCAATCCTTAGGTTTCAGGACTATTTCACTAACTAACTTGATTTAGTATTTAATTCGTCTTTTTCTTGATGAAAGGTATTTCATTGACTTTAATTGAAGCAATTTTGTATCTTGCATATGTAAAATTTGAAATTTCATGTGAAATTTGCCAAAATTCTATAAGTAGAAATTAGTATCGTTTACGCATTTTTATAAATCTGTATAAAAATTTTGCACGGTTATATATGTAAACAATTATCTGGTTTATACATTTTATCGGAAGCATAAAAATAATATTGGGATGAGAATAGCAATGCTTCTATTTCACAGTAATGTATTATTTTATTTAAATAAAAAAACATTATTTATGTTTACGTGTTTTAATTTTTTAATTATGTCTAACTTGTAACAGCGATTATACTGTGTTTTATTCGAATTATTTAAATAATTAATTTAAACAAATTGGCTTACTTTAATTGCCATAAAATTGAATGTACGCTATATTTTATAAAGTCAGAATTAAGTTATGAATACGTATTAATAAAATCACCGGCAGTTAGTTAAAAGGTTTAACTCGTTCGCACAAAAATTTATTTTGACCCGCAAATAAACAGTTTTAAAAATACATTTTCAATGCTTACTCAGTTGGGAGTTTTCGGTAATTTTTTTTTGTATCGTTTCATTGCAGGTTCGTTCTATTTAAAAAACATTACGACAAATACTTGCAATTGTCGCAAAAATACGAGGAGGCCAGAAATATCGCTTACTATTTAGAAGAAAAATATCACGAGGTCAAGGTAAGAAACTATATTAGTATACAATAAAGGACCTGTATGAGCACCTTGTAGAACTAACGAGAAAAAATATGTTAACAGAAAGTAAATCAGTTGATTTTAAAATTTTACAAATATCTTGAACAATATTGGTACTTGTATATTCCATGAGGTACTCTTTATATATATTTACTCTGCGCCGTGTAAATACATACTCGATTTTTTGTTACAGTCTGAAAGAGATGGTCTGTTGCTTCAAAGAGATCAATTATCTCGCCGTTTAGAGTCGAATGAATGTTTGTTACGAGAGAAAGAAGACGAAGTCTTCGTGCAATTCGAAAGAGTCGTGTATTTGGAAGAACAATGCGATAAGGTGAGAAAAATATCAACTAAACCAATCGTGATTTTGTTCCAAGAATGGTTGCAGCTTTGCTTACACGTGTTGTTTGTTGTTAAAATTATGTTTAGTAGAGCGAAATTTAAATATAATAACAATTTTACTGTAATTGCAGCTTCGGGCGGAAAAAGAAAAATGTTGGGAACAGAAGCAGCGCATTGAAAAAGAACGGGACGAAGCGTTAAGAATTGTAAGTGATTTTAATTGGTTTTAGCATGCGTTGATTGGTTTTTATTACTTGTTTGGTATTAAGTTTTTTTTTCTTGGCCGCCGATCTTCGATTGTTTTCCATGGAAAACAATCGAAAATAATCTGACAACTTTCTCTCAAGAAACAATACAAGGAATAATGTTAGCACCTACTCGTATGTTATCTACAAAATGTTTTTAATAATAAAGGATTCTGTGATTATTTTATATATTGTCTTCTTATCGCATTTATTGAAAAGTCTTTGATCTTCATTATCTTTACAGCTCGTATTATCTTCTTTTGTGAATTACTTGTTAAAATCTGATATAATTCGCAATGTATTTACTCAATTTACATTTTTAATTTATAAAACATTCATCCAGTTTCTTCTCTACCTTATTTTTATTGGCCCTCTTTTAATGTATCTGTCTAAATTCTTCATTTTTTCTTCAACCAACATGTAAATCATTAATTTCTAGAACTTCCGCGTCTTTCATACAAAATCAATACCAATCTGATTGTTTTTTTGTGCAAATGGCAACGTATTATTACATATTTTACATCAATTAGGATTTTTTACATCGTTTAGAAATGTGTAATATGAGATTGCATCAGAAATTAATTTTTATTCTTCACAAAACAAGCATAATGTAATATTTAATTATCATTTTAAAAAAATCTCTTAATATAAAGTACTTGTTCTAGTTTTGACACAACTCCGACCTTAATTAACGCTTTATAAAATAAATATTACAAAAAAATTAGCAATTTTCAAGATTAGTTTTTATTGAATACGCACAATTTTAATGAATTTAGTTAATTATAATATTTTCAAACTTACGTGGGTGTACACAACACCTTTCATTTATAACGGAAAATAGATATTTATGTGCGGAACGCTGAATTCTTTTGTTTTCACAGGCAATTGCGATCAAATATTCAACAAATCAAGCGTGGATTGCATCGAGTCTGTTATTTGTTTTAATGAATATTTGTAATTGTACGAGTTTATCGAGTCCATAACTATCTTTCTCCATTTAAATCTATAATTACACAGAAAAACAGTTGAATTAAATTAAGGCAATATTTTTTTCATTTTTGGCAATAAGAGTTCCCAAAAACAACATATTTTTCGTACGAAATACAATTTAATTTTTGCGACACCCTGTATTTATTCACTACTCTTTTGCAACGTTTTAAAAATTGTCATCACTCGGTTTTATATATACCATTGTTCTATTTCAATTAAAACTGATTTCATTGAAATTTTTCAATGGACGGTTCGTCTAATTTCGTTTTACTAAACCAACCTGCATGGTCTTGGCCAGTTGAAATGAAACAGGTGACATCATTATGCTAATTTAATTACGAAATTTAATATAGTATATTTAAACGAATGACGCGTTGGTGGTCAATAAAAAAAATAAAAATGTAATTTTTATTTATTCATATATTAAACATAAGTAAGTTTTTTGATTAATTAATTTAGTTTTTTTTTGTTAAACTGAAGGGAATGGATAAAAATGAATAAGGAAATTGTTTGATATTTCATTTAAATGTTTAAAGTACTATTTTAGCGCTATATATACAGAGTGTTGAAAATTTAGAGATATTTGGTAGAGTATCGAATTATTGTTTTGACTAATTAAGGTTTTTTTTTAAATTGAAGAAAAAACATTAATTGACTTCTAAAAAATCATGTTTCGTTATTTCAACAAATGTAGGTTAATATATATATTTTTTAAATCTTCATATTTATTAAAATTTTCAATAATAAACGAATTAAATGACGCACTTCAATTTTTTTTGTGATTATTCTTTAGTTAAATTGGACTACTTGGGCTTAAATAAATTTCAATGCATAAAAAGAAAAAAATTTCATATTTTGTTTGAATATATAAAATTAGAATCGTAACTTTTCCTGCGCACGTAAAATTATATTAAAAGTGGTTTCGTGCGGCCAAGCATGGGAAAATCAGTTAAATATAAAAAATAATTTTTATAAGGTTCATTACCGCATTTTACACTTTTTCTTTTTGCTACATTTTAAGTACACATAATTGCTCATCATTATTATGTTGTATTTCATAAGACATGTAATGTAGTCTTCTTTATGCTATACGAAGACAACACAAAAAAAAACTGCTCAACATCCACTTTACAGTCTCGTTCTCTTTTATTACAATTACATGCAATTACATCGCAATAAAATCAGATCTCTTTTTTTCCCGAGCTCGAATTAGATATCTATTTATGCTCGCTATTTGCTTTTAAGTATCATATATTTAATATATCTATATACAGAAAAATCGTGAGTTGAATTATACCTTTATATTGAAAACAAAATTCGAAATATAATTACTCCGCTATTAATTCATCCACATGTTAAAATGTTTTTTAATATAAATCTTTTGTATTTATATAAATTTGTATGCTGGACACACGTGTAAATATTTTTGGTCCCCTCTGTGTGAATCACATCGTGTAAAACCTGAGTCAGAACTTCGAAATCAATTAGAAAATTATTATTACGTCATATTCGATGTATCGTACACCGGACATAGAAAACAATTAAACTATACACAGATCAAAGAAAACAATTATCTATGAAGTTGTTTTTTAATTGAAGTAGAAATTAACAAGTTTTACAACTATTATAAAATTTTAAAAGCATCTTGTATACTATTTATGCAAACACAAGACTACGTAAGTACAGTATATATTTTACGGTGATTGATATTATTGTTTTTCTCTTCTTTTGATCTATTTATATCACCGCATCGCCAATTTGATTAGATATTGATATTCTAATGCTAATGACTCGTCTCTACTCTACCGTTGTCGTATACTGCAAATAATAAACACCATAAATGATACACAGGATGGTTCGTGTTATTTAATATATTTCGAATTTGCCGCTAAATTAGTTCAAACGAATGAATCTGTTGCCAAAATATCGCAAATCAAACATAAATGTATATTTTAAAAACTTGAAGAAAAGACAATTATTGACCATTTCTTTGACTCTGTTGTTTATAATAAATGGCCGCTTAGCTTTTGATTATGATACGCTAGCTAGATAACGGTATTGCGTATTTATTTTGTTATTTACAAATCATACATATTTTGCTATAAAATATTTGCAAAAATCAAAAAATTAAAACATGAGGAATTTATATATGTATAAATTTAAAAAAATACTCATTATATCGCCAGGTATCGAACAAGAAAAAAATTAACAAGATACCTGCATTAGGCGTCGGGTATATATATATATAAAAAAAAAATAATAGTTGTAAAATCTTCACATCATTTCCCATTAGAAAATGTCCCATTTAGTCATCTTTTCACGTAAAATAAGAATTGAAAAATTTAGCATGCGACGTCCATATAAAAATATTTGTTATTGGTCACTTTGGAAATTGAACAGGCAATTAACACCGCTGCTCATGTAAGAGCCATTCTGGTCAAACTTACCGCAAAACGTTTTGAATTTTTGTATCTCAAATTGGTAACTCCCGATTGAATCATGAACGTTTTTTTTTGGCACTGCTTATTATTAAAATCGAAATGTTCGATTGTATTTACCGCCACTTTGTGGTGGTAAGCCGCCGTCACCACGAAACAAAACATATGTTAAAATGACGGCTGATTTAATTTGGTTCAAATCACTCAATGGGGTGCCCCAACTAGTTCTTTGGGAATTAATTTGAAGCCGTAATAGTTATCACCGAACGAGTAGGTATCGGCGCTGCATATTCTAGCATTAGGTGTGCGTGGCGACGACGATGGACATACACACAGATTACACACATTTTCAATATTCGCTTCGATCGAGTTTAGCAAAATATTGCGACCGAAAACGTACAGAGCGCTCAGTTCAGGCTTAGCATACATTGTTAACTAAACGCAATCTCTTATCTGCACATGCTATTTTATATGAGCAGTTTCAATGGTACTATGTCTAACAGTTGAACAGAGACTACCTACGCTACGACAGCACACTCAAGAACACCTGCAGCACGAACACCTCTCGAGTATTGTTATCAACAAATACTATACGTGTTTATATTAAGAGAATTTTATGTAAACATTGCCAGCTAGCTTGTTTTGATTTTCAAAATAAAATAAAATGATTATTACTACCCAATATCATTCCCTTAGCTATTTTAGAAGAGCAAATTTCTGAAAGAAAAAAACAGTAGTAAACTTTTCGCCAAAAAAACGAAAAATCAGACATTAAAAACTTAAAGAAATTAACAATTATTCACCACTTGACTCGATTGTTTACATTGACTACAATCATCATTTAGATGTTTTTATTAGCAAGTTAGACGCTTTAAGCCACCAGGCTATCCCTGCATTAGATCAATAGGAAATAAATGTTTATCTGAATATAAAAAAAAATTCGTCATTATTATTTTTAATTTACCAAATACATTTAAGTTTTGAACAAAAACCATAATCGCTTTAATATTACACTAAAATCATGGAAATCGGTTCAGTCGTTTCCGCAAAACGACTGTCGAAAGAAACGCCGTCGCAATTTAAATATATAAATTGCCCACTATATGTGAAATAGCCTTTCAATTATGACTTGCCACATCACGGCAGTAGTTCGTTTTAGATCTTCTTATAGGTATGACCTAATTTGGCGAATACTAGATGTAACTGAGTTTTCTTTATAAACCATCGAGGCCGAACATGATATTCTTCCACTCTGTATATTCTGTACCTGAGATATTCGTGCAAAAGCAATTGGTTTCAACTGCCAACGCTGCTGAATTCCACCTCACGTCACTTTTGATCACTTCCTGCTTTTCCCAACGATTCTAATTGTCCGTGTTTAATTCATTTAACATGCATAGATTACGTTTTGGCTTAACATTAGTCTAAACGAAAAACTATCACTATATATATAATTAGTATTCATTGCTATAATGTTATATAAAACGCGTCTCCAGCAAATTAATCGTTTATTCATTTATGTCTTTCCACATGCTTATCCTAATACAAATACACAAATCCAACATCACCAACAAATCTCAACTGAATTGCAGATAATTACTAAAAGTAAAATTAACATTAAATTCTTTAGAAACTCCTAGAATATAATATTCGTTTGATAATTCATTATAAATTATAACATATGTAAAATAAATATTTATTTTGACATTTATATGTAAACAAACTCATTTGAAACATGTCAACAGATAATGAATAATTTATAACAACCGTCGCTATGGCAACATTAATTCGGCGGCCATCATGATATTACACCGTGTCGAAAACGTCAAAGTGACGTTTCCAAAGTCAAAACAGCAATAAAAAAAACAATAAAAGTAGATATATATTATAAATTATGTTCTAATAAAATTGTAAGGAATTAATTTTATGAAATATTTCGTGGGATATCTTGGAAGATATGCCAAATATATTTTTTTAAACTGCCCTGAACATTATAATTCGTACAAAAATTTTGTTCTTCATCTCCGGAAGGTATAACAGGATATATTAAAATATCGAAAACGTGGTCTAGGCACCGGGATTATCATATAATCTAAACCATCACGTACTGTGGTTTGGACATAATATCATCTATTTCACGCTTCTAATTGCTATAAACAATCTCCTCGTTCACGCTTCTCCATCTTCACTATTCACATCTTGAGTCCAATGTCTTTGTTGTTGCAGTTAAAGGACCAAGCGAAAGAGAGTGAGTCGAACCGTAGAAAGTTGGAGCGGGCACGGCAGGAAGTGTTCAGACACATGACAAAGATCAAGACTGAAAAGGAATCCCTCGAACGAGAGGTAAGTCCGAAAAAAAAAATATTTTGTTTGTTTGTTTATGTTAATTAGGCGCTGTTTTGTTTTTAAGTATTTTTAGTATCTACTTCCGCAGAAAAGTTGAGGAAATATTTTGCAATTTGTTCGTTTGGGTTATTAAATTATATTCGGAGAAATGTTGGAATCACGTTCGTTGGTAAAACGTAGATTTACGCGTGTACTTTTACATTATAATCTCTTGTATTGTATACAGAAACGCCAATGATGGAGCATCCATTGTAACCTTTAATTGCTTTTGTTGTATATATATACACGATAGTCTTCTGCTTATTAATGACTGTGATGTTATATGCATCAAGGTACGATGAGCCAGCCGTTGGTTCGTGAAATGATTACGTTTTATTTAATAGTAATCAGGGCCGGGCGTAAACATTGGGAACTATAAACTCCAAAATTATGATGTATTATTTATTATAAGTAGATATTTGCGTGCAATTTATAAAACAAAACAACGAATATTTGTAAATTTCGTTTACCGAAAAAAAAAAATATCTTCAAGAGTTTTCGAAACAAGAATCTGAATTTTATTATATATTTTTAAATTTATAATACACTTATCGTAATTTCGCTGTACTTACAATAAACAACACGCTGTATTTTTAATCGTGAAAATATCATGTATTATTATACGAAGAAGTTAAAAAAATTCGAATGCATATTTCAAAAGTTAAGCTTATATCATCAGTGTACAATAAATATTTCACTTCTGTCACTCACTGCGATTACTATACAATTGTATTTTTTAAAAACAGTTACGATTTCGAAAAATGAGAAGGGTACCTTTGAATTTTTTTGGTAAATTTTTCTAATAGAATTTGATCCCAGAATTTAGAATCTGCAAGTGATTTCGTTGGGAAATGAATTGAGTTGTTTTTGAAATTTTGAACTCGCTCACCGGTTACAGTTGATCGATTTTGTATGTTATTCTCTTCATTCGTGTTCTTCATTTGTCTGTGGCCACGATGCGATATGCGCCGCATGTAATGATGCATATCGTTTGTTGTTTATTATATCGAATTGTTCTTCTATCTTTTATACCTCAACAGAGCCGTACTTTTATGGTAGATAAAACAAGGGTCAAAATATACAACATTTTGGTACTTTTCCGAAATTAATCACGAACTCTTTTAGAGTTAATTCTTCTAGATGTATTTTGGGGTAGATGGAAAAATTTGTCAAATACAATACAATTTTTAATATTTGATTTCTCTTCACTTAATACCCTCATACCCTGTGCTATCCTACATTTTATATCTACCTTACTTCGGTTATTCTTTGTAATCCTTCTTTCTAAATAAGAAAAGCCTGACACTTTTTCTATTTTATCGTCTCCTATTCTTATCCTAATTTTTCGCTTGTATTCCTTGTCACGCCCCACCACTCTCGTCTTGCCTATATTTATTTTCATGTTATAATCCCTAGTCATTACTTCCTATATAACATTTAGAACATGTTCTAAATTCTGCTCCCTTTCTTCCAAGATCGTCGACGAACCTCAACATATATATTTCCTATCTCGTAATTTTAACACCTACACTATACTCTTCTTTAATCTTCTTTATTGCTTCTTCTATATATAGATTAAATAATAATGGCTGAAGTGTGCATCTCTGCCTGACTCCCTTTCCTATTCTCGCTACCTCTTTTCTCTCAATTCTAACTAAAGCTGTTTGATTTTTATATAAATTAAAGAATAATTCTCCTATCCTTATAATCTATTCCCGTTTCTTTAATTCTAAACATTATGTCCCAATCGAATGCCGTTTCATATTTTTTATTTTTTACAGAAATTTTCGTACATCCTTTAATATTTGTTAAATATATTATTTTAAAAAAATCTTTCATTATCAACAGTTCAAGCATAATCCTTAAGATTATTCTTAATTTAAAAAAATACATAATTAACCTTTAGTCATGTTAAAAACTAGAAGTGGAAATTAAATTAAAAATTAGATTATTAGTGGTATTATATGCTACTTTAAAATTATATTTATTTAAAATCCTATCCAAACCACGCGCAATAATAGGATCAATTTTATATCTTTGAGTTACGTTATTTCCGTGACATTTTCTACAATCTTTGGTCACGTTAAAAAAATAAAATTAGATATTTTGATATATTCTTTTTAGTTTTTACACATCTACTTAATTCGACGTAGTCTATTTTTTTTAATTTATTAAATGAAGAAATGTTTTCTTCATTTCCATAGCCTATTATTAAATTAATCTAATTAATTTGAATTCATTCCTCGCCTCCATAAATTCATTTATTCATTCCGTATATGACCTACACTCGTTTAAATCAATTGCTATTCGTTCACTTACTAACTATATTATTACGCATGCAAATTAGCGATGTGTAGTTCACTCGCGAACCGTTCACTCTGAACGGTTCAATCAAATGACTGTGACGATATTTTGCAATGACTTATAGGTCACTGTGACCTAGTTCGTGAACTATGAACTACATGGTGAACGGTATACTTATTGAACTACTTGTATTAGGTCCTAAACCCGTCGTGTACTAAACCGTTCATGAATCGCAACGGCTCGTAAACGATGCAATATAGTATACATTACATATACAGTACCAATAGCAGTACTAACATTTATGTGATAAAGTGTGTTTGTTTTCATATATTTCCACATATATATGTTTTGTATAAATTATAAACATTGCTGTTTTTTCTTCCTCATTCTTAATTCAAAATAAGTATTGTAATATTTCCATTTATTTATTTTTTACTGTTTAATATTTTTATATTCAGAAAAAAAGAGATTATTTTCAGTATGTGCATGTATTTCATATAGGTCGTGAACTAGTTCATTTTAAAAAGATGTTAGTAGTTCACGACCTATAGTTCATGAACGGTACATTGAAATGAACTATGAACTACGTCCTCAAAGTGCCCTACAGTTTGCCATCGCTAATGCAAATTCGATCTAAATTTGGCCACGAGAATTTGTTTAGTACAAATTTATAACGATGCTAATTATTCACAAATACAAAAAAAAAATGCTATAACTTTACCAAAAAAATAAATGCACAAAATGTTCGCTTTAAACGCGGTTGTTTTTATAACAGGGTATTCGCGAAATTCGCAATGATTTGCTTTAATAAAAATACTCAGAATAAATTTCGATTCGATTAGATTCTTTAATATTATCGCTAGATAGTTTATTTATTTTGTTGCCAATTAAAAATTTGGAAAGCATTTTATACACTATTGGTAGATATTCAAAAGTAAATAGAGTTTGTTATTTACAATCATATTGGAAAGTTTTACAGTAATTTCGAATTAAGTATCCAAATAAAGACTTAAGTGAATTAAATTTTCTAATTTATTTAAATAACGCCTGATAAGATAAGATTTGTTAAACAAACAAACTAAAAAACGGCAAGTTTTCCTACTTAATTAACGTTTAAATTAAAATTGGGTATTAAAAAATATATATATTTTAGTTTTTTAAATAAAATAATTTAATTGCAATTTTAAATGGTGTGTTTAATGTATTTTTTTTACTGCTGTTTTTTGAGTAAAAAAACGGTTTTGCAACATTTATAAAATTGTAATCTTAATCCGAATTTTTTTTATAGTTTCGGTGATTTAGATAAGCCCTTCCTGGAATGATTAAAAATTATTGTACAAATATAACGTACAAAAAATATATATATTTATCGATAGAAAATTATTTCTATTAAGTAGACCAAAAAAACAACATTCTCTTCTATTGAGCTAAACCAAAAATAGGATATTTCATAATATCAATGTTTAATTTTCTGTAATTATACATTAGGATCGCATGCCTAGATAGAAACATACAATTTTATTAATTGGTCACGATATAGGCATTGCGAAATATTGCAATTTTACGGTTATTTGACTTCAAAGTCAACGAAAAGTTAATTATTTGTTGTGAATACCCGAAATTTAATTAAACCTGTTGCTGCGAATAATAATCCTTCTGTATCAAATGTAAATCAATATTTCAGTTATATATATATTTTTTTGTATTGATAATTTTACTTATGACGTATGGTAGAAGTTTTATCTTAATATAATCGCAGAGAGATTCTAATTTATAAATTTTGGATTATTCAAACATTACGTAACGAGTTTAGAAATTGATTTCTATTGCAATAATAGAAACCACAATGTATTGTGTATTCCAAATAAGTATTAGAAAATTTAGAAGCATGGTCCACTTTTAAATTTAAGTTACATCATTAATGCCAGTGACCATTTGTGGTACAATCAATAATAATAATATAACGTAACATGCATTTTGAATAAAAAATTAGATTTGCAATTATTTGTAAACCAAATTTTCTTTTTTACTTGATGGAATTTTTTAACGAATTTTATTTATAGCTAAAAAATCAAAAATACCGTTTCAATTTATATATTTTTATTGAAAATATATTAAAAAAATCAAATATACGTTAGTTAAAGAGTCCGCAATCCTAAAGATTGGTTGGAAACAGCACGCCATGCCGATCTATCCTGAGCTAATCCCTTCATCTCCCTATAGCTATTCATCTCAACGTCTTCAACTATCTGACTCACATACTCCAATCTAGGCCTACCTACCCCTCTCTTTCCCTCCACTCTACCTTCTATGATCAATTGCATAATCCCCCCATGCCTAAGAATATGCCCTACTAATCTGTCTCTCCTACGCTGTAACACTCTCCAGATACTTCTCTTCTCCCCTACTAACTCTAGTACAGCTTCATTTGTTACTTTATCTTCCCAACCAATCCTCATCATCCTCCTATAACACCACATTTCAAGTGCTTCTAATCTACGCTTCTCTTCCTTTCCTATAGTCCACGCCTCACACCCGTACAGTGCTACACTCCAAACATATACCTTCAGTAATCTTTTTCTAATACCCAAGTCAATATTTGATCTTAAAATCTGTTCTTTTTCTACGAATGCCTTCCTACCCTGTGCTATCCTACACTTTATATCTACCTTGCTTCGATTATCTTTTGTGATTCTACTGCCTAAATAACAAAAATTTGACACTTCTTCGATTCTATTATCTCCTATTGTGATCCTCATTTTTCTACTGCATTCCTTTTTGTCACACCTCATCACTTTAGTTTTACCTATATTTATTTTCATGTTAAAATCCCTAGTCAATACTGCCTGCATACCATTCAATACCCTTTCTAAATTCTTTTCGCTTTCTTCCAATATAGCTATATCGTCGGCGAATCTCAACATATATATTTTCTCTTCCTGTACATTCACACCTACACTATACTCTTCTTTTACTTTGTTTATTGCATCTTCTATATATAGATTAAATAATAACGGTGAAAGTGTACATCCCTGCCGAACTCCCTTCCCTATTTTTGCTACCTCTTCTTCCCCCTCAATTCTAACTAAGGCAGTTTGGTGTTTATATAAATTAAAAATTATTCTCCTATCCTTATAATCTATAACCGTTTCTTTTAAAATTCTAAACATTATGTCCCAATCTACATTATCAAATGCCTTTTCTAAGTCTACAAAAGCTATGCAAGTTACCTTTCCTACCCTCTTTCTTTTTTCTACTACCGTTCTTAGTGCTAGAATCGCCTCTCTCGTCCCTCTGTTTTTCCTAAAACCAAACTGATCTTCTCCTAGCCTTTCCTCTACTTTATTTTCTAATCTCCTATAAATAATCTTTAACAATATCTTCGATGCATGTGATAGTATATAAATATACGTAAGTATCGATTTTATAAAACATCGTACAACTTTATAGATGCGAATTTGAAATATTTCTCATTAAATTTTAATTGAAGTGTCAATATTTCATTCAACCGAATTTATATTTGAAGAAAATTTCCAACTAGAATTTTGCAGAAATTGAGTTATTTTCAAGCACAGTTTCATTATAGAGGTTATTTTAGCAAATTTGTAATATAAAAAATTTTTTCTATTAAATCATCTTTAATTTAGCTCGGCTCTGATTTTTTTTTTTAAATACAATATATTATAACCCGTACAAAACCATCTCTTAATCTTAACCCATCTCTGACTATCAACAATTTCTCCTTCCTTTTTCTTTTATTTCAAAAAAACATCTTCAACTTACAAATAAACAAATGTACAACTACTCAAAGTACGTTTCCTCGAAGACCGCGCATAGCGTGGGAGTTCCACGCCTTGTTATTACAATTTTTTTTTACAAGAAATAAATGGAAAATATTCTTCGTAAGCCCTTTCAAGTTTGCCGCAAACCACGTGACAAAGCTAATTAAATTTACCGCTATTTCGAATACAGTATTTAATAAATAATTATTATGGATCTGCATAATTACCCGCGTTGCTTAAATTATACGTCTCATCATACAATGTTTAATAAGTAGAAGCAAAAAAAAAAAAATGCGGTGTGGCCATTACACAACTTTCATTCACATTTACAAAAAAATAAAAATAAGTTCTATAATCTGCTAGTTCAATTTTGAACCTGTTTGTTGATTTTATTATTTAAAAAATTGTCTAATTACAAAAATGCGTTAATACTAAAATAAATACCATATCTTCGAATTTTTTCTTTACATTTTATAATTGTCTTAAAATAAATATAGTTATTATACTATTCCATAATTATTATAGTACTTTAGTACAAATGCTAGCAATTATTATTTTAATTAACTCTCTGTTTCATTTCGCATTCTATTTTTGAGCACCTGGCGATTTTACTTAACTATAAGTTAATTTATAGCCATGTTCGTATCTGGGTATATTTATTACTAACCTAATGGTCCGCTAAAAATATCCATAAACTAATATGATTGATAAATTTAATTAAATCCGCTTATATTAATCTGTTCTAGGGTATTTTGTACAAAGTGCTTTAATTCAAAGAGTCGTATATACCGGGTGCTCGATTTTATTGCTAATACAATTCGTATAAAATCTATTAAACGTTCACAAAATCGATCTACATTTTTTGAGCATCCTTTCATTGTGATTATAATTCAGTGTTTTGTAAAAAGAGCACTCAATATATTTTTAGGTAACATTTAATGGTATGCAAGATTAGCTGCACTAATCTTTCGAGTATAGTAATATCGTTATATTTATTGTTTCTGCCAATAAGAAATTTTCTTGTATGTGCCTTTATAATCATCATAGAAATTACCATACATTTTCAGTAAATGATTTCAAACAATCAGGTTGTGTGTACACCAAAAATTATCATAAAATCTTTGTTTAAAAACAACAATTTTAATTATTTTTTTTGCAAAAGTAGCAAATATTTTTTTCTCGATCTCTTCGATATTTCCTGGAGTGTACACAAGCGCGCGAATATCTTGTAATCTGGCGAGGTAGATCTGCGTCTCGGTACGCTGGACCATTATCTCTAAAGGTTAACGCAATAAATAATCCTATCTTCGTACGGTTTTCACTTTTCTTTTGAAGCAAAAAATGATGCACTTATCATGAGTTACTTGCGCATAACTTAAGATGAAGATATCCTGATAAATTCTACATGATATTGGCTGAAAGAACTAGACTGAAACGATGTCTTTATAACTAGATCTTTAATTATAATCTAATCTTAAGTTATTACATTACATTTGTGCGTTCTTTTTTAAGGATTTGCTGCGACATGGAAATTTCCAAAGGATTCTTTCCTTTGAAAAACGTTCTATTTGATATATATTTTTAAGAAAAATATTATTAGTGCAACCATTGCATTTTCTCTTAATGCAAAAAAAAAATGCAGAGTATTAAGAAAATGATATATTTGTGTTTATACGAGTAGAGATACAAAATAATTTTCTAGTATATTTTCTATTTCTTACCAGATAAGTGCATTTTCTCTTTTAACACGAGGTATTATCTTTTTTTACAAGGAACATTAATTTTATATTTGTACACGTAATAAAGGTAATAGCTTGAATTTCTAATATTATACAAGAAAATTTATTGCCCAATAATAATTTAACATTTAAACTTTTCTTACGAAGCGTAGTATATTTTGAACCAACATTTTTTTTTATAGAGAAGTCGTAAGGACGTGATATTTTTAAAACACATTAATAAGGGTTTAGATTAGATAATAACAGATTCTGACGCTATTAGCTGTTAGATAATTTTTTTTTAAATCGCGAAATTTAGTTTCTTATTTGGCAATTTCTACTTTGAGTGTCTGCCAAAAAAAACTAACACACCATCGGGAAATTTTAAGCACAAGATATCTTAAGATTTTGCAGCTAAACAGCTGGCAGGTATTATACAATGGCCACCCCTGGTTTTTAGAAATTCAATAGAATAAATTACACTCAACTTGTACCTTAATTTGATTAATTCCGAGCATGTTCTGTACTGTTACATAATAATTAAAAAATAATCACTATCTGAGAAAGACCGACAAATCTGAGCTAATATAATAGCCTACATCATCCTCTGTCCAACATGTTAAGGTATTAACGTTTGAAACAAAATATCCTCAAGTTTTCCGTAAAATATCTTTGTGTAAAATACTTCAAATTTGTGCCTGTTCAAAAATTGATCTTGTTCGCTTAAAATTTTGATTAAAATCATTCCACGAGAAAAATGCATGTAAAATTATCGCTACACTATAATGTTGAATTGGTTATACGGATATATACTACTGTATAAGCGAACTTAATTATGATTTTATTTTTATTTTACGGCTTTGAAAAGAAATTTCAAAATCTTAATTTAGTAGGAAATGTGTAATTATATGTAATTAGGATTGAATTACCAAGTTTAAATAGGCAACAAAATGAAGATTAAGTAAAAGTAAAAAAATACACAAAAATAAAACATCAAAAATATTTTAATTATATAATAATTGTGATTATACACTATTAGCTCGTGGTCTTAAATAAGACGCTGTGTAGTAAAAGTACAATTAATATTAAATAAATTCTCATTCTGCTAGAAAGAGTGAAGCCTCTATTAGTTTATCCGTGAGTTGAAGTTGAGAATGAAGATTATTATTAAATTTCTAATGTCCTTTTAAATGCTTGAAATTTTTGTTACAAGATTAAGTTGTTATAATAGAATTGTCACCGTTCAATTGAATTTATAAACATTTCTATTCGAATTAAACTGCATTATCTGACTGAATGCGTTGATTTTCTATTTAACATCTGAAATCTGCGGATTTTAAAATTATTTCCAGAATGAAATATTTATGGATTGTAAGTTGCTATATTGGCTTGTGTTTGATTGTGTTATTCTATTCATTTAGGCCCTGGGGATATTTCTATACTTCCTCCCCGTCCTTCATGTTCGATATCTGATACTCTGGCATAATAATCAATTATTGTTCTGCTCTGTGAAATGTCACCCACTGACATTTGACGCTAGAATTGCTTTCTGAATTTTACTCGGCTTAGAAATAATTACGCAATTATTAAGAACAAATTATTAAAAATGCTACAGCAAAACATTAAGATACATATTTTTTTATCTATACTGGCTTAATTTTATTACCCTGTATTGCATGCTTATTGAGTATATTTTTATCATTTCAGTTGTAATCTTAATAAAAAGTATCATTTTAGTTTACAAAATATTAATAAAAGCCAAAATACATTCTTCTACGTTCAGTTTGAGCTAATGTTCTTTTAAATTTCAATCGTTTAAAAATTACCATTTATTTTCCAACAAATAGCTAATCTCTACTATCTAAATTTCAACTTGATTTCAACGTGCTTCTCTTAAAGCGTAAACATTATAATTTATCTCTTGTATCTTTTCGGCTTAATTTTACTTCTACTTTTAATTACCAACAAATCAGTTGACCTGCCTAACCCTGCTTGACCCGATGAAAGTTGTAAAATGAAAATTATATACCATCGCATAATAAATTTAAAAAAGAAATGTCTCTAGGAGCGTTTAATAAACTTAGATATATGTATTAAAACAAATCGACAAAGCCCGAGTTAAATCTTCTTTACGTCCCATTGACTTTAGAACGGTCAACTCAAAGAAGAACTCGAAGCCACGACCTTACGACTGCACCGCCAACACCGGCGACGTCACAAGTCCCCCAAGCCTCCTCCCTCGTCCACAACAACCTCGCCATCCCCGTATCATCAATCGTCCATCACTACCACCAGCCATACTAGTCATTCTATCATACAGGACCGTGTAGAATCACCGATGACTGCTAGAGAAGCGGCCCTGTGTAGCCAATTCCAGAAGGCCATGCATCATCTAGCGACTTGCAAGAGGAGGAAGTGTTCCGTGTGCGGGTACACAAGAGCTGCCTTCGGGAAATTGGGTACGAGAGGGGTGGATGGCGGGAAACAACAGAAACAAGAGTAAGCTGGTTGTTCTTATAAAATCTCTATATATGCCTTTTTTTTTTTTGTAATTTCCATCACCTTGTATTCCCCCTTTATTTAATCCTGCCTTGTTTTGATAATATTAATTAATAGAATAGTTTATTTATCAGGTTTATACACCGCTACATCTAAAGGACATTTGGAAATTGTTGTTGCTATGGTACACTAACCACAAGCCATTTTTTAGATGGCGCGATTTATATATCTTGCATACAACTTTTCTAATTGAAAACTTATCCTCTCAGCTTGGTTCTTCGTTTCTCTTCGTTTCTCTTCATTTCTCTTCGTTTCTCTTCGTTTCTCTTCATTTTTCTTCGTTTCTCCTGGTTCTTAGTTTCTGTTCGTTGCACTATATGCAATATCCTTTATTTCTCTGTAGTTTTTATGAAAATCTTGGAAGTAAAATTTATTAAGTATTGTTTTTCAAGAAATACTACCATAGTTCACTAGTTTAATAGCTAAATACTATGCATCATTTGTAGATATAAGAAATTGTTGCGCAAATGCGCCTTTAATTTTTACACCTAGTTTTGATAACAGTATAATTCGTTGAGAATGGTTTCTTTTCATTACAAATCTGGTAGCATACTAACACGCATTTTTATTGCTTTGGTAAATTGTGCCTAAAATGGCAAACGCGTTTACTTCGTCGAGATATTTTTCTTGTTCTGGAGTGTAACTAATGCTAGCAACTTGACAAGTTTGTGTGAAAGAAACTCGTCGTATATTTGTATCAATTGAAGAATGACTCGTTTATTACCTCTAATATTTAAATCGATGATAAGAATGTGATTATTTGGCTTCAGTATTTAAAGAAGTATAGAAAAAAATCGGCAATTATTTTAGAATACAATATTGTTAATGAAATGGTAGATACTTGAAAAAATCTGAATTTAAAAAATATAATACGACATAATATTTAATACGATAATTATGTATGAATATGATCGAAATATAAGCGAATGGTCGAGTAAAAAAAATAAAGTGAGTTACAAAATATTTTCTAAGGAATTGCACATAATTTAATTTAATAATCACTTAATTAATATGGCCGCTAGAACATGGCAAATAGCGAAGAACAACTATAATAGGTAGCAGATATATTGTCTTCCAGCATTCTTCATTACTTTCTCGTTGGTCTTTCAAACATATAAAATAATTAGCACCGACATAAATTAACGATTTATAACGCTTCTTCGTTTCACGTCACATTGTGCTGTATACTGTATAGAGAATATACCTATCAAATTAATAATTACATCCGTAATCTCCAAATTGAATGAATCGAAAGAGAAACAAATTTCACCCGGCTTCTTTTTTGGAAATAAATTTTATTTTATGCGCAGCTACGTTAAAGATGCAAATTCAGACGTCTGATATGTTTGAATAGAATGAGATAATGAAAAATGTTTTGGGTAATATTGTGAAAGACTTTGGGAAAATTCCATCTTCTAAATAATACTTTGCATAAAGTTATATACAATTTTCCAACATGTATTGAATTTTGCAACTGATATTTTGAAAAAGGTATAAGATGTTATTAACCTCTTTCATTTTAAAAATATATACGTATTACACATCATCAGCTTCCTTACGGTTAATAAAATAATAATCAATTTTAATTTATATACGCAATTTAAATTCCTGATATAATATTATGCAAACTATATGTTAGAAAATAATTACAAGAAAACTGTTCGATATTTCCATAATTATATAAATCAATATTACTAATATTTCATAAACAATTTAACACGTAAATTACTAGAACTATATTATTTAAAAAAAAACAATAACTGAAGAGTCATAAATTGGTGATTATTTTCTTTTTACACAACCGTAACTTCTCAACGATTATTTTTGTAAAACTTGTTTATCAATCATTATATCTTTTTGATATTGTATCTTTATGCATTTAATATGACACATGATGTCATCATCCTGTATAGTATTTCATACATTTATGGACAATATTCATGTACCGTTTACATAATTTCCCTAAGACATTTTATTATTTTACGATTTATTTCACAGTAATAAAATATTGTAACTGTTTAGAAATAATTAATGTACGGTATTTGTAATTAAAAAGTCCTCATGCCACCTCATCTTACGAATTGATACACCTATTTTATATATCAACATATCTTAAACAGATTTTCATTTTATCTAATTGTCTAAATAATTCGCCCATCAGCCTTTTTTAGAAATAATTTCATTGCTTTTAAAAATTATATTTCCGCAAAAAAGTCACATTCTAGATTCCCTTCGAATTTTCATTTTAAAAGTTAATATCTGTAATCTTAAAATTTAAAAAAGTTACTCTATCCAGTGATATTTTTCTTTTACTACCCTCCACTGACAAAATCAACATCAACATTATCTCCTTCCAGCAAACGACTATTCTCTTGTTTACAAACCCCATTTCTGGAGGTACGTAACATGTTAAAACCACCCCCATCTCCTCTACGAACGCACCCGAACCCAAACTACGAGGCTGAATCACTGAGCGAGTGGTTCTGTCCACTGAACAACTCAACAGACGAAGAAGATGATCCAAATGACCTGTGTTGTGACGCAGGGGACGAAGGCACGAGCCGGAGTAGCTCGGGAGGTTTGAGCGTGCCATTTGCGGGCATGACCATTAGTTATATGGACGATACGACGAGTGAAGTTAGTCGCGGTGGTCTTGGGGAGGAGGTGGAGGAGATATGTGGCGGGAGGAAGGGTGCCGAGGTGAATGGCGGCGGTATGGTGGGACATAGCAGTACTAGGGGTAAGTGTGACATTGGAATGCTTGGGTCGGTGTGATATACTCGCCCAAGGCAGTCCAACGTCAATTTAGAACAAATGGTCAAGATGTATTGAAGTTATTCGACGGAAATAAGTACAACGAAATGTATTATTTCAGGGTTTGGTAGCGACTCTGGATTCTCGTCGGATATGTGTGCAACCCCCAAGGACAAGTTCAGTCCCCGTGGGACGTTAGATGAAGCAGAATGTGCCAAATTGACACGCACCAAATGGACTGCATCGTTTCGTAAGCTTATCAATCGAATAAAAAAGTAGACTTATAGTTCTCTTAAAAATTTCTCGTTTTATTGCCTTTTTTAAGGCCACGTTGAGTTATTTTCTGATTTTTCGAATTTTTTGTTTCTTTTTAGTTTGTATCGTGCACTTTGTTTTCAGCGAAATTTTAAGAAAAAATAATATTTTAATTTCTTGCCAATTAGTAACCAATAATACACAATTTTCAAAATGTTTTGTTTCTGGATGTCTAGTGATTTTTAAAAGATTTTTTGTAATTTATGTACGTCTTTGAAGGTAAGGCTTACTTTATCAATTTAGAAAATAAGGAATAAATAAATTATGAAGGTACAAATTCGAAAATATTCACAGTTTCTTTAAATACGATTTCGCTTTTAATAATTAAGATTACAAATCCTTTAGACGTGAATATATCTTATAAAGATAAAATAAACCTAAAAAATATCAATTATTAGGTGTTTATTAAAATATTAAAGTTCAAATTGAAAGTTGCGAACAATACAATAATGACTAAAAATTTATATATCAATAAAATGGAATAATAATTTAGACTGTATATATCGTAAATAACGATGTTAATAATACATATTAAACTTCAAAATGTACTGTAGATATTACATACAGGGTGGTGAATAATTAAAAATAGCACAAATTTAAATTTAGACCGTAAAATTTAAGTATATTTTTAGGTATTTATTATCTATTTTTCAATTTATTTGCTCTTAAATCTAATAGCGATTTAAAAATAATTAGCGATTTTTTTAGTACTTTAAAACTCGATATATATTTTCAACAAATAAAATATCCTGTCTATTCGATATAAAATTAAATTAAGGAATTAATGATTAAAATAAAATAGCGGCAAATGTCTTAAATTAACGAAAGTTTTTTTTTTGTGATAAATTTTCACTTTGTTAACTATTTCTAAATAGATTAATCAAAGCGATTGTTTACTAAAATTTATACTTTCTTTAAAAAATATTCCTTTTATTAACGCAGATGCTAATATTTAACTTAATTAATTCGGTATTATTTTATTTTACTTCATTTGAACTATGATAAATAAAAAGATTTACTTTTAGTACTTAAAAAATTTCAGTATTACATGCTATATATTATTTGCTTTATTTTATTTCCGTGTTAAAACCAACTTAAATTAAATTGAATCGAAATGTTCTATTGGAATTAGTATTGAATTTTAAAAGTGCCAATTTTGTTTCATATTAGATGGTATAAAAATCATTTATTGAATTAACAAATATATAAATGTTTTGATAATATTTTGGATTTTATAACGTTAAATGAACTTGATATCGTTGCCAAATTAAGTTACTGAAGTAACTTAACTTTGTATCGTAAAAATAAATTAGTAAAAAATTATTTAATTCATACAGCACTAGTTGTAATATGTCTATTACATTTATAGTGTTTTGTTGTTAAAATATTCGATAAATATTTAAATATTTGTTATATATAAGTCGTATAATTAAGCATTATCGAGATATTAAATAATACTTATAATAAAGTTTACAACCTCATTTTGTGTAGTTTAGTACAAAACAAAGTATATTTACCTTTGTTTAAACAGTTTTTATAATTAAGTTTATGAACTTATTAATAATTTCCTATAATATTAATGTAATACAGTAAATATTCATAAATAATAATATCCGCCCCATATTATATATAATATTTATCAATTTATCAATAAATACTAAAAATCTACAAAGTAGTAGATAGGTGTTCAAATACTTAAATATCGTAATGGTTTTGTAAATATATTTTGTTTATTTATAAAATATTTAATTATTTCTTTTTCACGGTATGAGCGTCGATGAAAATTTTCATTTCGTTTTTAATATAAATCAATGAATTGTTTGTACACTAGTTTTGTCCTCTTTTATTATTATATATTTGGTGGCAGCTATTTCGTTTAGAAATAATGTTTCTAATATTTATTCAACACGCAACATTCCTATATGTGACTTAAATACATTTAATCAGTTTATTTATATATTTATTAAATATTAACCCTTCATTCTGTAGTAAGTATTATATTTAAAATCATCTTGATTAATAAATTAAGACCTTAAATTAATAAACGGTTACAAAAGTTTAAAAAAATACTTGTTACATAGTATATTAAATTCTTTTTACTTTTTATAATTTATTTATAACATAATTTATTCGCATTATACTATGTTTTATGTGAAAAGTAACAACATCGTATATGTTTGATCGAAAGTAGGCAATCAACTATACACTGTTGCTGCAGTTGTAGTCTATACAATGTTTTTGTTAGTAAGTTTTCAAAAAGGCGCTGAAATGAATGTTCACGTGTAAAATATTGTTTTAAAAGTTAATTAAAGATATATTTGATGCCGAAATGGAATTATTGGAGGATCCACAATTTAAATCAACATACGAGAAGTGCAAATACAAGGTGAAATTGTGGGAACACAAGTTTAAGAAGAAAAATGGAAGGGTCCCTTCTAAGGTGAGTACCAAAAAAACAGTAAAGATGTACTTTCATTAATTTTAAGCATTTAAATTGCAAGCTGGACATTAAAGAGTCTACGAAGGAAGTTAGACAAGCTTACAAAACTTATTTTAATTTAAAATCTGCGGCGTTAGAACAAAGTCTGATGGACATCGACGACTTTAACTTTGACGAAGGTACCCCAGAAAGTACCAACAACAGCTCTGAAATTAGTATCGCGATCTCTTCATTAAATACGACTGAATCGTCTAAAGAAATAACCGGAAACACGAATGCCTCGTTTAATATCGGAAATAAACCTGAAAATTGTGAAAATATAAATTCCGAAAATACTTGGGGTTTACATCTAAACTACCCTAAAGACAGTAATAAAAGCACCCCTAATTTACAACCGCCGCCTGATATTAACAACACATTATCGCAGAAATTATTTTGCGGCTCGAAATTCGCCAAAAGAAATCCTAGAAAATCGAAATCGTTTATTAGCAAAAAGAAGAGCGAAAATAACATTTCATTAAGTTCGTTTTCTCAACCCGTAATGGACAATTCAGTTACAGAGCCTGAATTTATACATTCAGAAGATATATTAGAATCAAATACGTCAATTTTAAATGGTAATTTTAAAATAGAAACGCCGCGTGCAGATGTAAAATCTAATTCCTTAAATATAGTTCAAAATATATTTGACAACGCTGTAAAGCCGAGGAGTGACTTGGATTCCGGGTGGATTTCAAGAATGACCGTTGAAAATAATTTGGAAACGGACGGTTGCGTTAATGCGTGCGATTTTCCGTTGACCAGTCGAATTGAAAGTGACGACGATATTATTGAAGATTCTGATGAAGAAAAATCAAAATCTGTTCTAAGCTTTTGCAAAAAACCTAGATTAAGTAATGTCAATTCGAATTTTGGCAATGCTGAAACGAAGAGATTAGATTTTTCAAATATATTTCCCAATAAGAGTAAAAATTCAGAATATTCCTGCATTGAACAAAATGAAATTTCTTTTAACGTATATAAACCAAACGAAAATATAAGGTTTGAAAACGAGCCGCTTCGAAATTCTTTCGTGAACAATAAATTCACTACTTCTGAGCCGAAGGCAAGCAATTCTTTACGAACATCGCCAAGAAAAATCCCAAGTACCCCAAAATCAATATTAGACTCTAAATCAATTTCTGGTACTTTGCGAAAATCTTCCCGCGTGTCTAAAAAACGAATAAATGATATTGAGTACGACACTTCCGATCGTGAAGTTGAAGATCCATTTGCGAATGCTTCCGACGATGATCCTGAATTTGAAATTGGCCAGAAAAAATGTATGTCCAAATCGATAATGGATAATGCCAATATAGATGATTTGAATAGGCCAGAGAAAGAATCTACTGCTAAGAGACCGACTAGGCAAAAGAAAGGTGGTGGTAATAGAGAGGTTAAAAAATCTTCGCCTAAGAATAGGATAGCTAAAAACACAAGGTCCAAAACTAAAGTACAAATGCCAACAGATAAAACTGAGGATGGCGATGAAAATTCTGAATATATCTTAGAATACTCTGTGAAACCACGGATAAAAACCGTACCTCGAAATAAGAACTTGAAGAAGATTATTTCTTTAAACGAGAAGAAACGGAAGTCCGTGCAAAATTCAGGGGAAACTGAAATCACTTCGACTGATGAAGCTCCACTTGTTAAAGACAAACGAACGTTAGCTAAAGAAAAGTTGAAGCAAAAAATTGCTTCTGGTAAATTAAATGACAATTTTGTAACTATAAATATAAAGAAGAAAGTGTTTGTTCGTGGTAAAAAGAATATCAACTTTAGTAAATATAAGAAAAACGCTTGGAAAAGTAAGAAAAAGGCTATGGCCACGAGTGGACCCGATATGGACATGCGAGGATGTGATGGCGGTAAGTTAATCAAGTTTTCAAGAACTAAGTGTCAAGCAATGTGTTATTTTTAGGTATGTTAACATGTTTTAAGTGTGGGCAAATTGGTCATTTCGCGCGGAATTGCAAAACTAAAATCGGCGAATGTTTGCTACCTCTAAGTGTAATGCAATCTGAAGAACCGTGTCCATTTCCCACTCTTGAAGAAGCGGCTAAAATAGCCGAAGAGCAGAATAGGGAATTAAGTGTTCGAAAATCAACGAGAATATTTGAAATATCCGCTAAAAACTTAAACAATACAAATGAAGCAGTAGCTAAAGAAAATGATGATAAAATACATTCTGTGGAAGAAAATGACAATATGGAAGATCCGTTTAATGACTCGGGTGATGAATTATTATTAGCAGAGACTTTAAATATTGAACAACACCTAGCCAAGTTGGATGTTCAAAAATACATCGATAAATCTGATGAAATTGCACCAATTTATAGTTTAAATGAAGATGGTTCTTTGATTGGTTAGTTTATCATAAAGTTTCTTTTAAAAGTCTACTCAAATTATTTCTTTTAGATACCCCAAATGAAATATTCGAAGCTTTAAGTCTTTTTGGCTATACATCATTTCGTGCGGGACAGGAATCAGCTGTTATGCGAATTTTATCAGGAAAATCGACTTTGGTTACTTTAAGCACAGGCTCAGGTCAATAATAATAAGTAGATTTAGTTGAATTAATAAATTTAACGTTATTAATTAATCTTTACATATTATGAAAAATGTACATCATAATTTTAGGTAAAAGTCTTTGTTACCAATTACCAGCTTACATTTATTCGAAACAAACGCAGAAGCGTTGTATTTCCCTCGTTATCTCACCGTTAGTATCCCTAATGGAAGATCAGGTGACAGGTATACCAATTTTTTTAAAAGCGGCTTGCTTACATACTAACAAAACAAAAATCCAAAGAGATAGAATTCTCGAAGAGATTCGCGAAAGCAACTTAGATATTTTATTGGTTTCACCAGAAGCTATCGTCGCTGGCGAGAAATCGACAGGTTTATTTGTATTGGTCTTTTTTTGGATTTTACAAAAGAATTTTCTTCAGGTTTTGGTTCGTTGTTAAGAAATCTACCTCCAATTGCGTTTGCTTGCATTGATGAGGCTCACTGCTTATCGCAATGGTCTCATAACTTTCGACCTAGTTATCTTATGCTTGCTCGAATATTAAGAGAACGCTTAGGTATTTGTAATTTCTCAAAAAAAACATATTTTTTGCTATATACAAGTGTTATCTTCAGGTGTTGGAACGATTCTGGGCCTAACAGCTACAGCAACACGTGCCACGTGTTTGAGTATAGTCAGCCATCTTGGAATTGAAGATGGCGATGATGGAGGGGTGATTAAAGACAGACCGTTGCCTGATAATATTCGTTTAACTGTTTCTAGGTCCGTTTTTGATATTAATTTCGTTTTTTTTTTATGTAAATTATTTTTTGTTTGTAGAGATGTTGATAGAGACAAGTCTTTGTTATCTTTAATATTAAGCGAGGAATTCAAAAACTGTACGAGTATAATTGTTTATTGTACGAGACGGGATGAATGCGAAAGAATTGCTGCGTATTTACGGACCTGCTTAGCGAATGTTTCTAAATTTAATAAAAAAGAAAATAGTGAAAATTTAGGTTTGTTTTTATTGAAAATATATGAAGAAATGGCGTTTTCTTATATATATATTTGTATTAAACTTTTAGAAATTGGGGTAAATACAAAAAAGAGGAAACGTAATAGGGAAAATATCCATGCAGAACCGTATCACGCAGGTTTAGCTGCCAGTAAAAGGCGTACCATTCAAAAATCATTCATGTCTGGAGAATTGCGGATAGTGGTGGCAACAGTGGCGTTCGGTATTTTTTTAAAAATAATTTGTATTTTGCTCAGGAACATTTTATCTTTATCGTAAAGTTAAATTGCGGACAAAATACCTTAAAAAATGCAACGATATTTCAAAAATTTGTAGTTATTTAAATAATTTTAGTCGAATTAGCATTTTAAAATTATTTAGATTTAAAATACAGGTATGGGTATTAATAAATCAGATATTCGATCTGTAATTCATTACAATATGCCGAAGAATTTTGAAAGTTATGTCCAAGAAATCGGACGAGCTGGACGAGATGGTCTTCCAGCACATTGCCACTTGTTCATGGACCCTAGGGTAAGTGACTAGTAACTAAAAATATATTTATAAACTATCATTTACTGCTTCAAAATTGTATGTAAAATTTCGTATTATTTCTGTGAAAAAAGAATCAATAAATCATTCATTATTTTACAGGGACAAGATATGAATGAATTACAAAGGCATATTCATGCAAATTCGATAGATAGGCACGTAATTCGAAAATTCCTTCAAAAGATATTCATTCCTTGCTCTTGTAAGCATGGGAAATGTCCAAAACACGAAGTAGCGTTTTCTGTCCAAAATACAGTGTTCACTTTAGACGTGCCCGAAGAAAATATTGCGACACTTTTATGCTATTTAGAATTACATGAAAAAAGATACATTGAGGTATCGTATTCTTAAAAAATATTTTCTTACGAGCGAGTTTATTTAACATTCGAAATAATTTATTAGGTTTTAAGTCCAGCCTACACTCGGTGTAAAATAATATCTTACGGTGGGCCTAACCAAATAAGTAAAGCCGCTAAAGCATGTCCTCCTTTAGCTATGGGACTGGCTTTATATCCACCAACGTTAAATAATTCAAACAGTAAGATAACTGCAACAAAAAACCAATTATTCTTTATAAAAATATTCATTTCGTGCATCTTTATGTCAGTATGTCTTTTATTTTTCGATATTTTTAAGCTAAACTTTCTGGCAACGTTGCTGAATTTCCTGTCATTGAAATCGCTGCTGCTATTGGCTGGGACAGTGGCATATGCAAACACAAATTAAAAAATTTAGAATGGATAACAGGTTTGTATAAAACACAATTTTTATACCTTGTTTTTTTTTTCCTGCTGCTAAAAAAAAATATTTGGCAAATTTTGTATATTCCATTTTTTACCATATAAAAATAGATTTTTCTTTGTTTATTATTTTATACAATTCAGAGCAGGGGCAGCCCAAACGATCTCCTCTTTCCGTACAGTTGTCTGAATTGGGTTTTCGTCTTCTGGCCCCTGGAAATTTAACACCCGACGAGCTGGATACGGCTCTGGATTCATTATATTCACGAGTAACGTCTCAGGAACATACAGCAATTTCTCAATTACGCGCTGTTCATATCGCGCTAAGCGAAGCCGCTGAATTGAACTACAAAAGTTGTTTATCGAATACAAAAGAAAATTGTGAAAAAAATGTAAATTTAGATAAAGAGCGGAGATTGAAACAAAGAGTGAGAGAATATTTTGAAGGGGATGAGGTAGAATTAATAAAACAATAAATCGTTCGATTAATTTATGGATTTTTAAAAACGCACTTTTTAGAAATCTGATGAAATTACAACATCGGCATGTATACCTTGGCAGGAAAGTGTTCATAAATCAGACCCTGATCGTATCGCGAGCGATACTAGATCTTTGGTTTGTATGTACCGGGATAATTCCTTTACCGGTAGGGCCGTAGCGAGAATATTTCACGGCATACAAAGTCCCAATTATCCCGCAATTATTTGGGGCAGGTGTAAATTTTGGAGGGCTCATTTAAATGAGGATTTTAATGAGATTTGTAAAATAGCAACAGCGGAAATACTCAAAATGCGATAAAGTGAAAAATGATCATTGAATTTAAGTGAAAATTGAACAAATTTTATAACTTTTTATGTAAAGGTTGACCTAGGTATGTGTTAAAGAAGATTTGTGGAATATCTGCTTAGGAATAATTGAAGAAAATACTGTCTTTATTAATAATCCCTAATCTCTTAAAATGTAATTACTTAATTATCTGCGAGATCCTATTTAATTGTGTTAATTAGATGTGATTTTATTTTTGATAATTCTGGCAATATATATTTTAATGAAATAATAAAATCCTAGATATCTTTATTTTTCACAATATGTCTTAGTTTTATATTAATTGATTTTATTAAATTAATATGCCCAATATTTTTTTCTTCAAGAAAATCGGCAACACGGCTTTTAATATCTATCAGTTGAATGACAAGTTCTTTCAGTTGATCCAATACTAGTCAGGTGTTAGCATCGTCTTTGTGTTGCGGTTATTCAGTGCCTGAAAATTGTGGTAAAAGCACGTGAAAAGGCTCGAAGTTTATTTGTTAAATGTTCCTAAAAGCGCCTAGAATATAGCTACATTGAAATATCAATTCGCGTGTTGCTAAATCGAAAATAATAAATTTGATGATGACACGAATTGTCAGTGGTTGCAACGAAAATTTTATTGCGCAAGAATATTGCCAACGTCGATAGGTGGCGCGCGTGCCGAATTGTAACTGACAGAACGTTGAGAGAACATTCTTCGTGTAATGTGTAAACAATAGGAAAAGAATTACTTTTCAATGAATTTTGTAGTGAAATTGTGTTAGAGACAACAAAAGCCCGCTTGCAATAAACTGTGAGTATTGTATTTTGTCGATTTAAGTTTGGTTTTACTATAATTCATTTTATAAGTCTGTAACAAGGCGATTTCATTGAATCGATTTTTAGAGGTTAAATTTGGTACCTAATGAATTGATTTTTTTTTTGCGAAATTGCAAGCAATTATTGCTGCGATGAATCTGAAGTATACTTTATTATGGGCATTTCCCAATGCTTTCCTAGAATTTTTATTTCTGTTGTGTATTTAAGAAATGGGGTTAGGACTTTTGAAAAACTCAAACTTCTGATGTTTGGGGACAGATATTTCCTGAACTTAGGAAATATTCGTAAATTTGAAACAGAAATTCTATTCTAAAGAATAACATTAATCATACCAATACATGGTTATTATTTCAGCATGAATATGTAGAAAAAAAAGAACATTCTGTTTACAATATTATGATATAATATATTCAATTCAACCATTTTTTGTTATTAAGTACCTAGTACTTAAAACGTACAGATAAAATAATAATAATGCGTTTGCTAACCAATTTTCGTATAATATAATCGTCAACACAAATACAAAAGTTCAACTATATTAATAAAAAAACACACGTGTCACATTAGTAAATTAAATTAAATTAAAAACACACCATACATTATATTCTTATGAATAATGGTTTAGTAAAATCATTTACTACCATATTCACAGCCTTGTGCGTAGAAAAATTATACGAACTCTTTACAAAAAAATTATATTAAACATAATTTTGTAGTAAAAATATTTGGCTTTATAAAAACAAACCAATGTGTCAACTTAAAATAATCTTTAGTTCACGATATGCTTAAAAGGACAAATCTACAGGACTATAGTAAATTAGGCATTCGTATTTTGCCTTTATCTTAAACTTTAATATTATGTCTCTTAATTAGGAATTTAAAATATACTATTTATACACTAATCTAACTGTCTATAGATTTTTGGCACTATTTCAGTAATGTCTCAGTTGTTTTATGTTTAAATATATGTTTGCTTCTTCCATATTCATCGTATTTTTTTTACGAACTTGCTGCAAGTTGATTTTGGTACAACATAAACTGTCGATTCAATCTCTGGATGATTACTGAATTTTCTTTGTTCCAAAGAATTTATGAAACAATAAAAATCGTAGTTCTTTTCAAGGTAGATTTTTAAATTTACAAAATTCCTCATTTTATATCACGATACTTCTGACATACTCCATGGTATTTCTAAGCTTTTTCAATCTTCTATTCAATCGTTTATCTTGATATTTGCTAATCTTCTCCTTACCGTACTCATCAATGCAAGCGAAGCAGAACTCGCTGGCGAGTAAATGCATAGGACTCTGGTACCAAATCATCTTATTCTTATCGACGTTCCTTCGGGCATTTTGATTGTTCTTTTTGTGCGCCCACCAATGCAACACCGCCTCAATTATGCTGCCCACAATCGCACAAACCAACGGGCAAAAGAACAACGTTGGCAACAGGAAAAGTACAACCGAACCAACGGGGTAACTCTCTGTCAAAATCCTATCACCCGTGGTGGTGATTTCGTTATTGCTGTACTTCTCCATCGTGGTGACAAGCTTGTAGCTGTTTGGACTGCTGCACTCAGCTGGCGTGGCCTTCTCTTTCTTGAACAAGCCGCAGTTGAAGTACTTAAACTCTTCTGTACAAGCTTTAGAGCAATCTGATTTTTTGTTGTGGTCGATGTGTTTTTGTTGCTTGCTGTTTGCTGTTGGTTCGTTGTCAACGCTGTATTGGCGGAGGTAAATTGATGGCACGCGGAATCTGTTGCGGTTCTGTATTACCGGTTGCAGGGTGATTAGTTCTGGTTCGCCCGTTTCTACATTCATCTGCGGCAACGCTGGAGTTTCACCCGTTTCGCAATCAACGGAATCTTCGCCAGTTTCCAAATCTACCCCTAGATTGTTCAATTTTTTTTTTTATAAAAATCAGTTGTTTCAAAACGTTGGTACATTTATTTATAAAAAAAAAAAATCTATATGATATTTGTTTGGGAAAAAATTAAATATACTTTTTTGGCACATTTTATTACTTTGCATTGATTTATTAATGATTTAAACATCAAAAAATGTATTTGATAAGACAACAAGTGAATTAACATTGATCGTTTTTTATTATCTAAATTAATATTTTATAACGTAATAAATAATTCAACTAGCAGATTTGTAAGTAAAGCTATTAAAAAATTTCTACAGGCTCCTCGTGTAAAATTTATGTATTTAGTTTTATTCTTTTATAAAGACCTAAATTTAAATCATAGGAAATTCCATAATGATATGTACAAATATTTACTGATTTTTTTAAATCGAAAATAAAAAATAAATATCCTATTAATATTATTAGACAATCGAACACTTAGACGGTAATATTTTAGTTTCAATTTAATTCGTCTTAAATATTGTATCATTAACGCTGATGAATTTTTTATATATACGAAATTTTAGGTTCCATGCTATTCAAGGTTAATCATAATTATAGTATTCACAGAATAACCATTAGTGATTAATATTTTGTATAAAAAACGCAGCAAGAGAACTTTATTTTAAAAAATCCAATTTTTTTTATACCGTAAATTCAGTAACATTTATTGTTCTATGGCTCATTTTTATCAAAAATATTGAATATATCGAATTATTAGTCCTTTTTAAATTGTGTTTCCACACTTTTTAATTTTTAAGAAGTTTTAAAGTGGTGCTGCAGTTTTATTATACATAAGATAACATTTTTTGTAACAAAAAACTCAAATAATAGATAATTTACAAAGTAAGTGATTACGTACAATGAAACAAAATTAATTTTTCATGTCGACAATAGTTAATCAAAATGTTTTTAAATTCACGTTACAAAATTGTATTGTATATTGTCAATAACTGCAATGATGTTTACCGATTTTCGTATTTAATATAAATAATTATTTTTTCCATAAAAGGACGAAATGTTTCTTATGTGAAAGTGTGTTAAAAAATAACATAATACAGCTAATTTATGTCATTTTGGATCAGATAAACCGAGTATAATATTTCTCATATAATTAGAGGGAAAATGAATAAAATTTTGAGGCAATCTGTTACAACTGATGTAAATATAATTCATTTAGAATTTGAGATTTGCCGGAATTTGTTCAAAGCATTCTTTGATTTGATTGTAATTTTCAGATATACCTTAATAACCAATTGCTCAAAAAACTGTACATGTTTTTTTTTTTTTATAAAAACTATTAGATTATTTGTTATTGCATATCTATCAAATGCTGAAAAACCAGTTCCTAACTTCATATTTAAATTTTAATATTGAATTTACTTAACTTTGAATAAACAATTTTGTTATATACAGCATTTCAATTTTTTAAACCAGATTTCGCACATTCAAGATTCGAGTTTGATATATTTTTTATAAAAATAAATTTCATGTGTAATATTCGAACTTTTTTTGAATTTTTGCCTCATTTTAAAACAATTTAAAAGAAGTTTTTTATATTTTAGAAAATTTAGCTACTACGACTTAAAATTTAAATTCAAAATGATAGCGAGCTTGGACATAACTTTCAAATATTGTTTTTTACTTGAAAAATAATGACGACAATACAATATATTTTACAGTTAATTAAAAATATATACCTACGGATTTAAAAATTACATTTTCAAATAGACTTTTATATGCTTTTTCTTGCAAAATAGCTTTAATTTTAAATATTATATCGGTTATCCTTCGTTTATCAATTTTTAATCCATTCGTACGTCATTACAATTAGATCAGACTGAACTAAAGCCATTAATTATAAAATCAGTTAGGGTTAAAGGTCTCTTCAATATAGCGGCTTAATTTTATTTCTTTATTGAAGTTATTGTATTAACGTTCAATAAAATACCTTAACATTATCTAATTGAAACGTAGAAATGGATAAATATTAAATAAAATCATATGAAGCGCATTGTAAATGCATACATTTTTTTTTTCATTTTTCTTTATGTATTTTCTTGTAGATTCCTTTACTGCATGTATTGGAAATTTTATATTTCAATAATTTGTTCACAATTTTCTGGATAATTTTAAAATGACACATAATCTACTTAAATTAAAATTGAAGCGAATAAATTCTTGTAAATTTTCTAGTAGATGAGTCTAAAACATTTTGCGAACTTCTGTTTTTATCTGTGACCAATCAGCTTCGCCCATTGCTGTGATAAGATAAACTACGAAAACATTTTTTTTTGTTCGATAAACTGTTGTCTATTTTTACAAACAATAATTAAAACAACATACGAACATAGGAAAAGTCAATTGTCTCTACAAATTGATCTAATACAAAAATGCTACAAGTCAAAACGCTGCAATAGCATATATACATACCGGATTTGGAGTCCATCTTCGTTTTTGCGACTTAATCCAAAATATGAAAAAGGGAATCGCCAAATAATGCGCTTTAATATGTTCAGAATTAATATTTATCCAAAACACAATTATTTTTAAGGGGAGTCCCTTACGGCACTGTGACGTCGTGACATACTTTGGTTTTAGTTGTTTTTTTTGTAGTGTTTTTGATAAATTGATGATGCAATAAGCAATTTAGAAATTGCGCAACGTTAAGTTGATTATTGGATCGTTTTGCGCTAACTAGTTTAAATGTTTGAATTGCAAAATGGTTGTTGAAGCTAAAATCAGTAGTACCTTAAATGCGCATGTGTGGATGAGTTCCTAAATTACAGGATGATTTTGTTTCATTTATTTTCCTAACATTGTCCCAACACAATATTTTTGCACCTTTAATGTACCATTTAAAAAATCATCCTATTTTTTAATACATTTCGTTTTTATGGTACCAAGCATTTTGCATTTAATTTTTACAAATAAAATCCTCATTTTCTGCTCCTTTGAGGTGGTTTTTCCAAGGTGTTATTTAAATTTGATGTTCAGCTGAGTTTTACTAAAGCTAAGACACCTTTAAATATTGCAAAATAAATTAATAGTTATGCAGTAATTGTTAAAATATTAATTGCCACGTTAAAAACAATTAAATATCGGTAAAATGTCATGTTAACCTTGTTCTTGTTTGGTATTGGTGAGTTTCGCATTTGATACATCCTGTATATCAGTACTTTAGTCAAATAGTTATTACTCAGTAAGATTCAAAAGTTGCCTATAGAATTCTAAATGATTTCAATTTAAATATTTGACTATTCATTTTGTAACTCCAAGTGTTTGGATACTTTATATTAAAATAATTTTTTTAATTATATAAAAGAAAACTATATTTGGCAACTCGTATATTTTATTTTTCATTTCATAACCGTAAAAATAATATGGCATCATTTTTAAATAAAAAAAATTCATACAAAATTGGGCGCTTACAAACCAAAATGCTAAATACGTTACAGATATATTAATATATAAGTATATTAATTAAAAAAAAAATGGAAAGGCTTTCAGATACAACAAATCAAAAGCTTAAAATCAAAATAATATTTATAAATTTTTGTTTCAATTATATATAAATTTAAAAAAATATATAGATAAATATCTAATATTAAGAAATTTACATCAGTCTCACATAATCAAGTATTGTTAGAAATACATAATTCTTTTGAACTTAACTACAATTTTTTTAAAGATTTATTAGAAAACTACGCTACATATATGCGTTTAATACAAAATAAAATACAACATACACTATCCAATAAATTTACAAATATTTTACATAAACCACGGAAATTTCTGTTTCTATCAAAACCCAAACTACAATTCAGTGGCGTCTTCTTCACAACTATCTTGTTTCCTGTAGCAGACATGGCCGATATCGATCTGGTCCCGATCTATAACATATGGCCCACGACGGTTATTATACGTCCCATAACCTTCTGAATTAGTACTACCGTCATTTCGTCCTCCATTATTGCCATTCTGTCCAATATACCCACCCGATGCAACGGCTATCACATTACTATTGCCAGCGTTGCCGCTAGAGTTCGTATTTAGGAAGAGCAATGGATTTAAGTTGGTTTTTACACTAAAATAGAATTTATAACGTTTTAACGTTGCTTGTATCATTTTAATATAGTTAAAAATGTCCATAAACACGTTTGCGCAAGGTTTATACACATCTATCTACAAACTTAACACACAACTATTTGTAGTAAGTGTTATGGCATTATGAAGCAGTTTATAAGCTGTTCGTCTAGATGGCGCAATGTAGCAAACGTATACTTGAATTTTAAATAGGCAATTATTTTGTGAGAATATATTTCATTTCGTACCTGACTCCAGCATCGACTGTATACCTCCTCGCAGCCCCATCAGTACGGACCTGATGTAAGCCCAACTCGTCACCTGGCATAGAAATCGGTCTGGACTGAGCCACTTGGTTCAAATTGTTCATATAATATGGCGTTTCTCCGCTATGAGCGGCGTAATCATCTTGCCTATGTTGCCGAAAGCTTCCTCTACTCAGCCCCCCCTCCTGATGGGCCCCGCGAAATCTCCCCGGCGAGTAGCTCTTTGTTTTCTCGTTATTATTGTTTCTGCGGGCGTATTTCGTTTTGTTCTTCACACTATGTGTGTATTCTTTGGTACCTCTGCGCTTTAAGGTGAAATCTCTGGTGCCGGAGGCAGCTTTTGTGTGCCACTGGAACCAGCTATGGCGCATTATCGGGTCTTTTGGGCCCCAGTTGCTAGATTGCTTGAATGACGCGCGTAATTTCTACAAAATACACGTTTTCTAAATCAATAATCAACAATTTTTTAATAACATATATATATATATACGACAACACTGTATTAGTTTATATTAACCACATTTCTTACATCGGAGAACGTAAAGTAGTTCCCTTGCTGTCCCACATTATATAATCCACAAATCAAGACTAAAATCAACGAACTGGCAACAATGCCCCAGCCAGTGATATACACCCACAAGGAGTCATTCTCGGACCTTCCGTACATGTTTGTTAGAGTTGATTCTGATTGACCTGTGGCAAAGTGCCACACGAAAATGCCTATTAACAATAGAGGGTTGATCCACCAGAGTGTCAACCAAAATCGGCTTAAGCGAGAGCCGATTACGAATTCCAAATCCGATTGGATACGTTTCCAGCCTAAATAATTGTATGTTTTTTATAATTAATTAATACGTTTTGCTTTGCCATTGTTGCAATTTCAACGTACCATAAAATATAATGAAAGATAAAACTTCCAAAATGATCGAAATCACAACTAAATTTCCAGTAATATAATAATCCAACAAATGTACAATCTCCAGTCTTTCAAGCAGCAAACAGGCGGCCCCAAATAGAAACGTCACCGCTGTCAAAATTGTATTAAACTGCCACCAACGTAAATTTAGATTCGCTTCATTTGCAATTGCTTTAAAAGTATTGTTTACTATAGTTATCTGCAAATTGATTTATTAATTTAAAAATTATTATTAAAAACCACAAAGGAAGATTTTCAAATAAAATGTTTAAAATTTGTATTTTTTTTTTTACCATACTGACAAGTCCAGCCAATAGAATCATGAAATACGCCACCACTGCCCAAGGTATCATGTCTAAATCATCAGATTGTAATGCAATGTCATAAATAAGTGTCATTAGATGCACTTCGGCAACACTGCGGTCTGTTAGTGTTGTGTCCACGCGTTTGTATTGCATCAAGGAATAAACAGCAAGTGTGGCAACAATGCCAAATGTTAGGTTGACTAACATGTAACATAGGGAAGTCCTAAAAATGAACAAAGCAATTAATTTTATATATTTAGAAATTGTATTATATTGTATTTAAAGAGATTAGCGACATGATGATACAGGGCCATACCAAAATGGATTCACTTTTTTATAAATGACATTTGCATTTGTAACAAATACTCCAAAGCCGATGTTTGTGGAGAAAAATACTTGAATTGCTGCGTAATACCATACCTAACAATTAACAAAAATATATATTCATATTTTTAGATAGTATATATAAATGTTCTTACATAAGACTTTGATAGTACGCTCCATTCTACGTTTGTAGCCAGGATCGAATCTAGCCCACTAAATTCAGGTACTGCTTTTACTAGCAGAGCAATCAAACATCCCACGGTTAAGATAAATAGATAAATTAGGGCTTTTTCGTAGGTTTTTGTTTTCTTTAAACACCTAAAAGAAGTTGTAAATTTTATAGCTCCTCAATTTCATCGAAATAATATTTTATAACGATTTATAAAAAATATATAAAACAAGTTTGTAGGTGAATATTGTAATAAAAGTGAGAATTCTTCTTTTAATTGTTCAATTTTCATTATAATTAACAACTAAAATTGCTGTCTCGAACAATAATCGTGTTTTGTTGTTTTATAATAAGCGTTTAGAATAATTGGATTTAATTGCTCTTATGATATTTAAAAGAGAAATTAATTAAATTTCTAGAACTATTTAAACTTTACTGAAATTTAGTAAACAAGATTTTTTTTAAATTGCAACGAACGTAGCTAAATTAATTTATAATTACCATGCTAATACTACTATCCAAACCCCTAAAATAGACCCCGCGAAAATTCCAAACCATGCTGGATCCTCGAAAGGAGACTCGAGAAACGTTTTTCTAAATTAAACAAAGAATTAATTAAAATACAATAATTATCACGGATATATTTTAAATTTTAACGGCATTATCATTTTGTTAAATATTTTAATAATAAGTATTTCACAATTATTTTTTTACTTACAGTAAGCATTGTGTTCCATTAATGCCATCAGCTCGATATCCACTCTGTAAAAAAATATATATATAATTTTTAATTATTCTTAATTTTTGTTAATATAGCATATAATGCGTATTTATAAAAGAAAGCATTTTCTGTATGTCAAAATCAGTATCTTTTTATTTTTAAATTTTCTAGTTATTATTTAAAAATCTACTTTTATTTGTTCATATTTCTTCATCAATGGGATTTATTTTTCTACGACTAGTATGCTTTAAAATAAAAATATTTGCCTTTGTAATACAAAGGCAAATATTATCAGAGATATAAAAAAAAATAAGGAAATAAAATATTTTTATTATAGACAAGTTGCGTAACATTAGGCTCAATGTAAATTTCCCTATGCTGACGTAGGTAGTATTTAAACGTTTGATGTAACGGCGCGCATGTGTCATAACAAAAGCCCCATCCACTGTTGCCATATCGAATCTAATTGCTTATTTTCAAAGAAACGTTTAAAAAAATTACTTTGCATTAAAATTTTACACTTTTGCTATGCAAAATAATAATAATTATACATAAATATACGTGCGAAGAACTTAATTTGATATCTTTACGTGAAGCATGATATCTTATATACTGAAATCCAGGAAACGGATAGAAAATAGCCTCGAGCTTCCGTAGTTGGTCATAAGTTGGTTATCGAGATCACAAGAACGAACTGATACTAAATTACTTACAAATTACTGGCTTTGCTACCAACTGCTACATACAAAATATGCTAATTCATGTATTATGCGTTCTACTAAAGATAATCCTTTAATTCAGGTCATAACCATGTTAATATTCTATAAAAAACATGCTATATTTTGTGCCAAGATAGTTTTTTTAATTTTTTTAAAAATATACATTAAGAGAGCTTTGGATTAGATAATTCTGACGGTATTAGCTGTATTAGTTCCGTTTAAAAAAATCAAAATTGAGTTTCGTTTTGTCAAAATCGTTTCTGCCAAAAACTAACACACCGTCAAAAAATTTGCCGAACCTTTAATACCTAAATTCGATTATTTGGAATGTCAAATTTACATCACTGCATTATGTTTATCAAAAAACTTCTGGACTCAGAAATTACAAAACACTTTCGAAGCTAAAAATGAAAACATTTCATCAAATATTTAGTCAAAAGAAAATTTCTTTGAACACCAAAATATTGTTTTTCTTCTACATCCTAAAGACCTGTTTATTATTCATTTAATATTTCAAAACCTGTGCAAGTCGAACTGACAAACTGACAGTCGAAATTACAAAGAAATATTACAATGAAATATTATATAAAAATAATCAATTAAACTATTTATTTAAACTAATCATAAAATGTAGCCGAAATAAAAGAAAGACTAATAAAATTAATAAAAACTTGATAAAAGATTTTTATTAAGTTTCTAATATCGTTTAGAAAAAAATCATTTTTTTCAATTAACTTTCCATTAAAAATTTGAAAATAGACAGCACTATATCATAAAAAAATGAATGTTGCTCAAAAATATAAATTGAATAATAAACGCATTTTTATTTAAAAAATTATTAGTAATTTCCTTAATTATCCACACTGGCTAAAAATTGAGATTGAGTTTCTTTTTCATGAAATTTTGCAGGAAGTTTGAAGAAACAACAAATCGTTCGCATGTTTCTTATTTTAAACTAATCGGTAATGATGATCATTAGTCTAATTAGCAATTATTTTTAATAAAACTTATATAACCGAGCTATATAAGTAAAATATCATTAAAAACTTGGAAATGCTCGAAATTACGTAAAAATATCTCATACAATAAAAAAAAAAATTTTTTTTAAAGTATTTAAAAAAAGAATAAAGAAAAACAATTGTGATCTAAAAATTCTTTAGTTGGTTATAAAATAATTTTTCAAATAATTATTTAGTGTTAATTTCCTATTTGAGGGTAATTTTTGCGATTAAAATTTAAAATTAAAATCTTTTACTGATTCGAATTTTCAATATTATTCTAATAATAATTTATTTAAGTCACTTCTAGCGTAAGTCACTTTTGATAGAATATATATACCGGGTGATCATTATTTACTCAAATATTCATGTTCGAGTTAAACAGGAAATTTTAATAAAAACGTTATCCAGTAATGAAAAAAACACTGTGTATAAATGGTAGATGACAATTCGCAATGTAGGATATCTTAATTGCACTTTTAACTCAAGGCATGTGTGTTGCAGAAGACAAGACAAGACAAGACTCGTTTTCGTTTGCATATTACCACATCTCATGTCGTTCTTGTCGCATTGTTCCATGTTGCCGCTGATATAATCGTTATTCATTTAAATCGTGTGAAATCCTACCTTAGATAATGGCGGCACAATGGCTTCCCTGACATAGTATCACTTCCCTGGTTTAGTTATTTCATTAGATTCTGATGTGGCAAGTATCAAGTAACCGTAATTAAAGCGAGTGAGAGCGTTTTGCGCACTAATTGTTACGTATTATTTAATGGCCTGTAATGGATCCTGTACAATTTTTTTTATTCATTTCACTCAGATGTTCTTACAAATGAATTTTACTTGCGTCAACAAATTCGTGATTTGATTTGACAGTTCCATCTGACAACAATTTAATTAAAGCAACGCGTTTTCCTTGGAAACCAAATAAGAAATGCCTTTATTTTCGCAATAGCTGTCAATAATCCGAAATCTGAACTGAAAACCTCGACAAAGAACATAAAACCTCATAATAAAGGCTGAAAAAGGGTAACCTTCCGGCAATGTGGTATGAAATTTTACCTCCATTTTTAACAATCTACGGAGTACTGGCGTTAGTGATCAAAACATTACCCCCTCGCCTCAATAATTTGTTAATTGATAATCGCTTTCGACGCGAATTACGCTATGAAAATGAAGAATTGATGTACATGTAAGTCTTTCTTCTACATTCCAAAATCTCTTGAAAAAGACCATACAAAAATCCGTATCATTTTCGGAAATAAATTCAATGGTGGCTCAGAAGAGATAGAAGACTTCTAGACAATCCGTATCTATTCCCGACTATGGATGAGTTTGACAAGATCCTGGATGCGGCCGAAAGAATGGCTGCCCTCGAGGATAAGGTTCAAGATGTAATTAGAGACATATGTCCTACGGTCGAGGACAATTTGCCCGAGGTCGACTATCAAGAAGAAAATAATGTGGCTGATGAAAATATGGAAAATTCGGTAGAGTCTTTCGCAGAATCTAAAGATACCGATGATGATATATGTACACCAAGAAAGAAATAAAAAATAGTTTAACAAACGATGAAAACGGTGAAATAATTTTTTTTTATACTAAGCAGATTTTTTTTTGTGAATTAATAAATTTGTTAAAGACTAGAATTTTCTTTTCTTGGATAATGGATATTAAAAATAGCATTACAATTATAGCTGAAACGAAACTGTAAAGAAAGCAGATTTTTTATGTTATTATTTGCTTATTGTTTCGTCGCTTTATAAAAATTTCTCCTACAAATTGCTATAAATAATTATAACAAATGAGATTGACATGAAAACACCATAGCATCATAATTTGACACTGAAATGACATTAATAATAATAATCAACAAGATACTTGCATTAGGTGTCGGGTATATTAAAAGAACTAGTAGATTTAGAATCTTCCCATTAGAAAATGTCCCATCCAATTATATTTTCACGTACAATAAAAATTGAAATATTTAGCATGGGATGTCCCTATAAAAATGTTTCTAAATGCTAAATTCTAAAAATTGAACAGGCAATTAACAGCGCGAGTAATATTATATTAATTGACCGAGTAGGTACCGGCGTCTGCATATACAAGTGTTAGGTGTGGTGTGGTAACGACGATGGATATACACACAGATTACACACTTTTTCAACATTCGCTTCGATCGAGTTTAGCAAAATTTAACGATTCTCAAACGTACAGAGCGCTCAGTTCAGGCTTAGAATACATTGTTCCGTAAACGCAATCTCGTATCTGCACATGCTATTTTATATGAGCAATTTCAATGGTACCGTGTCGTAACAGTTGAACAGAGACTACCTACGCTACGACAGCACACTCAAGAACACCTGCAGCACGAACACCTCTCGAGTATTGTTATCAACAAATACTATACGTGTTTATATTAACAGAATTGCATGTAAACATTGCCAGCTAGTTTGTATTGATTTTCAAAAAATAAAATAAAAATTATTACTACCCAATATCATTCCTTAGCTATTTTAGAAAAGAAATCTTCTGAAAGATAAAAACTTTTTGCCAAAAAGTCAGTCATAAATGTATAGTTTAAATTTTAAATTAGAAATTAACAATTATTGATCATTTGACTCGGTTATTATTTAAATAGATTATGTTGAAAATGTATTGTGGGTACTTAAAACGCTTAAAAACTATATTTAAAAAAATAATCTTACCTCTTTCATACGAACTACAGCGCATTCTGGAAACGGGACGGAACTTTTTGTCGTCCAAATGATGTATAAAACAGAAAGGGCTATTTGTACTGGATAATACACCGCTAATAAATATCCGGCAATTATTTTTACATAACCCACACCTTTAACAATAGAAAACGCAATTTTAAATAACCATTTTTTTTTAATTGAAACTTATATATATATAATATTTTACCAACACATTTCTAGTTTATTTATTAGTAGCAAAAGGGCCACTTTTCTTTGTGATTGTGCAAGCCCTTATTAATAAAATTCTAGACAAAATATCGATTTAAATCAAAAATACATTACATGTATCTAGACTCATTTTAATTCTTAATTATACAGTTTAATTTAACTTGACACTTTCACCAACTATCAACAGTTTACTTTTAATTTCATTATATCTCTAATAATGTATAAATTACCAATAAAACTAATTAATCGAACGCAATTTATTACATTGCATTATAGATGATGGAAATTTGTTAATTTAAATTGATGTAAATATGTCTTTTAAATTTATTTATTTGCTCTACAAGATTTTTGTACAGTGAATATTAATTTGACGTAATTTCTTCAATCAAAAATTTGCTTTTCCTTCACCTGTTAAAATTTTTATTTAAACTAATTAATAAATTATTCAATAATATTATTATTTTCTTACAAAATTTCTTATCTAACAATATGTATTTATACTTTTTTTTTACAATGATTAGAATAAAATATAATTACGTCAGCTAGAATTTTTTAAATTTCATACAATGAGCAAATTTTAGTACAAAGATATATTAGCTTTAAAATCTGACATCTACAAGGATCTATTACAGGCCCATTGTTATTTTATCCAACATTAGTTGAATAAAAATATTTATAAAGGAATAAAAAAATTGTTAATCAACTCTTCAAGGATTCGTATTGCATCTATTATATTTTTTATTCATTTATATTTACAGAACTATAAAAAATATACAATTCAACCAAAAAATCATCTTAATTACTTCTCCGTTAAAAATTAATAAACAACAATCGTTCTAAAATTAAAATACGAAGAAACATACAATTTACCAATTTACTTACCTCTAAAAAATGGTACCGCTCTCCACGTTCTTGTAAACGTATCTTGAACGATTTGTCCCAGGCCTAATTCTAAGGCCATAAAAGGTATGCCGAGTATTAAGGCCAATATTATATAGGCAACTAGGAACGGTAGGCCACCACCTGATAAAACACTTTGTGGCAGTCGATATAAATTACCAAAACCAGCTGCCAAAGAACAGGTGCAAATAGTCAATTCGATGTGGTTGATGCATGTCTGCCATCTCTGCAAAAATTCGAGAAAAAAATGCGATGATGAAATTTTGATTTTTGAGGAAATTGAAAATGGTCAACTTAGGAATATTTTGTTGTATTTGATTCGAAAAAATCTGGTGAGAATTTTATAAAAACAAAAAATTTAGAGTCTCGAATTCGTAAAATTCAAAATAAAAGTTTGGATTTATTTAAATATTTTTTGTCTTATTTCAATTTTTGTTAACATATTATTTATGCACACTTGTCAAATTCTCCTTCATTTTCAAGAACATTGCTAAGATCCTAAAAAAAGATCTGAATTAATTCATTTTTAGTTAGATTTTTAAATGTAGGATTAAGTTCATAGTTTTATTTTTCTATCTAAATGTCCTTCAATTTCAGTGCTACCAAAAAATGAGCAAAAACGTTGACAATGCGTTGAAAATTGCAAACCATAAGTTTAGGTTGGTAGAAGTGTCATTGCCAAGGATAATGGATTAAGTTGTCTTACTTAAAAATACAGAGAAAAATTGTTACATGGAAACGAGTCAATTTAAATTAGAAACACATGAATAAATTGAACTATTTTAAAAGCTGGTTTATTGAATCAAAATTTGACAATTATAATGTACGCTTGTTAATATAAAAAATTTAATTATTTATAAATACAACAAATTACTTTATATTCATTAATAATTACAAATTTCTAGTATTTATATATAAAACATGCATCATATTTTATTCTGCTTTTTTTGGTTCATTATAATTAATACTTGTTGATTTAAATCTTGTTAACAGGCGTATAAATTAAGTCCGTTACTCTATTGTTAATATATTCTTAGTTCTTCCACAATTAACTTCAGCAGTTTTCTTAATAGCTACATAGTAATTCGTAATTGTTCTAAGTAGCTTTTCCAAATCGTAAAAGTTTTAAAACAAGAGAATTTTTCTAACGCGCCAAACCAAAGCAATTTTCTAACTATTTATTTATTAAATGCAGTGAATTAATAGGCTTATGAAAATGATAAAAATGCTACCTTCGTAAAGTTAGTTGTACTATAATTTTTTTTAATTATAATTACAACTTTTTTAATCATTACGATTTTGTTGTATATTTGGTATTTGCTTTTCAAATTTATTTACACTAAATTGACAATGGGTATTGTTGTTCATTATCTTGACTCTAGTTGTTATAGTTATAGACTATAGTTGTTATATACACATCGCTGAAAAGGTCTCTAACGAAAAAATGATTTTTTTCTCTACAGCGAGATTAATGTAAAAAGATCTGACACCGTTTATTTGATAAAAAGTAAAGAAATTAAATATTTTTAAGGTAGGCAATATTTGCATAATGTAAATTTCCCTATGATGACGTAGGTAGTATTTAAATGTCTGATATGCCTTGGTGCGCTTGTTTCATAGCAAAAGTCCCAACCACCGTTGCCATACCGAATCTAAATGCTGATATATAAAGAAACATTAAAAAAACTTTTATAGTTGGTAACTTTTGTATAATATTCGCCTTAATGAAAATACTGATTGTTACTAATATTACAAAAACATTTAATGTATATTATTTTTTTAACTTATGAAGAAGTTATTATTGGCGACAGGTACGTCTCTCAAATATTTTAACACTAGCCGTCGAAAACATACAATCAAAACTGATATAAAAAAAAAATTAGATAACATTTTTTAGAAAATGTAATGAAGATCTGGTATATACATATAATAGATATAAATCTACCGAATAAAAGTGATTGATAATTGTCGTTCAAGTTCTCATCCGTTTTGCTCTTCATTGCTGTTCTGTTATTCTACATGCATTTCAACTTACTTCCAAACAATCATCTGAAATCTCTTCGAATTTAAACTAAAACTAATTATCTACGTTGTATTTTGTTAATTTCTACGTTACTTCTTTCCTAGTTGTACATATTTTAAACCCTAGTCATTACTTCTTGTATACCATTTAATATATGTTCTAAATTCTGCTCCAAGATTGCTATATCGTCGACGAACCTAAACATGTATCTTCCTGAATTTTCACACCTACTCTATACTCTTCTTCCCTCCTCTTCATCCCCATCTCAAAAAAAATTACTTTAAACACAATCGTCTGCGTACAATTGCACCATACTCTTCTCACATCGAACCATCATCTTACATCGAACATGGCCTTGATCCTCCTCCACCTCCATCTGCTTCTTCCCTGCCCCCACGCGGCAACTCTGCACAGTCGATACTTCCAACTATTCACCACTTCGCTCCTTCGGATATAAAACTGCGGCGGATACGTATGATACTGATAACACCACCGGAACTCATCATCGTGCTTCCATTCGGCATCCTTTCTCGTCACCCCTAACCACCCGTTGCTGTCCGTGCCACACGATCTCGGTCCCTGATGCTTAGTGGGTTGCATATGATGTTGCAATCCGTTGATTATTGTTAACGTGGTGTTTATGACATGCGGTTGTTGTTGTTGTTGTGGACAGGGGATTGTTGTGGTAGAGAGTAGTGGTGGGAATGTGTTGTAGTTGATGTTGTTCAGTTGGTTGCCTAACGTCGGGGTGGTTAGAGATGAGGGAAATCCAAAATTGTGTTTTTTAATGATCATGTTGGGCTTTTAATGATCATGTCACTTGTTTTATATGTTAAGATATGTTTATTATCTTTTTTTTTTTAGATTATTTTATTTTAAACGGCTAAATGTGCTATATATTATTTAGTAAACTATTTTTTTGACATTTATTTCATAATGATTACATATTTCCGATTAAATTGTCAATCGTTATTATGGAATATCCTGTATATATGACCACCTAACAAAATGTCTAATTAGTTTCTATAAATATTTACCTCCACTTCGTTATTTCACAAACAATTTTCAAATAAATGTATATCGTCGGCAGTTTTCCTCATTCTCTGCAATTATCTTCAGAGAGAATTCGTTAAATTCGTAATTAACCTACTTGTCATGTTTTATTAATTTCGAGAAATGTTTCAATCATAGTGTAAATTGTAATTAATTAAATTCAAAGATATTATCGCCTGCATATATAAATAATTCAAAAAAATCTTAGTAATTATTTGTGATTAAATATAATAAAAAATCATATAAAAAATATTTCTCCTTATGAGTTTATTAAAAAAAAATGTTTAAAAATTCGAGTTCACATTTGTTTTTATTAAACTTTGATCTATTGATAATTTTACGTACCTACTTATAATTAGTTAGTTCAATTTCTTGCTGCAATTATCATAATTTCCAAGTACAACTATATTGTCATCAAATTTCCATATTACCGCAAAAGTCAAGGACTTTTCGCGTTAAATATTAAACATTAATTGCGTTACAGACTGAAATTTTCTCAAAAAAATTATTAAGCAGTTTTACTATCCCTAGTTGTTCGATATTTAAATAAAGGTACATTTTTAACGTTCGAATAAAGTTGTTTTGAATCTAAATGAATCACACGGTATATTACATAGAAATCCACAAGTTTTGAAAAAGAGAACTTTGCTTATTTTACCAATCCAAAGTCATTTTTTAAATTCGTCACATTTTCTTTCGTTTTAGCACAGCACTTTCTGATTTATCCCACACAGAATCACTTCGCAATACACTTGTATGTAGTCCCCATTAAAAATAAATCACAAACTTAGTTATGGTGCTTTTATTTAATCAGCCATTGGTCGAAAGAACGTCCAAACCCGTGGTAAATAATATTTTCGTAAGTGGATTATTGTTCTCTCGGTGGATTAACGTAGGAAACTAACCACAGCGGTTATTTGGTTCTTCATAGCTGGGTTGCAATATTGTTATTAGTCCCTGCTTAATGGTCACACTATACGGCACATATTCATTAGACTGTGAAAAAATTATGCGCATACTATAAAATTTTTAATAAACCATGTGCATCGTGATCGCTTGGAATTTTTAGTTTACAGCTTTTTTTTATGTTGCCAGTCTCTGGGGAAGTGTATATATGGCACGCCTATGGCCTGGTGGTGTTTTTTTTTTTTTTTTTTAAATTAATGCAAGATGGTACACCAATGTGTATTTTTTCAAACAGACGAAAATGTTAAATTTCACTATTTTGCGATATTGGCTAAAATGTTAAGCCTGGAACAAAACTTCTTACAGATTTAGAATCCCAGTAGAAAATGTCCCTTTTTTTCACGTAAGGTTTTCACGTAAAAAGTCAGTTTTTCACGTAAAATAAAAATTGTAGATTTTTACATTTTTCTTCCATATAAAAATATTTTTTATTGGTCAATTTGAAAAATTGTATCCCTTGAAATATTCATCTCGTCAAAATCCTGAATTTTGTATAAATTTAAATTCTGAGATCAAATCCTGTTAAGAAATATCATATTTTTTGCTAAAAAAATTCAAATCTTCTCATTTTTCAGTTTTTTTACGATATTTTCCAGATCGTTAGTCCTAGAGCGAAACAACTTGCAGATTTAGAATCCCGAGATCAATTTCTACCAAATATACCACTCACTAATTTTTATGCAAAAACCATATTCAATTACCGATTCCATTTTTACAGTACAAGCCTTTTTCTTACACAAGAAACGATCATTTACAATTTAGTGTAGGCAATTAACGATCTTATTGCACACCCACTTTACATCCTAGATAAAATTGCATTTAAAATCCCGCAATTAAAGCCTTATTCAAATCGATAATTAAAGTTGGCACACTCATTCATATATTGCACTGACATATGTCAAAATAATACATAAATCATAGATGTATTTAAGTTAAAATCAAAATTATAGCTAAATCAATTAGTTTGTGTTTATTTTATAATTTCTATATTTACTTTTATGATTAACTAAATTTTTAGTTTTAAAAAAAGCGTCAACTTAATTGTACAAATACGTTGTATATATATTTTTGTATAATTAATCTATAAACAAGGTCATTTTCGTATTTAATAATACTTATTAAAGTACGATTGATATAATTTTTAATCCTATGTTTTTTTTTGTTTAAAATTTCAAAGTGAGTATCTTTCAATTGATTTTTTTTGAGTTGTGGGTTTTAATTGAATCTTAATTAGTTCGTCAAGGTTCTTATTGACCTAACACATTTCGAACATCGGTTCATAATAAAATTATCAATTCAATTGAATTACAGCTATGTAATATTAATGAAGATGGTAATGTGGAGAAAATTATTGCTGTTCCGACCTATTGTTAGGATTATTTATTGCAAAGTGATGGGAGAAGGTCACAAATGCATTTACAGCCAGCCCACCGTGATCTGTGAATATTGAATATTGATATTGAAGAGCTGTTGAAGATGTATATAAACAAATTTTTTATTGGTAAGGCTGAGGATGTTCATTAATCAGCGCTGATTTAATATTTTATATGATAATGTTCGTTTAAACTGAAGAAAGTTTCAAAATAATTTTTTTTATAATTTTGCTCAAATATATTTTTAAAAATGTCCAATTTTATCATTTTTGAATGAAATCTATTAAGCAGGTAGTATTAAAATGTTTATGTGACGTATGTGGTTTTTTTGTAGACACTGTTGTGAATAATAACTTCTTCATAAGTTAGAAAATAAGTATACATCAAATGATGTAGTTTATATTATATTAAATATTAACATTAAAGATAGTTTTGTTCTATTTATTCTAAATATTCCAAATATTAAAGGGAATTTTTGTTATATTAAATATTATCATTAAGGCTAGTACCAAAGAAGAATTATTAATCATAAAAATGTGTGAAATAACTTGTAAAAGTAATTTTTCAAAAACGTTTCTTTAAAAATCAACATTTAGATTAGATATGGCAACGGTGGATAGACTTTTGCCATGACGCATGCGCGTCATGGCGTATAAGGCATTTAAATACTACCTTTACGTCATCATAGAGATATAAATTTACATTGGGTCAAATATTATAAATGCAAATTGCCTACCTTAAGAATTTTTTTTTAAAGAAGGAGCGGCATATATTTCTGTGGTGAAAAAAAAATTATTTGAAACTGATATAGAGTTAAAATATAATTGACAGCCCGTTAAGTTAAAGTGCCTACTTTGGCGAAACTATTGAGGTTATTTATAATATCCACATGCCAAATATATATAATGGTCATCCATAAAATATATAAATACTTTTTAAAATTAATTAATTTTATGTTTTTTAAAAATTTTTTTTTTTTAGGAATTTTTGTTGTATTAAATATTATCATTAAAGATAGTACCAAAGAAGAATTATTAATCATAAAAATGTCTTAAATAACTTATAAAAGTAATTTTTCAAAAACGTTTCTTTAAAAATCAACATTTAGATTCGATATGGCAACGGTGGATAGACTTTTGCCATGACGCATGCGCGTCATGGCGTATAAGGCATTTAAATACTACTATACGTCATCATAGAGATATAAATTTACATTGGGTCAAATATTATAAATACAAATTGCCTACCTTAAGAATTTTTTTTTAAGAATTAGCGGCATATAATTCTGTGATGAAAATTTTTTTTATTTGAAACTGATATAGAGTTACAATATAATTAAGTTAAAGTTAAAGCTTCACAAATCCACAGTTTTTGTTATAATATTTACGAAGCGCCTGTATATATCTAACCTTCATTTTATATTGTATTTGTAACGTGAAGAGCGCACCTCTTCCAGCTATATAAGCTGAGGAGGTATTTTATAAGAATAGGTAAAGAAATTTCGTAACATCACTTATAAAACAATAGGTGAAAATCTATAGCCACTATCTATAGAATAGGGACTTGCTCTTGCAAATATTTGCCATATAAAAATTATATAAATGTCAGTTAAATACGATTGTATAATAATTATAAATGCTTTATTTTATTTATACGTGCATATAAAAATTATCTGATTGTTGTAGCATAAAAATATCATTCTTAATATCGATAATAAGTTGTTTAGTAAAAGTCTGTTATTAATTTGTTTGTTTGTTTGATTGCATTTCTAAACTACAGTTGTATATTAATTAATCTTGAATATCAATAATTCAAATTTTGAGAAAATTGTAATATAGCAAAAAAGAAAAATTTTAATAAATAAATATCGGATTATTTTAACATGCTATTAGTCAATATGATGACATCAACTTGTTTTATTTTTAAAGTAAAAAACCTAATTTATTGCTTGATTATTCGAATGTCTTCGTGTATCTGCATAAATATAATTTTCCACGATTTTTTTTTGTAAATCTAAAGCTAGATTATATTAAAATAATACTATTTTATCAGAGGTAGATATTTTTTTTTTATAAAGAAATTAAATATTCTTAATGTAGGCATTTGACATTTGACGAATGTTAATGTCACTATGATGACGTAGGGAGTATTTGATTATCTGATATGCACGGTGCGCATGTGCCATGCCAGCAGAAGTACCAACCACCGTTGCCATATCGAATCTAAATGCTGATATTGAAAGAAACACTTAAATAAATTATGTTACACATGTTTACGATTGATAGTGATATTTAATATTCGTTTTTAAGACAAATACTTAATATTACAAAAAAAGCTTATTAAATAAATTACAACATCTGATGTACATCTATTTTTGAACTTATGAATTGGCAACAGTGTATAGAAAACTACGTACGTCACTCAAAATCATTTATTATTAAATATATATATAAAGAAAAATACAGAACAAAAATTAAGATTGATAATATAACTTTTTACTGAAAAACGACCAAAAAAAACCTTTCTATTTTTTATTTCTAAATATCGACTTTAACCAAATCAATTTATACATTTGCAAATCAACTTGGCGGAGTAGAAAGAACAATTGCAACGTTCCGAAAATAAATGAACGTTAGTTTGAAAATGGTGAAGACATTTGTTCTTGAAATCTTCCGTTTAGGTGCATTATTATGTTTGTTGCTACAAGACTGTATGTATGATGGATAGAAACAAGGATGTATAGGTGAATTTTTCAACAAAGATGGGTATGATGATGTCATAGCCATATTTGTATTGTAATTTCCAAGATGATGCGACATCGACTGCTCGCTGATTATAAACAACAAGAACAAGACGACGATACGAACAAGAAAACATAAAATGAACATACGAAGACTTTTTTCATGCAAAACAACAAAAATCCTGAATTGAATTGAATTTATTGACAGAACGAAATCGAAAATAATTAAAAGATTTTTTTTTATCTTGTACTAGAAAATTTAGATCATAAAATAATGATGTCATGATTTTGATGGCGTGTTTTTATGAATCGATACTTGTTAAAAATACCTTTCAGGTGAATCAAAACAATTTAATACCGGATCCGATTAAAAATTAGCTAAAATTTCATAAAAATCACATAAAAGGTGTTTGCTATGAGGAATTTTTATTTATTTTTATTAACAATTAATATTGACACATAAAATTCCAATAAAAATTATAAAAAATCCAATTTTTCTTAGTCTTATTAAATTTATGCTATAAAATATATTGACCCAAAAATATAATGTTGCCTCTTTAAAAGAGAACATTCTTCTTGCCATATTATTCTGCTTTAAAAACAATCAATTTGTTACCAATCGAGAAACTCGTGTTATTTTACAATTATGATTTTCGCAAAACTTATTTAGATTCCCTAATGAATATTTTTCATGAAAAAATTAAGTCAATAATTATAAAGACCTTAAGACTAGCGTTTTATCATACGAAAAGCAGTGATTCGGCAACATGTCTAGCATTTCCCCAATTTTGATTATTTTTATACAATATTTTTAGAGAATGTTCCTAAAGGTTGGGGCTTTTGAACGGTATATATCTTATATTTTTTAAATTTCAATAATATGTCTAAAAAAAATCACAACTTTCATCAAAAACACGATTTAAAAAAAAAAAAAACGTTGTTTTAATTTGATCTTACAAATTGCTCCTTTAACCTCAACATTTATTTTTTCACGCCAAAATTAGTAGATGATATACAACCGCTATTTAAAAAATCATTAAAAAATAATTAATGATAGATATATCCATACAGTTTAAAATCGCCTAGTTGTAAATTTTATTAAAAGCTTCCCGATGCCAACCATTACCGATTTGTTATAAACATTATTGTACAAAGTATTCTTTAAATCATCACATATGCCAGCGGATATAATAATAAAGAAAAGAACAGAACAGCAATCTTCATATTATACATAACTTACATACAACGGTATATATATTTTGATTGTAACGTAACTTTTGTTAGCTGAAGTTTGATATAATAAGAATAACTATAAAGACGAACACCATATTGTAAATGCATAATAACTGGTTCTAAATTACGATAAAATTACTTTTGAGAAGAATTCTACAGATTAAGATGATTGCTCAAAGTTCTGTTATTATATATATATAAAGATTATGCCATGCAAATATTCCGTAATCTTAAATCTATATTTCATTTATACAGATTTTTCCTATGATTATCTTTCGCAAATTCTATATTTATTTTCTCTGATTTTGTCTCTGGATTATTGTAGCTTTTGGTATCTAAAAGTTAGTTTATTTCGTTTTCCTAAGTCACATATACTAAACATATTTCTTGTCTTGCAATAAATATTCGTGAATTTTATACTCAAAATTTCACCATACTCATAATTAATGTATATATCGGAATTCGTGTGTTGTTATTTTTTTTTTATTAAGACACACTTGTTTATTTCATTATAGGTGTTGAGTCACCTTACTTCTTCAAAAAATTTCATATTGTGCCAAGCAATTGCCGTGAAATTTTGTTTTATATAAAGATAACGTATTGTGTTAAAATATTTCCAATTTTACAATATTTGAATATTGAAATATTCTTAGCAGGTAGTGTTAAATTATTTGAGCGACGTATGTGGCATTTCTGAGGACGCTAGTGTCAATAATAACTTTTTAACAAGTTAAAAAATAAATTAATCAACTAAAATTAATAAAATAAACAGTTATTAATCATAAAAATGTGTGAAACAACTGATTTTCTTAAAAATCAGCACTTAGATTCGATATGGCAACGGTGGATGGGACTGTTGCTATGATACATGCGCACCGTGCATATCAAACATTAAATACTACCTACGTCATATAAAAAAATATATTTTCAAAAAATAAACGACTCATACTTGTCTAATAAAAACATAGGCAAATATTCGTGCTCTAGTGTATTCTAGCTGGTTTAAAAAATCATTTTTTTGGTGGAAGAATGTCTTTCGTATTCAAGCTTTGTTGTATTATTAATCCTGCAATCCTCTTCCTACAAATTTAATTATCGTTAGATACTTCAATTCAAATCGTAATAATTCGAGAATATTGTTAATATTCCATCTACTGACTAAATGCAACCACAAAGGTGATTAACAAAATTTTTATCAATGACTGAAGGTTAACAACGTATTAGAAAGGTATTAAATGATCATAATGTGTAAGAATAACATCAATCCAATTCCAATATAGATAAGCTGGCAAACTTATTTTGTGAATTCCTACATTAAATATATTTGTTTGTAGATCAATTTTATAATTATTATTTTATATTAGTTATACGTCAGTGACTATATAATTTTGCATTGTTCAATTTCTATTTTTTTTTAATAGTATATTTTGAATTTAGTTTTTTTTTTTACAGAGAAGTCGTACGGACGTAATATTTTTAGCGCACATGTAGATAGGTTTAGGTTAGGTAATGACACATTCCGATGATATTTAAACGACGTATGACCTACGCTGTGCAATATGCCTAAAATTTCGGTAAAAAATGAAGAAGAAAAACATTAAAATCATATGATATCGTATTTGATGAATAGTATTTTGTATAATAGTACTTTGTAAAGTGAATAATTTTTGTCATTACAAATCAATGAAGGAAATTCCAAACAGTGGTAATTATTGTTACCGTAAATTATGAATAATATTTATCAATAATTTGCTTGCTTCGTATTTTGTAATATAAATCGTGTTTAAATTAGAATTGCCAAAACTATGGGAATAAATAATATTTTGCATCGCTACTTTTAATAATAAATGAATTACATAACTAATTAAATATTGCGGCAGCTATTATATGGCTATTTTTTTTAGTTTATATTTTATCTAGACTTAAAGTTTTGTATCAAAAAATACGAAATAAATTATGAAACTTTCTGAAAAAAAAATGAGGACAAGTAGATCGGCAAATTACTGCTAGACACACATAATGTACAATATATTAAATGCTCCTAAACATGCATTTATTGCATTTTATTTGACAAAAGGTCAAGTTTCTCATGGTAACCGTCCATAAAGAATGAAATGATCCGTGCTATAAAAACAATTAGTACTTTGCCTCTTAACTCGTAAGTACAGAAATGTACTTTCATAATATCGATTAAATCTATAACTCTATAAAAATTATAAATACAATCAAAACTTAAGAATATATATGGACACAGGGAATTAAGTGATTAAATCATCAGCTGTTTCATAAATAATGGCCGATGAATTGTTATAAAAACCTTACATTTACTTATCCATGGAAATACAACCTTGGTAACAATGCAAGTCTATATAAAATTAACGTCACTCACATATTGTATATATCAATTTCTAAATTAATATTCATCAAAAATCGTACAAATTTACCTCGCGTATTTTTGGCGGTACCAACTTGGCGGTACTGCCCAGCTCTTCTGTCCTTTCCGATCCCGTGGTAGTACCAAGTCCGTAATCCTCGGAACTCCTCGTTTGCACCGTCGTACCCCGCGAACTACGCGAACCCAACGTCGGATAATCGTACACCCCTTCATCAGAGCCAACGTACACACTCCCTTGACCACCGTCTTGCTGATTATTCCCCCCCACATACTCGTTGTTGTTCTTATTCGAATGCGAACGCTTTAAAGTTGTTATCATGGACAGATCGCTACTGCGAGGGTAAACCGGTGGTGCTAGAACGTGATTGCTGTCGATAAAGAAGGGTAATTTTGTTAAAATCTACTATCAAATCGAGTGTTTCGTAAACTTACTCAGCTATTGTTTCATTGACGGTAATGAGCCCCAGGTCATTCAAGAAGGTTAGGTTATCGTAATCTGACCCCGTGATGGTGTCACCACCACCCATTTCAACCCCTTCGTCGTCTGTGTTGATGTTGTTGTAGTTGTGAATTGCTCGCATCGAGGGTTGCTTCGATTTGAGTTTCGTACGATAGCCATCGTGAATGTATGTTAATCTTTGGGGTGTCTGTGAGTCAAGAGAAGGTTTTTTTTTTTTATAAATATCTACCAAGGGTAGTTGTATAAAATATCACCCAAATACAAGGTGTATTTGGGTGATGTTTGATACAATTATTTAACGCCGTAATGATGATTTTACAATACCAAGGGTAGCTTTGTACGAAGCTATTCTTAGATGGTAGAGGTAAAAAAGTACTTTGCAAGTTTGAAAGGAAATAATAATAAAATACGTTCTTCTATTTGAATTATTTTTGTTAGTCATGAACCTATATAATTGGATGGGGCAAATAGGCAAGGCCAAAAATCGTCGTACATTGAAGCTTTTCATTGAATAACAAGTTTTATTGCAATGTAACTTGTTATCTTGGTTTTTATTGCTAATTGCTTGGGTACTAAAAATAAATGAATCCGATTGTTTTGTATAATTTGATGAGAAACAATTTAATTATGCGGCAAATGTTGCTGCGTACACATTAAACATTTTTTTAGAAGCAAATTACCTTCAGCAATTTCTGAGCTCATTAATAATGTCATTTGCAATGAATTATTATGTTTATTAATCGTTGCATTTAATTTGATCTAGCTATCTCTTATCAAACAAGATTTTTAGGTGTTATAAGATACAAATGTTTTATCAGTTTATTGATATCGGGTACCAATATAATGGGAACGAACTATGATTATACTTTTGATTGCAATGGACCCTTATCTCCACTCATAAAAGTATTTTGTATGATTTTTTTATATATATATATTATCGATATTGAGAAAACAATAAATTTATCGTCTGATATCGACTAAAAAATATCGATTTATGATATAAATAATATATGGTTCCTCGATTAAATTTTGAATTCCATAAAAATTATTCGTGAAAATGCAAACGATGTCATTTGAATCCGAAGAGCGGGAAAATTAAATTAGATATATTAAAATCGATATTTGAGTTGAGATGTTGAAAAAAATTCTATTCAATAACATACGATGATATAAATTTAAACGCATTTCTACATTTCTAATTGTATTTCATTATATTTACCGGAAGTACGTCGTTCAAGCGGTTTTTTAGTTCCGGATGCATTTTGTTTTTGCTATTGTTATTAACACACCCGTCACTTTTATTTACGCAAAATAAATAAACCGACAGCAATTTTATAATATTTTAAAGAAAAATCGTGCGAAATTTAAAAAAAATGACCTTTAAAATTGCTTTTACTGTTTCGTGCTTAATTCATTAACAATAAATTCGTTAAAACTACTTTAATGTTTCACTTTTTCTTATAAATACTGTAACTTTTTACAATGCTGTATAACAAAGTTCATTTAATTGCTCCGAATTTTCGATTTTGCTCGCATAAAAATGCGCAATTCATCACTTTGCTTTATCGCAACTTTTAATTATTAATATTAAACACCCGATAACGCTATTTTATCCAAACAAAACCGCAAAAAAACCATTTTCTTTATCATAAAAAATATATATATATTTAATTCTTTTATGAGTAAATATCATATTTCGTATAATTTGTCAATAATTCTATCAACAAGCGTCATTGGTACCATAGAAACCATCGGAAAATAAATAAATTGAGACGCGCTGCGAATCGAAACGTCAAAATTTTCGATTCAACGACAAATATCTAAGTCGATAGTTACATTCGCAATTATTCTGTTCTTCGGTATTTTTTTTCTACCTACATTTACAAGAAGTCGTTACTTCACTCGGCGAGCGCGCGCGTTTATTTCGAGCGGTACACCCCAGGTCACACCTGGTGTGCTTCCTATACACTACTGCACTGTCACTGAGCATGCCGGAGTACCTTTAGCAGGTACTCCACTGTAGTGGAACGATTGCGTACGACCTGACTGTGTTTTTCAGCGACTGTCATAAGCAGAATCAACGCGCATCATTAGTTCCGTTTCTATGCGTATCTATGTTATTTGGGTACTGCTATCTGGTCGGAAAGTAACATCTAGCCCAAAAAATGTCAATAACTGTTAGGGAACTAAATTAATTTAGATGTTTATAACCCCCGGAGAGATTTATATTGATGTTTGTTAGTTTAGTATGTCAATAATGAATGTTCGTTTACAGAATAATCTTATTTCAGTTTAGATTTCTTATAGTTTTTTTTTGCGCAACACTTCGAGCAATGTTAGAGATTAATAATTAAAAAAAAAAAACCAATAGACAGAAGATCGTCCATCGAATTTTGAAAATCTTCATCTATATGTTAATACTTAAACAAGCAAACGTATAATAATTAAATTCTTTATTAAGGTAGTCGTTTTAAAAATCTGAAAGCCCATTCTAATTGACCCAATGGTTAATAATATGAATCACGTATTTCTTCGTATACCACCTACTTCAAAGTGCATTAAGAAACCACTTAAGAGACTTGAAAGCGAATTAGGAAACTTGATGTTTCAAAGATAGCGCTCCATAAAAACATCATCTACTTCTTGAAAATTAATGTTTGCTTAGGTATCTTCATAATTTATTTACTCGCTTTTTGTGTGGTTCACCATTTAGATGCATTCTACACGTATTCAAGATAAGGAACTCTTTTAGGGCACAGAACTTTCTTACATGACCCGTTATTAATAACGGTTTTTAATAAGTAACCACATTCAGATCATTGCGTAATTTGGATAGAACAAATAATGATAACCGAAAGCATTCAATCAATACAAATCTTCCTTACTCTGTATCCTCAACTTCTTGTAGCTGGCTTCTGTTGTACCTTATGCAACCTACGCAACTCTTAAAATAACGGTTCTTCGAGGAAACAATACAAACAAAACGGCATTTGTTTTATTTCTCAGAGCACGTGTAATATAATACACATAATTCTGTAAAAAAAATTAAGAAAAATGCGTTCAATCCCGAAATGGGTTGACAAAATACAGGATAGTGATAAACAGGAACAATGGTACGTTATATAAATCATAAATCAAAGCTCCCGTTAAAACGACTAAAAGAATATTTAGATAAGTAACTTCCAAACACTTATAGGATTCTTTAATTTCCGTTACATTCTTTTAGTATTTACGATTTGTGTTTTTCTCCGGACGGTACGCAATTAATTGTAGCGAGTGGTAATAGAGTGTTGGTTTACGATGCTACGGACGGTGGGTTGGTTCAACCCTTAAAGGGCCATAAAGATGTCGTATATTGCGTATCGTACGCTAAGAATGGCCAGAAGTTCGCCAGCGGTAGCGCTGATAAGAGCGTTATTGTATGGAGCAATAAATTGGAAGGTAATAAATGCTGAGATTTCTGCAAAAATCTTCATAAATCGTTTTTAAGAATGTACTCTTCTGCCGTTTATGCGAAAGTTAAATTTTACTTGTTTATAATGTAGGGCTTCTTAAATATAGCCACAGTGATGCTGTGCAGTGCTTGGCTTATAACCCATTATCACACATGTTGGCATCATGTGCTTTATCGGATTTTGCATTTTGGAGCGCCGAACAGAAATCGGTTCAAAAACACAAAACGCCCGCTAGGATTAATACTTGTTCTTGGACTACAGATGGACAATATATTGCTTTAGGGTTGGGGAATGGATTGGTATCAATCAGAAATAAGGTACCTACTTTAGACAGAAAGTGTCCCATTCGTTGTAAAAATTGCTCTTGAAAGTGGAGAGATAATGTCTCACTTAAACACAAATTTATTCATCTATTACTGTGAAGATTATCTAGGAGTTCTACAGTGTTCAATCGTAGGTCCTCAATTATCTAAAATCTATGATTTTTCCATATTTCTTCCTGAATTTCATTCCAACTTTTGATTGATTATCTTTAGTTGGGTGAAGAGAAGGTGCGCATCGAGCGTCCAAATAACGCCCCTATTTGGTCTTTGTCTTGGAATCCAGCTCCAGACACAAACGACGATCTTCTTTGTGTTACTGACTGGAAACAGACTTTATCTTTTTATACTTTAAGTGGACGGCCAGTCGGAAAAGTAAGGCTCAATCAGCAATGTTCGAAACATTTACGTCACAATTATGTTTGAAACATCAAGATAGAAAGCTATTTTTGTAGATTTTTTTCGGATTTTATTAGTTTTTGGGCATTTTTTAGGAGCGTAACATTGGCTTTGATGCTTTACGTGTCGCCCACTTCAATTCTGGCGATTATCTCCTTGTAGCTGGTACTAATAGATCGTGTATTATGTACACTAGGGATGGGATTAGGTTGGGTACAGTTGGGGATGAACAGACAGGGTGGGTTTGGGGATGTGCTGTTCATCCCACTGGCAATTATGTGGTGAGTCTTTCTAATGCAATTCGATTATTTACAAAATGAACCTCTTTAAATTTGCTGATTTTCTCACTAAAACATCGCAATAAAAAAAAAATTGTGCTTTCGTGCTAGTTTTTTTTGCTTTTTTGAACAATTTTTAGGTATTTGGATGTCAAGATGGTACTATAGCGTACTATCAATTAGTTCTAAGTACTGTACATGGTTTATATCAAGCTAGATACGCTTATAGAGAACATATGACTGATGTTATCATACAACATTTACTAACCGAACAAAAGGTACTCAAAATTGGGATCGCTTTTTATTTTTGCCTCCCCCACATTTGTATGTCCATTTTTTTTTACTTCTGAAATAGGTTCGTATCAAATGTCGAGATTTAATTAAAAAGATTGCTATATACAAACATCGTTTGGCTGTGCAATTGCCAGAGAGAATTGTAATCTATGAATTGCACAGCTCTGGCGATGCCAACGATATGCATTACAAAGTAAAAGAGAAAATTCAACGTACTTTAGAATGTAGCTTGTTGGTTATTTGCGCGGAACATTTAGTCATTTGTCAGGTAAAATTAATATTCGTTCGAAATTGAATCCCTTTGCAAATGACCGTAATATATTACCACTTAGGAAAAGAAAGTCTTAAGCATGACTTTCGCTGGCGTTCAAGAGAGAGAATGGAATTTCGACAGCGCAATAAGATACATCAAAATCATTGGTGGTCCTGCAAAGCAGGAAGGTCTAATCTTAGGTCTTAAAGCCGGCCAGGTAAAATCTTACCTTTCTTAAAGTGCTTAATTGCTTATAAATATCTCCTTAATTTTGAGGTGTGGGAATTACATTTAGATAACTCGTTCCCTATTTTAAAAGTAACTGTTAATGGCTCAATAAGATGTTTGGATCTTAGTCACAGAAAAGAAAAATTAGCTGTTATCGATGATAATGGTATTTTACAAGTATATAATAACAAAAATATGGAACTCCTTTACAAGGTACGTTCTATACGTAACGATCTTCACTACTATTTCAAGCCATTGTCCAAGTTTCTTCGTATTATTTCTCTTCGTCCTTTATTCAGGAGCCAAACACGTCCAGCGTAGCTTGGAATTCCCAATACGAGGACATGGTGTGCTTCGGCGGAGGAGTTGGTGCGAATAGCACACTTTGTCTGAAGGTGCGCGACTTCCCAGCCCACAGACAACGCATGAGCGGGGCTGTGGTAGGTCTGGCTGGGGCAAAAATGTTCTCTTTGAATGGCAGTAATATGATCACCGTTGATTTGCCGCTTAGTGCCCCCATGTGGCAGTTTATAGACAGAAAGATGTTTGCCGATGCGCATAAAGTGGCTTGTTTAGGTATAACTGATGGCGAATGGGAAGATCTAGCTCATGCTGCTTTAGAAAGCTTGGATTTTAACGTAGCTCGTTTGGCGTTTACTAAATTACAAGATTATGCTTATTTAGAAATGATTCGAGATTTACAGGTGCGTGTTTTTTTAAATATGTACTTCCATATGTGAAAATCTTCATAAAAAGTATGTGGTGTTATTTATTTACTTATAAGGAACGGCAGCGAACCGGTAATCCATCCAAAGAATCCATGATAGGTGATATTTATTCTTATCGCGGGAAATTTAAAGAAGCAGCTCGGTTTTATCAAAAAGCGGGCGAAGAGCACAAAGCTCTTAATATGTATACGGATCTTCGTATGTTCGATTTAGCTCAGGTATTAATGAATTTAATGAAAAGTTCTAACGTTCATTTTTGAAAACTCCCCGTACTTTAAGGATTATTTGGGTTCCGGAGATAATGCGAATTTAATTAAACAGAAAGCCGATTGGGCGAAAAATATCAATGAACACAAAGCTGCAGTGGAAATGTATCTTTCCATTGGAGATACAAAATCCGCCATTGATATTTTGGGGGAACAAGGCTGGACGGATCAGTAAGTAATTGCAGTAAATCAATTTATTCGCGATGAAAAAAATAGATTAAGTCATTTTACCAACAACAAATCTATCTGCACGTTCCTATTTTCGCCCTTATATCACCACAATGATTTGATAATGTAGCATCATTTAATTTCCTAGCTTTATCTTTTCTATTGTCGATCCTCCCTTTCTTTCATATCTGAGCCTCATCAAACAAAAATACATCAAATTCTTATAGACTTATCGACGTCGCCAAGCGTTTAGACCCCCGTAACAATACCAACAATGCTAATACCTCTTCAATCTTCTCACCTTACGTCAATACAAATCTAAACTCAGACCGAGCCTCCCTTCTCCAAATCGCCAGTCATTTACGACGGCTTCAGCAATCTCAAGCTGCAGCTGAGGTGTATCGACGCTTAGGCGATGCCGCTAGCGAGCTAAGATTACATGTAGATGCCGGAGATTGGCATAGCGCGTTCCAGCTGGTCACCCAGCAGGAACAACAGGGTGGGGGTGACGTTAAATTATATAGGGAGTTAGTTTATGCACCGTACGCTAGGTGGCTGGCTGAGAGGGATAAGTTCACTCAAGCGCAGAAGGGTGAGTGTTGTGTGATTTTTTGTGCGTTTTGTGTTTATAAAAATGGTATTTATAGCTTTTCATAAAGCTGGAAAACCCGACGAGGCATTCCAAGTGTTAGGTCAGTTAACCCAAAATGCCGTTACAGAATGTCGTTATAACGACGCTGGATACTATTACTGGATTTTGTCAAGACAATGTTTGGATTTGGTTACTGAAAAGTAAGTGTTTTTAATTTCGCCGAAAGTTCGAAAATATTGGGTTTTCGCTGGGTTTTTTTTTCAAGTATTTCTCCACAACAACGAACAGAACTTTTAATAAAATACCAAGCGAATGAACGATTGGCCGGTATATATTACGCATACCACGCTTTGCATCGATACTTAGAGGAACCATTCACTTCTTTCATGCCAGAAGCTTTGTTTAATATCGCAAGGTTTCTGATGACGGAAACTAATAATGATATTCCGCTAGGCATTAGCCAGTTGTATCCTTTAAAATGTTCTCAACATTTAGTATATTTTGCCGTGTGGATTCTTTCTTAATTTTATTATATATAGCGCTATATTGTATTGTTTATCGAAACAAGCTAGAAAACTTGGCGCCCATAAATTAGCCAAACAATTACTGGATAAGATTCAAACGTTGCGAATTCCTGCTAAGTTTCAAGAACAGGTATATTAAGTAACTAAAACATTAAATGCTAATGAATTTTTAGTTGATATAGGCTGGGATATTTTTAATCATACGACGTGTAGGCAAATCTTATTTACAGCATGACCGGGACATTTAAGTTCTTTAGTTTTAAATGTTAAAAAAAAAACTTTCTTAGGTGGAAGTAGCGACAATTGCAGCTCGTGCAAAACCTTATAATGATCCCGACGAACTATTACCGATGTGTTATCGTTGCTCAACTTATAATCCTTTATCCAGTGTTAGTAATAGATGCGCCCATTGTGGTCAGCACTTTGTACATTCTTACGTCAGTTTTGGTACTCACTTTGATCATTCAAACTTGTTTGTTGTTATTGTTTAGAACTCTTATATTTGTAGAAATTCTACCACTAGTAGAATTTCAATTAGAAGACGGTATATCCGATACGGAAGCAGTTAGGTTAATTGAAACCCCTAGAACCGATAAAATGATCGAGGAATCGGAAAATCGCGGACCCTATCAATTAGAAATATCAGACAACCAACAAACGTTGACTATAGATGATAATACTGCTGTAGCGAATGCTTCGGATCCATTTGTTACAAGAATTTCCGATTTAGAGGTAAAAGAATCAGAATAGATTTTTTCAAGTTAAAAAAAATGGTGGGGCTGTTTTAGGGTACTAATACAGTGTTGCCGGTTATTGTAAATCGGCAAACACTGGCCAATATGGATAGTAGTGCGATTTCGATTTGCAAGTGGGAATCTCCATTGCGATTTCAATATTTTAGAAATTTACTACCGGAGTTACAAATTACAATGTGTCATTCGTGTTTTAAGGTAAAATTATTGCAATTCTATTAGAAGAATTCTTAAAATTCTAGTTTTCCATTTGGTAGACAGAATTTTGATTACAATCATTTGTTTTTGATGCTATTGCTTTATTTGTAGGCTTTTCACGTCGACGATTTCGAATTGCAAATATTACAAAAAGGTTATTGTCCTTATTGTAGGGCTCCGTCCCAAAATACATCAAACATTGATTCAACTGATGATCTCTTAACTTGATCATAATTGAATTAGATTTGAAAATATAAAACTGTTTTAGTTTAAATTTAATGGTACGCAATATAAGTTAAGTATTTATTAGTGAAAATGCAAATAATTTTTTTATCGCGGTTAATAAAATACATATTATTAAATAATTATTTATTAATCAGTTAATTAAAAATTACAAAATACAATTTTATAGATAACGCAATGTAATTAATAATCGTGAGAGCCCCAATGAATCTATAAAAGAGAAAAAAAAATATTTGTTTTTAATTAATTCGAATATTTTCAAAAATACTAACGTCCGTTTTTGCTTTTAATTTTCTTTCAATAAGTCCACAAAGAGTTTCCGACCGGACAGCGAGAGAATCAATTTTCTCTATAACCTAAAACAGGCACATTAAAAATAGAATTGAATCTACGAAACAATTCTTTAGTACTGACTTGTTGATAAGGTGACAAAGGCTGAGCTCCCATAACCACGTGACCCAATTTCGAATCGATTTTCGCATCTAATCGAGCATTTCGAATTAAATTGACAATCCAGCATTCGGCTTCATCCGGATTCATATTCAATTTTTCAGCCAACATTCCTGCACACAAATTATTTGTTAAATCATTCACAATCAAATTTGTAAATAACTTACCGATACTGATGCATTGATGAATTCTACAGAATGTCTCAAATATCATCAAACGAGCATTCTCTACAAACTCATCCAAGCAGGAAATGAGGAAAAAGTCATTCGACAACACTGTTTGACACTCGTGTAATTTCCGACGCGCCCCATCAAAATCGAAATTGACGTAAAGATGCTCCAAAAATTCAGTTATCGGATCCCTATTAAATACAAGAATAATAGAATTTCGTGCAGTTGTTATTTTTCTTAAGCACCTGTAAGTGTAGCTTTCTTGCTGGATCACCTTAACCAAGTCTTTCAATGCCGCCCTTCTGCCACGATTAATAATAACCGCTGTTGCCAAATATCTCAATATATGCGGGCACATCGTTTGGATAGCGTTCAAATAATGCGGTCTATATAAGAATGTCTCGATGATCAATTCTCTTCCCATTGCGTGATTGAAAAATACAAATAGCGACCAATGAATTAACCAAGTGCGTTGTTGAAGCAATTGCAAACTATTTCCGGCTTAAACAAAGTGGCCATTTTAGATGACTCATTACAGCAAGCTAATAAAAGGTTTATGTTTAACTGCTTACCAAATTTAATGAAAATATTTTTACACCATATTTAATAATAATGAGAAATAAAAGTACAATGTTTTATTATCTGTAGGTAGATTGTTTATATATAAATAAGTTTTCTGTAATTCGTTTTTCATTTCTTGATAATGCTTGATAAGCGCAACTATAGACTAGTCGAATGAATCCTCGCTTTTAACTGTGATATAAAACATTGTACTTTTATTTCTGTTCCATAAAATAAGTACCTAATGGATTTGAACCGGAATCGATATATTCCCTCAACTTATTAAGATCCTCCAAAGCGGACTCCCAATTTTGTACCAATATTTCGGACGCTAGTTTACCCCAAAGAACGCTTAAGTAATTCTTATCATTTTGCGGCAACACCAACATACAGAAATACAAATACGAGGTTGATACGGAATAATTACCACATTCGTAACGGTATTTCGCCAACGTATGCAGACTTTCGATCATATCAATCTCGAACTATCGAAAATAATAAATTAACGTCGATCTTGGAAATACGTTAAAGGTACGATTCTGGCTGAGAATAGCCGGAAAGGAAATAAATATAAGCAATTAAAAGTACACCATAAAAACCCTAAAAATATTCTAGGTACACAATTGTTAAAATATTAAATTAAGTAAAATTTAAAAAAATATCCGTTTGTCGAAGTAACTCTTAATAGTAGGTATTAAAGACCTGACCTAGGATCCATAGGTCAGCATCGAAAACTTGACAAATTGAGAGTAGGCAACTTAATAACCGCTACTGTATCGCGGAACATGCACTAAACGATTATCCCTATTCAGTTATTCTCAGACGGAATCGTACCGTATTAAATTAATGTACGCACATTGTACCCTTGCGACAAAAAATTGATCAACGTCTTACTGTCTCTCATATTCTCCATGTTCTTCATAACGTCGTCATTCCCCATTATAAGCAAAATGGGCTCGACTTCTTGCTGTAACTCTTGCAACTGAGACACGACATGCGCACGTCTAGATTTCAGTTCCTCCGGCAAATCGTCGTTGGGGTATAATAAACGCCTAATATCGATGGCATAATCGATCATATTCGTTTTACTCAAAATGTCCAATTTCGCTTTGAGTAGCTCGTTCTCATCGTAGATCTTAAAAGGGACGGAGACACAAAATAAATTGCCTACAGAAAAAGAGATATAACCTTTAAAATATGTACTACATACGCCTTTTGCAGAGAGGAATTCTAGCAAGGGAAATACTAAATGCCGGTCCAAATATTGGCCCATTATCGTTGTTAAGTCGAATTTAGCCATGATTTAATTGTAATTGCCAGATAATTCGAACGTATGTATTTTATTAATACATTTGACGTGCAACTCCAACACGTTTCTAAAAGATAATGGGAGATATATATATATTAATCTATCAGGGGTACCCTACTTTAGATCAAATAATGGCAGAACAGAATATAGAGAGATAGAATGTATCTCTATAGTAGTTCAATTTGCTAAGTAGATAAGTACACTTAACATAAGAGGCCTTAACTGCCACTGAAACCAAATCATCATCAATTAAATAGTTTATATCTTTATTCAATATTTTTTCTTTAAACATCATGTCTTTAGTGGTTTTTAACCTCAACATACTTCACTTTGGTATATACTACAATAATCAATATAAAATAACATAAAAATACAATATAGCAATGTTTTAACTAGATTGTCCAATATATTTATCAATTGGCTGATATTTCCACTCCGTCTCCTTCAAATACTCTAAATCCTTTCTTAGGTTTTTCACATTATTCTCTTGCATTTCCATCTGTGTTTCTACCGTAATATTGGCCACGGTGTCGTTAAACTTGACGCGTCTAATCATTAAGGTTGACGGATCTTCAACATCGCATCTGGTGGCCGGAGAATTTAAAACAGACTTCGGCAACTTGGGCGAAGACATCATCAACAAATATATGATGATGTTAATAAATGTTTTATTGGAAATATTTGAACTACTTACATTCTGCTTATGCTTATCAAAAACAATGTGCGATGTGTGCATGCGCGCGCGTGCGCATTATTAAAAAGAATAATCGTCTGACACGCACGAGTTTCCTTCAATTTCAATACAAATTATCAAATCAGTTTACCACAAGTATTAGACGTGAGTGTTACGCGTCTAGAAATTTATCGCAGCTCATGTATTTATTATTTTCGTTATGAATAACGTTTGTCACCGCAAATCGGACGAATTAGCCGACGAACGGGTCCTTTTGGAAGAGACTTTTTATGTTCTCCGCAAAAAGAATTCCGTTTTCAAAGTAAAACTAACCAACAGCGGCTTAAATCTGATCAGAGAAACCGAAAATCACATAAAAGAATCGGAAATCGCAATTTCGGATGTAATCGGCTGCAGATGTCTGCGAAGTAAGAAAGTGACCAACTCTTGCGCTACCTGCAAGGCCTTGCCAAGGTCCTCGAGCGGCAATGTTAAAGTAGTCGACGCAAATTCGGATGAGAGCGACGATTCGGATACGAGCGCTTATTTATATATTTACGCGTATATTTTGCAGTGTAATAAAGGCAACTGCCCCGTCAGAAGAGTACGTACGGTGATAACGCTCCGGTTCCGTTCCTTCGATCTGTACGAGGATAATTATCGCGAAGCGCAACGTTGGCGGAGCGCAATCAAGCAACTTATTCGCGGCGAACCGGTGGCCAATTCTGCCGCTATCCGAGATTTTTCCCCCAAAGAAAATCGGAAATTATTGGTACTGTGCAATCCAAAGAGTGGGCCCGGTAAAGGGAAGCATATATTTCAAGAAAAAGTAGCCACGTTATTGAAGGAGGCGGAAATTCCCTACGAATTGCATATAACGAAATATGCCAATTTTGCGAGGCAATTCGTGCGTCAAAGTGATATTTTTCAATGGAGTGGAATTGTCACTGTGAGTAATAATTTAAAATGATTCAGGATTAATCGTTTTTTTTTTCGAAGATAATTAATATTTTTTACTCATAGATGATTTTTTTTTAATTCCGAAACTATTAAGGGACTACCTTCATCGTCCTATTATCGTAGATCCTTCGTGAATCAACGGATAACGATCTGTACATTTTTAAATTCATATTTTCTTAGGTTTGAATTTATTTGATATATCAGTAAAAAACGTACCTTGAATTTTTTATTATTAATTTTTTTGTTGTAATCTTTTTTGTTCTCGTTTTGCGTGTTCGTTTTATTATGAAATTGAATATTGAACAACATGCAACGAATTTAATTGATATGATATTTTTTATTATTAAAACTCCGATCCGTTAATATATGAGTTTTATCAATTTTCCTTGGAATTTAAATATTATTTTTAAGGTGCTCCTTTATTGGCTTGTATTCTATTTTATTTAAGGTGTATTTAAATTGTATACAATTGATACAAATTTAATTTTTGCATTTCTGTTTTCTTTACGTAAACAACAATTAGGTAGAATACAATTTACGTTATTCGAAACATATATTTACTAAGCGTTTACTGCTCAGAAAATGTATATTTAATGTTACCGCATTCACTCAACCATACAATAATAATTACTTATGAAACAGTTAATAGTTATTGAAGTGGCAATATTAAACTAATAATTTCAAGAAAATTGTTGATCACAGGATTGCCCATTAATTAAGCTTAAATTGACAACGTACCATATATTTTTGAAATGTACCATTCTCTAAGAGGACACATAAAATGAGATCATTCTTCAAATAATGTAATAAATATTTATTCGCATAAAATTACAAAATTTACTTGCGCAAGTTCAATTAAATTATTTGGCTATTTTGCCTAGAATAAATTTTGCGTGTACATGAGTGTGTAATTTTGCATATGATTATGGTACTATTATACAATTAAATGGTCATGTTATCGCAGGAATATTAGATTAGATATCTTTAAATAGTACCGATAAGAAATCAATTAAACTACACACTTCAGGTGCTTTGAAATGAACACTAATTTTCGTACCATAAATAACCAAAATCGATGGACAATTCCTATAGGTTTTATTTCGATTTTTATTTCCAAAGCAATTATAATTATATAGTGTCCCCTTTCCGTATATTTTACCTAATTTTTATTCGCTCAACCCATTTATATTAATTAATTTGTATGTTAATATTCACTGGCTACTTTTGCAATTACCGTATATTATCGCGTATAATGCGAAAATTTTATAGTAAAAAATACTACTTAAAGTTAGGGGTTCGAGTTATTTGCGGTCTTAAAAATATAGCATCTACTACCTAATGCCTATGCAACCAAATCTACTTGACCCACTCGCAATCGGCGCCAAGCATTTGAAATTTAGTTTTTGAAATAAATTCTTGTTTCGTTAATTCGTATTGTATTATTTATAATGTTATGGAACAAGATTAACAGATCGCATTATACGTGCACATTGCATTTTAGGGCTATTTTTCTAACAAAATTTATAGTTCGCATTATATGCGATAATACATATACGGTACATATAATTCGATATGTAGTTAGCATTTTAATTTAATTTTCATTTCAACATCAACACAACTTCAATATATTATTATAGTAATTATGATAATTCTTTATTTCATGCAAAACCTTCACATAAACAAATGATAGTTTAAGAAATTGCTGTTATTATATCGTTAAAAAGCAGAAAATCATGTTCTCGCGACAAATTTCGTACAATAATAAACACGAATTATTATTTTTTAAATCCATCCATCCACGTGAACAAAATTTGTAAAATCATCACGTATTTTATAGGTCGGCGGCGATGGCATTACCTTCGAAGTCATCAATGGTCTATTCGAGCGACCAGATTGGGCGGATGTCATCCATAGAGTCCCCATAGGAGTAGTACCGGGCGGATCGGGGAATGGTCTCGCCCGTAGCATAGCCCACTCTGTACAGGAACCGTATCTAGCTGGAGCAAATGTTTTGCCCTCTGCTTTGAGCTTGGTGCGAGGCCAGATTGGGCCGTTGGACTTGGTGCGGGTTGAGACTAGGGGGGAGATTCTGTTTAGCTTCCTCAGTGTGGGTTGGGGGTTCTTGGCGGATGTGGATATCGAAAGTGAGAGGTTAGATTAGATACAGGATTGATTGAATGTACTAGAAAATAATTGATGGAAAATTGTTTCGGTTTGAGATTGTTCATCCGTGCGATATTTTACAAATTTAAATTGGCTGTTGGATTTTTAAAGTCGGTCTTTTCGATAGTACTTACCACTCTTCAATAGAACCAATTTAAAAATATACCTGATAAAGAAATCTTACTTCGAATTAAGCTTATGTACAACATACGCGTTTTTACTGCTTAAAATAACAGGCATTTAAAACCATCGTATAAAGGCACCTTAATATTCGCGCGCGCATGACTTTGACGTAACCAAAATCTTGTAATATGATTGGTCGAGCGGCAGTATGATTTGAACTGTCGTAGCGTGCGGATGTGTTTGAACACTGTTTCTTTCTTTCCTTGGGTGATATTCTATACTACTGTTTCTTACGTTCGGTCGTGCTGCATGTTACAAGATTCCGCTGAATATGTGGTATTTCTGGTTAGATTTTTCATAGAAAATGCTACAATTAATAGTTTTTAGTACGAATTATGTTGCGATCTTGATATTCTAACATTGAAAACATGTTTTTGCTATCAGATTGCGTGTATTCGGTAGCCAACGGTTCACGGTTTGGAGTGTAGCCCGGCTAATTGGATTAAAGTCTTATAGAGGTACAGTATGGTATTTACCAACAGTAGTAGGGCCGACTTCTGCTGGGGATTGCAATGTTATCCCGAAACATTGCAATGATTTAGATGTAAGTAAAACAAAATCTCGTTACATAAAAGAATGAAATGTGTGGGGATTCAATTCTATTATATGTGGTGTTATGTCTTTGAGGATATTTTAATGGAAAAGAAAATAGTAATATTCTATATTCGCGATTTAAAAAAAGGTAATGGTTGCACACAAGTTTCGTCTATGTTATTTATTGTACTAACTGCTGTTATAAGATATTTTTATGAATACATTTTTGCACACGATCAATTTTCATATGTTAATTTTATCGAAAGGGTAAAAAAATTATTACAAAAATTACCCAGACACCAATCTTCTAACACGATATCAATGTTGTACGCACATTTGCGTTACGCTTACACCAAACACACACTCTAGGACGACGTATTCTCCGACACAACACAACATCCTTCCCTCACAACGTCGCCCATCCCGGAGGCACGGCATGTGTTGCCCGGGGGCCAAAGTCAGCGTCGTGACAGCTGGTATAGTGCCACGTCACGACGTAGCACGTACTTTAGCACCGCCTGTAGTTCGTACCAGAGCATGGCCGAGTCACCGGTGGACGGTGCGCCGCCAGGAACAACAGTAGGTGTAGGCGGTAGGAAAGGTGGTTGTGGTGGTGGAGGTGGTGGTGAAGGGAAAGTGGTTGGCGGGAATTATAACGGAAATGGGATAGCGGTTAATCAGGATGCGGTGAGTTGGTAAATCGTTTAACATATCGCTTCATCATTTTTATTTCTTTTTGCTTTACAATTTGTGTTGTGCACTAAAACGAATTTATTCTTTGGATGGAACTGTTAAATTAAACACATCGTGTATGTCTCTGATTTTATCAGAAATTTTCTGCAATTATTAATACAACTCGAATCTTTCTAAATGGGTGCCTTTTTAAATCATTTTTAATAATTCAATAAAAAAAAAATGTTCTTCATAAACAAACCGATCAAATAATCACGACAATTCACATGTTTATGTATCAGGTCCGTATGCACGGCCCCGCTTCCACTTTACCCTGTCTCACCACATCCCTCGCGTCATCCCAACATCCCCTACCATGGCAGCGGGTCGATGGTCCTTTCGCAATGGTCTACACGTCCTCATGTAGCCATCTCAGCGAGGACTGCCTGTTTATACCGAACGCTAAACTCGATGACGGCGCCATATGGCTGATCATCGTCAAGGCAAATATAACTAGGCCGCAGATGTTGCAGTTCCTGCTCGGGTTTAGCAATGGGTCCCATATGAATCAAGATGTAAGTCAAAAATTGCGAAAACCTCTTTGGTTTTCGTAAATAACAGATTTTGGTATATCTTTCCGAATACATTTTCTATTATAACACATGCTATTTTTAATATCTATAATTTAAAAAAAAATCTTAGAAAAAATCTTGTTTTTTTTTACAAAATAAGTACAATTTCGTAAGCAAAGGAAAAAAATGTATCACCCCTCAGGTGGTAGGCAAATCGGTGGAAGTTCACGCAGTCCGTGCGTTCCGTATTGAACCGGACCCCGCTCAGCGCGGTGGCCACATGACTGTAGATGGCGAGCGCGTTCAATACGGCCCTGTACAGGCAGAGATATTCCCCGGATTGGGTCGCGTGATGCTACCCTGACATTATACACGCCCGAATGGCAACGCCACTTCGTCAACGTACCCCCTAATTAGTACCGATCGGGTGAATAGAAGGAATAGCCATAGCGGGGAAAGTAGACGATTCAGGGCCGGATTTGGGATGAAGATTGAGGGGGGAAGTAGAGAAGGAATCGCACTGGCAACTCTGGATCCGATTATCATCAGTTTCGATGGATTGTGAAGAGGTTAGTTCGCATTAAAAAAAAAAAAAAAGTAATTGAATTTATATCATAAAAATTGTACCAGATTATTCCAAATCTGTCATTTTATATCGTATTAAGCCAAACTATTGACATTGATAAGAATATTTGTCAGAAAACAAATGTTTTCACGTGTTTCTTTCAAGATTTATTAGATTGATAGATGTCATATGCTCTGACAGGTCCGAAACGGAAAATTTAATTTGTTCGACAAGTTTTATTGTCAACATTTGTTGAATATTGTAGTCTAATTAATATGATAGGTAGCAACAAGTTCCTCGTCGTTGAAAACATTTAATAAATCGTGTATTTTTGATTAAAATAATTATATATAAAAATACATATCGCAAAGTATTTTACTGCAATAATTTAAATATTTTTAATAATGTATGTGATTTAAAAAGTAATTGTTGAATGATATTCTTGTAAGTAATAATATATTTTTTAAATGAAATATCGTAGATTTGAAAAATTATTTAATTTGGAGCATTTGTCTTGGTTTTATATTTAAAAAAAGTACTTCTTAAATTGTTTTGTTAAAAATTTATACAACATATCTTTAGATTTTAAGAAAACGGTAACGTAATAGGTGCATTATTTTTTTAAATATATTTTATTGTCTATATATTAAGCAATTATTTTAAATTAAAATGATAGGCTTTTTAATAATAAGAGAGTAAAAACATTTGTGCATAATAATTCAGAAATATTTTATTGAAAATAATATATTAAACAGTATAGCATTCTTTTAAAAATTGTAGACTTTTCTAAGCATTCCAAACAAGTTGTAGCTGTTTTAAAATTCTTATAATAATTCTTATAAAAAAGGGGCTTTTAAGCGTCGTATCTGTATTTATAAATATAGTACAATATATAATATTTAGTTATTTATTTAAGTGAGTAATTTTTACAATAGATATATTGTTTAAAAAATGTTACTCATGTCAAATTAGATTAATAAATTCTTAATAATAATTTTGAATGAATATTAAAAGGTAGAGTAAATATATTTATCACATGCTGTTTATGCTCAGGGTAGCTATAGCTAGAAAAATATTTAGATTTTAGTGCTTAAAATATCAAAAAAGTAATATTTTAGTGTTCGTTCCTAAATATATAAACGATCCAAATATAGACAAAATCTTGTTAAGATTATACTAAATGTTTACATTTTTTGTAAACAAAAATTGCAATATTCTAGTATAGCGTTTCAATTTTAATGTATTGAAAGGATTTCTTTTCAATAGTAAATTAATTAATTGCCTAGAATTTCAAACTTATATTTCCAATTTTCTCGTGTTATATATCGAAATTGAAATTGCTGAAATGCCAAAGACGTTGATATTCTTGATACCGCCCTTAGATTAAGGATGTGAACTATAAATAAAGCAAATATTTTTTATTCCAATGAGGTCATGAGACTTGATAATAAGCTTAGGAAATAATCACCAATAATCAAAAAAATTACACTTTCTCTCGTCTATTTAAAATAATAGTGAAAATAGTTGAACTGTGATTCAAACAACTTGTAATTATTTAAATGTTGAAAAATATCTCCTATTATCCGAATTAATTATGTTTAGCGTTAATTATACATTAAAAAGAAACATCCTCATTTTTGCTACAGTATAATTTATTTAAACAATTATATCAACATCAGTACAAATATACATCTATAATAATTGTACCAAATAATACAGAAGTCACAGCTGTCATTTGTCAAAGAATTGACCACTGCCAGCTGTCTTAATGTCATATAAATTAATAAACATCAGAGAAATAATATGTGTTTTGTTTTGTAAAATTCTATAATGAAGAAAGCTGAAAATCAGTCTTTTATTGAGATCTCTTCCAATTCTGTCAGCAAAGCTGTCATATTACTGTCAACATCTTCTGCGGCACTGGAACCAATATTTAAATTTTTAAATTGAATATCGTCAGCACTGATCCGTTGAGATTGCATTAGTTTAATCATATCCACAATCTATAAAGAAAAATCTCAATTTTAAGAAATTTCTTATCGATTGTTGTGCGTATTCTGTTACCTCCTCGAGTTGCGTCTTCAATTGCAGCAACTCTATAGCCCCGCTCCGCCAATACGTTCTCAGTATCCTCAGTTTACTCTCTGCCAACTGCAACGGATTCCTTCCATGCATATCCAACTGTTTAACGTCCGCACCACCCTGAATAAGCTCCGTAATTAAATCCATGCTACTCGTACAGGCTGCCAAATGTAACGGCGTATTCTTCAGTGTATCCTGCTTATTGGGGTCCGCCTTGTGCTTCAATAGAAGTCTAACAATAGGTAAATAGCCTCTACTTGTCGCCAAATGTAACGCGCTGCGGCTTTGATCGTCCGTTGCGTTGGCACTCACGCCTTTCTCCAACAGATTCTGAACAAGGTCCGTATTATTTGTCATGACGGCCAACAGTAGCTTCTCTTGTTTAGCCGTGGATTCTTGCTGGGCAGTTTTCCGTACGATGGACATGAATCGATTGCAGGAACTGTTCCGCAGTTGGGAGCGTTTGAAACAGGAGCGGCGAACTTTCATTACATTCGTGGCTAATTCACTGTCGCTATGCGAGGACATGACTGATTTTTTTCTGGTACTCTTGCAATTTAATTAAAAACTTTATAATAACATTCTTTTACAAGTTAAACGAGTGTTCAATCAATAATAAACAATAACAATAATAAAATGTGACAGTTGTTTATAAATAGCCCATTGTCAATGACAATGTTTACATTATCATTGCCATTTGTCTAGATGCAGTGTTACTAAATGTCAGTAGTTGTAATAAATAACCGTCATAATTCTTTGTTGGATTGTTTAAAATTGTTATAATCTGTTTGTTATATTCCTTATGGTTTGTTTCATAAGTTTTATAATTATGCGATTTTTATTAGTTTGTAGCATAATTTTGGTGCGATTCTGGCTGAGAATAGCCGGATAGGAAATAGATAATTAATATAGGCCACTAAAACTACACGGTAAAAACCTTAAAAAAATTCAATTGATTTGAATATTCTAGCTACATAATTAAAATATTAAATTAATGGTTCAGTGCATCCACATTGTATAGCGACACAATTTTCAATAGTGTAATTAACATCCAGCTAATCGTCCTTACATATTAAATCAAATGTTTCTTTATATTCGAAAAATTTCCATATACATCGCTAAACGTTTGTGCAGTAGGTAACATCGCAATAACTTATAATATATAACATAATCGTTTGTACAATCCTTGTATAAGTAAGAAGGCACCGTAAATATTAGTTCATTTGTCATATTTGATGCACGTATGTCTTTTCTCAGAGTAAATGTCAAAACACCATTCCCAAAAGTAGCCCTCCGCTTAAGTTTACGACGCAATAGAGACGTTTTTATTATTGTTTCGTTATAATTTACCAAATTCGCTAAAACGCAAGCAAATTTAAGCGGTTCTTAGCGCTTTAAACGAATTCATAATGGTAACCGTGATGCATCCATTCATGTCTTTCATGGTAAATGAGCGCCGGCCGTATTATCTAACCTCGAAATACTTAAACTCGTATTTTCTTTCCAGAATGTGGAAAGTTCCCGTTCGTATATCGATAATCTCTACTCTACAGATGCGGACCAATGTCTCAAATCCATTGTCTGCATTAAGAACTCTGTAATTGGGTCGAATAGACAGAAAGAATGTGTGATAGCGCAAGGGATCGTTCCCAGACTGATTCAGTTATTAGAAGACAAGGAAATGGCCAATTCTGTGCGATTAGAAGCTGCTGTTACCATAGGCTCTTTGGCTAAGGGTAGGACATTGAAATACTTCGATTTCTGATTATAATTACAAAATATATTCGATAGCGTAAAGTGTACATCGTGTAGAACCTCTTAATTTGTAATTACAGTTATTGTATTACATTTTCTTGCAATTATGCTCCCGTTATTTTTTATTCATTGCAATTGCGCAATTGTTTTACTATTATTAGATTATATATGCAGTTATAATTATTTCCTGGCTATGTAAGACCTACTTAAGAACTAAAAATACCCACTGGTATACGTAGCATAAATGTTTGCTATTATTATTTATCAATTCTTGAATAATAACTCGATCGGACCTTCTTAACGTTGTCTGTCGAATTTTTTCGAAGTTTATCTTAAAATGTCAATTTGGTAATCCCCATGTAAAAACAGTATTCCTACAAGTTCTTAGGGACATCCCAGTACATCAAGAGACGTCGATCGATATTTTTCCTAATTATACCTGCTAATAGTATAGAATATCACCCAAATACCGTAAAAAGCATTAAGTAGCTAGGTGTACATTTCGAAGGCTATACCCCTATCTTCAGTAGCACAAGATAAAACAGAATAAAATACCTCTGTCACGAATCGTGATTGATATACTATTAAATAAATAAGTCAACATGACAGAAGTACTTAAAAATGGCATATAATATGACCTATAAATACTGATGGGGGCATAGCCCTTGAAATGTACATCTGGTTACTTAATTTTTGTTACGGTATTTGGGTGATATTCTATACTATAATTTAACAACCGAAGTGATAATTTTTTAAATATACCTACTAACTTACAAAAATGCGAAAAATGAGATAATAATTCAAACTGATTCATAGGTTTATTGCGCATGTTCAGAACATCTCGCAACTCATTAAAATTTCAAAGCAGATAGGAGGTATTGTCGCATCGCTGACGATATATAGAAAATTCAATGTTTTTCCTTGGCAAGTGTAGAAAGGATTTATAAACGTCCTCCTTTTGGACAATGAATACAAAATATCTTAGTTTACTCCGTAATTTAGTCACGCCGTAAATATGATCGTTTATTAAATTACTTTTACAACTTAACATAACGTACTACAGGAACGGACCATCATATCGAACTTCTGTTAACCCACGGCACGGTTACGATCCTCCTGAACATCTTGCTGGAAGATAACACGGACCCCCCACTCATCGACGCTTGCCTCTGCTGTCTGCGCACTCTCGCGCAACAGCACGAATCACAATCGCACACCGCCAAACATTCAACGAGCGCAAATGGCAACAGTCAGCAGCAATCCGTCGCCAACGTTACGGAATCTATAGCGACAACGACTACAGCGCAGCTGCCAATGGATCTCATGGATCACGATGGTAGCGGTTCGAATCAAGGCGGCAATTCGAACAGTAATAGCGGTGAGGTGATGGAGACTGGCAGTGTATCGGGGAAAGGGTCGGATTTGGATGGGGACGGTGGGGGATTGGCCTGTGGAGGTGGTGCGGTGGGGATTGGTGTGATTCAGTATAGCACCAAACAGTTGGAAAGGTTCGTTCGTTAGAAAATACAAGTTTCGTTAGGAAGAATAGCTGATTTTGTGTAAAAAAAATTTTTTTCTTGTATCTTAAGTAAAAGCAGCCGTAGTAGTCTATTTTGTGAGGATAAAATATATCGAATTATTAGTAAAGTAAATCCTCAGAGTTTAAAATTGTTTTTTTTTTAATATTCCAACTAATTTCGATATTGCATTTCATAATTGGGGTAACAATGGCGAAAATTAAGTAAAAAAATCACGTAGTGTTATGAAGAAACAAATTTTGTACGACCATACTATTTTTAGAAATAGACAAACCACATTAATTAGTGAATAATTTTTGTTGTTGATCGGAAGGTTGCTTCAATTTGCCGGGGAGGGTGAGAGCGTACAAAGGCGGGCGTGTGTTGCTGCGATTGTCAGTGCTGCTTGTAAAGGGGCGCAAGAACAAAATCGGTGAGTTGTTATATAAAATACGACAAAAACTACAAGATAAAGTATATTTTTTGCCATACAATTATTTATATTACCAAATATTCGTTTATGAAGACGGTTTAATTTTTTTTATTTTTTATAAGAAGTATGATATATTTTGAGTTAATAAAATTCGTAAGAACGTAATATTTTTAACATACGTTAAGGAAGATTTAGATTAAATAATGACAGATTCTGACGGTACTAGCTATGTTAAACACTTTTTCAAAAAATCTCAAAATTTAGCCTCTTGTTTTTTACTTTACAACTCTTATTAAAAACTAAAACACGTTCGAAAAAAATTCCTAAACTCTTAATATCTAAATTGGTTTATTTGAAACAGCTGAGTGTCAAATGTACACCACTGCACTATATTTATAAAATATTTCTCGACTCCTAAATTACAAAACTAAAAAATAAAACTAAAATAAACTAAAAATTACAAAATTTTGAAGTTAATAAAATTTTATATATTTTTTGACTAAAATGAAATACAAATAAAATCTACGTTATTATTAATTTTTAAATATACACAAAAATCATATTACGAAAATATCCTACCAAAACTGCTCCCGTAACAATTTCCCATTCCAACAATTTCTTTTGTTATTTATATATATTTTTCAGGTTATGCGAGGTGGGCGCAGCAAATACGCTTGCCCCACTGCTCTTGCACCCGTGCAGTGCCGTTCGTGAGCCGGCCCTGCGATGTCTGGGCGCTATGTGCGCGGACAACGGTCCAGTGGCGGCTCGTGTCGCCGCCGCCGTCCATCAACAACAAACCGTACCAGAACTGTTGGCGGCACTTGTCACCAGAGATCAACCGGTGCAAGTGCAACTGCACGCTGCCAGATGCTTAACTAATATACACAGGTAAACAATTAATAGCAATATAAAGACTAATAATTTCATAGAATTTGGGCTAGATATTCACTTGGAAATTCATAATTAATTAATTAATCTAGATTTTGTACAGCTTATGTTATTGCGAGTTATATAAATTGTAATTGTACAATTTGTACTAAATTTAATAAAACAATTTGTACATATTGATGTTTATCACTTACACACTTCTATAAGAGCTATTTTACACGACAGAATTCTATCGAAAATTACATTGAAATTTGCGAGTAAAAATATAATACAGAATTATATACAGAACTTTATCTGCATAAAAATATTTAACATTTTCATTATTTTATGCGCGATAATTCTAGCATTATAATCTAACTTGCGCTTATCGCGTCTTATTCCCTATGTATATAAGTTTCACTTTACTTAATAAACACGCATAATTAACACTTCTTTCTAAACTAAATTAAAATATCGTGGACTTAGTGCGAAGTTTGTAATTTTGAACTCTTTTTTTTTGTGCGGCGCTTTTTAATAATTGAGTGATAAATGAATCGTGGAAATAAAACTGCATCCATATTTTCTTGGTATATTTGCTCTGATTGATTGGAAATTGAAATAAACGCGCAAATACAAGAGTATTTTAAAAAAAATATTATTGTAACGCTTAAAATAACTGATAATTGAGAGACTCAAAATAACAATGGTGTATCTCAAAAAAAAGAAAGAAATTTAAGTAAAAATGTGTTTTGCTTATAAAAAGAGTTGTTTTTGAACTACAATAAAACATATTAAATAACGTTAGAAGACTTTTATTGAATTAACCATGGAAACGTTTTCAAAACCCTTATTATCTCGAAATGTATGTTGGTGGAGTTACACCGTTATTATTTCGACTCACACAATTATCTGTTTCATATTTTTACACGCAACATCTACATAAATCTCGTAGTAATTTCCGTAAATATTCTTTGCAAATATTTCTATTTCTCGTACAGAGCCGGCGCTATCCCCGCCACCTCCAATCTGATCACATACCGCACCCTGCCCTGTCTGGTCCGGCTCTGTCAGCAGCAGCCCGCGTCTGCGCAACAGCGCGCCTCAGCCGCGGACACTTTAGCACATCTCACCGAGCTGGACTCGGAGCTGCAGCAGTTAGCCGCTATCAGCAACACACTGGTGACGGCGCTCGCCGATCAACTCAGCAATGGCGGCCCCGAGGCGCGCAGGGCCGCCTTTAGAGCGTTCGCTAGCTTGGGCGCGAATGATGAGGATATCCGGAAGAGGATCATCGATACGGGCAGCATGGTCGTCATGGATAGGGTGATGGAAGGATTGGTCGATGGCCAGGAAAGCGTTAGGTGAGTGAGGATTTAACACTAGATATACCAAGAATTGATATATACCACACACATATCTCAGAAAAAAGGGAGTCATTTATAATAATAGTCAAATACATATAAATAAAAATTATCATAATGTTATCAGAAAACTTGAATTTAATTTAAAGTAAATATCTTATAAGCAAATTTTGAAACCGGTTGGTATATCTTGTGTTTAAAAAAAACATTATTTACGGTTATATTGTAGTGTTCGATTAATTTACGCTGATTTTTCAAATTTTATTTGAAAAGTACGTTAGCGTTTAAATTGGGAATTGTATTTAAGACGATTTTTTTCCAAAAGTATTGATTGAATTTCGAAAAATGCAATAGTTTCAAAAAATTATAAATTTCTTCCTATAGACTTGCGGCTGTAAGATGCTTAACATCTTTAAGCCGATCCGTGCAACAGTTACGAACCACATTTCAGGATCATAAAGTTTGGAAACCTTTAATGGATTTACTTACAACAGGTGAAGAAATCAATCGAAACAACTTTGAGGAAGTTTTTAATATTTTATTTTAAAATAATATTTAGGATCTCCGCCTCCGGAACTATTAAGCGCCGCTTCTTCCGCATTATGTAATCTTTTGTTGGAATTTTCACCAGCGAAAGAACCGATGATTCAAAGGGGCGTTATCGAACTGTTGGCCAACCTTACCAATCGTCCAGAACCGTCTCTTCGACTGAACGGAGTTTGGGCCTTGATGAATCTCGCGTTTCAAGCGGAACAAAGGTAAATGTTATTTTCACTATGATTCACTACTTACTTAATTTTTTAAAACTTTTTAGGGTGAAAAGTGAAATTCTATGCGCTTTAGGAACTGACCAAATTTTCAGGTTGGTATAATCAAATTTATATAAACAAAAGTGAAATTTGTCATTTCTAACATATTTGTCATTTTTGTCACTTTGGCATTTTTGACATATTTGTCATTTTTGATGTAACTATTTAACGATTTTCGACCGATGTTTTATACAACTACATTTTCTAGGCTATTAGCTGATACAGATGTAAGAGTTTTGATGAAAACTTTGGGTTTGTTAAGAAACTTGGTAAGTCCTAGGGAACATACGGACGCTATGATGAAGGCCCACGGGCCTCAGGTAATGCAGGCTGTCGTTTTAGTTTTGGAAGGGCCTCATGCACCGGAGGTAATAATTTGCGCGTATTTTTTGTAATGTACTGTTTATTTTGTACTATATATTTATATATTTTAGGTAAAAGAACAGGCGTTGTGTATACTTGGCAACATTGCCGATGGAGCGTACGCAAAGGATCAGATAATGGAAAATGAAGATGTTCTTAAAAAGGTAAGAGTAAAAATTAAGTGAGATAAAAGTGTTATCTCGTGAATTTATGAAATTAGTAAACATTTTTCTTGTCTCAGTTTGTCGTGATCTTCTGTGTAACTTCTGTGTAATGACTTATAATTTTTTTTTATAAATATCTATTGTAATACGGGGTTTTAGAACAATCATCTTGATAATAATGATTTTATAATAATGAATCATATATCAATGCCTTTGTGAGATCTACAAATAATTAAATTTCTTCTATTGGATAAATTAATCAATCGAGTAATTTGTGATTCTTTTTTCAACGAATTTTCGATGATCCAAAAATTAGTCTATTATAAATTTATTAACTAAAAGTATGTAAAATGAATTTTTTGATATTTAATAAATTTTGTATCCTTGTTTTAAATACATGTTATTATCAAATCTAGATAATTGAGGGAATGATTAATTTTTCTTGAAAGAGAAAAGAAAACATTATCAAAAAAAAATACCTTAAATTGTCTATTCGAGCCTGAAAAACATACTACAATATCTTCATATCTGTACCAAAACTATAAAAAAAAAATTAGGTATAAGATTTTGCCGTTATGTTGTGATATTCCATATTAGGGAAGAGAAATAAAAATACAATGCTTTATATCACAGTTAAAAACGAGGATTTATTCGACTATAGTTTCACTTATTATGCATTATCAAGAAATGAAAAACGAATTACAGAAAACTTATTTATATATAAACAATCTACCTACAGATAATATCGAATAATCGGGAGGAGATTAGGTGTACTTGGTCATTAAATAAATTATAATTGGGTTTTTTACCGTATTTGTGAATTTCTAATGATTCAAGCAAATTTAATTTCTGAATTTTTGAACAAACATGTCAAATTGTTAAATTATCTATACTAGGAAAATTATGGTGAGATTCTAAAATATGGTTAACAAAGTTTGATTTATTATTATTTTTTATTTATAACTATTAACATGTTCATTAAATCTAATTTTAAAGCTTTTTAAATTATATTTAATTAAACTAGGTACGTGATTACATGACACATTCGTCGATTGCCGTGCAACATGCAGCAATTTTCTGCATCTCGAATTTGGTGCGACGTGAAGAGCCCGGGGCGGCAGAGCGGCAACAACGCCTCAGAGAGATGAACGTGTTGGCGATCTTGCAACAGCTACTGGCGACCAGCGGCGCCGGTGCGAGTGGCAGTGGTGGGAGTGACCGGGGTGGCGGCGAAGATGCTGGTGGTGGAAGTGGTGGTGGGGAGCATATATACGATAGCGAGTAAGTAATCGATTTTGGTGTAAAAAATTGGAAGTTTTGTGTGATGAAAAATTACAGGATTTTATTTCAAACGGAAATTGTGAGTTTTGTTGAACAATTTGTTTTTATTTTCATTTTTAGGGCGAAAGCGGCTATAAGTCAGTTTACAGATCTATAGGTAAGGAAAAAAGAATCTTTAAAATTTTGACAGTCCTCTATAGCAATGTTTAAAAATATTTTGTTATATTTATTTCTCTTAATTGAACATTTCTATCCATTATGGTAGATATCATCCTATCTAAAATACTCCTTAATACGAAGAACAAAGAAACTTAAATCTTAAAATTTCTAAATTAAGCAAGAGACATCCCCTAAATAAAATTATTAAATGTGATGTTAGACTGATTATATTATTATAGTATTTGTTTGTTGTATAAAGAGTCTAAATTAAGAGAGAATCCCAGTTTAAAATTAGTTAAATCAACTTTTAAATTATGACACTGATTAAAAAAAATCTGTAAATTATTAAGTAGATTAACTTGTATTTTTAAATTATTTATTTGTGAAAATTGTTTATAATAAAAATAGTGAATATATTGGCTATTTTGTTTGGGAATATAAAGAACAATTATTATTTTTTAATTTAAAACGCGTTCGGAGACATTATATTAATGTAAAAAACAGCCGTTTTTAACTGTACATTAATCAAAAGCATATATTAATAAAAAATCACTTAAATTCCTAACAAACAAAAAATGTTGTCTTGCGAAAGTGCAGTTTTTTTCTTGTATTCCCAAATATCGTAGTTTTATTAATTGTCGTAGTTCACGTAACTGTAAAGCAGCGCAAATTAAAATAAAAACTAGAATGTTGGTTTAACCCTCAAGAAATTGCGTAATATTAAAATTAATCGTATTACAATTCCGATGGCTTTATTATTACATTTATAAATTGTAAATAACCGTTTCATTGTTTTTTTTTTTATCTATAATTTCAATAAATATATTCTATTTCAACCCTTTTCTTACAATAGTCTCCTTATTAAAAAAAAACATTAAAACGTTATCGATTTATATTACTTTTAACAACATCTTGCGGTATATAAATTCGGTCGTACGAAATTGTGTCTTTATAAATAATCGCCCAACGTTTCGCCACGTCAGCATCGATGCATTTTCTAAAGGCCATGCAATGAACGTACTTCAATTTCTCATACTTAAATCGACCGAAACCTAACGTGGCCAGAACATATCGCCAGGACTTCATCAATTTCGCGTTCGCTCCGACGTGCTTCGCATCGGGGGTGATAATTAACAGAATCCCCTCGTTGCGAAGCAATTCATAAGCATTCCGGCAACATTGTAATCGCAGTTCTGGCGTTGGAAGATACTCTAAGAGTAAACTGAATACAATAATATGAAATGTCTTCGCGGGTAAATGTGTTATTTTATTTTGCGCTGTTAAATCTGCGGGTGGATCGTTTGTAATCGTTAATTGAACAAAATCGCATTTATGCACGCTTTGATTGGCCGGCGCTAAGTCTATTGCGGTAACGTTATAACAAGTGAATCTTTCAAATGGATTATAACAACTGCCTACGTCTAACAAATCTAATTTATTTAAATGATACAGGTTGATGTTATTTTCAATTAAACTAAGGCTTGATGAATTATTCGCTTTCGAAATGGCGTTTTCGCGGCTTCGTTGATATAAAACGCCATCTAGCGTGAAGTAATCCGAACAGGTTTTATGGACCCAATTGACCCTGCAATGTTGCCGCTCTTCTTTATAATTCTCCTCCCAATGCGCAGCCAATGTCCTCATTGCTTCGGAATATTCGTCCAAACGGTCCTGATTTAAGCAGTGCTGTTCCCAGGCTAAATCCGGTCCGATTTGTTCCGCTTCTTCGCGCAACGTTTTGTGAAGATTCTTTACAATTGCGGATACTTTTAAATGATCTTCCGATGCCATTATACCATAAAAATAGTAAAAACGATCGTTATTATTAATTCTTTTCATAAAGACACTAAAAACTTGTTAAATTGTATATGTTTGTAGTATATATGTGACTTTATATACATTAAATTTAACTATAGGCAATGACAATGTGTATATAGACATTGCAAGTCCATATAAAAGAGAGAATTAAAGAATTAAAGCGGAATCACATTTCCACAAATTTCATAGGCCAGGAACAACACTCTGTTGGTGATACATAAATACATAAAGTTGGTGATACATTGTGTTGAAATATTTGATATCTAGGATAAATCCTGCTGGAATGCATGTATTATAATAATCTAGTTGATTAAAAAGCCACAGCGCTGATTGCATTTCTTTCGATCTTCATCGGGTTGGTTCGCGGAAGAGTTGGGATATTCAAAAAATAATAATTTATATTTCCAGATTATATTCATTTACCGCACCAACGCATAGTTGTGAAATATTACATGATTTGTATAGATTGGAAGAATTATGATCAATTCATGTATGCGACTATTATATATATACATTGTCATTGTTAGTGATATCAATGACAATGTATACATAGACATAAGGTTTGGGGTTGAGAAATACTTCCTTGTTATATTTAAGTGTATATTGTCTACCAGTTTCGCTTAGTATACATTTAAACCTAACAACAAGGAGTATTTCTGAACCCCAAAACCTGTCGATTTTCATCAAAATTATCGAAAAATTATCGAAAAATTACCTAAAAATTATCTAAAAAAAACATAGGTATATACCTGTTGATTTTCATCAAAATTATCGAAAAATTATCGAAAAATTATCTAAAAATTATCTAAAACAAACAGAGGTATATTATACCTGTCGATTTTCATCAAAACTATCGAAAAATTATCAAAAAATTATCTAAAAAAAAAACAAAAGTATATACCTGTCGATTTTCATCAAAATTATCGAAAAAAAAACAAAAGTATATACCTGTCGATTTTCATCAAAATTATCGAAAAATTATCGAAAAATTATCTAAAAAAAAACAAAAGTATATACCTATCGATTTTCATCAAAATTATCGAAAAATTATCGAAAAATCATCGAAAAATTATCAAAAAAAACATAGGTATATACCTGTCGATTTTCATCAAAATGATCGAAAAAATATCGAAAAATTATCGAAAAATTCTCGAAAAATGATCTAAAAATTATATAAAAAAGCAGAGGTATAACCTGTCGATTTTCATCAAAATTATCGAAAAATTATCGAAAAATTATCGAAAAATTATCTAAAGATTGCACTTTCGAGAGCTTGCACTTTCTTACGGTTTTTTCCAACTTTTTCCGTTTGAACCGGAAATCACTAAAATTGGCTTTAGACGATTTATATTAATTTTACGTTGTTTTGGTCACTTTTTAAATTTTGACCAAAATGGACCAAAAATTCGAACTTTTCCAAGGTTATAACTGTCGAAATTTTATTTTTATTTTGGAAGAAGGTATATACCTGTCGAAATTTTTTTTTTCCGGAAGAAGGGGCTTGCACTTTCTTACGATTTTTTCAACTTTTTCCGATTGAACCGGAAATCACCAAAATTTGTTTCTAGGACGATTTATAGTCATTTTACGTTGTTTCCGAAACTTTTAAAATTTTGACAAAAATCGGCAAAAAATTGATATTTTTAGAAGGGTCAAAGAATCTGCCTCTTTGCATTTTTCGACGATTTTTTCAACTTTTACCGATTGAAGCGAAATTCACTAAAATTTGTTTCTAGGACGATTTATAGTCATTTTACGTTGTTTCCGAAACTTTTAAAATTCTGACAAAAATCGGCAAAAAATTGATATTTTTAGAAGTGTCAAAGATTCTGACTCTGCATTTTTCGACGATTTTTTCAACTTTTACCGATTGAAGCGAAATTCATTAAAATTTGTTTCTAGGACGATTTATAGTCAATTTACGTTGTTTCCGAAACTTTTAAAATTTTGACAAAAATCGGCAAAAAATTGATATTTTTAGAAGGGTCAAAGAATCTGACTGCATTTTTCGACGATTTTTTCAACTTTTACCGATTGAAGCGAAATTCACTAAAATTTGTTTCTAGGACGATTTATAGTCAATTTACGTTGTTTCCGAAACTTTTAAAATTTTGACAAAAATCGGCAAAAAATTGATATTTTTAGAAGGGTCAAAGAATCTGACTCTTTGCATTTTTCGACGATTTTTTCAACTTTTACCGATTGAAGCGAAATTCACTAAAATTTGTTTCTAGGACGATTTATAGTCATTTTACGTTGTTTCCGAAACTTTTAAAATTCTGACAAAAATCGGCAAAAAATTGATATTTTTAGAAGTGTCAAAGATTCTGACTGCATTTTTCGACGATTTTTTCAACTTTTACCGATTGAAGCGAAATTCACTAAAATTTGTTTCTAGGACGATTTATAGTCAATTTACGTTGTTTCCGAAACTTTTAAAATTTTGACAAAAATCGGCAAAAAATTGATATTTTTAGAAGGGTCAAAGAATCTGACTGCATTTTTCGACGATTTTTTCAACTTTTACCGATTGAAGCGAAATTCACTAAAATTTGTTTCTAGGACGATTTATAGTCATTTTACGTTGTTTCCGAAACTTTTAAAATTTTGACAAAAATCGGCAAAAAATTGATATTTTTAGAAGGGTCAAAGAATCTGACTCTGCATTTTTCGACGATTTTTTCAACTTTTACCGATTGAAGCGAAATTCACTAAAATTTATTTCTAGGACGATTTATAGTCAATTTACGTTGTTTTCGAAACTTTTAAAATTTTGACAAAAATCGGCAAAAAATTGATATTTTTAGAAGGGTCAAAGAATCCGACTCTTTGCATTTTTCGACGATTTTTTCAACTTTTACCGATTGAAGCGAAATTCACTAAAATTTGTTTCTAGGACGAATTATGGTCATTTTACGTTGTTTCCGAAACTTTTAAAATTTTGACAAAAATCGGCAAAAAATTGATATTTTTAGAAGGGTCAAAGAATCTGACTCTTTGCATTTTTCGACGATTTTTTCAACTTTTACCGATTGAAGCGAAATTCACTAAAATTTGTTTCTAGGACGATTTATGGTCATTTTACGTAGTTTCCGAAACTTTTAAAATTTTGACAAAAATCGGCAAAAAATTGATATTTTTAGAAGGGTCAAAGAATCTGACTGCATTTTTCGACGATTTTTTCAACTTTTACCGATTGAAGCGAAATTCACTAAAATTTGTTTCTAGGACGAATTATGGTCATTTTACGTTGTTTCCGAAACTTTTAAAATTTTGACAAAAATCGGCAAAAAATTGATATTTTTAGAAGGGTCAAAGAATCTGACTCTTTGAATTTTCGACGATTTTTTCAACTTTTACCGATTGAAGCGAAATTCACTAAAATTTGTTTCTAGGACGATTTATAATCAATTTACGTTGTTTCCGAAACTTTTAAAATTTTGACAAAAATCGGCAAAAAATTGATATTTTTAGAAGGGTCAAAGAATCCGACTCTTTGCATTTTTCGACGATTTTTTCAACTTTTACCGATTGAAGCGAAATTCACTAAAATTTGTTTCTAGGACGAGTTATGGTCATTTTACGTTGTTTCCGAAACTTTTAAAATTTTTACAAAAATCGGCAAAAAATTGATATTTTTAGAAGGGTCAAAGAATCTGCCTCTTTGCATTTTTCGACGATTTTTTCAACTTTTACCGATTGAAGCGAAATTCACTAAAATTTGTTTCTAGGACGATTTATAGTCATTTTACGTAGTTTCCGAAACTTTTAAAATTTTGACAAAAATCGGCAAAAAATTTATATTTTTAGAAGGGTCAAAGAATCTGACTCTTTGCATTTTTCGACGATTTTTTCAACTTGTACCGATTGAAGCGAAATTCACTAAAATTTGTTTCTAGGACGATTTATGGTCATTTTACGTAGTTTCCGAAACTTTTAAAATTTTGACAAAAATCGGCAAAAAATTGATATTTTTAGAAGGGTCAAAGAATCCGACTCTTTGCATTTTTCGACGATTTTTTCAACTTTTACCGATTGAAGCGAAATTCACTAAAATTTGTTTCTAGGACGAGTTATGGTCATTTTACGTTGTTTCCGAAACTTTTAAAATTTTTACAAAAATCGGCAAAAAATTGATATTTTTAGAAGGGTCAAAGAATCTGCCTCTTTGCATTTTTCGACGATTTTTTCAACTTTTACCGATTGAAGCGAAATTCACTAAAATTTGTTTCTAGGACGATTTATAGTCATTTTACGTAGTTTCCGAAACTTTTAAAATTTTGACAAAAATCGGCAAAAAATTGATATTTTTAGAAGGGTCAAAGAATCTGACTCTTTGCATTTTTCGACGATTTTTTCAACTTTTACCGATTGAAGCGAAATTCACTAAAATTTGTTTCTAGGACGATTTATAGTCATTTTACGTAGTTTCCGAAACTTTTAAAATTTTGACAAAAATCGGCAAAAAATTGATATTTTTAGAAGGGTCAAAGAATCCGACTCTTTGCATTTTTCGACGATTTTTTCAACTTTTACCGATTGAAGCGAAATTCACTAAAATTTGTTTCTAGGACGAGTTATGGTCATTTTACGTTGTTTCCGAAATTTTCTAAAATTTTTACAAAAATCGGCAAAAAATTGATATTTTTAGAAGGGTCAAAGAATCTGACTCTTTGCATTTTTCGACGATTTTTTCAACTTTTACCGATTGAAGCGAAATTCACTAAAATTTGTTTCTAGGACGATTTATAATCAATTTACGTTGTTTCCGTAACTTTTAAAATTTTGACAAAAATCGGCAAAAAATTGATATTTTTAGAAGGGTCAAAGAATCTGACTCTTTGCATTTTTCGACGATTTTTTCAACTTGTACCGATTGAAGCGAAATTCACTAAAATTTGTTTCTAGGACGATTTATGGTCATTTTACGTTGTTTCCGAAACTTTTAAAATTTTGACAAAAATCGGCAAAAAATGCAGTCAGATTCTTTGACCCTTCTAAAAATATCAATTTTTTGCCGATTTTTGTCAAAATTTTAAAAGTTTCGGAAACAACGTAAATTGATTATAAATCGTCCTAGAAACAAATTTTAGTGAATTTCGCTTCAATCGGTAAAAGTTGAAAAAATCGTCGAAAAATGCAAAGAGTCCGATTCTTTGACCCTTCTAAAATATCATTTTTTTGCCGATTTTTGTCAAAATTTTAAAAGTTTCGGAAACAACGTAAAATGACCATAAATCGTCCTAGAAACAAATTTTAGTGAATTTCGCTTCAATCGGTAAAAGTTGAAAAAATCGTCGAAAAATGCAAAGTCAGATTCTTTGACCCTTCTAAAAATATCAATTTTTTGCCGATTTTTGTTAAAATTTTAAAAGTTACGGAAACAACGTAAATTGATTATAAATCGTCCTAGAAACAAATTTTAGTGAATTTCGCTTCAATCGGTAAAAGTTGAAAAAATCGTCGAAAAATGCAGTCAGATTCTTTGACCCTTCTAAAAATATCAATTTTTTGCCGATTTTTGTAAAAATTTTAAAAGTTTCGGAAACAACGTAAAATGACCATAACTCGTCCTAGAAACAAATTTTAGTGAATTTCGCTTCAATCGGTAAAAGTTGAAAAAATCGTCGAAAAATGCAAAGAGTCGGATTCTTTGACCCTTCTAAAAATATCAATTTTTTGCCGATTTTTGTCAAAATTTTAAAAGTTTCGGAAACAACGTAAAATGACCATAAATCGTCCTAGAAACAAATTTTAGTGAATTTCGCTTCAATCGGTACAAGTTGAAAAAATCGTCGAAAAATACAAAGAGTCACATTCTTTGTCCCTTCTAAAAATATCATTTTTTTGCCGATTTTTGTCAAAATTTTAAAAGTTTCGGAAACAACGTAAATTGGCCATAAATCGTCCTAGAAACAAATTTTAGTGAATTTCGCTTCAATCGGTACAAGTTGAAAAAATCGTCGAAAAATGCAGTCAGATTCTTTGACCCTTCTAAAAATATCAATTTTTTGCCGATTTTTGTCAAAATTTTAAAAGTTTCGGAAACAAGGTAAAATGACCATAAATCGTCCTAGAAACAAATTTTAGTGAATTTCGCTTCAATCGGTACAAGTTGAAAAAATCGTCGAAAAATGCAGAGTCGGATTCTTTGACCCTTCTAAAAATATCCATTTTTTGCCGATTTTTGTCAAAATTTTAAAAGTTTCGGAAACAACGTAAAATGACCATAAATCGTCCTAGAAACAAATTTTAGTGAATTTCGCTTCAATCGGTAAAAGTTGAAAAAATCGTCGAAAAATGCAGAGTCGGATTCTTTGACCCTTCTAAAAATATCAATTTTTTGCCGATTTTTGTCAAAATTTTAAAAGTTTCGGAAACGACGTAAAATGACCATAAATCGTCCTAGAAACAAATTTTAGTGAATTTCGCTTCAATCGGTAAAAGTTGAAAAAATCGTCGAAAAATGCAGAGTCGGATTCTTTGACCCTTCTAAAAATATCAATTTTTTGCCGATTTTTGTCAAAATTTTAAAAGTTTCGGAAACAACGTAAATTGATTATAAATCGTCCTAGAAACAAATTTTAGTGAATTTCGCTTCAATCGGTAAAAGTTGAAAAAATCGTCGAAAAATGCAAAGAGTCCGATTCTTTGACCCTTCTAAAATATCATTTTTTTGCCGATTTTTGTCAAAATTTTAAAAGTTTCGGAAACAACGTAAAATGACCATAAATCGTCCTAGAAACAAATTTTAGTGAATTTCGCTTCAATCGGTAAAAGTTGAAAAAATCGTCGAAAAATGCAAAGTCAGATTCTTTGACCCTTCTAAAAATATCAATTTTTTGCCGATTTTTGTTAAAATTTTAAAAGTTACGGAAACAACGTAAATTGATTATAAATCGTCCTAGAAACAAATTTTAGTGAATTTCGCTTCAATCGGTAAAAGTTGAAAAAATCGTCGAAAAATGCAGTCAGATTCTTTGACCCTTCTAAAAATATCAATTTTTTGCCGATTTTTGTAAAAATTTTAAAAGTTTCGGAAACAACGTAAAATGACCATAACTCGTCCTAGAAACAAATTTTAGTGAATTTCGCTTCAATCGGTAAAAGTTGAAAAAATCGTCGAAAAATGCAAAGAGTCGGATTCTTTGACCCTTCTAAAAATATCAATTTTTTGCCGATTTTTGTCAAAATTTTAAAAGTTTCGGAAACAACGTAAAATGACCATAAATCGTCCTAGAAACAAATTTTAGTGAATTTCGCTTCAATCGGTACAAGTTGAAAAAATCGTCGAAAAATACAAAGAGTCACATTCTTTGTCCCTTCTAAAAATATCATTTTTTTGCCGATTTTTGTCAAAATTTTAAAAGTTTCGGAAACAACGTAAATTGGCCATAAATCGTCCTAGAAACAAATTTTAGTGAATTTCGCTTCAATCGGTACAAGTTGAAAAAATCGTCGAAAAATGCAGTCAGATTCTTTGACCCTTCTAAAAATATCAATTTTTTGCCGATTTTTGTCAAAATTTTAAAAGTTTCGGAAACAAGGTAAAATGACCATAAATCGTCCTAGAAACAAATTTTAGTGAATTTCGCTTCAATCGGTACAAGTTGAAAAAATCGTCGAAAAATGCAGAGTCGGATTCTTTGACCCTTCTAAAAATATCCATTTTTTGCCGATTTTTGTCAAAATTTTAAAAGTTTCGGAAACAACGTAAAATGACCATAAATCGTCCTAGAAACAAATTTTAGTGAATTTCGCTTCAATCGGTAAAAGTTGAAAAAATCGTCGAAAAATGCAGAGTCGGATTCTTTGACCCTTCTAAAAATATCAATTTTTTGCCGATTTTTGTCAAAATTTTAAAAGTTTCGGAAACAACGTAAAATGACCATAAATCGTCCTAGAAACAAATTTTAGTGAATTTCGCTTCAATCGGTAAAAGTTGAAAAAATCGTCGAAAAATGCAGAGTCGGATTCTTTGACCCTTCTAAAAATATCAATTTTTTGCCGATTTTTGTCAAAATTTTAAAAGTTTCGGAAACAACGTAAAATGACTATAAATCATCCTAGAAACAAATTTTAGTGAATTTCGCTTCAATCGGTAAAAGTTGAAAAAATCGTTGAAAAATGCAAAGTCAGATTCTTTGACCCTTCTAAAAATATCAATTTTTTGCCGATTTTTGTCAAAATTTTAAAAGTTTCGGAAACAACGTAAAATGACCATAAATCGTCCTAGAAACAAATTTTAGTGAATTTCGCTTCAATCGGTACAAGTTGAAAAAATCGTCGAAAAATACAAAGAGTCACATTCTTTGTCCCTTCTAAAAATATCATTTTTTTGCCGATTTTTGTCAAAATTTTAAAAGTTTCGGAAACAACGTAAAATGACCATAAATCGTCCTAGAAACAAATTTTAGTGAATTTCGCTTCAATCGGTAAAAGTTGAAAAAATCGTCGAAAAATGCAGAGTCGGATTCTTTGACCCTTCTAAAAATATCAATTTTTTGCCGATTTTTGTCAAAATTTTAAAAGTTACGGAAACAACGTAAAATGACCATAAATCGTCCTAGAAACAAATTTTAGTGAATTTCGCTTCAATCGGTACAAGTTGAAAAAATCGTCGAAAAATGCAGTCAGATTCTTTGACCCTTCTAAAAATATCAATTTTTTGCCGATTTTTGTCAAAATTTTAAAAGTTTCGGAAACAACGTAAAATGACCATAAATCGTCCTAGAAACAAATTTTAGTGAATTTCGCTTCAATCGGTACAAGTTGAAAAAATCGTCGAAAAATACAAAGAGTCACATTCTTTGTCCCTTCTAAAAATATCATTTTTTTGCCGATTTTTGTCAAAATTTTAAAAGTTTCGGAAACAACGTAAATTGGCCATAAATCGTCCTAGAAACAAATTTTAGTGAATTTCGCTTCAATCGGTACAAGTTGAAAAAATCGTCGAAAAATGCAGTCAGATTCTTTGACCCTTCTAAAAATATCAATTTTTTGCCGATTTTTGTCAAAATTTTAAAAGTTTCGGAAACAAGGTAAAATGACCATAAATCGTCCTAGAAACAAATTTTAGTGAATTTCGCTTCAATCGGTACAAGTTGAAAAAATCGTCGAAAAATGCAGAGTCGGATTCTTTGACCCTTCTAAAAATATCCATTTTTTGCCGATTTTTGTCAAAATTTTAAAAGTTTCGGAAACAACGTAAAATGACCATAAATCGTCCTAGAAACAAATTTTAGTGAATTTCGCTTCAATCGGTAAAAGTTGAAAAAATCGTCGAAAAATGCAGAGTCGGATTCTTTGACCCTTCTAAAAATATCAATTTTTTGCCGATTTTTGTCAAAATTTTAAAAGTTTCGGAAACAACGTAAAATGACCATAAATCGTCCTAGAAACAAATTTTAGTGAATTTCGCTTCAATCGGTAAAAGTTGAAAAAATCGTCGAAAAATGCAGAGTCGGATTCTTTGACCCTTCTAAAAATATCAATTTTTTGCCGATTTTTGTCAAAATTTTAAAAGTTTCGGAAACAACGTAAAATGACTATAAATCATCCTAGAAACAAATTTTAGTGAATTTCGCTTCAATCGGTAAAAGTTGAAAAAATCGTTGAAAAATGCAAAGTCAGATTCTTTGACCCTTCTAAAAATATCAATTTTTTGCCGATTTTTGTCAAAATTTTAAAAGTTTCGGAAACAACGTAAAATGACCATAAATCGTCCTAGAAACAAATTTTAGTGAATTTCGCTTCAATCGGTACAAGTTGAAAAAATCGTCGAAAAATACAAAGAGTCACATTCTTTGTCCCTTCTAAAAATATCATTTTTTTGCCGATTTTTGTCAAAATTTTAAAAGTTTCGGAAACAACGTAAAATGACCATAAATCGTCCTAGAAACAAATTTTAGTGAATTTCGCTTCAATCGGTAAAAGTTGAAAAAATCGTCGAAAAATGCAGAGTCGGATTCTTTGACCCTTCTAAAAATATCAATTTTTTGCCGATTTTTGTCAAAATTTTAAAAGTTACGGAAACAACGTAAAATGACCATAAATCGTCCTAGAAACAAATTTTAGTGAATTTCGCTTCAATCGGTACAAGTTGAAAAAATCGTCGAAAAATGCAGTCAGATTCTTTGACCCTTCTAAAAATATCAATTTTTTGCCGATTTTTGTCAAAATTTTAAAAGTTTCGGAAACAACGTAAATTGATTATAAATCGTCCTAGAAACAAATTTTAGTGAATTTCGCTTCAATCGGTAAAAGTTGAAAAAATCGTCGAAAAATGCAAAGAGTCAGATTCTTTGACCCTTCTAAAAATATCAATTTTTTGCCGATTTTTGTCAAAATTTTAAAAGTTTCGGAAACAACGTAAATTGATTATAAATCGTCCTAGAAACAAATTTTAGTGAATTTCGCTTCAATCGGTAAAAGTTGAAAAAATCGTCGAAAAATGCAGAGTCGGATTCTTTGACCCTTCTAAAAATATCAATTTTTTGCCGATTTTTGTCAAAATTTTAAAAGTTTCGGAAACAACGTAAATTGATTATAAATCGTCCTAGAAACAAATTTTAGTGAATTTCGCTTCAATCGGTAAAAGTTGAAAAAATCGTCGAAAAATGCAGAGTCGGATTCTTTGACCCTTCTAAAAATATCAATTTTTTGCCGATTTTTGTCAAAATTTTAAAAGTTTCGGAAACAACGTAAATTGATTATAAATCGTCCTAGAAACAAATTTTAGTGAATTTCGCTTCAATCGGTAAAAGTTGAAAAAATCGTCGAAAAATGCAAAGAGTCGGATTCTTTGACCCTTCTAAAAATATCAATTTTTTGCCGATTTTTGTCAAAATTTTAAAAGTTTCGGAAACAACGTAAATTGATTATAAATCGTCCTAGAAACAAATTTTAGTGAATTTCGCTTCAATCGGTAAAAGTTGAAAAAATCGTCGAAAAATGCAGAGTCGGATTCTTTGACCCTTCTAAAAATATCAATTTTTTGCCGATTTTTGTCAAAATTTTAAAAGTTTCGGAAACAACGTAAAATGACCATAAATCGTCCTAGAAACAAATTTTAGTGAATTTCGCTTCAATCGGTAAAAGTTGAAAAAATCGTCGAAAAATGCAAAGTCAGATTCTTTGACCCTTATAAAAATATCAATTTTTTGCGGATTTTTGTCAAAATTTTAAAAGTTTCGGAAACAACGTAAAATGACCATAAATCGTCCTAGAAACAAATTTTAGTGAATTTCGCTTCAATCGGTAAAAGTTGAAAAAATCGTCGAAAAATGCAAAGTCAGATTCTTTGACCCTTCTAAAAATATCAATTTTTTTGCCGATTTTTGTCAAAATTTTAAAAGTTTCGGAAACAACGTAAAATGACTATAAATCGTTCTAGGAACAAATTTTAGTGAATTTCGCTTCAATCGGTAAAAGTTGAAAAAATCGTCGAAAAATGCAAAGAGTAGGATTCTTTGACCCTTCTAAAAATATCAATTTTTTGCCGATTTTTGTCAAAATTTTAAAAGTTTCGGAAACAACGTAAAATGATTATAAATCGTTCTAGAAACAAATTTTAGTGAATTTCGCTTCAATCGGTAAAAGTTGAAAAAATCGTCGAAAAATGCAGAGTCGGATTCTTTGACCCTTCTAAAAATATCAATTTTTTGCCGATTTTTGTCAAAATTTTAAAAGTTTCGGAAACAACGTAAATTGATTATAAATCGTCCTAGAAACAAATTTTAGTGAATTTCGCTTCAATCGGTAAAAGTTGAAAAAATCGTCGAAAAATGCAGTCGGATTCTTTGACCCTTCTAAAAATATCAATTTTTTTGCCGATTTTTGTCAAAATTTTAAAAGTTTCGGAAACAACGTAAAATGACTATAAATCGTTCTAGGAACAAATTTTAGTGAATTTCGCTTCAATCGGTAAAAGTTGAAAAAATCGTCGAAAAATGCAAAGAGTCCGATTCTTTGACCCTTCTAAAATATCATTTTTTTGCCGATTTTTGTCAAAATTTTAAAAGTTTCGGAAACAACGTAAAATGACCATAAATCGTCCTAGAAACAAATTTTAGTGAATTTCGCTTCAATCGGTAAAAGTTGAAAAAATCGTCGAAAAATGCAAAGTCAGATTCTTTGACCCTTCTAAAAATATCAATTTTTTGCCGATTTTTGTTAAAATTTTAAAAGTTACGGAAACAACGTAAATTGATTATAAATCGTCCTAGAAACAAATTTTAGTGAATTTCGCTTCAATCGGTAAAAGTTGAAAAAATCGTCGAAAAATGCAGTCAGATTCTTTGACCCTTCTAAAAATATCAATTTTTTGCCGATTTTTGTAAAAATTTTAAAAGTTTCGGAAACAACGTAAAATGACCATAACTCGTCCTAGAAACAAATTTTAGTGAATTTCGCTTCAATCGGTAAAAGTTGAAAAAATCGTCGAAAAATGCAAAGAGTCGGATTCTTTGACCCTTCTAAAAATATCAATTTTTTGCCGATTTTTGTCAAAATTTTAAAAGTTTCGGAAACAACGTAAAATGACCATAAATCGTCCTAGAAACAAATTTTAGTGAATTTCGCTTCAATCGGTACAAGTTGAAAAAATCGTCGAAAAATACAAAGAGTCACATTCTTTGTCCCTTCTAAAAATATCATTTTTTTGCCGATTTTTGTCAAAATTTTAAAAGTTTCGGAAACAACGTAAATTGGCCATAAATCGTCCTAGAAACAAATTTTAGTGAATTTCGCTTCAATCGGTACAAGTTGAAAAAATCGTCGAAAAATGCAGTCAGATTCTTTGACCCTTCTAAAAATATCAATTTTTTGCCGATTTTTGTCAAAATTTTAAAAGTTTCGGAAACAAGGTAAAATGACCATAAATCGTCCTAGAAACAAATTTTAGTGAATTTCGCTTCAATCGGTACAAGTTGAAAAAATCGTCGAAAAATGCAGAGTCGGATTCTTTGACCCTTCTAAAAATATCCATTTTTTGCCGATTTTTGTCAAAATTTTAAAAGTTTCGGAAACAACGTAAAATGACCATAAATCGTCCTAGAAACAAATTTTAGTGAATTTCGCTTCAATCGGTAAAAGTTGAAAAAATCGTCGAAAAATGCAGAGTCGGATTCTTTGACCCTTCTAAAAATATCAATTTTTTGCCGATTTTTGTCAAAATTTTAAAAGTTTCGGAAACAACGTAAAATGACCATAAATCGTCCTAGAAACAAATTTTAGTGAATTTCGCTTCAATCGGTAAAAGTTGAAAAAATCGTCGAAAAATGCAGAGTCGGATTCTTTGACCCTTCTAAAAATATCAATTTTTTGCCGATTTTTGTCAAAATTTTAAAAGTTTCGGAAACAACGTAAAATGACTATAAATCATCCTAGAAACAAATTTTAGTGAATTTCGCTTCAATCGGTAAAAGTTGAAAAAATCGTTGAAAAATGCAAAGTCAGATTCTTTGACCCTTCTAAAAATATCAATTTTTTGCCGATTTTTGTCAAAATTTTAAAAGTTTCGGAAACAACGTAAAATGACCATAAATCGTCCTAGAAACAAATTTTAGTGAATTTCGCTTCAATCGGTACAAGTTGAAAAAATCGTCGAAAAATACAAAGAGTCACATTCTTTGTCCCTTCTAAAAATATCATTTTTTTGCCGATTTTTGTCAAAATTTTAAAAGTTTCGGAAACAACGTAAAATGACCATAAATCGTCCTAGAAACAAATTTTAGTGAATTTCGCTTCAATCGGTAAAAGTTGAAAAAATCGTCGAAAAATGCAGAGTCGGATTCTTTGACCCTTCTAAAAATATCAATTTTTTGCCGATTTTTGTCAAAATTTTAAAAGTTACGGAAACAACGTAAAATGACCATAAATCGTCCTAGAAACAAATTTTAGTGAATTTCGCTTCAATCGGTACAAGTTGAAAAAATCGTCGAAAAATGCAGTCAGATTCTTTGACCCTTCTAAAAATATCAATTTTTTGCCGATTTTTGTCAAAATTTTAAAAGTTTCGGAAACAACGTAAATTGATTATAAATCGTCCTAGAAACAAATTTTAGTGAATTTCGCTTCAATCGGTAAAAGTTGAAAAAATCGTCGAAAAATGCAAAGAGTCAGATTCTTTGACCCTTCTAAAAATATCAATTTTTTGCCGATTTTTGTCAAAATTTTAAAAGTTTCGGAAACAACGTAAATTGATTATAAATCGTCCTAGAAACAAATTTTAGTGAATTTCGCTTCAATCGGTAAAAGTTGAAAAAATCGTCGAAAAATGCAGAGTCGGATTCTTTGACCCTTCTAAAAATATCAATTTTTTGCCGATTTTTGTCAAAATTTTAAAAGTTTCGGAAACAACGTAAATTGATTATAAATCGTCCTAGAAACAAATTTTAGTGAATTTCGCTTCAATCGGTAAAAGTTGAAAAAATCGTCGAAAAATGCAGAGTCGGATTCTTTGACCCTTCTAAAAATATCAATTTTTTGCCGATTTTTGTCAAAATTTTAAAAGTTTCGGAAACAACGTAAATTGATTATAAATCGTCCTAGAAACAAATTTTAGTGAATTTCGCTTCAATCGGTAAAAGTTGAAAAAATCGTCGAAAAATGCAAAGAGTCGGATTCTTTGACCCTTCTAAAAATATCAATTTTTTGCCGATTTTTGTCAAAATTTTAAAAGTTTCGGAAACAACGTAAATTGATTATAAATCGTCCTAGAAACAAATTTTAGTGAATTTCGCTTCAATCGGTAAAAGTTGAAAAAATCGTCGAAAAATGCAGAGTCGGATTCTTTGACCCTTCTAAAAATATCAATTTTTTGCCGATTTTTGTCAAAATTTTAAAAGTTTCGGAAACAACGTAAAATGACCATAACTCGTCCTAGAAACAAATTTTAGTGAATTTCGCTTCAATCGGTAAAAGTTGAAAAAATCGTCGAAAAATGCAAAGTCAGATTCTTTGACCCTTATAAAAATATCAATTTTTTGCGGATTTTTGTCAAAATTTTAAAAGTTTCGGAAACAACGTAAAATGACCATAAATCGTCCTAGAAACAAATTTTAGTGAATTTCGCTTCAATCGGTAAAAGTTGAAAAAATCGTCGAAAAATGCAAAGTCAGATTCTTTGACCCTTCTAAAAATATCAATTTTTTTGCCGATTTTTGTCAAAATTTTAAAAGTTTCGGAAACAACGTAAAATGACTATAAATCGTTCTAGGAACAAATTTTAGTGAATTTCGCTTCAATCGGTAAAAGTTGAAAAAATCGTCGAAAAATGCAAAGAGTAGGATTCTTTGACCCTTCTAAAAATATCAATTTTTTGCCGATTTTTGTCAAAATTTTAAAAGTTTCGGAAACAACGTAAAATGATTATAAATCGTTCTAGAAACAAATTTTAGTGAATTTCGCTTCAATCGGTAAAAGTTGAAAAAATCGTCGAAAAATGCAGAGTCGGATTCTTTGACCCTTCTAAAAATATCAATTTTTTGCCGATTTTTGTCAAAATTTTAAAAGTTTCGGAAACAACGTAAATTGATTATAAATCGTCCTAGAAACAAATTTTAGTGAATTTCGCTTCAATCGGTAAAAGTTGAAAAAATCGTCGAAAAATGCAGTCGGATTCTTTGACCCTTCTAAAAATATCAATTTTTTTGCCGATTTTTGTCAAAATTTTAAAAGTTTCGGAAACAACGTAAAATGACTATAAATCGTTCTAGGAACAAATTTTAGTGAATTTCGCTTCAATCGGTAAAAGTTGAAAAAATCGTCGAAAAATGCAGAGTCGGATTCTTTGACCCTTCTAAAAATATCAATTTTTTGCCGATTTTTGACAAAATTTTAAAAGCTTCGGAAACAACGTAAATTGATTATAAATCGTCCTAGAAACAAATTTTAGTGAATTTCGCTTCAATCGGTAAAAGTTGAAAAAATCGTCGAAAAATGCAAAGAGTCGGATTCTTTGACCCTTCTAAAAATATCAATTTTTTGCCGATTTTTGTCAAAATTTTAAAAGTTTCGGAAACAACGTAAAATGACCATAAATCGTCCTAGAAACAAATTTTAGTGAATTTCGCTTCAATCGGTAAAAGTTGAAAAAATCGTCGAAAAATGCAGTCTGATTTTGAGCCTTCTAAAAATATCAATTTTTTGCCGATTTTTGTCAAAATTTTAAAAGTTTCGGAAACAACGTAAAATGACCATAAATCGTCCTAGAAACAAATTTTAGTGAATTTCGCTTCAATCGGTAAAAGTTGAAAAAATCGTCGAAAAATGCAAAGTCAGATTCTTTGACCCTTCTAAAAATATCAATTTTTTTGCCGATTTTTGTCAAAATTTTAAAAGTTTCGGAAACAACGTAAAATGACTATAAATCGTTCTAGGAACAAATTTTAGTGAATTTCGCTTCAATCGGTAAAAGTTGAAAAAATCGTCGAAAAATGCAAAGAGTAGGATTCTTTGACCCTTCTAAAAATATCAATTTTTTGCCGATTTTTGTCAAAATTTTAAAAGTTTCGGAAACAACGTAAAATGATTATAAATCGTTCTAGAAACAAATTTTAGTGAATTTCGCTTCAATCGGTAAAAGTTGAAAAAATCGTCGAAAAATGCAGAGTCGGATTCTTTGACCCTTCTAAAAATATCAATTTTTTGCCGATTTTTGTCAAAATTTTAAAAGTTTCGGAAACAACGTAAATTGATTATAAATCGTCCTAGAAACAAATTTTAGTGAATTTCGCTTCAATCGGTAAAAGTTGAAAAAATCGTCGAAAAATGCAGTCGGATTCTTTGACCCTTCTAAAAATATCAATTTTTTTGCCGATTTTTGTCAAAATTTTAAAAGTTTCGGAAACAACGTAAAATGACTATAAATCGTTCTAGGAACAAATTTTAGTGAATTTCGCTTCAATCGGTAAAAGTTGAAAAAATCGTCGAAAAATGCAGAGTCGGATTCTTTGACCCTTCTAAAAATATCAATTTTTTGCCGATTTTTGACAAAATTTTAAAAGCTTCGGAAACAACGTAAATTGATTATAAATCGTCCTAGAAACAAATTTTAGTGAATTTCGCTTCAATCGGTAAAAGTTGAAAAAATCGTCGAAAAATGCAAAGAGTCGGATTCTTTGACCCTTCTAAAAATATCAATTTTTTGCCGATTTTTGTCAAAATTTTAAAAGTTTCGGAAACAACGTAAAATGACCATAAATCGTCCTAGAAACAAATTTTAGTGAATTTCGCTTCAATCGGTAAAAGTTGAAAAAATCGTCGAAAAATGCAGTCTGATTTTGAGCCTTCTAAAAATATCAATTTTTTGCCGATTTTTGTCAAAATTTTAAAAGTTTCGGAAACAACGTAAAATGACCATAAATCGTCCTAGAAACAAATTTTAGTGAATTTCGCTTCAATCGGTAAAAGTTGAAAAAATCGTCGAAAAATGCAAAGTCTGATTTTGACCCTTCTAAAAATATCAATTTTTTGCCGATTTTTGTCAAAATTTTAAAAGTTTCGGAAACAACGTAAATTGATTATAAATCGTCCTAGAAACAAATTTTAGTGAATTTCGCTTCAATCGGTAAAAGTTGAAAAAATCGTCGAAAAATGCAAAGTCAGATTCTTTGACCCTTATAAAAATATCAATTTTTTGCGGATTTTTGTCAAAATTTTAAAAGTTTCGGAAACAACGTAAAATGACCATAAATCGTCCTAGAAACAAATTTTAGTGAATTTCGCTTCAATCGGTAAAAGTTGAAAAAATCGTCGAAAAATGCAAAGTCAGATTCTTTGACCCTTCTAAAAATATCAATTTTTTTGCCGATTTTTGTCAAAATTTTAAAAGTTTCGGAAACAACGTAAAATGACTATAAATCGTTCTAGGAACAAATTTTAGTGAATTTCGCTTCAATCGGTAAAAGTTGAAAAAATCGTCGAAAAATGCAGAGTTCCGAGTTCTTTGACCCTTCTAAAAATATCAATTTTTTGCCGATTTTTGACAAAATTTTAAAAGTTTCGGAAACAACGTAAATTGATTATAAATCGTCCTAGAAACAAATTTTAGTGAATTTCGCTTCAATCGGTAAAAGTTGAAAAAATCGTCGAAAAATGCAAAGAGTAGGATTCTTTGACCCTTCTAAAAATATCAATTTTTTGCCGATTTTTGTCAAAATTTTAAAAGTTTCGGAAACAACGTAAAATGATTATAAATCGTTCTAGAAACAAATTTTAGTGAATTTCGCTTCAATCGGTAAAAGTTGAAAAAATCGTCGAAAAATGCAGAGTCGGATTCTTTGACCCTTCTAAAAATATCAATTTTTTGCCGATTTTTGTCAAAATTTTAAAAGTTTCGGAAACAACGTAAATTGATTATAAATCGTCCTAGAAACAAATTTTAGTGAATTTCGCTTCAATCGGTAAAAGTTGAAAAAATCGTCGAAAAATGCAGTCGGATTCTTTGACCCTTCTAAAAATATCAATTTTTTGCCGATTTTTGTCAAAATTTTAAATGTTTCGGAAACAACGTAAATTGATTATAAATCGTCCTAGAAACAAATTTTAGTGAATTTCGCTTCAATCGGTAAAAGTTGAAAAAATCGTCGAAAAATGCAGAGTCGGATTCTTTGACCCTTCTAAAAATATCAATTTTTTGCCGATTTTTGTCAAAATTTTAAAAGTTTCGGAAACAACGTAAAATGACCATAATTCGTCCTAGAAACAAATTTTAGTGAATTTCGCTTCAATCGGTAAAAGTTGAAAAAATCGTCGAAAAATGCAAAGAGTCGGATTCTTTGACCCTTCTAAAAATATCAATTTTTTGCCGATTTTTGTCAAAATTTTAAAAGTTTCGGAAACAACGTAAATTGATTATAAATCGTCCTAGAAACAAATTTTAGTGAATTTCGCTTCAATCGGTAAAAGTTGAAAAAATCGTCGAAAAATGCAGTCGGATTCTTTGACCCTTCTAAAAATATCAATTTTTTGCCGATTTTTGTCAAAATTTTAAAAGTTTCGGAAACAACGTAAATTGATTATAAATCGTCCTAGAAACAAATTTTAGTGAATTTCGCTTCAATCGGTAAAAGTTGAAAAAATCGTCGAAAAATGCAAAGAGTCAGATTCTTTGACCCTTCTAAAAATATCAATTTTTTGCCGATTTTTGTCAAAATTTTAAAAGTTTCGGAAACAACGTAAAATGACCATAAATCGTCCTAGAAAAAAATTTTAGTGAATTTCGCTTCAATCGGTAAAAGTTGAAAAAATCGTCGAAAAATGCAGAGTCGGATTCTTTGACCCTTCTAAAAATATCAATTTTTTGCCGATTTTTGACAAAATTTTAAAAGCTTCGGAAACAACGTAAATTGATTATAAATCGTCCTAGAAACAAATTTTAGTGAATTTCGCTTCAATCGGTAAAAGTTGAAAAAATCGTCGAAAAATGCAAAGAGTCGGATTCTTTGACCCTTCTAAAAATATCAATTTTTTGCCGATTTTTGTCAAAATTTTAAAAGTTTCGGAAACAACGTAAAATGACCATAAATCGTCCTAGAAACAAATTTTAGTGAATTTCGCTTCAATCGGTAAAAGTTGAAAAAATCGTCGAAAAATGCAGTCTGATTTTGACCCTTCTAAAAATATCAATTTTTTGCCGATTTTTGTCAAAATTTTAAAAGTTTCGGAAACAACGTAAAATGACCATAAATCGTCCTAGAAACAAATTTTAGTGAATTTCGCTTCAATCGGTAAAAGTTGAAAAAATCGTCGAAAAATGCAAAGTCAGATTCTTTGACCCTTCTAAAAATATCAATTTTTTTGCCGATTTTTGTCAAAATTTTAAAAGTTTCGGAAACAACGTAAAATGACTATAAATCGTTCTAGGAACAAATTTTAGTGAATTTCGCTTCAATCGGTAAAAGTTGAAAAAATCGTCGAAAAATGCAGAGTCGGATTCTTTGACCCTTCTAAAAATATCAATTTTTTGCCGATTTTTGACAAAATTTTAAAAGTTTCGGAAACAACGTAAATTGATTATAAATCGTCCTAGAAACAAATTTTAGTGAATTTCGCTTCAATCGGTAAAAGTTGAAAAAATCGTCGAAAAATGCAAAGAGTAGGATTCTTTGACCCTTCTAAAAATATCAATTTTTTGCCGATTTTTGTCAAAATTTTAAAAGTTTCGGAAACAACGTAAAATGATTATAAATCGTTCTAGAAACAAATTTTAGTGAATTTCGCTTCAATCGGTAAAAGTTGAAAAAATCGTCGAAAAATGCAGAGTCGGATTCTTTGACCCTTCTAAAAATATCAATTTTTTGCCGATTTTTGTCAAAATTTTAAAAGTTTCGGAAACAACGTAAATTGATTATAAATCGTCCTAGAAACAAATTTTAGTGAATTTCGCTTCAATCGGTAAAAGTTGAAAAAATCGTCGAAAAATGCAGTCGGATTCTTTGACCCTTCTAAAAATATCAATTTTTTGCCGATTTTTGTCAAAATTTTAAATGTTTCGGAAACAACGTAAATTGATTATAAATCGTCCTAGAAACAAATTTTAGTGAATTTCGCTTCAATCGGTAAAAGTTGAAAAAATCGTCGAAAAATGCAGAGTCGGATTCTTTGACCCTTCTAAAAATATCAATTTTTTGCCGATTTTTGTCAAAATTTTAAAAGTTTCGGAAACAACGTAAATTGATTATAAATCGTCCTAGAAACAAATTTTAGTGAATTTCGCTTCAATCGGTAAAAGTTGAAAAAATCGTCGAAAAATGCAGAGTCGGATTCTTTGACCCTTCTAAAAATATCAATTTTTTGCCGATTTTTGTCAAAATTTTAAAAGTTTCGGAAACAACGTAAAATGACTAAATCGTTCTAGAAACAAATTTTAGTGAATTTCGCTTCAATCGGTAAAAGTTGAAAAAATCGTCGAAAAATGCAAAGAGTCAGATTCTTTGACCCTTCTAAAAATATCAATTTTTTGCCGATTTTTGTCAAAATTTTAAAAGTTTCGGAAACAACGTAAAATGACTAAATCGTTCTAGAAACAAATTTTAGTGAATTTCGCTTCAATCGGTAAAAGTTGAAAAAATCGTCGAAAAATGCAGAGTCGGATTCTTTGACCCTTCTAAAAATATCAATTTTTTGCCGATTTTTGTCAAAATTTTAAGTTTCGGAAACAACGTAAATTGATTATAAATCGTCCTAGAAACAAATTTTAGTGAATTTCGCTTCAATCGGTAAAAGTTGAAAAAATCGTCGAAAAATGCAGAGTCGGATTCTTTGACCCTTCTAAAAATATCAATTTTTTGCCGATTTTTGTCAAAACTTTAAAAGTTTCGGAAACAACGTAAAATGACTAAATCGTTCTAGAAACAAATTTTAGTGAATTTCGCTTCAATCGGTAAAAGTTGAAAAAATCGTCGAAAAATGCAGTCGGATTCTTTGACCCTTCTAAAAATATCAATTTTTTGCCGATTTTTGTCAAAATTTTAAAAGTTTCGGAAACAACGTAAATTGATTATAAATCGTCCTAGAAACAAATTTTAGTGAATTTCGCTTCAATCGGTAAAAGTTGAAAAAATCGTCGAAAAATGCAGAGTCGGATTCTTTGACCCTTCTAAAAATATCAATTTTTTGCCGATTTTTGTCAAAATTTTAAAAGTTTCGGAAACAACGTAAATTGATTATAAATCGTCCTAGAAACAAATTTTAGTGAATTTCGCTTCAATCGGTAAAAGTTGAAAAAATCGTCGAAAAATGCAAAGAGTCGGATTCTTTGACCCTTCTAAAAATATCAATTTTTTGCCGATTTTTGTCAAAATTTTAAAAGTTTCGGAAACAACGTAAAATGACTAAATCGTTCTAGAAACAAATTTTAGTGAATTTCGCTTCAATCGGTAAAAGTTGAAAAAATCGTCGAAAAATGCAAAGAGTCAGATTCTTTGACCCTTCTAAAAATATCAATTTTTTGCCGATTTTTGTCAAAATTTTAAAAGTTTCGGAAACAACGTAAATTGATTATAAATCGTCCTAGAAACAAATTTTAGTGAATTTCGCTTCAATCGGTAAAAGTTGAAAAAATCGTCGAAAAATGCAGAGTCGGATTCTTTGACCCTTCTAAAAATATCAATTTTTTGCCGATTTTTGTCAAAATTTTAAAAGTTTCGGAAACAACGTAAATTGATTATAAATCGTCCTAGAAACAAATTTTAGTGAATTTCGCTTCAATCGGTAAAAGTTGAAAAAATCGTCGAAAAATGCAGAGTCGGATTCTTTGACCCTTCTAAAAATATCAATTTTTTGCCGATTTTTGTCAAAATTTTAAAAGTTTCGGAAACAACGTAAATTGATTATAAATCGTCCTAGAAACAAATTTTAGTGAATTTCGCTTCAATCGGTAAAAGTTGAAAAAATCGTCGAAAAATGCAAAGAGTCGGATTCTTTGACCCTTCTAAAAATATCAATTTTTTGCCGATTTTTGTCAAAATTTTAAAAGTTTCGGAAACAACGTAAAATGACTAAATCGTTCTAGAAACAAATTTTAGTGAATTTCGCTTCAATCGGTAAAAGTTGAAAAAATCGTCGAAAAATGCAAAGAGTCAGATTCTTTGACCCTTCTAAAAATATCAATTTTTTGCCGATTTTTGTCAAAATTTTAAAAGTTTCGGAAACAACGTAAATTGATTATAAATCGTCCTAGAAACAAATTTTAGTGAATTTCGCTTCAATCGGTAAAAGTTGAAAAAATCGTCGAAAAATGCAGAGTCGGATTCTTTGACCCTTCTAAAAATATCAATTTTTTGCCGATTTTTGTCAAAATTTTAAAAGTTTCGGAAACAACGTAAATTGATTATAAATCGTCCTAGAAACAAATTTTAGTGAATTTCGCTTCAATCGGTAAAAGTTGAAAAAATCGTCGAAAAATGCAGAGTCGGATTCTTTGACCCTTCTAAAAATATCAATTTTTTGCCGATTTTTGTCAAAATTTTAAAAGTTTCGGAAACAACGTAAATTGATTATAAATCGTCCTAGAAACAAATTTTAGTGAATTTCGCTTCAATCGGTAAAAGTTGAAAAAATCGTCGAAAAATGCAAAGAGTCGGATTCTTTGACCCTTCTAAAAATATCAATTTTTTGCCGATTTTTGTCAAAATTTTAAAAGTTTCGGAAACAACGTAAATTGATTATAAATCGTCCTAGAAACAAATTTTAGTGAATTTCGCTTCAATCGGTAAAAGTTGAAAAAATCGTCGAAAAATGCAGAGTCGGATTCTTTGACCCTTCTAAAAATATCAATTTTTTGCCGATTTTTGACAAAATTTTAAAAGTTTCGGAAACAACGTAAATTGATTATAAATCGTCCTAGAAACAAATTTTAGTGAATTTCGCTTCAATCGGTAAAAGTTGAAAAAATCGTCGAAAAATGCAAAGAGTAGGATTCTTTGACCCTTCTAAAAATATCAATTTTTTGCCGATTTTTGTCAAAATTTTAAAAGTTTCGGAAACAACGTAAAATGATTATAAATCGTTCTAGAAACAAATTTTAGTGAATTTCGCTTCAATCGGTAAAAGTTGAAAAAATCGTCGAAAAATGCAGAGTCGGATTCTTTGACCCTTCTAAAAATATCAATTTTTTGCCGATTTTTGTCAAAATTTTAAAAGTTTCGGAAACAACGTAAATTGATTATAAATCGTCCTAGAAACAAATTTTAGTGAATTTCGCTTCAATCGGTAAAAGTTGAAAAAATCGTCGAAAAATGCAGTCGGATTCTTTGACCCTTCTAAAAATATCAATTTTTTGCCGATTTTTGTCAAAATTTTAAATGTTTCGGAAACAACGTAAATTGATTATAAATCGTCCTAGAAACAAATTTTAGTGAATTTCGCTTCAATCGGTAAAAGTTGAAAAAATCGTCGAAAAATGCAGAGTCGGATTCTTTGACCCTTCTAAAAATATCAATTTTTTGCCGATTTTTGTCAAAATTTTAAAAGTTTCGGAAACAACGTAAATTGATTATAAATCGTCCTAGAAACAAATTTTAGTGAATTTCGCTTCAATCGGTAAAAGTTGAAAAAATCGTCGAAAAATGCAGAGTCGGATTCTTTGACCCTTCTAAAAATATCAATTTTTTGCCGATTTTTGTCAAAATTTTAAAAGTTTCGGAAACAACGTAAAATGACTAAATCGTTCTAGAAACAAATTTTAGTGAATTTCGCTTCAATCGGTAAAAGTTGAAAAAATCGTCGAAAAATGCAAAGAGTCAGATTCTTTGACCCTTCTAAAAATATCAATTTTTTGCCGATTTTTGTCAAAATTTTAAAAGTTTCGGAAACAACGTAAAATGACTAAATCGTTCTAGAAACAAATTTTAGTGAATTTCGCTTCAATCGGTAAAAGTTGAAAAAATCGTCGAAAAATGCAGAGTCGGATTCTTTGACCCTTCTAAAAATATCAATTTTTTGCCGATTTTTGTCAAAATTTTAAGTTTCGGAAACAACGTAAATTGATTATAAATCGTCCTAGAAACAAATTTTAGTGAATTTCGCTTCAATCGGTAAAAGTTGAAAAAATCGTCGAAAAATGCAGAGTCGGATTCTTTGACCCTTCTAAAAATATCAATTTTTTGCCGATTTTTGTCAAAACTTTAAAAGTTTCGGAAACAACGTAAAATGACTAAATCGTTCTAGAAACAAATTTTAGTGAATTTCGCTTCAATCGGTAAAAGTTGAAAAAATCGTCGAAAAATGCAGTCGGATTCTTTGACCCTTCTAAAAATATCAATTTTTTGCCGATTTTTGTCAAAATTTTAAAAGTTTCGGAAACAACGTAAATTGATTATAAATCGTCCTAGAAACAAATTTTAGTGAATTTCGCTTCAATCGGTAAAAGTTGAAAAAATCGTCGAAAAATGCAGAGTCGGATTCTTTGACCCTTCTAAAAATATCAATTTTTTGCCGATTTTTGTCAAAATTTTAAAAGTTTCGGAAACAACGTAAATTGATTATAAATCGTCCTAGAAACAAATTTTAGTGAATTTCGCTTCAATCGGTAAAAGTTGAAAAAATCGTCGAAAAATGCAAAGAGTCGGATTCTTTGACCCTTCTAAAAATATCAATTTTTTGCCGATTTTTGTCAAAATTTTAAAAGTTTCGGAAACAACGTAAAATGACTAAATCGTTCTAGAAACAAATTTTAGTGAATTTCGCTTCAATCGGTAAAAGTTGAAAAAATCGTCGAAAAATGCAAAGAGTCAGATTCTTTGACCCTTCTAAAAATATCAATTTTTTGCCGATTTTTGTCAAAATTTTAAAAGTTTCGGAAACAACGTAAATTGATTATAAATCGTCCTAGAAACAAATTTTAGTGAATTTCGCTTCAATCGGTAAAAGTTGAAAAAATCGTCGAAAAATGCAGAGTCGGATTCTTTGACCCTTCTAAAAATATCAATTTTTTGCCGATTTTTGTCAAAATTTTAAAAGTTTCGGAAACAACGTAAATTGATTATAAATCGTCCTAGAAACAAATTTTAGTGAATTTCGCTTCAATCGGTAAAAGTTGAAAAAATCGTCGAAAAATGCAGAGTCGGATTCTTTGACCCTTCTAAAAATATCAATTTTTTGCCGATTTTTGTCAAAATTTTAAAAGTTTCGGAAACAACGTAAATTGATTATAAATCGTCCTAGAAACAAATTTTAGTGAATTTCGCTTCAATCGGTAAAAGTTGAAAAAATCGTCGAAAAATGCAAAGAGTCGGATTCTTTGACCCTTCTAAAAATATCAATTTTTTGCCGATTTTTGTCAAAATTTTAAAAGTTTCGGAAACAACGTAAAATGACTAAATCGTTCTAGAAACAAATTTTAGTGAATTTCGCTTCAATCGGTAAAAGTTGAAAAAATCGTCGAAAAATGCAAAGAGTCAGATTCTTTGACCCTTCTAAAAATATCAATTTTTTGCCGATTTTTGTCAAAATTTTAAAAGTTTCGGAAACAACGTAAATTGATTATAAATCGTCCTAGAAACAAATTTTAGTGAATTTCGCTTCAATCGGTAAAAGTTGAAAAAATCGTCGAAAAATGCAGAGTCGGATTCTTTGACCCTTCTAAAAATATCAATTTTTTGCCGATTTTTGTCAAAATTTTAAAAGTTTCGGAAACAACGTAAATTGATTATAAATCGTCCTAGAAACAAATTTTAGTGAATTTCGCTTCAATCGGTAAAAGTTGAAAAAATCGTCGAAAAATGCAGAGTCGGATTCTTTGACCCTTCTAAAAATATCAATTTTTTGCCGATTTTTGTCAAAATTTTAAAAGTTTCGGAAACAACGTAAATTGATTATAAATCGTCCTAGAAACAAATTTTAGTGAATTTCGCTTCAATCGGTAAAAGTTGAAAAAATCGTCGAAAAATGCAAAGAGTCGGATTCTTTGACCCTTCTAAAAATATCAATTTTTTGCCGATTTTTGTCAAAATTTTAAAAGTTTCGGAAACAACGTAAATTGATTATAAATCGTCCTAGAAACAAATTTTAGTGAATTTCGCTTCAATCGGTAAAAGTTGAAAAAATCGTCGAAAAATGCAGAGTCGGATTCTTTGACCCTTCTAAAAATATCAATTTTTTGCCGATTTTTGTCAAAATTTTAAAAGTTTCGGAAACAACGTAAAATGACCATAAATCGTCCTAGAAACAAATTTTAGTGAATTTCGCTTCAATCGGTAAAAGTTGAAAAAAATCGTCGAAAAATGCAGAGTCGGATTCTTTGACCCTTCTAAAAATATCAATTTTTTGCCGATTTTTGTCAAAATTTTAAAAGTTTCGGAAACAACGTAAATTGATTATAAATCGTCCTAGAAACAAATTTTAGTGAATTTCGCTTCAATCGGTAAAAGTTGAAAAAATCGTCGAAAAATGCAAAGAGTCGGATTCTTTGACCCTTCTAAAAATATCAATTTTTTGCCGATTTTTGTCAAAATTTTAAAAGTTTCGGAAACAACGTAAATTGATTATAAATCGTCCTAGAAACAAATTTTAGTGAATTTCGCTTCAATCGGTAAAAGTTGAAAAAATCGTCGAAAAATGCAGAGTCGGATTCTTTGACCCTTCTAAAAATATCAATTTTTTGCCGATTTTTGTCAAAATTTTAAAAGTTTCGGAAACAACGTAAAATGACCATAAATCGTCCTAGAAACAAATTTTAGTGAATTTCGCTTCAATCGGTAAAAGTTGAAAAAATCGTCGAAAAATGCAGAGTCGGATTCTTTGACCCTTCTAAAAATATCAATTTTTTGCCGATTTTTGTCAAAATTTTAAAAGTTTCGGAAACAACGTAAATTGATTATAAATCGTCCTAGAAACAAATTTTAGTGAATTTCGCTTCAATCGGTAAAAGTTGAAAAAATCGTCGAAAAATGCAAAGAGTCGGATTCTTTGACCCTTCTAAAAATATCAATTTTTTGCCGATTTTTGTCAAAATTTTAAAAGTTTCGGAAACAACGTAAAATGACTAAATCGTTCTAGAAACAAATTTTAGTGAATTTCGCTTCAATCGGTAAAAGTTGAAAAAATCGTCGAAAAATGCAGAGTCGGATTCTTTGACCCTTCTAAAAATATCAATTTTTTGCCGATTTTTGTCAAAATTTTAAAAGTTTCGGAAACAACGTAAAATGACTAAATCGTTCTAGAAACAAATTTTAGTGAATTTCGCTTCAATCGGTAAAAGTTGAAAAAATCGTCGAAAAATGCAGAGTCGGATTCTTTGACCCTTCTAAAAATATCAATTTTTTGCCGATTTTTGTCAAAATTTTAAAAGTTTCGGAAACAACGTAAATTGATTATAAATCGTCCTAGAAACAAATTTTAGTGAATTTCGCTTCAATCGGTAAAAGTTGAAAAAATCGTCGAAAAATGCAGAGTCGGATTCTTTGACCCTTCTAAAAATATCAATTTTTTGCCGATTTTTGTCAAAATTTTAAAAGTTTCGGAAACAACGTAAATTGATTATAAATCGTCCTAGAAACAAATTTTAGTGAATTTCGCTTCAATCGGTAAAAGTTGAAAAAATCGTCGAAAAATGCAGAGTCGGATTCTTTGACCCTTCTAAAAATATCAATTTTTTGCCGATTTTTGTCAAAATTTTAAAAGTTTCGGAAACAACGTAAAATGACCATAAATCGTCCTAGAAACAAATTTTAGTGAATTTCGCTTCAATCGGTAAAAGTTGAAAAAATCGTCGAAAAATGCAGAGTCGGATTCTTTGACCCTTCTAAAAATATCAATTTTTTGCCGATTTTTGTCAAAATTTTAAAAGTTTCGGAAACAACGTAAATTGATTATAAATCGTCCTAGAAACAAATTTTAGTGAATTTCGCTTCAATCGGTAAAAGTTGAAAAAATCGTCGAAAAATGCAAAGAGTCGGATTCTTTGACCCTTCTAAAAATATCAATTTTTTGCCGATTTTTGTCAAAATTTTAAAAGTTTCGGAAACAACGTAAAATGACTAAATCGTTCTAGAAACAAATTTTAGTGAATTTCGCTTCAATCGGTAAAAGTTGAAAAAATCGTCGAAAAATGCAGAGTCGGATTCTTTGACCCTTCTAAAAATATCAATTTTTTGCCGATTTTTGTCAAAATTTTAAAAGTTTCGGAAACAACGTAAATTGATTATAAATCGTCCTAGAAACAAATTTTAGTGAATTTCGCTTCAATCGGTAAAAGTTGAAAAAATCGTCGAAAAATGCAGAGTCGGATTCTTTGACCCTTCTAAAAATATCAATTTTTTGCCGATTTTTGTCAAAATTTTAAAAGTTTCGGAAACAACGTAAAATGACTAAATCGTTCTAGAAACAAATTTTAGTGAATTTCGCTTCAATCGGTAAAAGTTGAAAAAATCGTCGAAAAATGCAGTCGGATTCTTTGACCCTTCTAAAAATATCAATTTTTTGCCGATTTTTGTCAAAATTTTAAAAGTTTCGGAAACAACGTAAATTGATTATAAATCGTCCTAGAAACAAATTTTAGTGAATTTCGCTTCAATCGGTAAAAGTTGAAAAAATCGTCGAAAAATGCAGAGTCGGATTCTTTGACCCTTCTAAAAATATCAATTTTTTGCCGATTTTTGTCAAAATTTTAAAAGTTTCGGAAACAACGTAAATTGATTATAAATCGTCCTAGAAACAAATTTTAGTGAATTTCGCTTCAATCGGTAAAAGTTGAAAAAATCGTCGAAAAATGCAAAGAGTCGGATTCTTTGACCCTTCTAAAAATATCAATTTTTTGCCGATTTTTGTCAAAATTTTAAAAGTTTCGGAAACAACGTAAATTGATTATAAATCGTCCTAGAAACAAATTTTAGTGAATTTCGCTTCAATCGGTAAAAGTTGAAAAAATCGTCGAAAAATGCAGAGTCGGATTCTTTGACCCTTCTAAAAATATCAATTTTTTGCCGATTTTTGTCAAAATTTTAAAAGTTTCGGAAACAACGTAAATTGATTATAAATCGTCCTAGAAACAAATTTTAGTGAATTTCGCTTCAATCGGTAAAAGTTGAAAAAATCGTCGAAAAATGCAGAGTCGGATTCTTTGACCCTTCTAAAAATATCAATTTTTTGCCGATTTTTGTCAAAATTTTAAAAGTTTCGGAAACAACGTAAAATGACCATAAATCGTCCTAGAAACAAATTTTAGTGAATTTCGCTTCAATCGGTAAAAGTTGAAAAAATCGTCGAAAAATGCAGAGTCGGATTCTTTGACCCTTCTAAAAATATCAATTTTTTGCCGATTTTTGTCAAAATTTTAAAAGTTTCGGAAACAACGTAAAATGACTAAATCGTTCTAGAAACAAATTTTAGTGAATTTCGCTTCAATCGGTAAAAGTTGAAAAAATCGTCGAAAAATGCAGTCGGATTCTTTGACCCTTCTAAAAATATCAATTTTTTGCCGATTTTTGTCAAAATTTTAAAAGTTTCGGAAACAACGTAAATTGATTATAAATCGTCCTAGAAACAAATTTTAGTGAATTTCGCTTCAATCGGTAAAAGTTGAAAAAATCGTCGAAAAATGCAGAGTCGGATTCTTTGACCCTTCTAAAAATATCAATTTTTTGCCGATTTTTGTCAAAATTTTAAAAGTTTCGGAAACAACGTAAATTGATTATAAATCGTCCTAGAAACAAATTTTAGTGAATTTCGCTTCAATCGGTAAAAGTTGAAAAAATCGTCGAAAAATGCAAAGAGTCGGATTCTTTGACCCTTCTAAAAATATCAATTTTTTGCCGATTTTTGTCAAAATTTTAAAAGTTTCGGAAACAACGTAAATTGATTATAAATCGTCCTAGAAACAAATTTTAGTGAATTTCGCTTCAATCGGTAAAAGTTGAAAAAATCGTCGAAAAATGCAGAGTCGGATTCTTTGACCCTTCTAAAAATATCAATTTTTTGCCGATTTTTGTCAAAATTTTAAAAGTTTCGGAAACAACGTAAATTGATTATAAATCGTCCTAGAAACAAATTTTAGTGAATTTCGCTTCAATCGGTAAAAGTTGAAAAAATCGTCGAAAAATGCAGAGTCGGATTCTTTGACCCTTCTAAAAATATCAATTTTTTGCCGATTTTTGTCAAAATTTTAAAAGTTTCGGAAACAACGTAAATTGATTATAAATCGTCCTAGAAACAAATTTTAGTGAATTTCGCTTCAATCGGTAAAAGTTGAAAAAATCGTCGAAAAATGCAAAGAGTCGGATTCTTTGACCCTTCTAAAAATATCAATTTTTTGCCGATTTTTGTCAAAATTTTAAAAGTTTCGGAAACAACGTAAAATGACTAAATCGTTCTAGAAACAAATTTTAGTGAATTTCGCTTCAATCGGTAAAAGTTGAAAAAATCGTCGAAAAATGCAAAGAGTCAGATTCTTTGACCCTTCTAAAAATATCAATTTTTTGCCGATTTTTGTCAAAATTTTAAAAGTTTCGGAAACAACGTAAATTGATTATAAATCGTCCTAGAAACAAATTTTAGTGAATTTCGCTTCAATCGGTAAAAGTTGAAAAAATCGTCGAAAAATGCAGAGTCGGATTCTTTGACCCTTCTAAAAATATCAATTTTTTGCCGATTTTTGTCAAAATTTTAAAAGTTTCGGAAACAACGTAAATTGATTATAAATCGTCCTAGAAACAAATTTTAGTGAATTTCGCTTCAATCGGTAAAAGTTGAAAAAATCGTCGAAAAATGCAGAGTCGGATTCTTTGACCCTTCTAAAAATATCAATTTTTTGCCGATTTTTGTCAAAATTTTAAAAGTTTCGGAAACAACGTAAATTGATTATAAATCGTCCTAGAAACAAATTTTAGTGAATTTCGCTTCAATCGGTAAAAGTTGAAAAAATCGTCGAAAAATGCAAGAGTCGGATTCTTTGACCCTTCTAAAAATATCAATTTTTTGCCGATTTTTGTCAAAATTTTAAAAGTTTCGGAAACAACGTAAATTGATTATAAATCGTCCTAGAAACAAATTTTAGTGAATTTCGCTTCAATCGGTAAAAGTTGAAAAAATCGTCGAAAAATGCAGAGTCGGATTCTTTGACCCTTCTAAAAATATCAATTTTTTGCCGATTTTTGTCAAAATTTTAAAAGTTTCGGAAACAACGTAAAATGACCATAAATCGTCCTAGAAACAAATTTTAGTGAATTTCGCTTCAATCGGTAAAAGTTGAAAAAAATCGTCGAAAAATGCAGAGTCGGATTCTTTGACCCTTCTAAAAATATCAATTTTTTGCCGATTTTTGTCAAAATTTTAAAAGTTTCGGAAACAACGTAAATTGATTATAAATCGTCCTAGAAACAAATTTTAGTGAATTTCGCTTCAATCGGTAAAAGTTGAAAAAATCGTCGAAAAATGCAAAGAGTCGGATTCTTTGACCCTTCTAAAAATATCAATTTTTTGCCGATTTTTGTCAAAATTTTAAAAGTTTCGGAAACAACGTAAATTGATTATAAATCGTCCTAGAAACAAATTTTAGTGAATTTCGCTTCAATCGGTAAAAGTTGAAAAAATCGTCGAAAAATGCAGAGTCGGATTCTTTGACCCTTCTAAAAATATCAATTTTTTGCCGATTTTTGTCAAAATTTTAAAAGTTTCGGAAACAACGTAAAATGACCATAAATCGTTCTAGAAACAAATTTTAGTGAATTTCGCTTCAATCGGTAAAAGTTGAAAAAATCGTCGAAAAATGCAGAGTCGGATTCTTTGACCCTTCTAAAAATATCAATTTTTTGCCGATTTTTGTCAAAATTTTAAAAGTTTCGGAAACAACGTAAATTGATTATAAATCGTCCTAGAAACAAATTTTAGTGAATTTCGCTTCAATCGGTAAAAGTTGAAAAAATCGTCGAAAAATGCAAAGAGTCGGATTCTTTGACCCTTCTAAAAATATCAATTTTTTGCCGATTTTTGTCAAAATTTTAAAAGTTTCGGAAACAACGTAAAATGACTAAATCGTTCTAGAAACAAATTTTAGTGAATTTCGCTTCAATCGGTAAAAGTTGAAAAAATCGTCGAAAAATGCAGAGTCGGATTCTTTGACCCTTCTAAAAATATCAATTTTTTGCCGATTTTTGTCAAAATTTTAAAAGTTTCGGAAACAACGTAAAATGACTAAATCGTTCTAGAAACAAATTTTAGTGAATTTCGCTTCAATCGGTAAAAGTTGAAAAAATCGTCGAAAAATGCAGTCACATTCTTTGACCCTTCTAAAAATATCAATTTTTTGCCGATTTTTGTCAAAATTTTAAAAGTTTCGGAAACAACGTAAATTGATTATAAATCGTCCTAGAAACAAATTTTAGTGAATTTCGCTTCAATCGGTAAAAGTTGAAAAAATCGTCGAAAAATGCAGAGTCGGATTCTTTGACCCTTCTAAAAATATCAATTTTTTGCCGATTTTTGTCAAAATTTTAAAAGTTTCGGAAACAACGTAAATTGATTATAAATCGTCCTAGAAACAAATTTTAGTGAATTTCGCTTCAATCGGTAAAAGTTGAAAAAATCGTCGAAAAATGCAGAGTCGGATTCTTTGACCCTTCTAAAAATATCAATTTTTTGCCGATTTTTGTCAAAATTTTAAAAGTTTCGGAAACAACGTAAATTGATTATAAATCGTCCTAGAAACAAATTTTAGTGAATTTCGCTTCAATCGGTAAAAGTTGAAAAAATCGTCGAAAAATGCAAAGAGTCGGATTCTTTGACCCTTCTAAAAATATCAATTTTTTGCCGATTTTTGTCAAAATTTTAAAAGTTTCGGAAACAACGTAAATTGATTATAAATCGTCCTAGAAACAAATTTTAGTGAATTTCGCTTCAATCGGTAAAAGTTGAAAAAATCGTCGAAAAATGCAGAGTCGGATTCTTTGACCCTTCTAAAAATATCAATTTTTTGCCGATTTTTGTCAAAATTTTAAAAGTTTCGGAAACAACGTAAAATGACCATAAATCGTCCTAGAAACAAATTTTAGTGAATTTCGCTTCAATCGGTAAAAGTTGAAAAAATCGTCGAAAAATGCAGAGTCGGATTCTTTGACCCTTCTAAAAATATCAATTTTTTGCCGATTTTTGTCAAAATTTTAAAAGTTTCGGAAACAACGTAAATTGATTATAAATCGTCCTAGAAACAAATTTTAGTGAATTTCGCTTCAATCGGTAAAAGTTGAAAAAATCGTCGAAAAATGCAGAGTCGGATTCTTTGACCCTTCTAAAAATATCAATTTTTTGCCGATTTTTGTCAAAATTTTAAAAGTTTCGGAAACAACGTAAATTGATTATAAATCGTCCTAGAAACAAATTTTAGTGAATTTCGCTTCAATCGGTAAAAGTTGAAAAAATCGTCGAAAAATGCAGAGTCGGATTCTTTGACCCTTCTAAAAATATCAATTTTTTGCCGATTTTTGTCAAAATTTTAAAAGTTTCGGAAACAACGTAAAATGACCATAAATCGTCCTAGAAACAAATTTTAGTGAATTTCGCTTCAATCGGTAAAAGTTGAAAAAATCGTCGAAAAATGCAGAGTCGGATTCTTTGACCCTTCTAAAAATATCAATTTTTTGCCGATTTTTGTCAAAATTTTAAAAGTTTCGGAAACAACGTAAATTGATTATAAATCGTCCTAGAAACAAATTTTAGTGAATTTCGCTTCAATCGGTAAAAGTTGAAAAAATCGTCGAAAAATGCAAAGAGTCGGATTCTTTGACCCTTCTAAAAATATCAATTTTTTGCCGATTTTTGTCAAAATTTTAAAAGTTTCGGAAACAACGTAAAATGACCATAAATCGTCCTAGAAACAAATTTTAGTGAATTTCGCTTCAATCGGTAAAAGTTGAAAAAATCGTCGAAAAATGCAAAGTCAGATTCTTTGACCCTTCTAAAAATATCAATTTTTTGCCGATTTTTGTCAAAATTTTAAAAGTTTCGGAAACAACGTAAAATGACCATAAATCGTCCTAGAAACAAATTTTAGTGAATTTCGCTTCAATCGGTAAAAGTTGAAAAAATCGTCGAAAAATGCAGTCAGATTCTTTGACCCTTCTAAAAATATCAATTTTTTGCCGATTTTTGTCAAAATTTTAAAAGTTTCGGAAACAACGTAAATTGATTATAAATCGTCCTAGAAACAAATTTTAGTGAATTTCGCTTCAATCGGTAAAAGTTGAAAAAATCGTCGAAAAATGCAAAGAGTCAGATTCTTTGACCCTTCTAAAAATATCAATTTTTTGCCGATTTTTGTCAAAATTTTAAAAGTTTCGGAAACAACGTAAAATGACCATAAATCGTCCTAGAAACAAATTTTAGTGAATTTCGCTTCAATCGGTAAAAGTTGAAAAAATCGTCGAAAAATGCAGAGTCGGATTCTTTGACCCTTCTAAAAATATCAATTTTTTGCCGATTTTTGTCAAAATTTTAAAAGTTTCGGAAACAACGTAAATTGATTATAAATCGTCCTAGAAACAAATTTTAGTGAATTTCGCTTCAATCGGTAAAAGTTGAAAAAATCGTCGAAAAATGCAGAGTCGGATTCTTTGACCCTTCTAAAAATATCAATTTTTTGCCGATTTTTGTCAAAATTTTAAAAGTTTCGGAAACAACGTAAAATGACCATAAATCGTCCTAGAAACAAATTTTAGTGAATTTCGCTTCAATCGGTAAAAGTTGAAAAAATCGTCGAAAAATGCAGAGTCGGATTCTTTGACCCTTCTAAAAATATCAATTTTTTGCCGATTTTTGTCAAAATTTTAAAAGTTTCGGAAACAACGTAAATTGATTATAAATCGTCCTAGAAACAAATTTTAGTGAATTTCGCTTCAATCGGTAAAAGTTGAAAAAATCGTCGAAAAATGCAAAGAGTCGGATTCTTTGACCCTTCTAAAAATATCAATTTTTTGCCGATTTTTGTCAAAATTTTAAAAGTTTCGGAAACAACGTAAAATGACCATAAATCGTCCTAGAAACAAATTTTAGTGAATTTCGCTTCAATCGGTAAAAGTTGAAAAAATCGTCGAAAAATGCAAAGTCAGATTCTTTGACCCTTCTAAAAATATCAATTTTTTGCCGATTTTTGTCAAAATTTTAAAAGTTTCGGAAACAACGTAAAATGACCATAAATCGTCCTAGAAACAAATTTTAGTGAATTTCGCTTCAATCGGTAAAAGTTGAAAAAATCGTCGAAAAATGCAGAGTCAGATTCTTTGACCCTTCTAAAAATATCAATTTTTTGCCGATTTTTGTCAAAATTTTAAAAGTTTCGGAAACAACGTAAATTGATTATAAATCGTCCTAGAAACAAATTTTAGTGAATTTCGCTTCAATCGGTAAAAGTTGAAAAAATCGTCGAAAAATGCAAAGAGTCAGATTCTTTGACCCTTCTAAAAATATCAATTTTTTGCCGATTTTTGTCAAAATTTTAAAAGTTTCGGAAACAACGTAAAATGACCATAAATCGTCCTAGAAACAAATTTTAGTGAATTTCGCTTCAATCGGTAAAAGTTGAAAAAATCGTCGAAAAATGCAGAGTCGGATTCTTTGACCCTTCTAAAAATATCAATTTTTTGCCGATTTTTGTCAAAATTTTAAAAGTTTCGGAAACAACGTAAATCGATTATAAATCGTCCTAGAAACAAATTTTAGTGAATTTCGCTTCAATCGGTAAAAGTTGAAAAAATCGTCGAAAAATGCAGAGTCGGATTCTTTGACCCTTCTAAAAATATCAATTTTTTGCCGATTTTTATCAAAATTTTAAAAGTTTCGGAAACAACGTAAATTGATTATAAATCGTCCTAGAAACAAATTTTAGTGAATTTCGCTTCAATCGGTAAAAGTTGAAAAAATCGTCGAAAAATGCAAAGAGTCAGATTCTTTGACCCTTCTAAAAATATCAATTTTTTGCCGATTTTTGTCAAAATTTTAAAAGTTTCGGAAACAACGTAAATTGATTATAAATCGTCCTAGAAACAAATTTTAGTGAATTTCGCTTCAATCGGTAAAAGTTGAAAAAATCGTCGAAAAATGCAAAGAGTCAGATTCTTTGACCCTTCTAAAAATATCAATTTTTTGCCGATTTTTGTCAAAATTTTAAAAGTTTCGGAAACAACGTAAAATGACCATAAATCGTCCTAGAAACAAATTTTAGTGAATTTCGCTTCAATCGGTAAAAGTTGAAAAAATCGTCGAAAAATGCAGAGTCGGATTCTTTGACCCTTCTAAAAATATCAATTTTTTGCCGATTTTTGTCAAAATTTTAAAAGTTTCGGAAACAACGTAAATTGATTATAAATCGTCCTAGAAACAAATTTTAGTGAATTTCGCTTCAATCGGTAAAAGTTGAAAAAATCGTCGAAAAATGCAGAGTCGGATTCTTTGACCCTTCTAAAAATATCAATTTTTTGCCGATTTTTATCAAAATTTTAAAAGTTTCGGAAACAACGTAAATTGATTATAAATCGTCCTAGAAACAAATTTTAGTGAATTTCGCTTCAATCGGTAAAAGTTGAAAAAATCGTCGAAAAATGCAAAGAGTCGGATTCTTTGACCCTTCTAAAAATATCAATTTTTTGCCGATTTTTGTCAAAATTTTAAAAGTTTCGGAAACAACGTAAATTGATTATAAATCGTCCTAGAAACAAATTTTAGTGAATTTCGCTTCAATCGGTAAAAGTTGAAAAAATCGTCGAAAAATGCAGAGTCAGATTCTTTGACCCTTCTAAAAATATCAATTTTTTGCCGATTTTTGTCAAAATTTTAAAAGTTTCGGAAACAACGTAAATTGATTATAAATCGTCCTAGAAACAAATTTTAGTGAATTTCGCTTCAATCGGTAAAAGTTGAAAAAATCGTCGAAAAATGCAAAGAGTCAGATTCTTTGACCCTTCTAAAAATATCAATTTTTTGCCGATTTTTGTCAAAATTTTAAAAGTTTCGGAAACAACGTAAAATGACCATAAATCGTCCTAGAAACAAATTTTAGTGAATTTCGCTTCAATCGGTAAAAGTTGAAAAAATCGTCGAAAAATGCAGAGTCGGATTCTTTGACCCTTCTAAAAATATCAATTTTTTGCCGATTTTTGTCAAAATTTTAAAAGTTTCGGAAACAACGTAAATTGATTATAAATCGTCCTAGAAACAAATTTTAGTGAATTTCGCTTCAATCGGTAAAAGTTGAAAAAATCGTCGAAAAATGCAGAGTCGGATTCTTTGACCCTTCTAAAAATATCAATTTTTTGCCGATTTTTGTCAAAATTTTAAAAGTTTCGGAAACAACGTAAATTGATTATAAATCGTCCTAGAAACAAATTTTAGTGAATTTCGCTTCAATCGGTAAAAGTTGAAAAAATCGTCGAAAAATGCAAAGAGTCAGATTCTTTGACCCTTCTAAAAATATCAATTTTTTGCCGATTTTTGTCAAAATTTTAAAAGTTTCGGAAACAACGTAAAATGACCATAAATCGTCCTAGAAACAAATTTTAGTGAATTTCGCTTCAATCGGTAAAAGTTGAAAAAATCGTCGAAAAATGCAGAGTCGGATTCTTTGACCCTTCTAAAAATATCAATTTTTTGCCGATTTTTGTCAAAATTTTAAAAGTTTCGGAAACAACGTAAATTGATTATAAATCGTCCTAGAAACAAATTTTAGTGAATTTCGCTTCAATCGGTAAAAGTTGAAAAAATCGTCGAAAAATGCAGAGTCGGATTCTTTGACCCTTCTAAAAATATCAATTTTTTGCCGATTTTTGTCAAAATTTTAAAAGTTTCGGAAACAACGTAAAATGACCATAAATCGTCCTAGAAACAAATTTTAGTGAATTTCGCTTCAATCGGTAAAAGTTGAAAAAATCGTCGAAAAATGCAGAGTCAGATTCTTTGACCCTTCTAAAAATATCAATTTTTTGCCGATTTTTGTCAAAATTTTAAAAGTTTCGGAAACAACGTAAAATGACCATAAATCGTCCTAGAAACAAATTTTAGTGAATTTCGCTTCAATCGGTAAAAGTTGAAAAAATCGTCGAAAAATGCAGAGTCGGATTCTTTGACCCTTCTAAAAATATCAATTTTTTGCCGATTTTTGTCAAAATTTTAAAAGTTTCGGAAACAACGTAAAATGACCATAAATCGTCCTAGAAACAAATTTTAGTGAATTTCGCTTCAATCGGTAAAAGTTGAAAAAATCGTCGAAAAATGCAGTCAGATTCTTTGACCCTTCTAAAAATATCAATTTTTTGCCGATTTTTGTCAAAATTTTAAAAGTTTCGGAAACAACGTAAAATGACCATAAATCGTCCTAGAAACAAATTTTAGTGAATTTCGCTTCAATCGGTAAAAGTTGAAAAAATCGTCGAAAAATGCAGAGTCGGATTCTTTGACCCTTCTAAAAATATCAATTTTTTGCCGATTTTTGTCAAAATTTTAAAAGTTTCGGAAACAACGTAAAATGACCATAAATCGTCCTAGAAACAAATTTTAGTGAATTTCGCTTCAATCGGTAAAAGTTGAAAAAATCGTCGAAAAATGCAGAGTCGGATTCTTTGACCCTTCTAAAAATATCAATTTTTTGCCGATTTTTGTCAAAATTTTAAAAGTTTCGGAAACAACGTAAATTGATTATAAATCGTCCTAGAAACAAATTTTAGTGAATTTCGCTTCAATCGGTAAAAGTTGAAAAAATCGTCGAAAAATGCAAAGAGTCAGATTCTTTGACCCTTCTAAAAATATCAATTTTTTGCCGATTTTTGTCAAAATTTTAAAAGTTTCGGAAACAACGTAAAATGACCATAAATCGTCCTAGAAACAAATTTTAGTGAATTTCGCTTCAATCGGTAAAAGTTGAAAAAATCGTCGAAAAATGCAGAGTCGGATTCTTTGACCCTTCTAAAAATATCAATTTTTTGCCGATTTTTGTCAAAATTTTAAAAGTTTCGGAAACAACGTAAATTGATTATAAATCGTCCTAGAAACAAATTTTAGTGAATTTCGCTTCAATCGGTAAAAGTTGAAAAAATCGTCGAAAAATGCAGAGTCGGATTCTTTGACCCTTCTAAAAATATCAATTTTTTGCCGATTTTTGTCAAAATTTTAAAAGTTTCGGAAACAACGTAAAATGACCATAAATCGTCCTAGAAACAAATTTTAGTGAATTTCGCTTCAATCGGTAAAAGTTGAAAAAATCGTCGAAAAATGCAGTCGGATTCTTTGACCCTTCTAAAAATATCAATTTTTTGCCGATTTTTATCAAAATTTTAAAAGTTTCGGAAACAACGTAAATTGATTATAAATCGTCCTAGAAACAAATTTTAGTGAATTTCGCTTCAATCGGTAAAAGTTGAAAAAATCGTCCAAAAATGCAAAGAGTCGGATTCTTTGACCCTTCTAAAAATATCAATTTTTTGCCGATTTTTGTCAAAATTTTAAAAGTTTCGGAAACAACGTAAAATGACTAAATCGTTCTAGAAACAAATTTTAGTGAATTTCGCTTCAATCGGTAAAAGTTGAAAAAATCGTCGAAAAATGCAGAGTCGGATTCTTTGACCCTTCTAAAAATATCAATTTTTTGCCGATTTTTGTCAAAATTTTAAAAGTTTCGGAAACAACGTAAAATGACCATAAATCGTCCTAGAAACAAATTTTAGTGAATTTCGCTTCAATCGGTAAAAGTTGAAAAAATCGTCGAAAAATGCAGAGTCGGATTCTTTGACCCTTCTAAAAATATCAATTTTTTGCCGATTTTTGTCAAAATTTTAAAAGTTTCGGAAACAACGTAAATTGATTATAAATCGTCCTAGAAACAAATTTTAGTGAATTTCGCTTCAATCGGTAAAAGTTGAAAAAATCGTCGAAAAATGCAGAGTCGGATTCTTTGACCCTTCTAAAAATATCAATTTTTTGCCGATTTTTGTCAAAATTTTAAAAGTTTCGGAAACAACGTAAAATGACTAAATCGTTCTAGAAACAAATTTTAGTGAATTTCGCTTCAATCGGTAAAAGTTGAAAAAATCGTCGAAAAATGCAAAGAGTCAGATTCTTTGACCCTTCTAAAAATATCAATTTTTTGCCGATTTTTGTCAAAATTTTAAAAGTTTCGGAAACAACGTAAAATGACTAAATCGTTCTAGAAACAAATTTTAGTGAATTTCGCTTCAATCGGTAAAAGTTGAAAAAATCGTCGAAAAATGCAAAGAGTCAGATTCTTTGACCCTTCTAAAAATATCAATTTTTTGCCGATTTTTGTCAAAATTTTAAAAGTTTCGGAAACAACGTAAAATGACCATAAATCGTCCTAGAAACAAATTTTAGTGAATTTCGCTTCAATCGGTAAAAGTTGAAAAAATCGTCGAAAAATGCAGAGTCGGATTCTTTGACCCTTCTAAAAATATCAATTTTTTGCCGATTTTTGTCAAAATTTTAAAAGTTTCGGAAACAACGTAAATTGATTATAAATCGTCCTAGAAACAAATTTTAGTGAATTTCGCTTCAATCGGTAAAAGTTGAAAAAATCGTCGAAAAATGCAGAGTCGGATTCTTTGACCCTTCTAAAAATATCAATTTTTTGCCGATTTTTGTCAAAATTTTAAAAGTTTCGGAAACAACGTAAAATGACCATAAATCGTCCTAGAAACAAATTTTAGTGAATTTCGCTTCAATCGGTAAAAGTTGAAAAAATCGTCGAAAAATGCAGTCGGATTCTTTGACCCTTCTAAAAATATCAATTTTTTGCCGATTTTTATCAAAATTTTAAAAGTTTCGGAAACAACGTAAATTGATTATAAATCGTCCTAGAAACAAATTTTAGTGAATTTCGCTTCAATCGGTAAAAGTTGAAAAAATCGTCCAAAAATGCAAAGAGTCGGATTCTTTGACCCTTCTAAAAATATCAATTTTTTGCCGATTTTTGTCAAAATTTTAAAAGTTTCGGAAACAACGTAAAATGACTAAATCGTTCTAGAAACAAATTTTAGTGAATTTCGCTTCAATCGGTAAAAGTTGAAAAAATCGTCGAAAAATGCAGAGTCGGATTCTTTGACCCTTCTAAAAATATCAATTTTTTGCCGATTTTTGTCAAAATTTTAAAAGTTTCGGAAACAACGTAAAATGACCATAAATCGTCCTAGAAACAAATTTTAGTGAATTTCGCTTCAATCGGTAAAAGTTGAAAAAATCGTCGAAAAATGCAGAGTCGGATTCTTTGACCCTTCTAAAAATATCAATTTTTTGCCGATTTTTGTCAAAATTTTAAAAGTTTCGGAAACAACGTAAATTGATTATAAATCGTCCTAGAAACAAATTTTAGTGAATTTCGCTTCAATCGGTAAAAGTTGAAAAAATCGTCGAAAAATGCAGAGTCGGATTCTTTGACCCTTCTAAAAATATCAATTTTTTGCCGATTTTTGTCAAAATTTTAAAAGTTTCGGAAACAACGTAAAATGACTAAATCGTTCTAGAAACAAATTTTAGTGAATTTCGCTTCAATCGGTAAAAGTTGAAAAAATCGTCGAAAAATGCAAAGAGTCAGATTCTTTGACCCTTCTAAAAATATCAATTTTTTGCCGATTTTTGTCAAAATTTTAAAAGTTTCGGAAACAACGTAAAATGACTAAATCGTTCTAGAAACAAATTTTAGTGAATTTCGCTTCAATCGGTAAAAGTTGAAAAAATCGTCGAAAAATGCAGTCAGATTCTTTGACCCTTCTAAAAATATCAATTTTTTGCCGATTTTTGTCAAAATTTTAAAAGTTTCGGAAACAACGTAAATTGATTATAAATCGTCCTAGAAACAAATTTTAGTGAATTTCGCTTCAATCGGTAAAAGTTGAAAAAATCGTCGAAAAATGCAGAGTCGGATTCTTTGACCCTTCTAAAAATATCAATTTTTTGCCGATTTTTGTCAAAATTTTAAAAGTTTCGGAAACAACGTAAATTGATTATAAATCGTCCTAGAAACAAATTTTAGTGAATTTCGCTTCAATCGGTAAAAGTTGAAAAAATCGTCGAAAAATGCAAAGAGTCGGATTCTTTGACCCTTCTAAAAATATCAATTTTTTGCCGATTTTTGTCAAAATTTTAAAAGTTTCGGAAACAACGTAAATTGATTATAAATCGTCCTAGAAACAAATTTTAGTGAATTTCGCTTCAATCGGTAAAAGTTGAAAAAATCGTCGAAAAATGCAGAGTCGGATTCTTTGACCCTTCTAAAAATATCAATTTTTTGCCGATTTTTGTCAAAATTTTAAAAGTTTCGGAAACAACGTAAAATGACCATAAATCGTCCTAGAAACAAATTTTAGTGAATTTCGCTTCAATCGGTAAAAGTTGAAAAAATCGTCGAAAAATGCAGAGTCGGATTCTTTGACCCTTCTAAAAATATCAATTTTTTGCCGATTTTTGTCAAAATTTTAAAAGTTTCGGAAACAACGTAAATTGATTATAAATCGTCCTAGAAACAAATTTTAGTGAATTTCGCTTCAATCGGTAAAAGTTGAAAAAATCGTCGAAAAATGCAAAGAGTCGGATTCTTTGACCCTTCTAAAAATATCAATTTTTTGCCGATTTTTGTCAAAATTTTAAAAGTTTCGGAAACAACGTAAATTGATTATAAATCGTCCTAGAAACAAATTTTAGTGAATTTCGCTTCAATCGGTAAAAGTTGAAAAAATCGTCGAAAAATGCAGAGTCGGATTCTTTGACCCTTCTAAAAATATCAATTTTTTGCCGATTTTTGTCAAAATTTTAAAAGTTTCGGAAACAACGTAAATTGATTATAAATCGTCCTAGAAACAAATTTTAGTGAATTTCGCTTCAATCGGTAAAAGTTGAAAAAATCGTCGAAAAATGCAGAGTCGGATTCTTTGACCCTTCTAAAAATATCAATTTTTTGCCGATTTTTGTCAAAATTTTAAAAGTTTCGGAAACAACGTAAAATGACCATAAATCGTCCTAGAAACAAATTTTAGTGAATTTCGCTTCAATCGGTAAAAGTTGAAAAAATCGTCGAAAAATGCAGAGTCGGATTCTTTGACCCTTCTAAAAATATCAATTTTTTGCCGATTTTTGTCAAAATTTTAAAAGTTTCGGAAACAACGTAAATTGATTATAAATCGTCCTAGAAACAAATTTTAGTGAATTTCGCTTCAATCGGTAAAAGTTGAAAAAATCGTCGAAAAATGCAAAGAGTCGGATTCTTTGACCCTTCTAAAAATATCAATTTTTTGCCGATTTTTGTCAAAATTTTAAAAGTTTCGGAAACAACGTAAATTGATTATAAATCGTCCTAGAAACAAATTTTAGTGAATTTCGCTTCAATCGGTAAAAGTTGAAAAAATCGTCGAAAAATGCAGAGTCGGATTCTTTGACCCTTCTAAAAATATCAATTTTTTGCCGATTTTTGTCAAAATTTTAAAAGTTTCGGAAACAACGTAAAATGACCATAAATCGTCCTAGAAACAAATTTTAGTGAATTTCGCTTCAATCGGTAAAAGTTGAAAAAATCGTCGAAAAATGCAGTCAGATTCTTTGACCCTTCTAAAAATATCAATTTTTTGCCGATTTTTGTCAAAATTTTAAAAGTTTCGGAAACAACGTAAATTGATTATAAATCGTCCTAGAAACAAATTTTAGTGAATTTCGCTTCAATCGGTAAAAGTTGAAAAAATCGTCGAAAAATGCAGAGTCGGATTCTTTGACCCTTCTAAAAATATCAATTTTTTGCCGATTTTTGTCAAAATTTTAAAAGTTTCGGAAACAACGTAAATTGATTATAAATCGTCCTAGAAACAAATTTTAGTGAATTTCGCTTCAATCGGTAAAAGTTGAAAAAATCGTCGAAAAATGCAGAGTCGGATTCTTTGACCCTTCTAAAAATATCAATTTTTTGCCGATTTTTGTCAAAATTTTAAAAGTTTCGGAAACAACGTAAAATGACCATAAATCGTCCTAGAAACAAATTTTAGTGAATTTCGCTTCAATCGGTAAAAGTTGAAAAAATCGTCGAAAAATGCAGAGTCGGATTCTTTGACCCTTCTAAAAATATCAATTTTTTGCCGATTTTTGTCAAAATTTTAAAAGTTTCGGAAACAACGTAAATTGATTATAAATCGTCCTAGAAACAAATTTTAGTGAATTTCGCTTCAATCGGTAAAAGTTGAAAAAATCGTCGAAAAATGCAAAGAGTCGGATTCTTTGACCCTTCTAAAAATATCAATTTTTTGCCGATTTTTGTCAAAATTTTAAAAGTTTCGGAAACAACGTAAATTGATTATAAATCGTCCTAGAAACAAATTTTAGTGAATTTCGCTTCAATCGGTAAAAGTTGAAAAAATCGTCGAAAAATGCAGAGTCGGATTCTTTGACCCTTCTAAAAATATCAATTTTTTGCCGATTTTTGTCAAAATTTTAAAAGTTTCGGAAACAACGTAAAATGACCATAAATCGTCCTAGAAACAAATTTTAGTGAATTTCGCTTCAATCGGTAAAAGTTGAAAAAATCGTCGAAAAATGCAAAGTCAGATTCTTTGACCCTTCTAAAAATATCAATTTTTTGCCGATTTTTGTCAAAATTTTAAAAGTTTCGGAAACAACGTAAAATGACCATAAATCGTCCTAGAAACAAATTTTAGTGAATTTCGCTTCAATCGGTAAAAGTTGAAAAAATCGTCGAAAAATGCAGAGTCAGATTCTTTGACCCTTCTAAAAATATCAATTTTTTGCCGATTTTTGTCAAAATTTTAAAAGTTTCGGAAACAACGTAAATTGATTATAAATCGTCCTAGAAACAAATTTTAGTGAATTTCGCTTCAATCGGTAAAAGTTGAAAAAATCGTCGAAAAATGCAAAGAGTCAGATTCTTTGACCCTTCTAAAAATATCAATTTTTTGCCGATTTTTGTCAAAATTTTAAAAGTTTCGGAAACAACGTAAATTGATTATAAATTGTCCTAGAAACAAATTTTAGTGAATTTCGCTTCAATCGGTAAAAGTTAAAAAAATCGTCGAAAAATGCAGAGAGTCAGATTCTTTGACCCTTCTAAAAATATCAATTTTTTGCCGATTTTTGTCAAAATTTTAAAAGTTTCGGAAACAACGTAAATTGACTATAAATCGTCCTAGAAACAAATTTTAGTGAATTTCGCTTCAATGGGTAAAAGTTGAAAAAATCGTCGAAAAATGCAAAGAGTCGGATTCTTGACCCTTCTAAAAATATCAATTTTTTGCCGTTTTTTGTCAAAATTTTAAAAGTTTCGGAAACAACGTAAATTGATTATAAATCGTCCTAGAAACAAATTTTAGTGAATTTCGCTTCAATCGGTAAAAGTTGAAAAAATCGTCGAAAAATGCAGTCAGATTCTTTGACCCTTCTAAAAATATCAATTTTTTGCCGATTTTTGTCAAAATTTTAAAAGTTTCGGAAACAACGTAAAATGACCATAAATCGTCCTAGAAACAAATTTTAGTGAATTTCGCTTCAATCGGTACAAGTTGAAAAAATCGTCGAAAAATGCAAAGAGTCGGATTCTTGACCCTTCTAAAAATATCAATTTTTTGCCGATTTTTGTCAAAATTTTAAAAGTTTCGGAAACAACGTAAAATGACTATAAATCGTCCTAGAAACAAATTTTAGTGAATTTCGCTTCAATCGGTAAAAGTTGAAAAAATCGTCGAAAAATGCAGAGTCGGATTCTTTGACCCTTCTAAAAATATCAATTTTTTGCCGATTTTTGTCAAAATTTTAAAAGTTTCGGAAACAACGTAAAATGACCATAAATCGTCCTAGAAACAAATTTTAGTGAATTTCGCTTCAATCGGTAAAAGTTGAAAAAATCGTCGAAAAATGCAAAGTCAGATTCTTTGACCCTTCTAAAAATATCAATTTTTTGCCGATTTTTGTCAAAATTTTAAAAGTTTCGGAAACAACGTAAAATGACCATAAATCGTCCTAGAAACAAATTTTAGTGAATTTCGCTTCAATCGGTAAAAGTTGAAAAAATCGTCGAAAAATGCAGAGTCGGATTCTTTGACCCTTCTAAAAATATCAATTTTTTGCCGATTTTTGTCAAAATTTTAAAAGTTTCGGAAACAACGTAAATTGATTATAAATCGTCCTAGAAACAAATTTTAGTGAATTTCGCTTCAATCGGTAAAAGTTGAAAAAATCGTCGAAAAATGCAAAGAGTCGGATTCTTTGACCCTTCTAAAAATATCAATTTTTTGCCGATTTTTGTCAAAATTTTAAAAGTTTCGGAAACAACGTAAATTGATTATAAATCGTCCTAGAAACAAATTTTAGTGAATTTCGCTTCAATCGGTAAAAGTTGAAAAAATCGTCGAAAAATGCAGAGTCGGATTCTTTGACCCTTCTAAAAATATCAATTTTTTGCCGATTTTTGTCAAAATTTTAAAAGTTTCGGAAACAACGTAAAATGACCATAAATCGTCCTAGAAACAAATTTTAGTGAATTTCGCTTCAATCGGTAAAAGTTGAAAAAATCGTCGAAAAATGCAAAGTCAGATTCTTTGACCCTTCTAAAAATATCAATTTTTTGCCGATTTTTGTCAAAATTTTAAAAGTTTCGGAAACAACGTAAATTGATTATAAATCGTCCTAGAAACAAATTTTAGTGAATTTCGCTTCAATCGGTAAAAGTTGAAAAAATCGTCGAAAAATGCAGAGTCGGATTCTTTGACCCTTCTAAAAATATCAATTTTTTGCCGATTTTTGTCAAAATTTTAAAAGTTTCGGAAACAACGTCAATTGATTATAAATCGTCCTAGAAACAAATTTTAGTGAATTTCGCTTCAATCGGTAAAAGTTGAAAAAATCGTCGAAAAATGCAGAGTCGGATTCTTTGACCCTTCTAAAAATATCAATTTTTTGCCGATTTTTGTCAAAATTTTAAAAGTTTCGGAAACAACGTAAAATGACCATAAATCGTCCTAGAAACAAATTTTAGTGAATTTCGCTTCAATCGGTAAAAGTTGAAAAAATCGTCGAAAAATGCAGAGTCGGATTCTTTGACCCTTCTAAAAATATCAATTTTTTGCCGATTTTTGTCAAAATTTTAAAAGTTTCGGAAACAACGTAAATTGATTATAAATCGTCCTAGAAACAAATTTTAGTGAATTTCGCTTCAATCGGTAAAAGTTGAAAAAATCGTCGAAAAATGCAAAGAGTCGGATTCTTTGACCCTTCTAAAAATATCAATTTTTTGCCGATTTTTGTCGAAATTTTAAAAGTTTCGGAAACAACGTAAATTGATTATAAATCGTCCTAGAAACAAATTTTAGTGAATTTCGCTTCAATCGGTAAAAGTTGAAAAAATCGTCGAAAAATGCAAAGTCAGATTCTTTGACCCTTCTAAAAATATCAATTTTTTGCCGATTTTTGTCAAAATTTTAAAAGTTTCGGAAACAACGTAAAATGACCATAAATCGTCCTAGAAACAAATTTTAGTGAATTTCGCTTCAATCGGTAAAAGTTGAAAAAATCGTCGAAAAATGCAAAGTCAGATTCTTTGACCCTTCTAAAAATATCAATTTTTTGCCGATTTTTGTCAAAATTTTAAAAGTTTCGGAAACAACGTAAAATGACCATAAATCGTCCTAGAAACAAATTTTAGTGAATTTCGCTTCAATCGGTAAAAGTTGAAAAAATCGTCGAAAAATGCAGAGTCAGATTCTTTGACCCTTCTAAAAATATCAATTTTTTGCCGATTTTTGTCAAAATTTTAAAAGTTTCGGAAACAACGTAAATTGATTATAAATCGTCCTAGAAACAAATTTTAGTGAATTTCGCTTCAATCGGTAAAAGTTGAAAAAATCGTCGAAAAATGCAAAGAGTCAGATTCTTTGACCCTTCTAAAAATATCAATTTTTTGCCGATTTTTGTCAAAATTTTAAAAGTTTCGGAAACAACGTAAATTGATTATAAATTGTCCTAGAAACAAATTTTAGTGAATTTCGCTTCAATCGGTAAAAGTTAAAAAAATCGTCGAAAAATGCAGAGAGTCAGATTCTTTGACCCTTCTAAAAATATCAATTTTTTGCCGATTTTTGTCAAAATTTTAAAAGTTTCGGAAACAACGTAAATTGACTATAAATCGTCCTAGAAACAAATTTTAGTGAATTTCGCTTCAATGGGTAAAAGTTGAAAAAATCGTCGAAAAATGCAAAGAGTCGGATTCTTGACCCTTCTAAAAATATCAATTTTTTGCCGTTTTTTGTCAAAATTTTAAAAGTTTCGGAAACAACGTAAATTGATTATAAATCGTCCTAGAAACAAATTTTAGTGAATTTCGCTTCAATCGGTAAAAGTTGAAAAAATCGTCGAAAAATGCAGTCAGATTCTTTGACCCTTCTAAAAATATCAATTTTTTGCCGATTTTTGTCAAAATTTTAAAAGTTTCGGAAACAACGTAAAATGACCATAAATCGTCCTAGAAACAAATTTTAGTGAATTTCGCTTCAATCGGTACAAGTTGAAAAAATCGTCGAAAAATGCAAAGAGTCGGATTCTTGACCCTTCTAAAAATATCAATTTTTTGCCGATTTTTGTCAAAATTTTAAAAGTTTCGGAAACAACGTAAAATGACTATAAATCGTCCTAGAAACAAATTTTAGTGAATTTCGCTTCAATCCGTAAAAGTTGAAAAAATCGTCGAAAAATGCAGAGTCGGATTCTTTGACCCTTCTAAAAATATCAATTTTTTGCCGATTTTTGTCAAAATTTTAAAAGTTTCGGAAACAACGTAAAATGACCATAAATCGTCCTAGAAACAAATTTTAGTGAATTTCGCTTCAATCGGTAAAAGTTGAAAAAATCGTCGAAAAATGCAGAGTCGGATTCTTTGACCCTTCTAAAAATATCAATTTTTTGCCGATTTTTGTCAAAATTTTAAAAGTTTCGGAAACAACGTAAATTGATTATAAATCGTCCTAGAAACAAATTTTAGTGAATTTCGCTTCAATCGGTAAAAGTTGAAAAAATCGTCGAAAAATGCAAAGAGTCGGATTCTTTGACCCTTCTAAAAATATCAATTTTTTGCCGATTTTTGTCAAAATTTTAAAAGTTTCGGAAACAACGTAAATTGATTATAAATCGTCCTAGAAACAAATTTTAGTGAATTTCGCTTCAATCGGTAAAAGTTGAAAAAATCGTCGAAAAATGCAGAGTCGGATTCTTTGACCCTTCTAAAAATATCAATTTTTTGCCGATTTTTGTCAAAATTTTAAAAGTTTCGGAAACAACGTAAAATGACCATAAATCGTCCTAGAAACAAATTTTAGTGAATTTCGCTTCAATCGGTAAAAGTTGAAAAAATCGTCGAAAAATGCAAAGTCAGATTCTTTGACCCTTCTAAAAATATCAATTTTTTGCCGATTTTTGTCAAAATTTTAAAAGTTTCGGAAACAACGTAAAATGACCATAAATCGTCCTAGAAACAAATTTTAGTGAATTTCGCTTCAATCGGTAAAAGTTGAAAAAATCGTCGAAAAATGCAAAGAGTCGGATTCTTTGACCCTTCTAAAAATATCAATTTTTTGCCGATTTTTGTCAAAATTTTAAAAGTTTCGGAAACAACGTAAATTGATTATAAATCGTCCTAGAAACAAATTTTAGTGAATTTCGCTTCAATCGGTAAAAGTTGAAAAAATCGTCGAAAAATGCAGAGTCGGATTCTTTGACCCTTCTAAAAATATCAATTTTTTGCCGATTTTTGTCAAAATTTTAAAAGTTTCGGAAACAACGTAAAATGACCATAAATCGTCCTAGAAACAAATTTTAGTGAATTTCGCTTCAATCGGTAAAAGTTGAAAAAATCGTCGAAAAATGCAAAGTCAGATTCTTTGACCCTTCTAAAAATATCAATTTTTTGCCGATTTTTGTCAAAATTTTAAAAGTTTCGGAAACAACGTAAAATGACCATAAATCGTCCTAGAAACAAATTTTAGTGAATTTCGCTTCAATCGGTAAAAGTTGAAAAAATCGTCGAAAAATGCAGAGTCAGATTCTTTGACCCTTCTAAAAATATCAATTTTTTGCCGATTTTTGTCAAAATTTTAAAAGTTTCGGAAACAACGTAAATTGATTATAAATCGTCCTAGAAACAAATTTTAGTGAATTTCGCTTCAATCGGTAAAAGTTGAAAAAATCGTCGAAAAATGCAAAGAGTCAGATTCTTTGACCCTTCTAAAAATATCAATTTTTTGCCGATTTTTGTCAAAATTTTAAAAGTTTCGGAAACAACGTAAATTGATTATAAATTGTCCTAGAAACAAATTTTAGTGAATTTCGCTTCAATCGGTAAAAGTTAAAAAAATCGTCGAAAAATGCAGAGAGTCAGATTCTTTGACCCTTCTAAAAATATCAATTTTTTGCCGATTTTTGTCAAAATTTTAAAAGTTTCGGAAACAACGTAAATTGACTATAAATCGTCCTAGAAACAAATTTTAGTGAATTTCGCTTCAATGGGTAAAAGTTGAAAAAATCGTCGAAAAATGCAAAGAGTCGGATTCTTGACCCTTCTAAAAATATCAATTTTTTGCCGTTTTTTGTCAAAATTTTAAAAGTTTCGGAAACAACGTAAATTGATTATAAATCGTCCTAGAAACAAATTTTAGTGAATTTCGCTTCAATCGGTAAAAGTTGAAAAAATCGTCGAAAAATGCAGTCAGATTCTTTGACCCTTCTAAAAATATCAATTTTTTGCCGATTTTTGTCAAAATTTTAAAAGTTTCGGAAACAACGTAAAATGACCATAAATCGTCCTAGAAACAAATTTTAGTGAATTTCGCTTCAATCGGTACAAGTTGAAAAAATCGTCGAAAAATGCAAAGAGTCGGATTCTTGACCCTTCTAAAAATATCAATTTTTTGCCGATTTTTGTCAAAATTTTAAAAGTTTCGGAAACAACGTAAAATGACTATAAATCGTCCTAGAAACAAATTTTAGTGAATTTCGCTTCAATCGGTAAAAGTTGAAAAAATCGTCGAAAAATGCAGAGTCGGATTCTTTGACCCTTCTAAAAATATCAATTTTTTGCCGATTTTTGTCAAAATTTTAAAAGTTTCGGAAACAACGTAAAATGACCATAAATCGTCCTAGAAACAAATTTTAGTGAATTTCGCTTCAATCGGTAAAAGTTGAAAAAATCGTCGAAAAATGCAAAGTCAGATTCTTTGACCCTTCTAAAAATATCAATTTTTTGCCGATTTTTGTCAAAATTTTAAAAGTTTCGGAAACAACGTAAAATGACCATAAATCGTCCTAGAAACAAATTTTAGTGAATTTCGCTTCAATCGGTAAAAGTTGAAAAAATCGTCGAAAAATGCAGAGTCGGATTCTTTGACCCTTCTAAAAATATCAATTTTTTGCCGATTTTTGTCAAAATTTTAAAAGTTTCGGAAACAACGTAAATTGATTATAAATCGTCCTAGAAACAAATTTTAGTGAATTTCGCTTCAATCGGTAAAAGTTGAAAAAATCGTCGAAAAATGCAAAGAGTCGGATTCTTTGACCCTTCTAAAAATATCAATTTTTTGCCGATTTTTGTCAAAATTTTAAAAGTTTCGGAAACAACGTAAATTGATTATAAATCGTCCTAGAAACAAATTTTAGTGAATTTCGCTTCAATCGGTAAAAGTTGAAAAAATCGTCGAAAAATGCAGAGTCGGATTCTTTGACCCTTCTAAAAATATCAATTTTTTGCCGATTTTTGTCAAAATTTTAAAAGTTTCGGAAACAACGTAAAATGACCATAAATCGTCCTAGAAACAAATTTTAGTGAATTTCGCTTCAATCGGTAAAAGTTGAAAAAATCGTCGAAAAATGCAAAGTCAGATTCTTTGACCCTTCTAAAAATATCAATTTTTTGCCGATTTTTGTCAAAATTTTAAAAGTTTCGGAAACAACGTAAATTGATTATAAATCGTCCTAGAAACAAATTTTAGTGAATTTCGCTTCAATCGGTAAAAGTTGAAAAAATCGTCGAAAAATGCAGAGTCGGATTCTTTGACCCTTCTAAAAATATCAATTTTTTGCCGATTTTTGTCAAAATTTTAAAAGTTTCGGAAACAACGTAAAATGACCATAAATCGTCCTAGAAACAAATTTTAGTGAATTTCGCTTCAATCGGTAAAAGTTGAAAAAATCGTCGAAAAATGCAAAGAGTCGGATTCTTTGACCCTTCTAAAAATATCAATTTTTTGCCGATTTTTGTCAAAATTTTAAAAGTTTCGGAAACAACGTAAATTGATTATAAATCGTCCTAGAAACAAATTTTAGTGAATTTCGCTTCAATCGGTAAAAGTTGAAAAAATCGTCGAAAAATGCAGAGTCGGATTCTTTGACCCTTCTAAAAATATCAATTTTTTGCCGATTTTTGTCAAAATTTTAAAAGTTTCGGAAACAACGTAAAATGACCATAAATCGTCCTAGAAACAAATTTTAGTGAATTTCGCTTCAATCGGTAAAAGTTGAAAAAATCGTCGAAAAATGCAAAGTCAGATTCTTTGACCCTTCTAAAAATATCAATTTTTTGCCGATTTTTGTCAAAATTTTAAAAGTTTCGGAAACAACGTAAAATGACCATAAATCGTCCTAGAAACAAATTTTAGTGAATTTCGCTTCAATCGGTAAAAGTTGAAAAAATCGTCGAAAAATGCAGAGTCAGATTCTTTGACCCTTCTAAAAATATCAATTTTTTGCCGATTTTTGTCAAAATTTTAAAAGTTTCGGAAACAACGTAAATTGATTATAAATCGTCCTAGAAACAAATTTTAGTGAATTTCGCTTCAATCGGTAAAAGTTGAAAAAATCGTCGAAAAATGCAAAGAGTCAGATTCTTTGACCCTTCTAAAAATATCAATTTTTTGCCGATTTTTGTCAAAATTTTAAAAGTTTCGGAAACAACGTAAATTGATTATAAATTGTCCTAGAAACAAATTTTAGTGAATTTCGCTTCAATCGGTAAAAGTTAAAAAAATCGTCGAAAAATGCAGAGAGTCAGATTCTTTGACCCTTCTAAAAATATCAATTTTTTGCCGATTTTTGTCAAAATTTTAAAAGTTTCGGAAACAACGTAAATTGACTATAAATCGTCCTAGAAACAAATTTTAGTGAATTTCGCTTCAATGGGTAAAAGTTGAAAAAATCGTCGAAAAATGCAAAGAGTCGGATTCTTGACCCTTCTAAAAATATCAATTTTTTGCCGTTTTTTGTCAAAATTTTAAAAGTTTCGGAAACAACGTAAATTGATTATAAATCGTCCTAGAAACAAATTTTAGTGAATTTCGCTTCAATCGGTAAAAGTTGAAAAAATCGTCGAAAAATGCAGTCAGATTCTTTGACCCTTCTAAAAATATCAATTTTTTGCCGATTTTTGTCAAAATTTTAAAAGTTTCGGAAACAACGTAAAATGACCATAAATCGTCCTAGAAACAAATTTTAGTGAATTTCGCTTCAATCGGTACAAGTTGAAAAAATCGTCGAAAAATGCAAAGAGTCGGATTCTTGACCCTTCTAAAAATATCAATTTTTTGCCGATTTTTGTCAAAATTTTAAAAGTTTCGGAAACAACGTAAAATGACTATAAATCGTCCTAGAAACAAATTTTAGTGAATTTCGCTTCAATCGGTAAAAGTTGAAAAAATCGTCGAAAAATGCAGAGTCGGATTCTTTGACCCTTCTAAAAATATCAATTTTTTGCCGATTTTTGTCAAAATTTTAAAAGTTTCGGAAACAACGTAAAATGACCATAAATCGTCCTAGAAACAAATTTTAGTGAATTTCGCTTCAATCGGTAAAAGTTGAAAAAATCGTCGAAAAATGCAAAGTCAGATTCTTTGACCCTTCTAAAAATATCAATTTTTTGCCGATTTTTGTCAAAATTTTAAAAGTTTCGGAAACAACGTAAAATGACCATAAATCGTCCTAGAAACAAATTTTAGTGAATTTCGCTTCAATCGGTAAAAGTTGAAAAAATCGTCGAAAAATGCAGAGTCGGATTCTTTGACCCTTCTAAAAATATCAATTTTTTGCCGATTTTTGTCAAAATTTTAAAAGTTTCGGAAACAACGTAAATTGATTATAAATCGTCCTAGAAACAAATTTTAGTGAATTTCGCTTCAATCGGTAAAAGTTGAAAAAATCGTCGAAAAATGCAAAGAGTCGGATTCTTTGACCCTTCTAAAAATATCAATTTTTTGCCGATTTTTGTCAAAATTTTAAAAGTTTCGGAAACAACGTAAATTGATTATAAATCGTCCTAGAAACAAATTTTAGTGAATTTCGCTTCAATCGGTAAAAGTTGAAAAAATCGTCGAAAAATGCAGAGTCGGATTCTTTGACCCTTCTAAAAATATCAATTTTTTGCCGATTTTTGTCAAAATTTTAAAAGTTTCGGAAACAACGTAAAATGACCATAAATCGTCCTAGAAACAAATTTTAGTGAATTTCGCTTCAATCGGTAAAAGTTGAAAAAATCGTCGAAAAATGCAAAGTCAGATTCTTTGACCCTTCTAAAAATATCAATTTTTTGCCGATTTTTGTCAAAATTTTAAAAGTTTCGGAAACAACGTAAATTGATTATAAATCGTCCTAGAAACAAATTTTAGTGAATTTCGCTTCAATCGGTAAAAGTTGAAAAAATCGTCGAAAAATGCAGTCGGATTCTTTGACCCTTCTAAAAATATCAATTTTTTGCCGATTTTTGTCAAAATTTTAAAAGTTTCGGAAACAACGTCAATTGATTATAAATCGTCCTAGAAACAAATTTTAGTGAATTTCGCTTCAATCGGTAAAAGTTGAAAAAATCGTCGAAAAATGCAGAGTCGGATTCTTTGACCCTTCTAAAAATATCAATTTTTTGCCGATTTTTGTCAAAATTTTAAAAGTTTCGGAAACAACGTAAAATGACCATAAATCGTCCTAGAAACAAATTTTAGTGAATTTCGCTTCAATCGGTAAAAGTTGAAAAAATCGTCGAAAAATGCAGAGTCGGATTCTTTGACCCTTCTAAAAATATCAATTTTTTGCCGATTTTTGTCAAAATTTTAAAAGTTTCGGAAACAACGTAAATTGATTATAAATCGTCCTAGAAACAAATTTTAGTGAATTTCGCTTCAATCGGTAAAAGTTGAAAAAATCGTCGAAAAATGCAAAGAGTCGGATTCTTTGACCCTTCTAAAAATATCAATTTTTTGCCGATTTTTGTCGAAATTTTAAAAGTTTCGGAAACAACGTAAATTGATTATAAATCGTCCTAGAAACAAATTTTAGTGAATTTCGCTTCAATCGGTAAAAGTTGAAAAAATCGTCGAAAAATGCAGAGTCGGATTCTTTGACCCTTCTAAAAATATCAATTTTTTGCCGATTTTTGTCAAAATTTTAAAAGTTTCGGAAACAACGTAAAATGACCATAAATCGTCCTAGAAACAAATTTTAGTGAATTTCGCTTCAATCGGTAAAAGTTGAAAAAATCGTCGAAAAATGCAGTCAGATTCTTTGACCCTTCTAAAAATATCAATTTTTTGCCGATTTTTGTCAAAATTTTAAAAGTTTCGGAAACAACGTAAAATGACCATAAATCGTCCTAGAAACAAATTTTAGTGAATTTCGCTTCAATCGGTAAAAGTTGAAAAAATCGTCGAAAAATGCAGTCAGATTCTTTGACCCTTCTAAAAATATCAATTTTTTGCCGATTTTTGTCAAAATTTTAAAAGTTTCGGAAACAACGTAAATTGATTATAAATCGTCCTAGAAACAAATTTTAGTGAATTTCGCTTCAATCGGTAAAAGTTGAAAAAATCGTCGAAAAATGCAGAGTCAGATTCTTTGACCCTTCTAAAAATATCAATTTTTTGCCGATTTTTGTCAAAATTTTAAAAGTTTCGGAAACAACGTAAATTGATTATAAATTGTCCTAGAAACAAATTTTAGTGAATTTCGCTTCAATCGGTAAAAGTTAAAAAAATCGTCGAAAAATGCAGAGAGTCAGATTCTTTGACCCTTCTAAAAATATCAATTTTTTGCCGATTTTTGTCAAAATTTTAAAAGTTTCGGAAACAACGTAAATTGACTATAAATCGTCCTAGAAACAAATTTTAGTGAATTTCGCTTCAATGGGTAAAAGTTGAAAAAATCGTCGAAAAATGCAAAGAGTCGGATTCTTGACCCTTCTAAAAATATCAATTTTTTGCCGTTTTTTGTCAAAATTTTAAAAGTTTCGGAAACAACGTAAATTGATTATAAATCGTCCTAGAAACAAATTTTAGTGAATTTCGCTTCAATCGGTAAAAGTTGAAAAAATCGTCGAAAAATGCAGTCAGATTCTTTGACCCTTCTAAAAATATCAATTTTTTGCCGATTTTTGTCAAAATTTTAAAAGTTTCGGAAACAACGTAAAATGACCATAAATCGTCCTAGAAACAAATTTTAGTGAATTTCGCTTCAATCGGTACAAGTTGAAAAAATCGTCGAAAAATGCAAAGAGTCGGATTCTTGACCCTTCTAAAAATATCAATTTTTTGCCGATTTTTGTCAAAATTTTAAAAGTTTCGGAAACAACGTAAAATGACTATAAATCGTCCTAGAAACAAATTTTAGTGAATTTCGCTTCAATCCGTAAAAGTTGAAAAAATCGTCGAAAAATGCAGAGTCGGATTCTTTGACCCTTCTAAAAATATCAATTTTTTGCCGATTTTTGTCAAAATTTTAAAAGTTTCGGAAACAACGTAAAATGACCATAAATCGTCCTAGAAACAAATTTTAGTGAATTTCGCTTCAATCGGTAAAAGTTGAAAAAATCGTCGAAAAATGCAAAGTCAGATTCTTTGACCCTTCTAAAAATATCAATTTTTTGCCGATTTTTGTCAAAATTTTAAAAGTTTCGGAAACAACGTAAAATGACCATAAATCGTCCTAGAAACAAATTTTAGTGAATTTCGCTTCAATCGGTAAAAGTTGAAAAAATCGTCGAAAAATGCAGAGTCGGATTCTTTGACCCTTCTAAAAATATCAATTTTTTGCCGATTTTTGTCAAAATTTTAAAAGTTTCGGAAACAACGTAAAATGACCATAAATCGTCCTAGAAACAAATTTTAGTGAATTTCGCTTCAATCGGTAAAAGTTGAAAAAATCGTCGAAAAATGCAGAGTCGGATTCTTTGACCCTTCTAAAAATATCAATTTTTTGCCGATTTTTGTCAAAATTTTAAAAGTTTCGGAAACAACGTAAATTGATTATAAATCGTCCTAGAAACAAATTTTAGTGAATTTCGCTTCAATCGGTAAAAGTTGAAAAAATCGTCGAAAAATGCAAAGAGTCGGATTCTTTGACCCTTCTAAAAATATCAATTTTTTGCCGATTTTTGTCAAAATTTTAAAAGTTTCGGAAACAACGTAAATTGATTATAAATCGTCCTAGAAACAAATTTTAGTGAATTTCGCTTCAATCGGTAAAAGTTGAAAAAATCGTCGAAAAATGCAGAGTCGGATTCTTTGACCCTTCTAAAAATATCAATTTTTTGCCGATTTTTGTCAAAATTTTAAAAGTTTCGGAAACAACGTAAAATGACCATAAATCGTCCTAGAAACAAATTTTAGTGAATTTCGCTTCAATCGGTAAAAGTTGAAAAAATCGTCGAAAAATGCAAAGTCAGATTCTTTGACCCTTCTAAAAATATCAATTTTTTGCCGATTTTTGTCAAAATTTTAAAAGTTTCGGAAACAACGTAAATTGATTATAAATCGTCCTAGAAACAAATTTTAGTGAATTTCGCTTCAATCGGTAAAAGTTGAAAAAATCGTCGAAAAATGCAGAGTCGGATTCTTTGACCCTTCTAAAAATATCAATTTTTTGCCGATTTTTGTCAAAATTTTAAAAGTTTCGGAAACAACGTCAATTGATTATAAATCGTCCTAGAAACAAATTTTAGTGAATTTCGCTTCAATCGGTAAAAGTTGAAAAAATCGTCGAAAAATGCAGAGTCGGATTCTTTGACCCTTCTAAAAATATCAATTTTTTGCCGATTTTTGTCAAAATTTTAAAAGTTTCGGAAACAACGTAAAATGACCATAAATCGTCCTAGAAACAAATTTTAGTGAATTTCGCTTCAATCGGTAAAAGTTGAAAAAATCGTCGAAAAATGCAGAGTCGGATTCTTTGACCCTTCTAAAAATATCAATTTTTTGCCGATTTTTGTCAAAATTTTAAAAGTTTCGGAAACAACGTAAATTGATTATAAATCGTCCTAGAAACAAATTTTAGTGAATTTCGCTTCAATCGGTAAAAGTTGAAAAAATCGTCGAAAAATGCAAAGAGTCGGATTCTTTGACCCTTCTAAAAATATCAATTTTTTGCCGATTTTTGTCGAAATTTTAAAAGTTTCGGAAACAACGTAAATTGATTATAAATCGTCCTAGAAACAAATTTTAGTGAATTTCGCTTCAATCGGTAAAAGTTGAAAAAATCGTCGAAAAATGCAGAGTCGGATTCTTTGACCCTTCTAAAAATATCAATTTTTTGCCGATTTTTGTCAAAATTTTAAAAGTTTCGGAAACAACGTAAAATGACCATAAATCGTCCTAGAAACAAATTTTAGTGAATTTCGCTTCAATCGGTAAAAGTTGAAAAAATCGTCGAAAAATGCAGTCAGATTCTTTGACCCTTCTAAAAATATCAATTTTTTGCCGATTTTTGTCAAAATTTTAAAAGTTTCGGAAACAACGTAAAATGACCATAAATCGTCCTAGAAACAAATTTTAGTGAATTTCGCTTCAATCGGTAAAAGTTGAAAAAATCGTCGAAAAATGCAGTCAGATTCTTTGACCCTTCTAAAAATATCAATTTTTTGCCGATTTTTGTCAAAATTTTAAAAGTTTCGGAAACAACGTAAATTGATTATAAATCGTCCTAGAAACAAATTTTAGTGAATTTCGCTTCAATCGGTAAAAGTTGAAAAAATCGTCGAAAAATGCAGAGTCAGATTCTTTGACCCTTCTAAAAATATCAATTTTTTGCCGATTTTTGTCAAAATTTTAAAAGTTTCGGAAACAACGTAAATTGATTATAAATTGTCCTAGAAACAAATTTTAGTGAATTTCGCTTCAATCGGTAAAAGTTAAAAAAATCGTCGAAAAATGCAGAGTCAGATTCTTTGACCCTTCTAAAAATATCAATTTTTTGCCGATTTTTGTCAAAATTTTAAAAGTTTCGGAAACAACGTAAATTGACTATAAATCGTCCTAGAAACAAATTTTAGTGAATTTCGCTTCAATGGGTAAAAGTTGAAAAAATCGTCGAAAAATGCAAAGAGTCGGATTCTTGACCCTTCTAAAAATATCAATTTTTTGCCGTTTTTTGTCAAAATTTTAAAAGTTTCGGAAACAACGTAAATTGATTATAAATCGTCCTAGAAACAAATTTTAGTGAATTTCGCTTCAATCGGTAAAAGTTGAAAAAATCGTCGAAAAATGCAGTCAGATTCTTTGACCCTTCTAAAAATATCAATTTTTTGCCGATTTTTGTCAAAATTTTAAAAGTTTCGGAAACAACGTAAAATGACCATAAATCGTCCTAGAAACAAATTTTAGTGAATTTCGCTTCAATCGGTACAAGTTGAAAAAATCGTCGAAAAATGCAAAGAGTCGGATTCTTGACCCTTCTAAAAATATCAATTTTTTGCCGATTTTTGTCAAAATTTTAAAAGTTTCGGAAACAACGTAAAATGACTATAAATCGTCCTAGAAACAAATTTTAGTGAATTTCGCTTCAATCCGTAAAAGTTGAAAAAATCGTCGAAAAATGCAGAGTCGGATTCTTTGACCCTTCTAAAAATATCAATTTTTTGCCGATTTTTGTCAAAATTTTAAAAGTTTCGGAAACAACGTAAATTGATTATAAATTGTCCTAGAAACAAATTTTAGTGAATTTCGCTTCAATCGGTAAAAGTTAAAAAAATCGTCGAAAAATGCAGAGAGTCAGATTCTTTGACCCTTCTAAAAATATCAATTTTTTGCCGATTTTTGTCAAAATTTTAAAAGTTTCGGAAACAACGTAAATTGACTATAAATCGTCCTAGAAACAAATTTTAGTGAATTTCGCTTCAATGGGTAAAAGTTGAAAAAATCGTCGAAAAATGCAAAGAGTCGGATTCTTGACCCTTCTAAAAATATCAATTTTTTGCCGTTTTTTGTCAAAATTTTAAAAGTTTCGGAAACAACGTAAATTGATTATAAATCGTCCTAGAAACAAATTTTAGTGAATTTCGCTTCAATCGGTAAAAGTTGAAAAAATCGTCGAAAAATGCAGTCAGATTCTTTGACCCTTCTAAAAATATCAATTTTTTGCCGATTTTTGTCAAAATTTTAAAAGTTTCGGAAACAACGTAAAATGACCATAAATCGTCCTAGAAACAAATTTTAGTGAATTTCGCTTCAATCGGTACAAGTTGAAAAAATCGTCGAAAAATGCAAAGAGTCGGATTCTTGACCCTTCTAAAAATATCAATTTTTTGCCGATTTTTGTCAAAATTTTAAAAGTTTCGGAAACAACGTAAAATGACTATAAATCGTCCTAGAAACAAATTTTAGTGAATTTCGCTTCAATCCGTAAAAGTTGAAAAAATCGTCGAAAAATGCAGAGTCGGATTCTTTGACCCTTCTAAAAATATCAATTTTTTGCCGATTTTTGTCAAAATTTTAAAAGTTTCGGAAACAACGTAAAATGACCATAAATCGTCCTAGAAACAAATTTTAGTGAATTTCGCTTCAATCGGTAAAAGTTGAAAAAATCGTCGAAAAATGCAAAGTCAGATTCTTTGACCCTTCTAAAAATATCAATTTTTTGCCGATTTTTGTCAAAATTTTAAAAGTTTCGGAAACAACGTAAAATGACCATAAATCGTCCTAGAAACAAATTTTAGTGAATTTCGCTTCAATCGGTAAAAGTTGAAAAAATCGTCGAAAAATGCAGAGTCGGATTCTTTGACCCTTCTAAAAATATCAATTTTTTGCCGATTTTTGTCAAAATTTTAAAAGTTTCGGAAACAACGTAAAATGACCATAAATCGTCCTAGAAACAAATTTTAGTGAATTTCGCTTCAATCGGTAAAAGTTGAAAAAATCGTCGAAAAATGCAGAGTCGGATTCTTTGACCCTTCTAAAAATATCAATTTTTTGCCGATTTTTGTCAAAATTTTAAAAGTTTCGGAAACAACGTAAATTGATTATAAATCGTCCTAGAAACAAATTTTAGTGAATTTCGCTTCAATCGGTAAAAGTTGAAAAAATCGTCGAAAAATGCAAAGAGTCGGATTCTTTGACCCTTCTAAAAATATCAATTTTTTGCCGATTTTTGTCAAAATTTTAAAAGTTTCGGAAACAACGTAAATTGATTATAAATCGTCCTAGAAACAAATTTTAGTGAATTTCGCTTCAATCGGTAAAAGTTGAAAAAATCGTCGAAAAATGCAGAGTCGGATTCTTTGACCCTTCTAAAAATATCAATTTTTTGCCGATTTTTGTCAAAATTTTAAAAGTTTCGGAAACAACGTAAAATGACCATAAATCGTCCTAGAAACAAATTTTAGTGAATTTCGCTTCAATCGGTAAAAGTTGAAAAAATCGTCGAAAAATGCAAAGTCAGATTCTTTGACCCTTCTAAAAATATCAATTTTTTGCCGATTTTTGTCAAAATTTTAAAAGTTTCGGAAACAACGTAAATTGATTATAAATCGTCCTAGAAACAAATTTTAGTGAATTTCGCTTCAATCGGTAAAAGTTGAAAAAATCGTCGAAAAATGCAGAGTCGGATTCTTTGACCCTTCTAAAAATATCAATTTTTTGCCGATTTTTGTCAAAATTTTAAAAGTTTCGGAAACAACGTCAATTGATTATAAATCGTCCTAGAAACAAATTTTAGTGAATTTCGCTTCAATCGGTAAAAGTTGAAAAAATCGTCGAAAAATGCAGAGTCGGATTCTTTGACCCTTCTAAAAATATCAATTTTTTGCCGATTTTTGTCAAAATTTTAAAAGTTTCGGAAACAACGTAAAATGACCATAAATCGTCCTAGAAACAAATTTTAGTGAATTTCGCTTCAATCGGTAAAAGTTGAAAAAATCGTCGAAAAATGCAGAGTCGGATTCTTTGACCCTTCTAAAAATATCAATTTTTTGCCGATTTTTGTCAAAATTTTAAAAGTTTCGGAAACAACGTAAATTGATTATAAATCGTCCTAGAAACAAATTTTAGTGAATTTCGCTTCAATCGGTAAAAGTTGAAAAAATCGTCGAAAAATGCAAAGAGTCGGATTCTTTGACCCTTCTAAAAATATCAATTTTTTGCCGATTTTTGTCGAAATTTTAAAAGTTTCGGAAACAACGTAAATTGATTATAAATCGTCCTAGAAACAAATTTTAGTGAATTTCGCTTCAATCGGTAAAAGTTGAAAAAATCGTCGAAAAATGCAGAGTCGGATTCTTTGACCCTTCTAAAAATATCAATTTTTTGCCGATTTTTGTCAAAATTTTAAAAGTTTCGGAAACAACGTAAAATGACCATAAATCGTCCTAGAAACAAATTTTAGTGAATTTCGCTTCAATCGGTAAAAGTTGAAAAAATCGTCGAAAAATGCAGTCAGATTCTTTGACCCTTCTAAAAATATCAATTTTTTGCCGATTTTTGTCAAAATTTTAAAAGTTTCGGAAACAACGTAAAATGACCATAAATCGTCCTAGAAACAAATTTTAGTGAATTTCGCTTCAATCGGTAAAAGTTGAAAAAATCGTCGAAAAATGCAGTCAGATTCTTTGACCCTTCTAAAAATATCAATTTTTTGCCGATTTTTGTCAAAATTTTAAAAGTTTCGGAAACAACGTAAATTGATTATAAATCGTCCTAGAAACAAATTTTAGTGAATTTCGCTTCAATCGGTAAAAGTTGAAAAAATCGTCGAAAAATGCAGAGTCAGATTCTTTGACCCTTCTAAAAATATCAATTTTTTGCCGATTTTTGTCAAAATTTTAAAAGTTTCGGAAACAACGTAAATTGATTATAAATTGTCCTAGAAACAAATTTTAGTGAATTTCGCTTCAATCGGTAAAAGTTAAAAAAATCGTCGAAAAATGCAGAGTCAGATTCTTTGACCCTTCTAAAAATATCAATTTTTTGCCGATTTTTGTCAAAATTTTAAAAGTTTCGGAAACAACGTAAATTGACTATAAATCGTCCTAGAAACAAATTTTAGTGAATTTCGCTTCAATGGGTAAAAGTTGAAAAAATCGTCGAAAAATGCAAAGAGTCGGATTCTTGACCCTTCTAAAAATATCAATTTTTTGCCGTTTTTTGTCAAAATTTTAAAAGTTTCGGAAACAACGTAAATTGATTATAAATCGTCCTAGAAACAAATTTTAGTGAATTTCGCTTCAATCGGTAAAAGTTGAAAAAATCGTCGAAAAATGCAGTCAGATTCTTTGACCCTTCTAAAAATATCAATTTTTTGCCGATTTTTGTCAAAATTTTAAAAGTTTCGGAAACAACGTAAAATGACCATAAATCGTCCTAGAAACAAATTTTAGTGAATTTCGCTTCAATCGGTACAAGTTGAAAAAATCGTCGAAAAATGCAAAGAGTCGGATTCTTGACCCTTCTAAAAATATCAATTTTTTGCCGATTTTTGTCAAAATTTTAAAAGTTTCGGAAACAACGTAAAATGACTATAAATCGTCCTAGAAACAAATTTTAGTGAATTTCGCTTCAATCCGTAAAAGTTGAAAAAATCGTCGAAAAATGCAGAGTCGGATTCTTTGACCCTTCTAAAAATATCAATTTTTTGCCGATTTTTGTCAAAATTTTAAAAGTTTCGGAAACAACGTAAAATGACCATAAATCGTCCTAGAAACAAATTTTAGTGAATTTCGCTTCAATCGGTAAAAGTTGAAAAAATCGTCGAAAAATGCAAAGTCAGATTCTTTGACCCTTCTAAAAATATCAATTTTTTGCCGATTTTTGTCAAAATTTTAAAAGTTTCGGAAACAACGTAAAATGACCATAAATCGTCCTAGAAACAAATTTTAGTGAATTTCGCTTCAATCGGTAAAAGTTGAAAAAATCGTCGAAAAATGCAGAGTCAGATTCTTTGACCCTTCTAAAAATATCAATTTTTTGCCGATATTTGTCAAAATTTTAAAAGTTTCGGAAACAACGTAAATTGATTATAAATCGTCCTAGAAACAAATTTTAGTGAATTTCGCTTCAATCGGTAAAAGTTGAAAAAATCGTCGAAAAATGCAAAGAGTCAGATTCTTTGACCCTTCTAAAAATATCAATTTTTTGCCGATTTTTGTCAAAATTTTAAAAGTTTCGGAAACAACGTAAATTGATTATAAATCGTCCTAGAAACAAATTTTAGTGAATTTCGCTTCAATCGGTAAAAGTTAAAAAAATCGTCGAAAAATGCAGAGTCAGATTCTTTGACCCTTCTAAAAATATCAATTTTTTGCCGATTTTTGTCAAAATTTTAAAAGTTTCGGAAACAACGTAAATTGACTATAAATCGTCCTAGAAACAAATTTTAGTGAATTTCGCTTCAATGGGTAAAAGTTGAAAAAATCGTCGAAAAATGCAAAGAGTCGGATTCTTGACCCTTCTAAAAATATCAATTTTTTGCCGTTTTTTGTCAAAATTTTAAAAGTTTCGGAAACAACGTAAATTGATTATAAATCGTCCTAGAAACAAATTTTAGTGAATTTCGCTTCAATCGGTAAAAGTTGAAAAAATCGTCGAAAAATGCAGTCAGATTCTTTGACCCTTCTAAAAATATCAATTTTTTGCCGATTTTTGTCAAAATTTTAAAAGTTTCGGAAACAACGTAAATTGACTATAAATCGTCCTAGAAACAAATTTTAGTGAATTTCGCTTCAATGGGTAAAAGTTGAAAAAATCGTCGAAAAATGCAAAGAGTCGGATTCTTGACCCTTCTAAAAATATCAATTTTTTGCCGTTTTTTGTCAAAATTTTAAAAGTTTCGGAAACAACGTAAAATGACCATAAATCGTCCTAGAAACAAATTTTAGTGAATTTCGCTTCAATCGGTAAAAGTTGAAAAAATCGTCGAAAAATGCAAAGTCAGATTCTTTGACCCTTCTAAAAATATCAATTTTTTGCCGATTTTTGTCAAAATTTTAAAAGTTTCGGAAACAACGTAAATTGATTATAAATCGTCCTAGAAACAAATTTTAGTGAATTTCGCTTCAATCGGTAAAAGTTGAAAAAATCGTCGAAAAATGCAGAGTCGGATTCTTTGACCCTTCTAAAAATATCAATTTTTTGCCGATTTTTGTCAAAATTTTAAAAGTTTCGGAAACAACGTAAAATGACTATAAATCGTCCTAGAAACAAATTTTAGTGAATTTCGCTTCAATCGGTAAAAGTTGAAAAAATCGTCGAAAAATGCAAAGAGTCGGATTCTTTGACCCTTCTAAAAATATCAATTTTTTGCCGATTTTTGTCGAAATTTTAAAAGTTTCGGAAACAACGTAAATTGATTATAAATCGTCCTAGAAACAAATTTTAGTGAATTTCGCTTCAATCGGTAAAAGTTGAAAAAATCGTCGAAAAATGCAGAGTCGGATTCTTTGACCCTTCTAAAAATATCAATTTTTTGCCGATTTTTGTCAAAATTTTAAAAGTTTCGGAAACAACGTAAAATGACCATAAATCGTCCTAGAAACAAATTTTAGTGAATTTCGCTTCAATCGGTAAAAGTTGAAAAAATCGTCGAAAAATGCAGTCAGATTCTTTGACCCTTCTAAAAATATCAATTTTTTGCCGATTTTTGTCAAAATTTTAAAAGTTTCGGAAACAACGTAAAATGACCATAAATCGTCCTAGAAACAAATTTTAGTGAATTTCGCTTCAATCGGTAAAAGTTGAAAAAATCGTCGAAAAATGCAGAGTCAGATTCTTTGACCCTTCTAAAAATATCAATTTTTTGCCGATTTTTGTCAAAATTTTAAAAGTTTCGGAAACAACGTAAATTGATTATAAATCGTCCTAGAAACAAATTTTAGTGAATTTCGCTTCAATCGGTAAAAGTTGAAAAAATCGTCGAAAAATGCAGAGTCAGATTCTTTGACCCTTCTAAAAATATCAATTTTTTGCCGATTTTTGTCAAAATTTTAAAAGTTTCGGAAACAACGTAAATTGATTATAAATTGTCCTAGAAACAAATTTTAGTGAATTTCGCTTCAATCGGTAAAAGTTAAAAAAATCGTCGAAAAATGCAGAGAGTCAGATTCTTTGACCCTTCTAAAAATATCAATTTTTTGCCGATTTTTGTCAAAATTTTAAAAGTTTCGGAAACAACGTAAATTGACTATAAATCGTCCTAGAAACAAATTTTAGTGAATTTCGCTTCAATGGGTAAAAGTTGAAAAAATCGTCGAAAAATGCAAAGAGTCGGATTCTTGACCCTTCTAAAAATATCAATTTTTTGCCGTTTTTTGTCAAAATTTTAAAAGTTTCGGAAACAACGTAAATTGATTATAAATCGTCCTAGAAACAAATTTTAGTGAATTTCGCTTCAATCGGTAAAAGTTGAAAAAATCGTCGAAAAATGCAGTCAGATTCTTTGACCCTTCTAAAAATATCAATTTTTTGCCGATTTTTGTCAAAATTTTAAAAGTTTCGGAAACAACGTAAAATGACCATAAATCGTCCTAGAAACAAATTTTAGTGAATTTCGCTTCAATCGGTACAAGTTGAAAAAATCGTCGAAAAATGCAAAGAGTCGGATTCTTGACCCTTCTAAAAATATCAATTTTTTGCCGATTTTTGTCAAAATTTTAAAAGTTTCGGAAACAACGTAAAATGACTATAAATCGTCCTAGAAACAAATTTTAGTGAATTTCGCTTCAATCCGTAAAAGTTGAAAAAATCGTCGAAAAATGCAGAGTCGGATTCTTTGACCCTTCTAAAAATATCAATTTTTTGCCGATTTTTGTCAAAATTTTAAAAGTTTCGGAAACAACGTAAAATGACCATAAATCGTCCTAGAAACAAATTTTAGTGAATTTCGCTTCAATCGGTAAAAGTTGAAAAAATCGTCGAAAAATGCAAAGTCAGATTCTTTGACCCTTCTAAAAATATCAATTTTTTGCCGATTTTTGTCAAAATTTTAAAAGTTTCGGAAACAACGTAAAATGACCATAAATCGTCCTAGAAACAAATTTTAGTGAATTTCGCTTCAATCGGTAAAAGTTGAAAAAATCGTCGAAAAATGCAGAGTCGGATTCTTTGACCCTTCTAAAAATATCAATTTTTTGCCGATTTTTGTCAAAATTTTAAAAGTTTCGGAAACAACGTAAAATGACCATAAATCGTCCTAGAAACAAATTTTAGTGAATTTCGCTTCAATCGGTAAAAGTTGAAAAAATCGTCGAAAAATGCAGAGTCGGATTCTTTGACCCTTCTAAAAATATCAATTTTTTGCCGATTTTTGTCAAAATTTTAAAAGTTTCGGAAACAACGTAAATTGATTATAAATCGTCCTAGAAACAAATTTTAGTGAATTTCGCTTCAATCGGTAAAAGTTGAAAAAATCGTCGAAAAATGCAAAGAGTCGGATTCTTTGACCCTTCTAAAAATATCAATTTTTTGCCGATTTTTGTCAAAATTTTAAAAGTTTCGGAAACAACGTAAATTGATTATAAATCGTCCTAGAAACAAATTTTAGTGAATTTCGCTTCAATCGGTAAAAGTTGAAAAAATCGTCGAAAAATGCAGAGTCGGATTCTTTGACCCTTCTAAAAATATCAATTTTTTGCCGATTTTTGTCAAAATTTTAAAAGTTTCGGAAACAACGTAAAATGACCATAAATCGTCCTAGAAACAAATTTTAGTGAATTTCGCTTCAATCGGTAAAAGTTGAAAAAATCGTCGAAAAATGCAAAGTCAGATTCTTTGACCCTTCTAAAAATATCAATTTTTTGCCGATTTTTGTCAAAATTTTAAAAGTTTCGGAAACAACGTAAATTGATTATAAATCGTCCTAGAAACAAATTTTAGTGAATTTCGCTTCAATCGGTAAAAGTTGAAAAAATCGTCGAAAAATGCAGAGTCGGATTCTTTGACCCTTCTAAAAATATCAATTTTTTGCCGATTTTTGTCAAAATTTTAAAAGTTTCGGAAACAACGTCAATTGATTATAAATCGTCCTAGAAACAAATTTTAGTGAATTTCGCTTCAATCGGTAAAAGTTGAAAAAATCGTCGAAAAATGCAGAGTCGGATTCTTTGACCCTTCTAAAAATATCAATTTTTTGCCGATTTTTGTCAAAATTTTAAAAGTTTCGGAAACAACGTAAAATGACCATAAATCGTCCTAGAAACAAATTTTAGTGAATTTCGCTTCAATCGGTAAAAGTTGAAAAAATCGTCGAAAAATGCAGAGTCGGATTCTTTGACCCTTCTAAAAATATCAATTTTTTGCCGATTTTTGTCAAAATTTTAAAAGTTTCGGAAACAACGTAAATTGATTATAAATCGTCCTAGAAACAAATTTTAGTGAATTTCGCTTCAATCGGTAAAAGTTGAAAAAATCGTCGAAAAATGCAAAGAGTCGGATTCTTTGACCCTTCTAAAAATATCAATTTTTTGCCGATTTTTGTCGAAATTTTAAAAGTTTCGGAAACAACGTAAATTGATTATAAATCGTCCTAGAAACAAATTTTAGTGAATTTCGCTTCAATCGGTAAAAGTTGAAAAAATCGTCGAAAAATGCAGAGTCGGATTCTTTGACCCTTCTAAAAATATCAATTTTTTGCCGATTTTTGTCAAAATTTTAAAAGTTTCGGAAACAACGTAAAATGACCATAAATCGTCCTAGAAACAAATTTTAGTGAATTTCGCTTCAATCGGTAAAAGTTGAAAAAATCGTCGAAAAATGCAGTCAGATTCTTTGACCCTTCTAAAAATATCAATTTTTTGCCGATTTTTGTCAAAATTTTAAAAGTTTCGGAAACAACGTAAAATGACCATAAATCGTCCTAGAAACAAATTTTAGTGAATTTCGCTTCAATCGGTAAAAGTTGAAAAAATCGTCGAAAAATGCAGAGTCAGATTCTTTGACCCTTCTAAAAATATCAATTTTTTGCCGATTTTTGTCAAAATTTTAAAAGTTTCGGAAACAACGTAAATTGATTATAAATCGTCCTAGAAACAAATTTTAGTGAATTTCGCTTCAATCGGTAAAAGTTGAAAAAATCGTCGAAAAATGCAGAGTCAGATTCTTTGACCCTTCTAAAAATATCAATTTTTTGCCGATTTTTGTCAAAATTTTAAAAGTTTCGGAAACAACGTAAATTGATTATAAATTGTCCTAGAAACAAATTTTAGTGAATTTCGCTTCAATCGGTAAAAGTTAAAAAAATCGTCGAAAAATGCAGAGTCAGATTCTTTGACCCTTCTAAAAATATCAATTTTTTGCCGATTTTTGTCAAAATTTTAAAAGTTTCGGAAACAACGTAAATTGACTATAAATCGTCCTAGAAACAAATTTTAGTGAATTTCGCTTCAATGGGTAAAAGTTGAAAAAATCGTCGAAAAATGCAAAGAGTCGGATTCTTGACCCTTCTAAAAATATCAATTTTTTGCCGTTTTTTGTCAAAATTTTAAAAGTTTCGGAAACAACGTAAATTGATTATAAATCGTCCTAGAAACAAATTTTAGTGAATTTCGCTTCAATCGGTAAAAGTTGAAAAAATCGTCGAAAAATGCAGTCAGATTCTTTGACCCTTCTAAAAATATCAATTTTTTGCCGATTTTTGTCAAAATTTTAAAAGTTTCGGAAACAACGTAAAATGACCATAAATCGTCCTAGAAACAAATTTTAGTGAATTTCGCTTCAATCGGTACAAGTTGAAAAAATCGTCGAAAAATGCAAAGAGTCGGATTCTTGACCCTTCTAAAAATATCAATTTTTTGCCGATTTTTGTCAAAATTTTAAAAGTTTCGGAAACAACGTAAAATGACTATAAATCGTCCTAGAAACAAATTTTAGTGAATTTCGCTTCAATCCGTAAAAGTTGAAAAAATCGTCGAAAAATGCAGAGTCGGATTCTTTGACCCTTCTAAAAATATCAATTTTTTGCCGATTTTTGTCAAAATTTTAAAAGTTTCGGAAACAACGTAAAATGACCATAAATCGTCCTAGAAACAAATTTTAGTGAATTTCGCTTCAATCGGTAAAAGTTGAAAAAATCGTCGAAAAATGCAAAGTCAGATTCTTTGACCCTTCTAAAAATATCAATTTTTTGCCGATTTTTGTCAAAATTTTAAAAGTTTCGGAAACAACGTAAAATGACCATAAATCGTCCTAGAAACAAATTTTAGTGAATTTCGCTTCAATCGGTAAAAGTTGAAAAAATCGTCGAAAAATGCAGAGTCAGATTCTTTGACCCTTCTAAAAATATCAATTTTTTGCCGATATTTGTCAAAATTTTAAAAGTTTCGGAAACAACGTAAATTGATTATAAATCGTCCTAGAAACAAATTTTAGTGAATTTCGCTTCAATCGGTAAAAGTTGAAAAAATCGTCGAAAAATGCAAAGAGTCAGATTCTTTGACCCTTCTAAAAATATCAATTTTTTGCCGATTTTTGTCAAAATTTTAAAAGTTTCGGAAACAACGTAAATTGATTATAAATCGTCCTAGAAACAAATTTTAGTGAATTTCGCTTCAATCGGTAAAAGTTAAAAAAATCGTCGAAAAATGCAGAGTCAGATTCTTTGACCCTTCTAAAAATATCAATTTTTTGCCGATTTTTGTCAAAATTTTAAAAGTTTCGGAAACAACGTAAATTGACTATAAATCGTCCTAGAAACAAATTTTAGTGAATTTCGCTTCAATGGGTAAAAGTTGAAAAAATCGTCGAAAAATGCAAAGAGTCGGATTCTTGACCCTTCTAAAAATATCAATTTTTTGCCGTTTTTTGTCAAAATTTTAAAAGTTTCGGAAACAACGTAAATTGATTATAAATCGTCCTAGAAACAAATTTTAGTGAATTTCGCTTCAATCGGTAAAAGTTGAAAAAATCGTCGAAAAATGCAGTCAGATTCTTTGACCCTTCTAAAAATATCAATTTTTTGCCGATTTTTGTCAAAATTTTAAAAGTTTCGGAAACAACGTAAATTGACTATAAATCGTCCTAGAAACAAATTTTAGTGAATTTCGCTTCAATGGGTAAAAGTTGAAAAAATCGTCGAAAAATGCAAAGAGTCGGATTCTTGACCCTTCTAAAAATATCAATTTTTTGCCGTTTTTTGTCAAAATTTTAAAAGTTTCGGAAACAACGTAAAATGACCATAAATCGTCCTAGAAACAAATTTTAGTGAATTTCGCTTCAATCGGTAAAAGTTGAAAAAATCGTCGAAAAATGCAAAGTCAGATTCTTTGACCCTTCTAAAAATATCAATTTTTTGCCGATTTTTGTCAAAATTTTAAAAGTTTCGGAAACAACGTAAATTGATTATAAATCGTCCTAGAAACAAATTTTAGTGAATTTCGCTTCAATCGGTAAAAGTTGAAAAAATCGTCGAAAAATGCAGAGTCGGATTCTTTGACCCTTCTAAAAATATCAATTTTTTGCCGATTTTTGTCAAAATTTTAAAAGTTTCGGAAACAACGTAAAATGACCATAAATCGTCCTAGAAACAAATTTTAGTGAATTTCGCTTCAATCGGTACAAGTTGAAAAAATCGTCGAAAAATGCAAAGAGTCGGATTCTTGACCCTTCTAAAAATATCAATTTTTTGCCGATTTTTGTCAAAATTTTAAAAGTTTCGGAAACAACGTAAAATGACTATAAATCGTCCTAGAAACAAATTTTAGTGAATTTCGCTTTAATTGGTAAAAGTTGAAAAAATCGTCGAAAAATGCAATATATAAAAATTATCGAAAAATTATCGAAAAAAGCAAAGGTCGATTTTCATCAAAATTATCGAAAAATTGTCGAAAAAGAACAGGTATATAGTATACCTTTTGATACGATTCTACACCATAAAAACCTAGGGGTGGCCAAAAATGTTTTCAATTGATTTAAATATTCCAGATATATAATTAATTAAATTAAGTAAAATCAAAAAATATACAAAAAAGTCAAATAAAGTTTCAACTGTAGGCATTAAAGACCTGATCTAGGATCCATAGGTCAGCTTCTTGATGCATCGAAAATCTGGCAACCTTAATAGCCTTTGAGTGTAGGCTACTGCGTAAACACAGCAGTATTGCGGGGTACATGCCATCACCATCCCTATTAAGCTATCCTCAACCAGAATCGTACCAATCGTTTTTTCGCAATGTTATCGGTGTTGTATGTTCGGTTGCCTATTCCTGCGTGTTTATTTTTACGTTTACATACGTATGCGTTTACAATCCATTCTGAATGAGGCACGTTTTACATACGCGAATCTTTTATTCTCATCTATAGTTTTCAAACTACGATGAACCATACAATTTCGCAACAATACTGGCTCACAAAGAAGTCGGTCAGTCGTAAACTCGGCGGCAAAGAAGACGAATGCATCGTTTCGTCGGATGCGGAGCTCGACGCCAAATTGGAACTGTTCCGTTCCATTGCGGAGAGTTGCGTTCTCCTCCAGCGTGTGGTGGATGGCTACCAGGAGCGCCTGTGCTTCCTCGCGCAAGAAGAGAACGCGCTCGGTCGCTACCTAAAAGAATACGGCAAGGCGGAGAAAAATGCGAGCGCCGGCCAAATAATGAGCGTCGCCGGCAAAGCGTTAGCTTACACCGGCCACCAGCGACTCACTATGCGGCCGCCGTTGCTCCGGCTCCATCAAGAAGTGGAAACGTTCCGAGGCAGGGCCGTATCGGATACGCGAAACACTGTCCTGGACATGGAGAAATCACGCACGGAATACAGGGCCGCACTGAGCTGGATGAAGAGCGCTTCGGCGCAACTAGATCCGGACACCGGCTACGGGCTGGAGAAGTTCAGGAAGGCGCAGAATTACGTGCGTGCTTCAAAAGCGCGATTCGATACGCTAATGTTGGCGTGCCTGCAGAAAGTTGACCTGCTAGCAGCTGCCCGATGCAACATGTTCTCGCACGCTTTAGTATCGTACCAGAGTGCTGTAAAAGTCTTCAGTACGAAAGCCAGCGACACCTTGCTGATTGCCAGTAGTAAACTATGCAGCGTTAAGCAACCGTTCGATTTTTGCATGGTGCCAGATCTCGGCAATCGCAAGGACGACGAACACGTCGAGGACAAATGCAAAGAAACATTCTTCAATGCGGATTATTCCGACGAGAGCGACAAGCCTAAAAATGACCCATTAGATATTAGTGAAGAGACGCTACTCGGAGAGACATTCTATAACGTACCCGATTCGAATGTGGAGCCATCTACGGTTGACTTTGACAGTTTGCAATTGGGATCGGTTGTCAATGCAGCGCTATTGGACCTGTCTTCGATTGACACACCTGTCAACGCAGTACAAAGAGACTTCCTATTGGACGGTGACTTTATGCCGTCAAGTTTTTTACAAGATCTGTCATGTTTGACCAGTTTGACTGACGATGTTAAAGATAGAACTGGCAATGTTGCCAGTAATACGAGTAGTAAAGATAAGGAGAAGACATCATCGCAGGTAAATAAACTATAAATGGATTTTTTTTTATATGGATTTTGAAATCTACTTTTTATTTGCAGATGTCTTGGTTGAGTTTATTTGCTGAATTGGACCCGCTCGCTAATCAGGATGATTCCTCTTCGAATTTAGCCGATAGAGCATAAAATATTATTAAAGCTTATTTTATCCCTTATACCAAATATATTGACTGTACTTAAAATATTGATTTTGTGCATTTTAACATAAAATTTATCGATGTTTCTTGTAGTATTGTGTTTTATTCTGTTAATTTATTATATGTAAGTTAAGTAATCGAATATTTAATAAAATTATTATTTATGCTTGACATTCTTGTAAGAATTTAGGCTGAAATAAATCAATTAAACATCAAGTGTTTTAGAATACCCTTAATTTTACAAATCAATATAAAAGTCGTACATTTCGAGACGATTTTTATTTATTTAATCTAATTGGGCCTGAATAGAGAAGGGAAAATAATTTAAATCTTCAAAGCAGTCGTGTGTACATTTTCATAAATATAATAATATATTACAACAGTGTCGTCACATTTCCTGATGTAACCATATTACATTATCAACTAGATACATAAGAGAAAATAAAAGAACAATCACCTTATTATACAAATGATCCAGTGCAATCACTTCGTGGCGTCAAATGCAAGATATTTCGGAAAAACAAACGTAAAGTGTTTTTGTAATGTAGAAATAATAAAAAAAAAAAGGCAAATAGCCAACTATGAACTGCACCGCGAAGAATTTATGAACAATTTGTTTACTTTAGTGACATCAGGAATGACAAGTGACAAATGACAGTTCGCTCACAAAATAAACAAATCGGAATTATAATACACGATAGTACACATCCCCATAATAAATACTGACAACTCTAAAAATTAAACAATAATATCGGCATTAGGCTAAAAGGAGGATGACCGGAGGGCGGTAGAACAATTAACTTTTCTAAGTGCTGAGAAGCAAAAATAAAAATGGGAAAATACAATTTAAATAGTTCCTCTTGCGGACGTTAAAAGTAGATTTTAGTTGAAGAACTGTCATAAATTGTATTTGAATTTAATGGTAGGAAATAAAATGTAAAAATGTACTATTTATATATGTATATAAATTAACCATTGACGCATTACTTACATTATCTGACAATCACATATTTCTTCAATTAATTAATTTTTATTTGAAAATGTACACCCACAAAATTGTAGTGTGGAGATTTTGTTTACTAAAAGTAGTAGTATAGATAACTAATGTACTAAAAAAAAATTATTTCCCGCGGTAATAGAAATTTCTTTAATATACCGACATTTGAAATTATAAAAATGAAATCAATTTGTAAATTACGGCAAATTTTAGCAATTACATGAATACACGAAAGATATTTATATAATTCTCACATCAAATTATAGTATCTACAATCATTTTCTACCGACGCGATATTAATAAAAAAGAAAACCAGCATTACGCAAATGTTTCGTCAATATTTTGTAAAAAGACTTGGGGCTTACACGTACATTAATTTAAATAGAAAAAAAGTCGTTACCAGTCAATTTAGCAACTGTTTGTTTGTAGCGTGGATATATATATTTTTATTATTTAAATTCTACTTAAATCTTTAATATACAATAATATTAAACGCACGAGAAAAGACTGTAATTGTTACTTTCACGCGGACACGTTGCAACACTGTCCATATCAGTTTGCGCTCGCATTGTTGCCCGTCTCTGCTGTGATATAAATCTCGCTAATTTAGTTTGCTTCTGCTTTTCTTTAGTTTATTATTCATTTATTTATTTATCATTATTACAACACTAAAAATGTTTTTATCAGCATCATTGTGTAGATTAGTTTGTTTGTTATATAAGGTTTAATATTACACTGTTTCGACCACACTTTATGTATCGTCAGACATGAAAGAGTTCTGCGACTTTAACTCCTCCAACATCTTGATTTGTTGCCGTAGAAACAAAATCCTACGAACCACATTTATTTATTACTCTTCTACTTAATTTATTCATCTAATCATCTTCTCACGAGTACCGTCAACAAATTTTATATACAATTAACATTTCTTAACATATCATTGTTACTTGAATGTTAAAATTTTAATTATTCATCCCTTTTGTATAATTTCAAAATTAATTATATAGAATATCAAACAAGCTAGATGCACATTTCGAAGGTTACGCTTCCATCTTCAGTACAATAGACAGATGCAAAATAAACCTGTATTTTGTTGATATTCCATACAATTCACACTTAGGCAGTTGATATTCCAATTAATAATAACATAAAAATTAAACACAAATACAAACAAACACGTGGATCTATTCAAACTAAATTTAACGCACATTTAGCTCATTTAATCAGATTAAATAGAAAGGATAAAAGTCCTGCAGGTGAGCACATTTTTGATATAGGACATCCTATTGAAATTAGTTCACTTAAATTGCGTAAATGCATTTTGAATTATTTCGAGTTGAATGCTTATGAAAGTATATACATCATCCATGAAATCAAAATCAAATTGAATGAATTCATATTCAGGCCCAATTTTATCTTGTATATTCAATTTATTTAATAAAAACCAATTTTATTTTTGGTTATTTTGGTTTGATTATCCCTCATTTATTGTAATAAACATATAGCTTGGGATATTGCGAAAAGTATGAAAAGTCACCTTTTAGTGAATTTACGTCGTTAGTCTTATTTTCTGTTCATAAATTTATGGGTCATATTATAATTTGTCATTGATTGAATTTTCTTTTGTCACGTTGACTTCTTTATACAATTGTATAGCAATCACGATTACTGATAGACAGGTATTTCATTTAGTTTTTATCTTGTGCTACTGAAGATGGGGGCATGGCCTCCGAAATGCACATCTAGGTATTTAGTATTTTAGTTACGGTATTTGGGGGATATTATATATTATGCGATAATTATCATAGAATATTATTTTATGATAATCGCTATTAAATCGGAATTTAGATTCTTAGGAATCTATTATGAAAGGCTTTTCTTTGATGTCTCATATACATTTATTTTACACTGTAGTGACAATAAAAAAAAGAACTCACCGTTGCTCCTGCAATGTGGCTTGTATCTCCGTCAGGCGCACGATCGCTCTGGCCGTTTTAAGTTCTGCACTGACCCGAGCGCACTGTACGCCGCCGACGAGGGCCGCCTCCTCCGCACATTTGACCGCCTGCCGTTCGACAATATCCGCGGGCCACCCGCGCACGTGCGCCAGCAGGTCGTCGCGCACGTGCTGCGCCAACGATGCGGTCACAAGGTGGTTGCCACTGTTGCCAGACCCCACCACCGAAGTGGACGCAGCGGAACGGACAATGGACGCGGCACAAGAGGTGGGCAAGCTAGTGATCATCGACGCAGTCGCACTGGTGGACTGATGAGAACAGTTGGAGATGATTGGAATAACGGCCTGGAATTGTTCAGTTTATTGCACGTACGAAGGTTCAGATTTCAGAGAGGAGAGGATGCAACGATCGTGTATAATTTCATTTTGAAGGGTTTACCCTTTCAATCAATGAGAGAATATAAATCTGTTCTGTGAAATGGCTGAAAAGTTGTTTCAATAGAAATGCTTAATGACACACAGTGAACATCCAATACGCCACATTTCATCATCAACATTACTTTGAAGGTAAATTGAAAAATAAAAAAATAATTTGCTGTTTGGAAATTTGTTAAAGTTTTTTTTTACAGAAATAACGATAAACAAGCATTATTTTTGTTACATTGCATTCTAACAACAACACTATCGCAACAAACAACTGACCTGCAACGAGGATCCGGGCATAATAACAACACCACCATTGATGCCGATGACTTGTTGCTGTTGCCCGGACATGGCCGTCTCTCCTCGGGCCATATCGGGCAATTCCGAGTGCGTGGGCGTCGCACCGCCATCTTGCAACGACACCCCACCCGCTCCACCCGCCTCCAACATGGCAACGTCCGATGTCGTCGCACCGAGATCGGTTGCCATTGCCGCGGTTAGTGCGGGTGTCGTTGTCATCGCGGTTGAGGCGTGATCGGCGCTCATGGCGGTGGATGGTGTGAGCGGGTGCGACGTGAGGCGGGGTAGGGCGTTCGCCAGTAAAACGGCCGTTGTGGGCACGGCACTGTTCACCGCGTTGGTCGGTTGGTTTGGATTCGACGGCGATGTCTAGGACAGGCAAATAACGTTACAAAATAATAAAATCGATACATAAGATATTAGGGATTATTATGTTTTTGTTTTATTATGTCTGAGAGTTTTTATTTAAGGAGGGGACTTGAGTAGATTCAGTTTTTGTTAGAGGGAATGTGAGAAATTGTTAGAAACTGATAAATGAAACAATCATACTATATGAAGAACTATAACATATCCTATAAAAAGACAATTGAAGTAACGAAAGCCTTTTAACGCAGACGATATATTGACATGAAAAACTATTCAAAATGTATGTGGTATGTAATAAACCAAGCCAAGAATCATATGAAATGCTGATTCTCCAAATAAATCAAAAAACAACTGAGATCTTTACTATTAGAAATGAACTGTTATACTATTGAAGAATTCCACACATACATACTCTCTGGGACTGTATTGCGTCTACATACGCAACTTGCTTTTTATATATTTAAGGAGTGTATAGTCAACCTAGGTTTATTGTCTTACATTGGGTATATATATATTTTAATCAAGTAATTATTTTGTCCCAACAACACTAGAATTTCTATCATTTCAAATTGTTGAAAATAATATTGACTTGCCTTTTTCATAACCACGCTATATAAATATCATTCTATTGTAATGAAAATGATTAATAAACGTATTGAATTAAATAAACATATATTTTATTTGTTTTGTGGAAACTACCTCAACAGGATATAATATCCCAATTACAGAGTGTAGTTATAGAGGTATTTTTATAATTTTAGGAACATATGGGAAGGGTGGGAATTAAAAAATAAACTACATTATATATTACTCACCTCGGACGTGGGCGTACTATCCCCGGGTGATATATCCATATCCTGCACCACCTCTTGTTGTTGCATCTGTTGATGATGATAGTTAGCCACACCCTTGCCTATCCTACTAAGTCTGCCACTAGTGTCTTTCTGTCCTATATCTAATGCAATGTCTCTAGAAGCACTGTCACCGGTACCACCACTGGCACCGCTGCAGTGTTGCCGTGCCGCGGCAGACGATGACGTTGACGAGTGATGATGTTGGTGCGATTTGTCGCCGGTGGAGCGACTAGCGCCGACTATCGCCAGGGCGGCATTGTTGTTACTGCTGGTGCTGTTGCTACTGTTCGCTGTCGAGCTAGATGACGTTTGACGATCGCCCGGTGCCGATGTGGAGGAGGCGCTCGCGTTGGTCGAGGATGATTGACGTGAATTGGAATGTTTGTCGTGTGTGTGGCCTAGCGCGGAGACGACAGTGTTGTAGTATTTAGTTGTGAAGATAGACGTTATAAGGAATAGGGAAATGAAGAAAGTGTGGTATGTTTGATTGTAATCGGTTCATGACAAAGTTTAATAAAAATGTACAATCATGGTGATATACAAATTACTGGAAGAGCTTCGAACTGTTCAATGTTGAGTGGAAAAAAACATAATGGAACTTTATTCCATTATGTTTTTTATAATGAATTTAAAAATGAGATTGAAAATACAGGCAATATATCAAACAAGCAAATATAGGTACAGTGCCAAGCTGAATCCGTGAAAATATTGTCCCTTTTTTTATTCAAGTTAAAGGCAAAAAGAATAACTGCCAAGGCAACAGGTACTACCAGTTAAAATATATAAAAAAAATATTCGGATGAAGCACTCACGCGTACTGCCACCCCTATTATACCCCCCACCGTCCCCTCGGTCCCTGCCGCCGTCCCTACTGTCTCTACTATCCCGATACTGTCTACCGCCATCACTGCGGTCCCTATCCGCCGTCCGACTGCTGCCACCGCCCTCCCTGTCGCCCCGATCCGATCGCCCACTCTCACCCACCGACGAACGTTGACTGTTGTTGCCGCTCTCCCGGTCCATGAGCAACCATTCTCGCGGTTTCTCCCACTGCGACACTTCCGTCTTGCAGTTGTAGTAGTACCGCTTGCCCGAACTGCTCAGGTGCTCAGACCAGTCGCCGACACGGGACGAGGATGTACTGCTGCTGCCGCCGCTCGACTGGGATTGCGCGTTTGTGTTGGTTGTTGCTGACGCGGATGCCGTTGTGGATTGTGACTGACTGTTGCCGGTAGATTGGGATTGAGATTGGGAGGTACTGGCGTTCGATGTCAAGTGACGCGACTCACCGATGCTATGCTAAATATAAAAATCCCGATTTCGTATGTAATATATTTGTAATATGTAATAGCTAGGAACGGCAGTTGAAAGAAAAAGAATGGGAGTAGGAAAAATACTTGCATAGCTTTCGTGGATTTAGAAAAGGGATTCGATGATATAGATGCCATATAATCTCAAAAGAAACGATAATAGATTATACAGATAGGAGAATTATTTTATAATTTATATAAATATTGACTTTGTTTAGTTAGAATTGAGGGAGTAGAAGAGGTAGCGAGAATAGGAAAGGGAGTCAGGCTGGGATGTACACTTTCGTCGTTATTATTTAATCTAAATACAGAAGATACAATGAAGAAGATTAAGGAAGAGTATAGTGTAGATGCGAAAATTTATGAAGAGGAAATATATATGTTGAGGTTCGCCGACGATATAGCTATCTTGGTAGAAATGCTGTTTCTAACCAATCCCTGGGATTGAGGACTATCTAACTAATATTTACAATGCACTTACCTTATCCAAACAATTGTTGTGTACACCACTCCCCTGCTGCTGTTTCCCACCCCTATCCCCTCTACTGCCGCCACTTTTACTCTTGACTCCACCATCCGCGAGCATCTGTTGATCAACGGCGAGCAGCGAGCTCCTATCATGGTTCGTTCTATCCCGTTCTGCTAATAGCCCGCCGCCGGAGCAACCAGCGTTCACGAGCGACATGTCATTGTTGACGTTGAGCGCCGACGTGGACGTGGACGAGCTAGAGGTTGAGGATGGACCGCGCGCGGTACGCTGCTTACCGCCGCCGCTAAGAGCAGAGTCCTTAGGAGAACGGGAACAATCTACGCAAAAATATTGCAGAAAATTTTATTTTTTTACTACAAGAGCATGACGATGATTGGCTAGAAAGATAAAGTAACAAATGAAGCTGTACTAGAGTTAGTAGGGGAAAAGAGAAGTATTTGGAGAGTATTACAGCGCAGGAGATAGACTAGTAGGTCACATTCTTAGACATGGGGGTATTCTGCAATCAGTTATAAGGGGTAGTTAGGCCTAGATTGGAGTATGTGGGTCAGATAGTGGAGAATGTGTGGGATGAATAGCTATAGAGATGAAGAAATTAGCTCAGGATAGATCGACAGATGGCGTACTGTTTTCAACCAATCCTTAGGATTGAAGAATATTTGTATACAATATGTATACCACAACAAACTGTGACAATTCACTAAAAAAAAGTTCATTGAGTACAATTTTAGCAAAAAAAAAGTTTTTTAAAAACATAAATAACGGTTTTTTGTTTATTTTCTGACCTGAATACTTATCCCTTTTATAGTCTCGTATCTCTCTCTCCTTGCTGTGTATCTTGCCGCCCCCGTACCCTTTCCTGTTACCCCCACCCGAATCATCTAGCAGCGGACTGATGCCCTCTGCGGACGATCCTCCACCACCACCACTACCCCTGTGATGGTGGTGGTGGCTGCTGTGGTATGTGCCGTTGTTCGGCGAGTCGCGGCTGAGTCGATGGTGGTGAGAGTCCGAGTATGACCGATGATGATCGGAACTAGACGACGTTGCCGAAGAACCGCCAAGTTGCTGCTGCTGTTGGGTGGTGGAGGACGAGGAGGACGTTTTGCTGTACTTGCTAGAGTTCTGTTGAGAAACGGCAAGTGTACCGAGGTGGTGAAACCAAGTTGTATGGACAAGTCAGATATTTATGAATATTTCAGATAATTTTGAAAAAAAACGTTGACGAGTTCAAACGTTTGTTTATAACATTTTCCCTGTAATTTATCTATAATAAAGGATGCAAATGGCTATTTAGTTGTTACAAAATCAATATTACACTGAATTGTCCTAATGTTTAAATAATGTCGATAATAAAGTAAGGTTAATCATATTAATGGGAAATATTTGCAATATACCCCTAGAAGTAAATTAAAATGAACAATAATCAATCGTTATTTCGAGTTATGATTGTTTTGGTAGGTACACGAGTTTTCCATTGCCCAGGCCCCTTTTTTACAACTCCAAGATACAGTATAAAAAATATTGCGATTTAATAATAACACAAATCCCAAACTACTTTCCAGTATTGTAATCAACTTCGATAGATAGTATTTTAGCTCGGATGAACATTATTTTTAATTGAATACACCCGAAACCCTTAAGAAAGTCGATAGAAGCATGAAACTTGACCTCACTGTTGCATTGTTCATTTCCACGCTTATAAACAAACCACTACGTTCCCGATTAATTCAAGCCGCGTCCGATGATAAATACGATTCAAACCGCGAAAATAAACCCCGTTTTACACCTAAAATCTCCCGATATATGGCAAAAGATATCAGTTTTGAAATGTACCATAATGACAGTTCGTAGTGTCTGAAATGTAACGTTTTCCCGTTTGACTGTTGGATGTTTCATTCGGGTATAAGGAGAGGTATATTTAAAGTAGTTTGGGGGCCATCTGATTGATTCCCGGGGGATACTACGTACCTGATAGGGATGGGCCTGATGCTTCTCGAAGTACCTGTAACAATGAAACAAAAAAACAATGGAGAATTAGAACGAACGATTCGACGAATAACCCTCGTAAGAGCCAAACCTACCCATCGCTGATCCGCGGCGTTTTCCTTGCATGCATTACCATCAATGCGGGTCGCGTGAAAATCAGCCGTTCTCGTATAGTGTTATGTCTCTATAGCGACATATACACAAACGGCTGTCTCGAGCGGACCCCGTATCTGTCACCCAGCTGTTGTTTAGCTGGTTGCGACGTGTCTCCAGCTGTGCCCCCCTGTTTTTAAGCGCGTTTGTCGTCGGGACGATTATTTCGCATTCATTGCGGACGCCATGTCACATACATAAGGGGGATTCTGGCTTACAGCTCGGCAGTACATAGGTTCTATATGTTTTGAGCCTGAGGTAAATGCTCTTATTTATTCCGTTACCTCATTGGTTGACGTACGTGATTGACAATGTTACCAATACAAGTTAATTATATACCCAGATAAAATCAATAAGAACTCTAATTATACACTCTGAACTGCACACAAGTCCTTTTAAATCAAGATATATAAACTAATTTAACTTGAATAATCAAATGAAACAGCAACTAATGCCTATTAAAGAACTTGCATTTAGAGATTTTGTCCACTCATGTTGCAAATTAGTAAATCCCCAACATGGTTGACGTTCCACACGCAATTACATCGATTAGAGTTGTATCGAATCTTTTATTTTCGATTCACTTTAATTTTATAATATAATTATATCATTGTTAAAATTGCAAATAATTATGTAAAATATTACTAAATTTATAAACTATAAAATAATTTAGAAAATACGGATACATTTTTGTTGCATAATCTAATAGACATATGCTGCCATCGGTGACGCTTAAAGAAACTAGAGTGTAGTTTGAAAATGACAGTGGCGACACAGTTTTCCTCGGCAACTTGTAAAAGTTAAGTACCAAAAAATTTTCCGAGGATTAATGAAAGTTTTCCTTTTGTATAAAAATCTTATTTACGGACCAATTTTTTCGATTCAAAAAATAAAATGTATAGAAAATTGTACTACATATACATAAACTATTTAACATTCAAAATAATTACAGAAAATAAAGCTAAAATAGCATTTATTTTATTTTAAATAGACTTTGACCAACATACTTATTCTAATAGCACTAGAATGTATAGACAAGATACGTTGATCTAAGAGGCGAATCATCATCATCAACAGACCAACGTAGTGGCATTAGCAAAACAAAATGCTTTTCCTGTTGTATAGCACGTAAATAAAGTACTACTATTCCTACTGTTGGGACTTGAGAGTCGATGGACGGACAAACAAATGAAAATGAACCGAAGACTAAGCGCACGGCGGCACCGCACGCTGTCTGTATGGCCGGCGCGGCGGTGCCATGCGGTACCAGTCCATAGAATGGTACCATGTTATAGTTATACCCATGCACATTCATCTACGTGAATTGTACCTTACTAGGGTTGCCCAAAAAGCGAACAGAAAAGAAATTATACGCAATATTTAAGAAAAAAATGGGATTAAAATATAGAGAAATGTAAAATCCTGCATAAATATGATTTTATAGGCTGTTAGGGGACGTTTATTGGGCCCTAAGGTACCGCCTTTATTGTTGTAGGGGTGGCCAAAATATTCAATTGTGAATAAAAATATATATTCTTACTTAAATACGATATTTTCAGTTTTTTTTAAATAAAAAAAATCATTAACAAAATTAAATACGCACATTAAAAAAGTAGTTTAACGCCAATGAATTTATAAGTTGTTATAAATCTTTTATGATGCTTGTTATTTAAACAAAAATTGATATTAAAAAATATTGGCGTAAATCCCAGAAACTAATACTTCTGGTTTTATTAGCCTCGATGGGTTTTGACGAGTGTTTATTCTAGAAATCAATGTTTTTTATATACTTGTATGAACATATTAATTTGTTATTGAAGCAAATAATTCTAAGAAATATCAAATATGTGGCAGAAAATATCAGACATGATATTTTTGTGATGAACGTATAAAAATTCTTAAGGTATATTGAGATATATTTGAATTATTCTCTGAGTATATTTATGTTTTTAGAAATTGCTTATTTGAAATATTATCGTTTTTAAATAAAAAAACAAACGATTCATTTGTTATTTTATTAAAAAATCTGTATATTCGTATACTATCACATGTTTTGTGATTTATTAAAAAAACAAATTAAAATAAAACAATGAAATTAAAAAGGCAAATCTTTTGAACGACTGTATTTTGTTTAATCATTTGTTTGCAACAAAAGGCTCCATAGCGATAAGCGCAGAATTGGTGATCGTTCCATGCGAAATGCATTAAATTAATTACCTGCCTGTTGATACCGAACGAGAAAATCACCATTTTCTTTCTGTGAAATAAATGCATTAAGATTATGTATATCCGCATATTTGCATCACCATGGCATGGAGAAATATGTGGACAATACAACAATTACGTTAAATCATTTTCAATACTCAAAAAAAACAATGGAGTTTCGTAATATTCTATTTTTTTAAATGTAATCGCTTTATGGTGTATGAAAATGATTTTTTCTCGTTGCCTACGAATTTAATTACTTACGAGTAATATTTTTTTAAGAATGTGATTTTAATAACTATTAAGTTTACTCAGAAAATATTAAAAAAAAATAGGTGATTTTTAATTTTCAATGATTCGCCGCGCTTGAACGTTTTTTTAATTGTTACTGGAAATTTACATTTTTCAATTCAGTGAAAGTGGGCTGCATTATTTTTGCATAAGGAGAAAAATCGAAGATCAACAATTGAAGTTTCACAATAACATCTACAAACAATCCCCCCCCTACTCCTATGGACGGACAATCAGAAGAACGGCAAAAAATGCAGAATTTGATAAATGTCACAGGCGGAAGGAAGACTTGACCGCTGATTATTTGTGTTTGTACACAGGACGCGTGGCAGGCTGGCCAGTCATTAAACCAGTGGCGGCGCAACAACGAACGCAATGGGTGACAGCAACAGGACACACGACGACGGCGACGCGAGACACGTTTGGACCGGCCAACGGGCACATAGGCAAGGAGCGCGGATCACTGGAAACAGTTGACTGGGGGCAACCGTAGCGAGAACATCTAGCAACAGGTGGTCGCGAAACAACAGCCCATAGGCGCCGCGCATGTCTTTATTGTATTCGTCAGCGCGTCGTCCTGGTTACCGAAGAGCGCCTTCGCAAAAAACAAAAGAGAAACAAAAATTATTCGATTTTCCATCCGCCTCTGGATTTATGTGGATTACATTTTGTTTTTTTATTGTACAAGTGCTGTGACTACATTTAATAAAAACACAAAACTATGTAAAGTTTGACTAAATAATCAGACTTAGTTTTTCCCTTGTTTTCTTTTTACTGTTATAGTGTTCTGATTGTTTTAATGTATTGTGTATATATACTATAATGTTTGGGGATGTTAGATGGCCTTCCCGAGGGCCCGCATCAGGCCGTCAGATGATCGGGGCCGCGGCCTTTCTGTATTGGACCGCTCTAACCGTACTGGCCGATGTTAGATTGACAGGTGAGCCGAAATGTTGGATTATTACGGAAGTAATTGATGGTTTTCAGGCGTGGACACGTGGTTCGGTTCGATCTGAAGAAATGAGAACTTGATAATTGAAAAACGAAAGAAGAACGAACTTTTTTTTCTGTTTTTGACCCTTAAATTCTGTTGAGGATCCAAAAGTATATAAAAATTAGAGTTTTATTTATTTAAAAATTTCAACCGTTTAAGATGGACATTTTGTTTCGTATGTTACAAATAATCAAAACTATTATTGATATATCGAGCCACCTGGTCTATAACGAGGCAAATAAAACAATTTAAAAACAATTGAAAACTCATGGCGGCCTACGTATATTATTTAGACGGCTTATACCAGTGGTACCAAATTAAAACAATTTTTATATGCCATAGTAAACAAAAATTGTTGATATTCTATATTTATTTTAGATTTTTTAAATTATGTAATAAGAAAATGTTTAAAAAATTCATCCTACAAAACTAGCCAAAAAGAAATTTTAAAATATCTTCAACCATCCTGAAATATCAAAAGAAAACCATTCGAAGGTCACGATAATAATAATAATCGCGAGACTTTTCTATCAAGTTTTCAATGGAAAAAAGCCACTTTAACGTGTTAAACAACTGACCACATGATACACAATATGTGGTTTCGCCTTTGACATTGATGAGATGTCAAGTGTTGGGTAGAAACCGGTTACCGTGGAGATGTGCTAATGATACCCACCAATAAAACGTCATATCTCTACTTATATGTGCGACAAAACAGTAAAATGGAAACGGTTATTGAACCGCATAAGAAAATACGACGTTTTTTCGTTAAATATATCTTTTTTTTTGTATAGAAAATGTCTTTTATTTAATAGTACTATTACGTATCGTAAAATTACCATTTGCTAAAGTTATCCAACTTATTGAGTAATCAATGTTAATGTAATGTCCGTTTAATTGGAGAATAGTTAGAATCGCCAATCCATTAGTCATTTTGGACCTGAAAAGCCTTTATTGCTCCTAACCTAAGCGCATAGTAATTTAGCTTCATTATTAGTGCATCAATAGATTGGTGCTGTTCTAGAAAATATATTGACAAATGATGAAAGTATATAGGCCCAAATTCTGCATCTATTAGGACAAATGAAGGTATCTTAATCAACGTAGACCTCTCTAGTCGGTAAGCCATTACCGTGGAAACCATTTCCGTTATATAGTTTCACTTAAATTGATGTCAATGCAACTTTTAGTAATGAATTTTCAACTTTCATATTGAATTATCAGTATTTGATGATTCTTCTGATACCAAATTAAATTTTCAAAACAAAATTACTCAATTACATTTTTAAATTACCTATACCATCAGCTATCTAAATCTTTTTAAATATATCTTCACTATTTCCATAATTATTAATAAAAAACCATCTACATATTTTCAACCTTTCAAACATTCGACTATAAATTAACAACCTCGTAGATTTTCTTATATAGTTTCAAAACCTTATAATACATTTTAAATAATTCAACTGCATTGTGTAGCGTATAAAATTCCTCAAAATTGTTCTCTTAACATCGTTCCTTTATCTTCAGTACTACCGAAGATATCATTGTTTGAACTTGACTTAACCTGATATTTACTTCCCGATTTAACACAGGTATCCGAATGTAAATTATTGCATTAGTACCCGTTGACTAAACACACCAACTGATAGTACCGTTTCTTATCTGTGTACTTTCGTGTTAAAAATGTAATTTAACGAGTTTTAAATTTCTCTAAAGTTGGTAACAATGGTGGTATATCGACTATTTCCATCGTTTTGCAATTCTAATCGAAACCTAATTAAGTTATGTACGTTTTTGTCGATTAAACATGTTTTATTAGTCAATTTATTCGTGTATTGCACATATTCCGTGCTTGGTGTGCATTTGGAAAATGTACGGAATAATTGGTACCATATTAAATGCGTGCTTTGCATCTACAAGCACGATTTTTTTTTTATATGTACGATAATTATTGAAAATGCTAACGAATTTGCTTATTAATCACTTTTTTTCCATATTAAAATACATACATATTTTTTAATGCACTCAAACTAAAACAAAAAAACGGGTACTACCGCAAAATAAATATTATTTATATATACTTATAGCAATTAAATCAGACCAAATATAGGCCATTCATTTTAGCGCTACGAAGGTGGTACTATCTGTGGTACTACCATCGACTTCTTCGCCTAAAAATATTCATCTCTACCATTCTCTAACAGCTCTTTATATCAAATAACAATCTTTTATTCATCTTAAACAACTTGTATTATACATAGTACTTATATTGCGATGAAGGTGACCATGAAATTTTTACCTATAAATCCCGTGCCGGTACTACCAAGTCAATCATCCTGGCAGTCTCTCTTCACATACCAAACAGTGCCATGTTTCTAAAAAAGAAAATTTACTAAAATAAAATCTGTACTACCAACAGTACCACGCGGTATTACACTGTATTTACTTTCACGAAATATTTTAAGTTTTTATTTTTAGAAGTATTTCTTCTTAAAAATATATAAGGTAGTGTTTACATTATTAGGGACTACTTATATTCTATATACAAAGGTATACTTAATTAACTCCTGTCTTAAAGTACTTGGGACAACATAGTACTAAAATATAAGTCTAAAACATGAGCGATAATACTTAAAATATTGGGTACTGCCTATAGAAATTCTTGAAACTAAATATATAACTTAATTAAATTTATCCATAAGTGTTAGGAGGTATATTACTGAGGTAGTACCACTATTATAAACGGTACTGTTTATTTTCTTTTAAGAACCGAGTTTTTGCACTTGTAAAAGTGTTTGTTTCTACAAAACTGTAATATAAAATATATGATACTGCATATAATGTTGGATAGTACCCATATTAAACACAAATAAATGGTACCACTTATATTATCAGGTACTCCCCCCTATATACCACATAAATTTCTTGAATAAAAATATATAACTTGATTAAACCGACCCTTAAAAGCATTATAGATTTATGGTAGTACCATTATCATTAACGGCACTACAGCTTTATTACATAAAGTGATCATTTTATGACCAGTGCCAACGTACTTGCTTAGTTCTTCGCGTTCCACGGATGGCATATAACATATAGTAGTTCCAATGGTACCGCCAGGTACGTAATGTAGTACCACGCCATGGTACCACACCATCATGGGCTCGCATATACCAACCAACACATTAGCTGCTTTGCAAGTACCGTTATCCGGACTAAATACTACATCGTGGCTAGCTTAGATTATATATGCCCTGTTGCCAGACAGTGCACAATTGTGCTAGATATCAAGATTTTCTTCCTAAATACTTTTTCTTGTAGTGAATGGTCCAAAAAACAATCATCTTTTGAGTACACAAAATGTTATATTGCAATAAAATCTCGTATTTTGTACGATTTGGCTTCGTTGCCTCGGACCTAGTGCACTAACCATCTCCCGCTATGACGATGACGTTTCTGCTCACCGAAGATATTATCCACAATATTATACATAGATGTTATTTACATTTACAACAATATGTGCAATTTTAAACATCGCTTGTTTAATTAAAACATTATTCTTTCGTTAATTTGGTAACCAGTTGTTTCAAAATAAATGAATAAATACGATTTGATTTTATTTTGCCAACGATATCTTATTTATTTCATTTGTCTAATATTTATAAATCCTCACAGATTTTGTTCAAAAGTTTCGATTGTTTGAATTTTCTTTAAAAATACGTAAAAAGTGTGTGATGATGGTTTCCTAGGATATCTTCTTCGTTTTAATTATCAAGAACTCTGTTCTAGCTGTTACAATTGTTTAATTTTGGTTTCTAATAACGGTTTTCTAGTATATTTTCGATATTTGATTTGTTTTTGTATTTATTTCAAATGAAATTTAATAAACCTGCAGATATTTATTTGTGCTGCGTATAGAGAAACAGGATCTATGTCATCACATATGAACTCTAATCTAATTCCCAAACAGGCAAATTGAATTCCGAGCTTACAATGCATACGTTAATGGTCTCTATTGTGATATATGCGCAGCTAAACCTCCATTAAATCACTCTAAATACCTTCATCGCGATACAACTTATTTTCCAACTAATACATTTGAAGAAATCCTGTTGAATTTGGCAACCTCGCCGCCAAATTATTATATCCATCTATCGTGTATCACCACTGACTGTTAAGATGTCCATTTCGAGGTCTCCACTAAATCATTTTCTTGTCTTAATCATATAATAAGTAGTTCAGTACTTGTTTAAATTTTTTATTTTTTTTTGCAAAGAAATTCGACCTTATCCTTTCGTATAGTTGACTCCAGGTAGTTCCGATTACGTAATAAATGGTACCTGTTAATTTTTATATACCCGGTGTACATAAAAAAAGTTGACAAAACAAGCGATATCTAAGAGTATTTATGAAATAAATGCGGCTGATGATGTTATGTCAGTTCTTTCAATTGTTTAATTGAATTTTGTCAAAAAAATCAATATATTAAGGTTCCCTAGGATATTTCCACTGTTTCATTTGTTTTACATTTTATAAATATCACAAAGATTGTTTTAGTTGTTTCGATTGTACGAATTTTGTTGAAAGACATGTGACTGATTATGGTTTCCTAGAATTTTGTTGTTGTTTCAATTGTTTGCATTTTTTTTCTTTCAATTTTGTTTATTGAAGCTACTAATTTTAAATTGCGACTGTGTATAATCGTTAATTAAAAGCACTATCAAGGAGTATATAAAGCAGGTGTTGATGTTCGTGGTACCACCGGTCCCGATGGTACCATTATTAATTGCTGCCGTAGTACTGGCATATAAATAAGTACCTGGCAATTAAGTTCGAAATAACCATTTCGATATTATAATAGGAAATGTTTCAAATCAACTCTGCGCACATTTATAAGTAATTTATATAGGTACTATTAGTACTAAAATTGTACCTAGTTAACTCGTATTATTAATTTTGCATAGAAACAGTTCGATTTTCGAAAAATATCTGCTCGATTTGAATTATTTAGTTGATATTTCCAATCACGAAGAATGTCGGAAAATGTATCGTATGTATTTCAACATTGCCATTGTTCTCGAGTACATTTCGAGAGCAGTTTCAATATTTTCCTAGATCTCTATCGTTTTTCCCCACATCCCTTTTTATTTGCTGTCATGGAGTATGCTTGCGCTTACCACCCATCTCTCTCTTGCATACTGAACAGGATAAGATATACACATAAAGGTCCTGAAAGTCCTGAAAATGTACCTGAAGTTTCAACACATATCGCCGCTTACATCTGCATATAAGCGCACATATACAGGTTGCTCGAAAAATCTATAATCAAAGCAATTTTTTGTTTGTTTAATTAAAACGATAAAATAAAGCCACCTTCAATTAGTTTTGTTTGTTATATATAATTCAAAAAATATATTTTAATCGAAAAATGTCTTGTTTTTTAAATGTAAATAGAAAAAATCAATGTTCGAAAGTAACGTACAAAATGCGGAAGTGGTGTGGTGGGTATATGAACACTCGGTATATATGCATATGACATGGTATAATTTTGGTTTGTAGCGTTGCCGCCAGAGGGCCAAACTTTATACGATAGCGGCGAATGTATGGGAAACTTGCATTCGCTCGCTTTCATCGAATTTTTTTATCAGGGCAGTACTTAAGATAATAGCAATAATGGAGTAAATAAAAGAATGGTATTTACGAGGAAAATTTAACAGAATGTACAAAAATGTACACATGAAAGAATAGTCTATAAAAAAAATTTAAGATATTAAAAAAATATGTTGATATAATATAGTTTTTAATAAAATAATTAAAACATTCAGTTTTTTTTATTAATTTTTCCTTAATTTATTTTAAATTTTAGTTTGTTTTTATTTAATTTTGTTCAAATTTTTCTAAATATTTACAAATTATATAAGATTTTGTTTGTAAAAACTTATAATTAGCAAAATTATTATTTTTTTGTTTATTAAAATAAAATTCGAACGGAACTAAATTTATATATTTTAATATTTAATATTTTATTTAATAATAATTTAATATTTATAAAATGGAGTTGAGCCATTTTGTACACTGGGGAGATACTCGGGACATAACGTGAATTTTAAAATAATCTGCTGATAATATATCGAGGGAAATCCAAAGGAAAATTGTGTCTATAGTACATGACCTCACCGATCGAATATTACTTCTATTTGCCCTGCATATAATTTTCTTTTTCCCGATTCTGTATGTATTCTCCGCGGGAGGATATAATGCAATGGCAGATTCTTCTTGATGGGACGCCAGTTAAGAAAAGTTACGTTGTTTCTTCTTCTTTGTGTTTTGTGATATTTTATAATAATTGAAGAATTAAATTATTATAATTTTAGAATATAAATGCAATTAAAATGATACTGTAAAATACATTAAATCACAAGAAAATAATCATCGGTAGATTTTTTTTAAATATATTATTTACGCTTACATACTATTTATTTTATAAAATCTTTGTTTGTACGAATTTGTTAATTGCTGATGAATTGCAACGTAACATTAGTCGCTTTAGTGACAGGCATAATTTGACGTGAGCTCCATCTGTATTTCTACAAGTCAGTTAATAATTTACGATTTTCTATCAACTGACATCATTTTTTGATATTTTAAACTTCAAAAGTGTTTTGTAATTTTTTAGTTAAGATTTTTTTTGATAAACAAAGTGTAGTGTTGTAAATTTGACACTCAGCTACTCAAAATATTGCAACTTAGATATTCAGGCGACGGCAAATTTTTTTTTGAAGGTGTGTAAATTTTTGGTACAACTCAAAGTGGAAGAAAATTCCGACAAAAATGAAGCTTAATTTCGTTATATATATTTAAAAGTAACAAATAAAGCTAATACCTCTAAAATCTGTCATTATCTAACTGAAACCTTTCTTAATGTATATTAAAAATATTACATCCTTACGACGCTTGTGTAAAAAAATTCTTGGCTCAACAAAATAGACCATCAAAATCTTCACATTTTACAAACGCTATAGTTCGTTTAATCTAAAGACATATCTCAATCTAAGTAAGATAATAACTACTAATATGGTCGAACATAATTTAATAGGTATTATATGATTTATACTTGTATACAGCGTTGCCAGATACAGTCTAAATACAGTCATAAACTGATGATCAAAAAAATATCAAAATTTTCTATATAAATTATTTAAATGACGTTAATTAAATTTGAACACTAATAAAAAAATATTTTTTTACAATAAAATATGTAAATAATATTTTTAAATTCTAAAATATACATTAATTTGTTCAAAAAAATATATATAGCACAATTATGCGACATTTGGCAACGATGGATTGAGTAGTAGAGCTGTCAGCTAAAAAGCCTATATATTGCATATCGCTGATATAGTTAACGGTAATAATACACAATATATTATACATTGTAAACATACTCCAAATACATATATTAAACTTCCAGTTAGCGGTGCGTGAAAGGATGACCAAAGTGTCAATGTCAAATCAACTGTCAAACGGGGGAATTGATGCCTTATTGCAAGAGAATGAAATGGTGATTATTGCAACAGTTTCTATGGAAACTAATTGTTGATATCGACAGTTTTTTGTTTGGTAGTTCAATTTGTTTTTTTAATATAATTATTTTTACGTTTCTACGCAACAGCTTTGATATTCTTTTTTTTTTATATGTATATAAAAAACATTTGTAAGTTTACAAAATCTTATTTGTCATTGCTAGGCAACAGTATAGAAGAGTAAATCGAATGATTTTCAATGAGCGTGCTTCAACATTTTTTTTTCTCGATTCGTTGAAATTATGCAAAGACGTCTATTGTATTTCATTTATTTATTTTTCTTGGTTGTGTTTTTTTTTTTGAATTCAATACACAAGCACCTTGATTTATTATCTTAAGAATAAGTTTAGCAAGGTTACGATTATTATTTAAAGTGCACATTATTTGCAAATTTCAAGATATTAATTTGAAGATGAACGCTATTAATCAAGATGATATAATAATAATAATAATAATAATAATAAAGCGGCCTTCGATAGAATATTAGCTTATTACGAGGTAGATGTAATTACTAACGCTATAGAATATGTTAGATGAATACAGTGTTGTCATATCAGCGAAAAATTTCACATAAAATTTTCTGTTATGTTAATTTATATAATTAGGGATTTAATTTATTATAATGAAATGTTGCTACTTTAGTGCCCGATTTTTTCATATTATTAAAAGTACGTCTATTTCATAAAAAAAAAAATCAAAAAAAGACAAAGTTACTACTTTTTCCTAATAGCTGCAGGATATATGCGAGGACCACTGTTGTATACAAAACTAAGTAAAATCGCAGTTGAGAAATTTTCGTGCAACTGAAATTTTAATAAAATACGTACTTAAAAACGACGTTTGCGTAAAATAATTTTGAAATATCCACTTTGCGAATGTTTCGACTAACTGTATTTCGTTAGCTGCGTGTATTTGGTGGTCTTAAATTTTTATGGCGTCCGCAACCGTGCTATTTCAGCCACGTTTAATAGTCCGTTCGTTTCATTACGTCGGAGAAAATGCATAAATCACGCGGATTCACGCTGGCATCAATTTTCGAAAGAGATAACTCCACCGAACGACGAATAGCGTTCGTGGAAATTCTTTTCTCATAATTTACAATTGCATGATCCGCATATAATTGATTAAGTACATATATATAGTCAGTAGTGTTTCCATAGATACTTATGTGCTTGTTACTTCTATAGATAATTGTTTTTTTTCGCTTCGCTGTTATTGCCAATAGTAGATACAGTGCCACCTCGCTTAACGCTCTACCCGAACACAGCAGTGTTTCGTTGAAACAATTAGTTGTTGATTAAGAGGAGTGATTTTGTTCTTTTGTTTGAATACAAATTGCCAATTGTTTGTATATTATCACTGTAGATCTTAATTGCGTATAATAAAGTGTTTTGTTTAAATTTACTGAGAAAATTATTTCGCTGCTTTTTTTAGGTACGATTTTAAAATAATAATTATTACGTATATAAATTTTAATACGTACGATACAAAAATTTGTAAAAATCAACAACGTTAATAAATTAAAAATTTAATAAATATATTAATTTCGTTTTGTTTTATTATAGGTTTTTTTTTTATATTTCGATTTAATGGAGTTTATAATTAAAAGTCGGTCAATTATTTGGTTAGTGTCTTTGAATGACAGCCTCAGGTCACATCACCTGATTTGATCAACGCCAACTCGATTTATACACCACGGCGCAAAGAAAGTGTTCGTGTATATATATTTTTTAAATTGACATTAAAATTTTTTACAAAAAAATTAAATAGATGTTTTTTATGGTGAGGTGCAAAAGATGATTTACATCCGAGTTGCATACACAAAAATACTATTTGAAAGAAAAAGATTTTTGTTTTGGAGACGCACGGTATATTTAGCACCATTTAAAATTTAGAGCCAAGTTCATGGCAATACAACACGTTCATACCATCGATATTACTTTACTAATATATATAAATATACACGAGGCCAATTATATTTGCTAAAAGTTTGTTGAACTTGTTTTTTTTTTTTAAATTTTTGTTCTCCATATTGTTCAAAACGTTCTATATTGAAATTATCTATAACTTAAAATTTACAATTAATAATAATAAATAAATATTAATTTGTCACCTTTGACACTGTACAAAGAAAAGAAAATATATTATATAATTATTAACATTTTTTAAAAATTAATCGTTTGTTTTTAGCTAATAAAGTTTGTAATGAATCATTATTAAGACAATATTGTTGTAATGTTTCATTTAAAATCATCTTATAAACACAATATAAATTTTATTGAACATTTGGCACAGTTTCTATAGCAACACTATAATCGTTTCTGTCTTAAGAAAACAAATACACCATAGTTTGTACAGATACCATAAGCAGAAAATCAACAACTTTTATTTTAAACGTGTACATGTTACTTTTAATTCCATTAAATATTTTTTATTGTTTCTTTTGCTAATTATAAATTAATAATTTTAAGACTATAAGTTCATTGTTAGAGCATATATGATAATATATACACATAGAGTGCGTTCTGGTAATGTCGGTTGCGATTTTTTGACATCTATTTGTATCTCGAAATAAAAATATTCAACATATTAAATTAAAATAATAATAAAATATGATGTTTTTAATAATTCATTTAATTTCCACGGACATTCCAACACAAATTTTAATGAAATTGAATCTTGACTATCCTGTGTATTGCGATTGTAAGTCTATACAGGACCGTACTTAATACGTTAAAAATCAAAATTTACAAACGCATATTCATTTTCTTAAAATAGCGAAAAAAATGCAACTATATGAAATTTTTATTTTATAAATGTAATAATATCGATATATAATCGATAATAAAATCAATAGTAAATTATTATTTTTTAATACTAAGTATCGATCTGTTTTACCAGTGAACAATTTAACATCAACGTACGAAGGGTTGCGTACTAGACATTTATTTAAAAAGTCCAAACCAGATGTGCTAGGAAATACTATACCAAAGGGCATATACACAGTGTCTATTTGTCGTTAATAGATGGCAGTGCTGCGGCAATATGGCGGTGGTTTGTTCTTGTGACAGAGCCGATGAGTTATGCAACTCCGTGCACACCCCCAAAGCCGCCCTCACATTACCTAATGATTTACTAAACCACCCCCCTGATCCCCGAGGGTGAGAACAACAACTTATAATATTGTTTGCCATTGAGATTATTTACTGCCGCCACAATATATTGTCTCTCTATAAGTCTATGTATAAGTTGGTGGTGTAGGATCTGAATATGACGTGTCTTAGATATAAATAGTTAGTCGACTAGATGATAAACTAGTTGTAAATTATACCGGGTGGGGAACAACAATGTAGACACTTTTCAGTGGTAATATCTCACTCACCACCAAAGATAATTTTCAACATTTAAAAAAATATATAAAGAAAGTATGATTTAAATAATTAATGCATTTTTTCTAGTTGATTCAATTTATTTAATGAATCAACTTTCAATATATTTCGTATAATCCATTCTACGAGTGAGTATATAAAAAATTCTCAAGTTGGCGAAATGTGAAAGTTAAGGTCTATAAGAAATAACACCAATTTCCGAACTAATAAGTCTAATAAGCCAGCCAAGCTCGCACGATCTCCTGCTAATTTCATTGCAATCTCTTCGTTGCCTCTGCATTTTATTTCTTCTATACGCAGCGCCGTTGTTATAGTGCTCTTTTTTTTTTATTACGCATTGTCTGAGAAAACGTTGCCGCGGCTTCAACGAGTGTAACGAAAACAAAAGTATAATTATTTCGTTGCAAAAACAATAAGAGGAAAAATAAATAAAAAGACGAATGAAGAGTGTTTTGTCTTCGCACGCTTTGGTTTGTATTTTATTAAATTTAAAAACGGAAAACGTATCGGATGGATTGATTGCATTTGTTTTTTAAATGTCTGTTGCGAATTTTATACCGAGTGTCTTTTGTTTTAACAGATCGAAGGTTTATTGTAGTATTGCGGACTTATTTTGTAGAAACGAAATTTTGCGAATGTTCCCGGGCCTTTGTGATAAATTGCATATTGAAAAATGTGTCTAGATGATTGCTTAATATACCGAGTGTTCGAAAATATTATGATTTTATAACTGAAAATACAAAATCTGGTCTAATAGATTTTATAACAAAACAGGAGTATATATATATTTTTTAATGTATTTATATATACAGAGCGTTCGAGATTTTTTTTTAAATTACAAACTAATCGTTTTTACAATAAATGGAGTGTTTAAAAACTTGAAAAGGGTGTGTAGTTGTATGATATATATACCGAGTGTTCTAAACATTTTTTTTTAAACTGATTTAATTTTATAATCAGCTCTAATAAGTTTGATAAAAAAAGACAGGAGTTAAAAAAATTAAAAATGTGTCTAGATGATTTCTAAATATACAAAGCGATTGAGAAATTCACTATCATTAATAAAAATATACCCCACCATAGAAAAAAAATAAAAATAGGAGTTAAATATGTTACGAGTTTACTATTCGAAATGCGTATTTTTACTTAATTATTTCACTTACAACACTGAATATATATCCCACTATACTGCAAAATACGATTTGCATGGGGCCGATGTGCAATTGTTTTTATTTTCCTTTTCCATGGCAATAGATTTCGGACAATTGCATACAAGAGTACTTTTTTTGTTTCCATTGATTTATAAGTCGAATATTGGAGCGGTATCAAATATAGGTTAAAACTATTTTCTAGATAAAATATCGAAATTTGTATTTCCTTCTATTATCATAACTCCGAATCATGCCATCCTTGTTTACCATTCTTCCACTTCTTTAGAACACCTAAAGCGGGACATTATTCTGTAGTGCAAAGCAATAAAAAAGTAAATTGCAAATAATTGACATCTGACCCACTGTCACTTTTGAAAATGTCAAATCTAATTATTCGAACTAGCGATAGTTAAATTACAAAACGACTTCTGGCCACGTCACTCGATTTGAAAGCTGCGTGAGATTCGATATGGTCAGAATAAGTTCCCCGACGTCGCGAGACGGAGCGGCAACGAGATTCTGTGCCTCCCGAGATATTATCATTTCATGAATTATTTACATCAAATGGACTATCATGAATTTTAATACTCGAAGCATAACCAACTACCGGTTCTGATACACAATATATATATATATATATATATATATGACTTTGGACACAACAGGAAATCGACTAAAGCCACTTTAGTTCGAATTTTTTATACAGACGATTTTTCTTTAAAAAGATTTTTTTTAATATAGTCAATTTTTGTTTATTTCTTTTTTTTTAAACAATAAATTCATTTAATTTTTTAGCCAAGTGCTGCTTTTGTTTGTACAAATACTATTATTTCTTATTTAAAAAATTTTAATTTCAGAAAAAGGATGCTATTAAATTTTTCAAGTCAATGAATAAAGGAAAATTAGCCATATGAAGAATCCATCTGTCCTGTTGCTATAGAAATCAATGCGGACGTTATTAAACTGTCATTATCTGTTGACATATTTTCTTTGTCACGCATTCGTTTACATATAATTGTCAAACGAAGACTCGAATATAATTGAAATAAATATTAAAATACACATTCTCTAGATATGCATAACTTTGTACTGTTTTGATAAAAAATTAGAATAATTATTAAAAAAAATTAAATATCTACAATTTAATTTATATCTCTTAGTCCTTGCTTTTATATATTTATTCCAAAGATAATTCTGCCGAATTTTCTCAAATATTATGCAGTGCGCTATCTAATGATGAATTTTATAAATTCTTATTATTTGCATTTCCCGAATTTCTTTAATATTTTTCGTATTTCATCATAATATGTGTTTATTTACAATCTAATATGTTTTGATATGTCAGTTTTGATATTTACATTCTAATATGTCAGTTTGACGTTTACAATAAAATCCATGATGGCCGTTTTAATGTTTTGACACCCGATGGCAACCGATTTCATTTTCGACATTGTTCTAGTCCGAATCAAACATTTGAAATGATTTAATTTGAAATGTAGTTAAGATAACGTTCATTGACACCGTGAAATATGGATTATTATCAATTATGGACGTGGCGCGAAACCACCCGTCAATTGCAATAACATTGACGTATGAAATCGTGCTGGGGTCAATCTGTCAGTTGCTCGCCCATATATCCACGGTAACGAATAAGCGAGCGCCGCTCGAAAATTATTAATGGCGCATCGATAGCAGCCCAATTGTTTTCACATTATACGATACGATGATATATATCGTCGGCGCTGTGACAATACCTCCTATCTGCTTTGTACTGTTAATGCGTTGGGCGATGTTCTGAACATGCGCAATAAACCTAAGAATCAGTTTGACGTAATATGTCATTTGTCGTATTTTTGTAAGATACGAAGTATTGTCATATCGCTGACGATATGTTCTTTTTCAATGACGTCCTATGTAACTGATATGACAATACCACCTATCTGCTTTGAGATGTTAATGCGTTGGGAGATTTTCCGAACATGCGCAATAAACCTAAGAATCAGTTTGACGTAATATGTCATTTTGCGAATTTTTGTAAGATACGAGGTATTGCCACATCGCTGACGATATTCGTTTCGGTGTTTGCGAGTTATGACCGGTCTCGCCCGAACGCTGCACAACACCAGGTGCACCTGATTACACTTTAAATTCGTGTATTAATTTATTAATTAGCCGCTGGATTATCGGATTCGATTGGGATTTGCGCCCGCGGAGGTATGCACGCTCGCATTGGATTAGCACAGCATATACTTGCGCGAATACAATATCTGCTCGAATTTGTTGTTATTTAATTTGAAATTGCGTTGAAATGCATCGCGAAATTATAAACAGTTACTAAACTCATTTGAATAATTATGACAGCGTCCAAAAATACACAAATTATATTATTTACAGATGTATCTAATATCACAATTGATGATATTTAACAATAGTTGAAATCTACTGCTTCGGCTTCATTAGTTAAAGAGTCCGCAATCCTAAAGATTGGTTGGAAACAGCACGCCATGCCGATCTATCCTGAGCTAATCCCTTCATCTTCCTATAGCTATTCATCTCAACGTCTTCAACTATCTGACTCACATACTCCAATCTAGGCCTACCTACCCCTCTCTTTCCCTCCACTCTACCTTCTATGATCAATTGCATAATCCCCCCATGCCTAAGAATATGCCCTACTAATCTGTCTCTCCTACGCTGTAACACTCTCCAAATACTTCTCTTCTCCCCTACTAACTCTAGTACAGCTTCATTTGTTACTTTATCTTCCCAACCAATCCTCATTATCCTCCTATAACACCACATTTCGAATGCTTGTAATCTACGCTTCTCTTCCTTTCCTATAGTCCACGCCTCACACCCGTACAGTGCTACACTCCAAACATATACCTTCAGTAATCGGCTTCATACAAAAAAAAAATTCTATAAAATAATATTCTTTCAATAATTACTTTCCTATTGACAAACCATTATATTTTATAATCTGCCACTGCATATACACAGTGAATTTATACTATTTGCAATTACAAGTATAAAATCGGGTTTATCTGCGTTCATTTTCATTGTATAATAGAAATGGCAATATTTCGTGCCAAGGTAAGACTTGACAGTAAATCTAGTAACCGTCATTTGTTGTAGGCGAACATAATATGTTATTATACCAACTTCTGCAAGAATTTGACTTACTTAAGATACACTTCAGTGAGTCAAATAAGTATCCATGGAAACACCTTTATATACCGAAGAACAAGTTTCACCATGCCATGAATATTTGTATAACGAAGAGTCGATATTTCAATTGTTTTAGGCAATCTATCTATAGTATTAAAAAATTGTGCTATGTACATTTTTTATTAATATAAAATTTGTTTATTAAAAAAATATCATTTTTGAGGCGGACGAATGAAGTGGATATTCGAGTAATTTCATTAATATATCGTGTTAACTGAGGTTGGGCTGTATATATTTTATTCCGAGCTCAATAGAGCGTGTAATATTTTTTTAGTTTATTAATAAAATGACGCTGCGAAGAATGCGAGAAACATTTTAATATGGCGCGTGTTTTGTTTTCAAATATGGCGGTAAAAAATTAATTTAAGTATAGAATATCACCCAAATACCGTTTGGGTGATATTCTGTACTAATACATATGAATGGTTTTCGTTTTTTGTGGCAAAAAGTGTTTTCTTTAATTTCAATTGTTTTTAGTATCTCTCTTTTGTTTCCAGCCCGCTCGTTTGTGCAAAATAAAAATACTGTTTTATTTAATTGGCGTCTTTGTTGTAATTTATTAATACGGAATTTATACGCGCTTTAATTTGAAAAGTTTGCAATTATTGCGCGTTCTTATGAGGCTATTTCTCACGTGCAGAATAATTAAAATAGCTTAAGACACGTTCGAAAAGTAAAATTTATTACATAGAAAAAAGATATTAAAAAATCATTATTTTATACGTAAACAAATTTAATAGATATATTGATTTTGGGTTCGTTTAAATTTAAGTTGGAAGGATTAAAGATATTTTTGGATTTTTGCGAGGAGTAACGGCATTTCAAGACATTTTCCGAGTCTCTCGTTACGATAACTACTTATAAAACTTCCCTTGGTGAAAAAAAATGCTTTCAAAAGCAGTCGTTTCCCATTAAGAATAATTAGGAAATTTGTTACATAAGAATCTGATATTAGGCGAAAAGAATGTATAGTTTAAAACTTAAAATTAAAAAAAAACATCAATTTTAGTAGAGAAATCATTTTTTTTTTTGTTGAATTGAAAAGGTATTCAGAGAAAATTTTGTATTATATATACAGGGTGGTCATTAAAATTCCATATATATTTTAATGTGTTCCAAAAGCCATTTAAAATGATTAAAACGAAAAAATAAATTAAATAGCACACTCTGTATATATTTATACAATATTCGAATATGTAAATCCGGCTTCCTCTGGGGGATGAAACCAAGCAGCGCGTAAACCGGGGCGCCACATTGCCAAAGCTTACATCCCCTATACCACTTCTGCACGCGATCTACAAAGGGTAGCTTTCGTTTCGGTTGCAAATGTTTCTGAGCCACGGCACTCTCTTCTCATTTCACATAAATAAATATTTGAATGGAAAAACAAGTGTTTCGGTATTTGGTTGCTTCGCTCTTTTTTTTTGCAAAAAAAAAACAACCATCCGCAGTTGATGACAAAAGAATAAACGTAAACAGGATTCATATAGCAACTTAGTTAAACTAGCTCATATTTGGATAAATAAAGATTTTTTAAATCAAAATTTTTTAATCTACTTTATTTACCGTGTATATATATATCTATATGGACTATTGATTTTAATTTATATAAAAAAAAAATTGCAACATCTTTGTGGCAATATTTCCAGACACTTTCTGTCATCAATCTTTATCTTTCACAATCCAAATATAATGTTATATTTATTTCCATTGTTTTCGGTCCCTTTCCTTATAGGACCTATCTTAAGCAAAGGAACCCTCAACCTATTTTCGCTTACATTAAACCTAAAATAATAATTCAAGAACTTCTAACTTCGTAAATCCTAGTTTATGCGATTTTTTGAATTGTACGATGAATTGCAACGCAGCATTTGATGAATGGCAGTCATAGCTGCACCTAGTGCCATCTGTATTTCGATAAGTTAATTAAGAACTTGCTATTTCTAACAACTCGTGATCATTTGATGAAAATTGCGTCAAAACGTATAAAATCATTTTCAACGTCGAAAGTGTTTCGTAATTTTTGAGTCAAGAATTTCTTTTAATAAATAAAGCGCAGTGATGTAAATGTGACAATCAGCTGTACAAAATATTCCAATTTAAATAATAAAAGTTCGGCAATTTTTTTCCGATTGTATATTAATTTTTGCAGAGTTTTAAAGTAGAAACAAATTTAACAAAAAAAGTAGCTTAACTTTGCAACAAAAAAAAGCTAATACCTCCAAATTCTGTTATTACCTAACCTAAACCCTTCTCAATATATGTTAAAAATATTACATCCTTACGATTGCTCTGTAAAAAAAATTCTTGTCTCAAACTATACCATGTTTTTTTTTTTACAGGACATTAACGCGACAATGAAATTATAAATTTGACATCTACTCTAATTTCCATGCTATTTTTTTTCCAAAATACGATTGAACGTATCTTAGCCCCCAGGTCTTTAATACAACCAAAAGAGCCTCAATGTCCCTCTGAAACATATATATGTTTATCATGAATTATATCTTGATCATTTTCCCAGGCAAATAAAATCTCTTTGGTATGGGAAAGGGGAATGGCATATCATCAGCTGTTTATATCCATGTTACCACTTTCTTCAGCACAGATTTATATCGGTACATCAAGCGGAAATGACTCTTTTATATACGAAAGAAATAGAATTATTAAAGTAGCGGAAATGATTTTATTGTCCTGTTGATATAATAAAAGAATTTGATACTGGAATTGACCATTGAATTTTTTTTTTAATATAAACCACAAAAACCACAAATTGTTCAACTACACATTGTAAAATATAATAATAAATTTTTATTGGATTTTTTAAAAGAATTAAAGTTCGATTTTTCGAAAATTTCTAATTTAACATTTCTGCATGCTGCTAGGAAAGATTTAATATTTTAAAAAAACTAAAAATGATCAAATTTTAACGAATGCATAGCCACAATAATTATAAGCAAAAATGTATTTAACCATTTCTAACTAATAATACAAATTAAACTTTTACAAGAGTTTATTTAAAATTGCGTATATAAAAATAAATTTATTACTTTTAATTATGGATTATACCGTTTAAAAAACGTATTTTTTTTAAAATTTATTCAAGCCTAGTTAAAGTCCATTATGGATGAGTTACATTTTTTAAGTTACTTTCCATTAGATTAACCATTTAAAGTATTACAAAGTACAAATTGAGATTAGTTCCGTTCTACTCTTCGGGTGACTTCCTGTTGCAGTTTAAATCGGTTTATTTGTGCATTTTCAAAGATGAAAATAAGCATAAAAGTTATTATTGCTCAAAGTAGTGCCAGGCAGATTCTAGTTAAAAATATATACAGAGAGAATCGGAAACAAAATAGATAATTTTATACAATTATTTGAATTCTAGTTTTGCCAATCATAAAAGGTACTATTATTTGATAAAAGGAATTCGGTTTGTATAAAAAGTATGTCTTGGATCAAATTTTATTAGAAAGTGCTACTAACGTCGTTATTATAATCTTAATTTCCAAGTTAATTCACGTATTACAAAACTTTGAGGTTCGCTTTATTATCCTCAAAAGCATTTAAAACCTCACCTACATTACATGTCGTTACACTTGTTCGTGGGGATCAATTTGATGGGGTGAAACCCGATGTGAAACTTTTTCGCTGCAGCGTTCAGATGCCGCTACTCTACGCTCTATTGTAAAGGCTCCTCCATAGCTCAAATAGTTTTGATTTTAATGCAAGCTTTTTTTAAATAAATTCTTTTAAGTATAACAAAATGAGATTTTTTAAAAGAATAAATCTATATAATAGTAATATTGCCTTGACCCTTTTCACAATATTATTTTTCCTCATCACAGCCATATAAAGCAAATGAAAAAAAAAATTTTTAATCAAAATATTTGCATGTAATAGAAAAATATTTAGCAACTTAACGCCAACTAGTTGCTATACTTTGAAATTAAACAAACAAATTGTGTTAAATCAAGTGATTAATAATTCCTGAATTTCGTATAAAAATCTGAATCCTGTTTCATCCAGTGCATCACATATTGAAATTTATTTATACACATTAGATACATTTTGTACTAATAAAATGTACAAATAAATATTAGCATTTTTTAATTTTTTTAATTTTTTTATCAAAAATCATCGCGTGCCATCCATATAAGGCATTTTATTATACAAATATCTTATATTTTTATATATCAGATTATAGCACCATAAAATTTATAGACATGATTTTTAAGTCTTCAAGAAAACTCGTGAAAGATGGAAGATTGTTGTTTCATAAAATGTGTAGAGGGTGCAAACAAAAAATTGAAAGCAAACAACACAAATATTAAGAAATAAATTATAAACGAATAAAACTATAAAAGAACAATTGTTACGGTATTTGGGTGATATTCTATATCAATAGCTACTTAATGCTTGTTACGGTATTTGGGTGATATTCTATATTAATTTGCCACATAATGCTTGTTACGGTATTTGGGTGATATTCCATATAAATAGCCACTTAATACTTGTTACGGTATTTGGGTGATATTCTATATTAATTAACTAATTAAGACTTGTTACGGCATTTCGGTGATGTTCTATATTAATAGCCACTTAATGTTTGTTACGGTATTTTGGCGATATTCTATATTAATTAGCTACTTAATGCTTGTTACGGCATTTGGGTGATATTCTATATTAATTGCTACTTAATGCTTATTACAGTATTTGGGTGATGTTCTATACTAATTAACTGCTTAATGCTTGTTCGGTATTTGGGTGATATTCCATGTCAATGGATACTTGATGCTTGTTAGGGTATTTGGGTGATATTCCATATTAATGAACTAATTAATGCTTGTTATGGTATTTGGGTGGTGTTCTATATTAGTAGCCACTTAATGCTTGTTACAATATTTGAGTGATATTCTATATTAATTAGCCACTTAATACTTGTTATGGTATTTGGGTGATATTCCATATCAATAGCTACTTAATACTTGTTCGGGCATTTGGGTGATATTCGATATTAATTAATTAATTGATGTTTGTTGGGGTATTTGGGTCATATTCTATATTAATAGCTACTTAATGCTTGTTAAGGCATTTGGGTGATATTCTATATTAATTAGCTACTTAATGCTTGTTACGGCATTTGGGTGATATTCTATATTAATATTTAACATCGTAGTGATAATTTTTAAAACAATTGTATTATAAACAAATGTTTTGAGACTTATTTGAAATTAGTTTAAGCTGTAAATAAAAACTATGTAGTAAGTGGTTAAAAAAAGCTTTTGGAGAGTTCGAATTACGTTTGTGTATAAAGTATACTTGATTTTTGCCCCGTTATCAGATGTATAAATGGACGACGATGGCATCAGCTCAGTTCGGGTGTACGTGTAAAAATTTAAAGTGGCCCGTTTCTAACAAAGTCACGTCCTGCAGGGACAATTCCCTTTATGTGCATTATGCTTAAACTCAACAGCCAAAAGACTACGCGACTCAACTAGCTAGAAACAAAAGAAAGACTCGGTAGACGTAGAGAGACACGACCGAACTATACATTTATGAAAATCACAATTCTTCAAGTTTGTATTTAAAAAAATTATTTTTATTCAAAAATGCAATCTCAAAAATCATCATACGCAAATTTGCGGCACTCTACGATCCTTCAACAACATTATCCCTCAATCATGTTTTCATGTTTCACCGAAACAAACAATGTTCTCCGACACGACATAGAACAGTTTCCGTTGTGCATCAAATATAGGTTAACCCTACACAACAACCCCTATTTCCACGTCATCCAAGAACACACAGCACACATCCACCCACTTGAAACCGCGCGAAAGTACAATGGTAATTATCCGTTCTCCTTTATTCCCGCTTAACGGGGGACGGTACGCCACTGCTCCCGATGTTTGTAAACTATTCTCTCTGCAGTTGACAGGTTGAGTTGTGACAAGGGAACAACATGGAGCAAGTGCATGAATCGCTGAAGAGTCAGCTACTCATCGAGGGCGTGTTTTATATTTTTAAAGCGCCGGATTTAGATAGCGGATGATTTTTTTTTTGAAGTGATTTCGTTTTTGTGGAATGAAATACTTTTTGTTCATAATTTTTTTTTTTTTAATTCTATAATACTAAATATATAACGAATTTACAACATGTTATTTAAACTGTACGTTTGTTGAATACAATTTATTTTATTTACTTTTGTATTGTCCTTTATAAATACGTCTAATTCCCGTACAAGCCCTTACAGGATAAATCCTACACTTTATTTTCAACCGTACATTTTATATCGTAAATTCTATATCTAGTGCCATTCAAAATTGTAGTCACTCGTAAGTTTCATATAAATCTAAAATAATCCTCTTAAATATAACCCGAAACGTTCCACAATCATTTTAAAACTATTTACAATAAAAAGCACGAACTGAATAGATATACAAGTTTATATTAAGACATACTGAGTGTAAAATAGATTTTTACAAAATAATATTTTCAATTCCAGTGGTTCCTTTGCGATATTTTACATATTTTATCGTAAAATGTGTTTATTTATATTTTAATATATTGTTTTGACTTTATAAACGCCAGTTTGACGTTTATTGTAAAATCCGCGATGGCCGATTCAATATTTTTACATTGCTAATCAGCTGACATTTATAAACGCAAGTTTGACGTTTATTATAAAATCCGCGATGGCCGATTCAATATTTTGACATTGCTAATCAGCTGACATTTATAAACGCAAGTTTGACGTTTATTATAAAATCCGCGATGGCCGATTCAATATTTTGACATTGCTAATCAGCTGACATTTATAAACGCCAGTTTGACGTTTATTATAAAATCCGCGATGGCCGATTCAATATTTCGACACTACTAATCAGCTGACATTTATAAACGCCAATTTGACGTTTATTATAAAATCCGCGATGGCCGATTTAATGTTATGACACCGTTACAATGGCAACTAATATCGTTTTGACATTGATTATTAGCTGATTTCGCTCTATCGTCAATTCCTCTCGATATTTATGGTGATTTTGAACTATCATTTTTCTTGTCCCTTTTACCCGGCTTGGTACAGTAGATTTATACGTGCAGGATAGCTTTTGACCCACGTGATACGATAACTCACGCAACCCCGTGCTTTTTCCCCAGACAGTTCGTCCCGCTCCACCCACGCAATTGTCCATCCTTGTCCGTTGCATTTGAACATCGGGGAAATAGTTCAGTTTGCTTAGAAATGCCAATGTAAAAATGCTTGGTTGGAATCGCAGCTTGGCTGGTTTAAGTATAAATGTGGTTTGTTTTTTGTAAGTGGTTTTTATGGGAGATATGACAACGGTGGTAAGGGTTGTTGTTAAATTGAATGCACAAAAACGTACGTAGACTTTCAAATATCAAGTACAATAGAAGAAAATTTTATTAGACGCTTCTTTTGGGTAAAAATTAAATTTATTACGTATGGTTTTTGCGTCGCCGTGACCTGATAAAATAATATGTTTTGCTGGGTATAGAAAATATTGAAAAAAATCTTTTTTCGGTCGATAAAAAGTTACAATATAAAAAATTAAATAAAAAAAATCGATTTCTATCTATATAGTAGAGTAATAGAGTGAGATATGGCGTTCATTATTTGTTTCCGATTGGAAAATCAAAGGAATTCATTTGATAATTGGAAACAAGCGAGTTAACTCAGTCGCGGAGTTGATTGCATTTAATAATAAACGACAAACGAGGGGGAAGCTTTTGTTTCAATCTGGCGTTGGTATTGGCATGCAGATGTTTCAATAAATGCAGCCATCGCGTCAAATTGGCGAAGAAAAATTAAACTTTTTACCAAAAAAAAACATAGTTTGTCGGTTTAGCCAGGAAATTTATTATTTTTCGGTATAAAAAGCTAATTGAGTTTACGATAAAAGTGAGTTTTGATGCCCCGAAGATGTGTATCCAGCGTGTGCGCGTTGCATTATTTGTTTTCGTACTCGTCGTTTTAATTCATTCGCAAATTGGCCGATTTTCTCATTGGCCCGAGAATGAATTTCCCTACCACATTTATATCAAAATGCAAATGATGCCTTCTGTAAATGCAAAAATGCCAGCGTCAAAGCGCGGGACAAGGACCGCGGTATACAGGCCGCCCCAAATCCACACACACATTATTTGATCTTTCGCGCTCTCAACATCACGAAAAATGGTCATTAATCGGAAAATATTATATTATATAGGTCAGTTTATATGGACCAAAAATTATTATATATTTTTATCGATTGACCTGACCCGACCTGAACTAATTATTTCAGCAATTTAAACAAAAAAAATAGCGATGTGCGAGAGACGTTGATTTTTTTTGTAGCAGTTATTGAATTTACAAACAAAAGTATCTTAAAAATCGATTTATAAGAGATCACATGAAGTAGTTTAATAATAAAAAAAAAATTTACCAAACCATCTGGATTAATATTTATATCAATACATTAACAATTTGCAATTCTCCTGAACTCTTTAAGCCCTTTTCGTTTATATATTTGACATTTGCAGTAATTACTCAATATATATTTTTTCTATTTATGAATGTAATTAAATTAATAGATATTTAGGTCGAGGTAGCGTATTTTATTAAAACGAATGAAAATGACTGCTTTAATATTGAAAAATAAATTCGATGAAAATACTGTTTGAAGAATTTATTGTTCGCATTTAGTTTAATATCTAATTTTAAATAATGAAACGGATTCATTATTAGTGAACTCATTAAGAACAACTAGGAATATGCAGAGGTTGCAGAATTGTATTTTCTAAGAGATCATCACGATCGAAAATGATTTCTTTGCGCGAGATTTTTGTATAAAATAAAAATACAAAAGCTACGAAATTACAATACGCTCTTCGGCATAATATATATTTTTATTATTGTTGGGGCATATTATTTTTAAGCACTAATTACAAGAGTGATATAATATCGGGTGCTTTGCAGTTTTGCGGTTACCCTGTATAATGCCAATTTGCATGAATATTCGTTCAACACCGTATAAAGAGACCATAGCGTAGAGGATAAACACATGTAAATCTATGATCAATAAATCCTGTGCCGTCGCGACGCTAACAACACTAGCGAGCTGGCAGCAGCGTCGGGACGCTATATTCGCATTTTCCCGCATTCGGAATTATTATTACCCGAATTATTGTCGGCGCTAGAACGGGAATTAGACCGCCATCTATCCCGGATCACGCATAGACAAACTAGATAAATTATCTGGTCAAAAGGCACTCGTTTGTTTTACAGGACATATCTATGAAGCTTTCGTTTAATCTGCCGAAATATTGAATTGAAAATGACATTTCATCAACATTCCTAATAAAAAACATACATACGAATATCTAATTTCTTTTGTTCGAAACATTCGCTTCTGAGAAAATACATTCATAGCCAACGTTCTTCGATTTTTTCTCTCTTCCTGTATAGGTAAACAAATATAATTTGACGTTGCGTACTTAAAATATGCAAATTTCTCAATTGTGTTAATACTTTAGTCGTTTTCCCGGATGGCTGAACACTCTGTATATATATATATATATGTAAAGACGTTTTGTATGCAATGAACATTACAACAGCTTATTGAGATTACAAAATAAAAATACAAGACGGAATTTTTAAATGTACCTTGAAGATGTTATTTATACCAACAAAGAAGCGCTTTTAGTTCATCGGAGAATGCTTTTGGACGAGCTTACGAATCATATAAATATTTTATGATGTAAAATACGTTGCGTTATATTATTAATATATTTTTAAATTGTTTGTCTGTTTATTTGGGGTGCTGTTTTGATGAAACTAATTAATTAAAGAGTCCGCAATCCTAAAGATTGGTTGGAAACAGCATGCCATGCCGATCTATCCTGAGCTAATCCCTTCATCTCCCTATAGCTATTCATCTCAACGTCTTCAACTATCTGACTCACATACTCCAATCTAGGCCTACCTACCCCTCTCTTTCCCTCCACGCTACCTTCTATGATCAATTGCATAATCCCCCCATGCCTAAGAATATGCCCTACTAATCTGTCTCTCCTACGCTGTAACACTCTCCAAATACTTCTCTTCTCCCCTACTAACTCTAGTACAGCTTCGTTTGTTACTTTATCTTCCCAACCAATCCTCATCATCCTCCTATAACACCACATTTCGAATGCTTGTAATCTACGCTTCTCTTCCTTTCCTATAGTCCACGCCTCACACCCGTACAGTGCTACACTCCCAAACATATACCTTCAGTAATCTTTTTCTAATACCCAAGTCAATATTTGATCTTCAAATCTGTTCCTTTTCTACGAATGCCTTCCTACCCTGTGCTATCCTACACTTTATATCTACCTTGCTTCGATTATCTTTTGTGATTCTACTGCCTAAATAACAAAAATCTGACACTTCTTCGATTCTATTATCTCCTATTGTGATCCTCATTTTTCTACTGCATTCCTTTTTGTCACACCTCATCACTTTAGTTTTACCTATATTTATTTTCATGTTAAAATCCCTAGTCAATACTGCCTGCATACCATTCAATACCCTTTCTAAATTCTTTTCGCTTTCTTCCAATATAGCTATATCGTCGGCGAATCTCAACATATATATTTTCTCTCCCTGTACATTCACACCTACACTATACTCTTCTTTTACTTTGTTTATTGCATCTTCTATATAGAGATTAAATAATAACGGTGAAAGTGTACATCCCTGCCGAACTCCCTTCCCTATTTTTGCTACCTCTTCTTCCCCCTCAATTCTAACTAAGGCAGTTTGGTGTTTATATAAATTAAAAATTATTCTCCTATCCTTATAATCTATACCCGTTTCTTTTAAAATTCTAAACATTATGTCCCAATCTACATTATCAAATGCCTTTTCTAAATCTACAAAAGCTATGCAAGTTACCTTTCCTACCCTCTAGATGAAACTAGTTTCATTAAATTGTATATATCACGAAAATAGCGTGACTCGAAGTATTTAATAGCTAGATGCGCATTTCGAAGGCTATACCCACATCAACAGTAGCACAAGACAAAAACGAAATAAAATACCCTGAAGATTCTAAAGTCTGAGATGAAATCCTATTAGGAAATCTGTAACTTTTGAAATTTAACAACGCGAGTTAATTTGAAGACGTAATAGTTAACACTGACCGTGTCAATTTAGGGTAATTCTACGTTTATATTGTGTAATAATAAATAATAAATTGTCGTGTTTTTTTTTTATAGATATTTAATGCATTGTGTGTTTGTACGAACAATTTTCTGCCAACTAAACAATTTGCACAAAATTAGCATTAGAAGGAAATTAAAAAAAAATCCTACCGTCCCTGTCATAGTACATGTTTTGAATTTTTGTATGTTCAAATTGGATCACAAACGTTTTTGGCACTGCTTTGGCATTAAAGTAGAAATGTTCGAATGTATTCACCGCGACTTGGTGGTGGTAAGCCACCGCCACCACGAAACGAAACATGTGTTAAATTGACGGCTGAATTACGCCCTTCAATTTGGTATATCACTCGATGTGGTGCACCAACTAATTCTTCTTTGGGAATTTTTTTAACGAAATTGAACGAGCAATTAACAGCAATTTGCAGACGTAATAGCTAATACTGAGCGATCGGTGTCTGCAAATTCTAGTATTATGTGTGTGTGGTGACGACGATGGACATACACACAGATCACACACTTTTTCAACATTCGCTCCGATCGAGTTTAGCAAAAATTTGCGTCCCACAAACGCTCAGTTCAGCCTAGGTTTAAGTCCTCTAAATTCAGAACTAAATCGACAATGTATTGGTACATCAGACAATTAAGTTGAACTTAAATCGCGTATATTTTATTAATGTCACGTGTTTGATTAAATAGAGATGGTATTATATGTAGTTTCGTGTAGAGTTCGGTATCGCTTTAAATGCAAATAGAACAGTATTATTGGTAAAGTTCATCTTCGGTAATATTGGCTGGATTTATTGGCTAAAAGACGGGTTGGTTTCAAATATCCCGAGTATAAAACCACGGCGGTATTTTGTGAAATTTAAACATTTGACAGTTGGTAATTTTATGTACCAACAAAGTGGTGAATTTTTTTTTTTTATATGAGACTGGCAAAAATTTATAAACAGTATTTATCGAGTTTTCGGAAGATTTTGATATGAAAAAATGCAGATTTTTTTTTAGCAATTTTTAACAGTAATTTGGGCTTTTCTTTAGACCTATGTCTTATAGTTAAACACCTGTTTTGTTTAATAAATGTCGTTATTTTGAATCGAAGATCGTGCGTTTCAATTTCACGATTTGCCTCCAGGTGAAAAGGCACTTTGACTCAGGTACCATATGATACCGAAACCTACCAATCAAAATTGCAGTAAGACCAAGAGTTTATACTTAGATTTAATGCTGAGATCACGAAACATAAATTGTATATTTCGTATGAACGTGGTGGAGGCGCATCTAAAGATTTTCTAATTTTCACTAGTTTTTATGAGTAATTATTTAGTAAATAAATTAATATGATAGAGGCGCTAGTGAAAATTTCCATTTTATGTTTCAATTATTTCAAAAATAAATTTAAAATAGTTGAGGCGCCTAAGAAATTTGAAATTTTCCACAATTTTTTAAAAAGAAATAAAATAAAGACATAAAGAAATTTCCATAATTTTTTTATGCATAAAATTCTAGGAAACAAAAATATTTTTTTATAAAATAGTTTTTCAATAAAAAATATACGTACTGTTTGTTTATATCACACATAACGTAGTCTAAAGAAGAAAACTTTCAAAAAATTATAAAATCATTTTTTAGTTCGTCTTCGTCGCTAAAGAAATTATTTTCTTGTTTATACAAAATTCAATTTCACCCTTAAGTTGAGAATAATGCACCTCTTGCTATGAAAATCGCATTATCCAGCAGATTGTTCCCAAACACTGACCACGTGATTTAAGAAAAACAGCTGAAGATACTGAGTGAACTTTTTTTTTATTGAAAACATTGATTTTTATTAATTTAATGCAATAAAAAAAATCATTTCGATGATGCGATACATAATATAATTACATAATCGTCGAAAAAATTTTTTTTTTTGGAATTTAAGTACTAATAGAAGATTGTTAAAGGCATATGTGTTGGAAGGGACATTGTACGGTTGTCAGGCGTGGACAATTTAATTGTAAAATATTGTGGATTATTAAAAAAAAAAGTTTAAACATCAGTTTTCGTATAGAATTTAATTACAGTTCAGTTGAGGGCGGATTAACGAATATTTTAGAATGCAGGGATGAAAATCTGTCTGTTTTAATTATTTCGAATGTAGTACGAATGGCTTTAGCATCTGGACTTTAGTGCAGGCCCCGACACTGGCACTATTTTGCTACATTGTCCCTACGCCCAACAGAATGAAAAACGACTTTTAATCCTGTTGTGTCCAAGTCCAATAAGGTCCTTTGTACAATGTACCAGCAGAAAACTGGTCTGTATACACTCAAATATTTCAGCAGAAACGCATTTCACACTGTTTGTGTCGTGGAAGACATTCACACAGGCTTTAAAAAAAATTAATAAGTGGTTCTAATAAAATATTGTAAGGCGAATTTAGTTTGCTTAATTCGATTGGGGGCTAAGCGATTAAATTAATTATTTTTTTAGAAAAAAAATTAACGGTAGAAAAATGATCCTTTGAAAATATTTTAAAATTATTTATGCCATGAAAGACATTCACACAGGCCCTGGAAAAATTTTAAATGCGTTTCTAATAAAACACTGAACGCGAATTTAGTTTGCTAGATTCGTTTGGCGGGTAAGCGATTACATTAATTAATTTTTTTGAATTTTTTTTTAAATGATAAAAATGATGGTCTCTTAAGATTATTTTAAAGTAAACGCGATGAAATTAGTTTTTAAAATGGCTGCGTTATGAGCATAAATATAAAGGCATTCATAAAAAAACGTTAAAAAATCATTACATATTATTATATATTTAAAAAAATAGTAAAAAAATAAAAATTGTTAATTTTTTTAAAATATTTCGCTGGACTAAATATCCGTCTTTCCATTTCACACATTTTCAGCATATGCTACATTCTATTTGAGTGGATTCTGTGGCATGGGAATTCAGTGCGGTGAATATATTTCCTCCACTGACCGTTCAATTGCAAAGAGACTAGCGCCCACGTTTCATTTCGGAGAGCCCAGGGCCCACGGTATTACACAAAAGCGCCCCCGGCTCAGCAACAATTGCGTTGAAGCGTATAAATAACTCGGCTTAAGCAAATAGAGGCAACACTGTTGCGTATTTCGATATTTATTTGACGGTTTGTTTAAGAGGACTTTATCACGGGGACTAAAATTATATAAAAAAAGTTTTATTAATAAAGTGAAGGTTTTGACCTTTATTTGTTAGAAAAAAAATAAATTCTAATTTTTTTTTTTAGAAAATTAGAGTCTACAAGTGATTTTGTCTCATGACCAGTTTTAAAATTATGGCTGAATAAAAATCAATACTATTTTTTGCACTAATGTTATGTTAGAAAAAAAGAAGAAAAAAAAAACATCGAAATGAAAGTTGATTTTATAAATTAGAAAAATTTCGACTTTTTTATTGTAAATAAACCTCCGGATTTAATATTTTCGAAATAATTGCCCATCCATTGCGAAATTCATTTAACATCTATGCATTTTTGAGTTTATTTCATTTTCGCGAACGTCGAATTAAATAATAAAAATTAATTTCGGAGAAAATTGAATTCAGTTTTGATGTCGTTGTTTATTATGAAGCGAAATCATTGGATGAGGAAGATCAAACAAGCGTTGGCGTGCCTATTACGTCTTTTTTTTTGGCGAATTCAATATGGCGCACCTATATTCCATTGTTTAAAAGCCATCTATGATTTGAAAATGTCGAATATATTCTTGCGAACGCTTATAAATCATATTATATAACCATTTCAGAGTTATTTTACAATTTCGTTAAATAAATCGTCGTTATTTACACATGGGATGTAATAAAAACTTTAATATCGCTACAAAAAACATTAATATTTGACAGTAAGATTTAAAAAAACGTATTATATTTTATGAGTAATTTTAATTTTGTACATGAAGTTAAGTTAAAGAGTCCGCAATCCTAAAGATTGGTTGGAAACAGCACGCCATGCCGATCTATCCTGAGCTAATCCCTTCATCTCCCTATAGCTATTCATCTCAACGTCTTCAACTATCTGACTCACATACTCCAATTTAGGCCTACCTACCCCTCTCTTTCCCTCCACTCTACCTTCTATGATCAATTGCATAATCCCCCCATGCCTAAGAATATGCCCTACTAATCTGTCTCTCCTACGCTGTAACACTCTCCAAATACTTCTCTTCTCCCCTACTAACTCTAGTACAGCTTCATTTGTTACTTTATCTTCCCAACCAATCCTCATCATCCTCCTATAACACCACATTTCAAGTGCTTCTAATCTACGCTTCTCTTCCTTTCCTATAGTCCACGCCTCACACCCGTACAGTGCTACACTCCAAACATATACCTTCAGTAATCTTTTTCTAATACCCAAGTCAATATTTGATCTTAAAATCTGTTCTTTTTCTACGAATGCCTTCCTACCCTGTGCTATCCTACACTTTATATCTACCTTGCTTCGATTATCTTTTGTGATTCTACTGCCTAAATAACAAAAATCTGACACTTCTTCGATTCTATTATCTCCTATTGTGATCCTCATTTTTCTACTGCATTCCTTTTTGTCACACCTCATCACTTTAGTTTTACCTATATTTATTTTCATGTTAAAATCCCTAGTCAATACTGCCTGCATACCATTCAATACCCTTTCTAAATTCTTTTCGCTTTCTTCCAATATAGCTATATCGTCGGCGAATCTCAGCATATATATTTTCTCTCCCTGTACATTCACACCTACACTATACTCTTCTTTTACTTTGTTTATTGCATCTTCTATATATAGATTAAATAATAACGGTGAGAGTGTACATCCCTGCCGAACTCCCTTCCCTATTTTTGCTACCTCTTCTTCCCCCTCAATTCTAACTAAGGCAGTTTGGTGTTTATATAAATTAAAAATTATTCTCCTATCCTTATAATCTATACCCGTTTCTTTTAAAATTCTAAACATTATGTCCCAATCTACATTATCAAATGCCTTTTCTAAATCTACAAAAGCTATGCAAGTTACCTTTATTACCCTCTTTCTTTTTTCTACTACCGTTCTTAGTGCTAGAATCGCCTCTCTCGTCCCTCTGTTTTTCCTAAAACCAAACTGATCTTCTCCTAGCCTTTCCTCTACTTTATTTTCTAATCTCCTATAAATAATCTTTAACAATATCTTCGATGCATGTGATAGTAGGCTAATGGTCCTATAGTTCTCACACAAATTAGCTCCTATTTTCTTCGGCATTGTTACTATTCTACTACGCTGAAAATCCTGTGGTACTTCTCCCTTCTCATATATTTTACAAACTAACCTGTATAATCGCTCCTGCATTTTTTCCCCTGCGTGTTTTATTAATTCGGCTGGTATCATATCAATCCCCGCTGCTTTGTTATTCCGTAAATCATTTAATGCTCTATGAAACTCTGACCTAAGTATGCTAGGACCTAAGTCATCCTCATCTATCTGTTCCACACTTTCTAGCTCCTCCATGTCCTGCCTACCTTTATATAAATCTTCAAGATACTCCTTCCATCTTCTAGCTTTTTCCTTATTTTCTGTGAGTTCCTTACCCTGCTTATCACATATAATGTTACCCTTTGGTTTTACTTTTACTTTTTACATGAAGTAATAATATTAATTTAAATAACGTTTTAAGACGATTTTTTTTGTTCAATATTCTCGACTAGACTGGGTTTAATAGACCGGATATAGTCAAATATATACCGGGTGTTGCGTCGGCACGACAAACGTAACATAGCGAAAAACATAGATTCACTTCGATTTGTTCAAATGTTCGATTTCCTGATTTTTTTACAACAAAATACTAAATAGAAAATATATAGAGTTTTTAAATGTGAATTCAAAAATCGTTGTTTCATTTTTATAGCTCTACTAGTTATCGAGATAATTGAAAAAGGGTTTGGTTAAGATTGAGTGATAATAAGACTAGACATGACTTAAACAAAAAATCATAATTCAACAATTGTCTTGTCAATATTTGTCAACTTAACAAAAAATATTTTCTGATGGCTTTTTTGTTTTAGTGATGTTATTTCTAAAACATTTCTACTAATTAATTGTGTTTATTTATTCGAAATAAAATAGTCATCAAAGAAAATATATGTCAAAGTGACAGATTTTGACATATTATCTTATTAATTTAAATAGTTATGCTTTTTTGTTTAAGTCATGGCTAGTTTTATATAATATCACTCTGTCTTGACCAAACTCTTTTTCAATTATTTTGAAAACGACTGCAGCTGCAGAAATGAAGCAAAGATCTTTAACTTCAGAATTAAAAACTCCAAATCTTTTCTATTTAGTATTTGATTGTAAAAAAATCAACAGAGCCAATATTTGAACTTAATACGAGATGTGCGATATTGTGCTCAAGGCTAGTTTTATAATAACGCAGCACCCGGTATATCTATTGCACTGTTAATTTATTAAATTGCGCTTAATTAATTTTGATTGGCTGCGCAATGCTCATTATTCAAATCTTAACTTGCGTCTTTTTCTCCGCCTTTATACATTCTCTTTTATTTATTAATATTATATCGTACATTGTGGTTTCGCGAACGATTTTCGAAGAAAGGGAGCAGAATGTAGATCGGAATATTTAATAGCGGAGTCTACAGAGTATAAATACAAGTAGCAGCAAACTTTTTCGTGCAAAAAAATTCTGTTCTGACCATTATTTCATGATAATTTGCCTTTTCTTTAGCGGAGAGACGTTCTTTGGTCAACAAACTTTTATAACTTTTCATGGCACATTGGAATTTCGATAACTTTAAGTGAGATAGAGCGATACGCTAAGTGAAAAGAACTCTGCCGAAAGTTTTCGCCATTTTCCGACGCATGCGAATTCGACCACCAACAGTTCAAATTTCCCAAAAAAAAATTGTTTCACATGTCTTAAAATATTTCAATTTATGTTTGGCAATAAAAAAACTTCATTCTTTCGAAGAAGAAAAATCGAAGCGGTTCAATTCGCATATAGCCAAGTTGTATTTTGAACTGTTTGGGTAGGTGTTGTACAAAAGACCCTGGCGGTAATGTCTTGTCACTTCAAGAAATTCTTTCTTGAGCTTTCATAGAATTATACACACAGTCGACCAAGAAAATAAAACTTTTCTCGGTGGTTTAAATTTAATGCTGATTAAAACTGAAATGTGAACAATGTAAGAAGATGGGGTTGTATTTTATCTTTTGCTAAATCAGATTTAGATATTTAGATATATTTGTATTGTACAGAGTGCTCAAGAATTGAAGTGCAAAAATACAAGAAGTTCAAAACGAATATAAAATATATATTATTATAATTATAAATGTATAGAGCGTAAATTTTCGAACTGAAATTTAGTAAAAAAAAATGGAATAAAAATAATACTATTAGAAAAATCGAATACATCATAAAGTGCGTTTTTTTGTGCGTAAATTTTTTTATATAACGGAACATTAATTTAAATACGATTTTGTTGATTGCTGATGAATTGCAACGCAACATTTCATGAATGACAGGCATAATTAGAAATAGGGCCATCTATATTTTTATCAGTCTATCAATAATTTCCGATTTTTGACGACGTACAAATATTTCTTGTAAAATGTGCGAAAACGCATAAAATTTAAGTGTTTTGCAATTTTTGAGCCAAGAATTAAAAAAAAAAACACAGGGCAGTGATGCAAATTTATCAACCAGCTGTTGCAGTTATTCCAACTTAGTTATTAAAGGTTCGGCAAATTATTCCGATAGCGTATAAAATTTTGGCAGAGTCTTAAAGTGAACAAAAAAATTGGCTCAACTTTGAGATTTTTTTAAAAAGCAACCAACACAGCTGATACCTCAAAAATCTGTCATTACCTAACCTAAAACATTCTTAATACGTATTAAAAATATTACGTCCTTACGATACTTCTGTCTAAAATTTTGTTGTTTGAAACAACACCATGTATGTAATGAAAAATTATCAGTCTTTAATAATTTCCGTAATCACATTTTCAATGTATATTTTTTGTAAATGCCGCTCATAGCCTAACCCCTAACTATTCTAATATTAAGTAGTTATAAAAGGCAGGGGAGTATAAAGCAAAACTATATAACTCGATATAATTTAAAATACACGAAATCCAACAATACTAAGTACTTCAACATATCTAGTTAGATAAGGGTAAAAGCTACCACAGCGCCATACGTGGTGGAAATACAAACTAACACTGACGCACGTAGTATGGCAGCACAAAGGCAACACTGGCAAAGGCAAGAGCGAGTAGCGACACTTTGTACTTATTCCAGGATATATGGGAACATTATTAGATTTATCCCGCGGTATTCCTCCTTGATGATGAACGCATTATATACAGGGTGATTCGTCAAAAAAGTGGCTGGATATAACAGTCATTTAGCGGGTGCGAAATTTATTTTAAAACAAATTTTATTTAGTTCAAAAAATGTCTTTAAAAACGGGAAACAAAGGAGTAAAAAACTTGGTTCGAGTACAAATTGAATATATAAATGATGAATGCACTATATACAGGGTGATTCGTCAAAAAAGTGGCTGGATATAACAGTCATTTAGCGGGTGCGAAATTTATTTAAAAACAAATTTTATTTAGTTTTTAAAAGATTTTTTTTAATGTCTTTAAAAACGGGGAAAAAGGATTAAAAAACTTGTTTCGAGTACGAATTGAATATATAAATGATGAACGCATTAGATACAGGGTGATTCGTCAAAAAAGTGGCTGGATATAACAGTCATTTAGATGGTTCGAAATTTATTTAAAAACAAATATTCTAAAATCAAATTTTATTCATTTTAAAAGATTTATATATTTTTAATGTTTTTTCAATCAGGAAAAATAGTAAAAAAAAATTTGCAGTACAAATTGCATATATTGACGATGAACGCATTATATACAGAGTGATTCTTAAAAAAAGTGGCTGAATATAACAGTTATTTAGAGGGTGCGAAATTTATTTATTTTAAAAATGTATAGACTTTTTTAATGTCTTTAAAATCGGGAAAAAAGGTGGTAATAGTAAAAAACGTTTTTCGAATACAATTTGCATATATTGGCCTTTTTGGTTCTGTGCGAGTTCGAATGGTCGAGTAAATGGAAAGATGCGCGGGATAATTAAGTCGGAATAGAATTTCACATTCTATGTTGGACTAGTCGCGTTGGCCAATTAAATAAGATCTCTATTCTCCCTGTCGCTGAGAATCGTAGATTTAAAATTTGGTCCCGTCACGAATTCAATTACACCGCCGTTCGCATTTAAATACAGAGCCGCCCGCGAGTTGATTAAGAAAATTCGATTTTCCTAAAACAAGAGGAAGAACGACCATACGGCTATATATCGAATTGCGATTGAAGAAGCTGTTGGTTGGAAATGCCGCCACTTGTATTGAGGTTATTCACTCACTGTTCGCTTTGGCCCTATTTTCTTTTACAATTTTCGCGAGATTTAAACAACTTACGGTACAACTTGGGAACCATTTCATTCATATAGAAATAATGATATATTTATATTGTCCCAAGTTCACAATGTAAACAAAAGCTGTTGCGTTGCCACGACAAGAAAGGCCTTTTTTTTTTATTCTTCATATTTTCATTGTTCGGTGCGTGGCATTTGTCTCTTGTACGAGTACATTTTCACCGTGGCTATGAAGACAACTGACATGCAATGCAATCATATTTCTATTGTCGTTTTCTAAACGAAATCGCCTGAGACTACTGCGATTTATTCGAGAAAACTTGTCCTTCAATGGTTTTTTGAAAAATTTTGAAAATATTTTACAAAATTCGCTAGAAATCTTAGAAAAATGTGCGATTTGATTATGTAGATGTTGAAATAAGGTTAGACCAACTATAAGTACTAAATGATTAAATTGGACGTAGTACCATATATAATTTGACATTATTCAATGGCAAGGTCGTAAGTTATGCACGATGTTGACCAATTTTCATTTGTTCATCTCTAATATTGACTCTAATGCATTTTTTATTTTTTCAAATAAAATACTTCAGAATCAACACACAACGTAGGCATGTTTCGACATGTCAGTTAACACACAATAATATGCGATGACAAATGAACGCATAATTCAATATTATTACGTCTATTCGAGTGTGCGAGTTGAAAAACAAAAAAAAAACCAAACAAACAACAGCACGAATGGGTATTTCGCTTCATTTCGAAAATTGTAATTAGTACTGTCGTGTGATGTGTGCTTTCGCGTATGGTACCTTTTCCCAGTTGGTACGTAAATAATTTGTTGGTAGCTGTTATGCAAATCAAATAATATAGCCAGCATCCGATTTGACAAAAATAAATAAAAAATTTGGTTTCGTTGAATTGAGTTTCGGCACGTGATGTAATGGTGTCTTGGTACTGACAGGTACCACGCGGGTGCCACCCATTTTTGCTGACGCGTTTATTTATGCGAACTGGTTAAGCGCAATAATAAACGTGAAATATTTTCATAATAAATTTGATCAAATTTAGTGAATGTTTTTGAAATATCCTGTAGATTTATTAATTTTTTGATTGCTTATTTTTTAATTTTATGTATTATAATTTGTTGGCATTCGTTTTTTTAATATATATTTTTAGCTTAATTTTAAATAGATGTACATTTTTTCTGTCAAAATTAAATTAATTAATTATATTTTCACGTAATAAACATTCATTGTATTCTCACACAGGGTAAAGCAAACATTTTCTACAAAATATGTGTGTTAAAAATAAATAATTGTATTTTTTGACCGTTTAAGGAGACAGTTTACCAATTTAATTTTTCATAACAATAATTTTCTTTAAAGAAGAGTCGTAAGGACGTAATATTTTTAAACACACGTTAAGAAAGGTTTAGATTAGATAATGACAAATTTTCGAGGAATTATCTTCATTAGTTGATTTTTTATAAAATCCCGAACGTTCATCAACATTTTCCAACTTTATTAAGACTGTCGAATATTGAAAAATACTTGTATTTTTTTGAGTCGATTAATTTTTATATAGAAAAGTCGTAAGGCCGTTAATGTTTTTAACACACATTAAGAAATGTTTAGATTAAATAATGACAGATTTTCGAGAAATTAGCTTCAATAGATGAATTTTTATAAAATCTCAAAGTTGAGCTTCTTTTTCATGAAAATTTTGTCTACTTTAAAACTGTTGAATATTGAAAAATACTTGTATTTTTTGAGTCAATTAATTTTTTTACAGAAAAGTCGTAAGGACGTTAATATTTTTAACACACGTTAAGAAAGGTTTAGATTAGATAATGACCAATTTTGGAGGCATTAGCTATGTTAGTTATTTTTTTTTTTAATCTCAAAGGTGAGCTTCATTTTTGTAAAAATCTTCTTCCTCTTTGAGACTCGGCCAAAAATTGATACAACATCCGAAAAGTTTGCCTAAACCTTAATATTTAAGTTGGCATATTTGGAACAGCTGACTGGTCAAATTTACATCACCGCACTTTATATATTAAAAATCTCTTAACTCGGAAATTACAACATTTTTGAAGTTAAATTTTTTGAGAAATTAATTTTGCTCCGTTTTGGAAGCACTTTGTATATATTTATCGCGTGTATCGGTACATAATTTTCTTAATTAGAACGTGTATTATTCATTTCCAATAACGGCGTTCCATAGGAAATTAATCACCAAAGATGACGGCTTACTAATTTCCGAATAAGCCCGATATTATTGAATTATGTTCGTTGTTGCGTAGGTTTTTTCTTTAGCTAAGTACCCATTACTCACGTTAAATAAATTAACGATTTAATAAAAAGTAGAGCGCGCGTAATATTAATTTATCAAATGTAATAATTTAATTAGTTTCTGTAATATAAATGCAACTTCTAATACAAACCAATTTTATTCTTGGATAAATAAAAGTGGCACTTTTTCTATGATAGTTTACAGGATGTTACGTTGGCAAATGAAACCAGTTCATTTTGATTTGTTCAAATATTGGCTCCCCTGATTTTTTCGCAACAAAACAATTACTACAAAATATTTAGAGTTTTGAATTCTGAATTTTAAAATCTTTATTTCATTTTTGTACCTTCAGTAGTTTTCGAGATCATTTAAAAATAATTTGGTCAAGACAGAGTAATATTATTATAAAACTAGTCATGACTTGAACAAAAAAACAAAACGTCAGAATTTGATAATTGTCTTGTCAGTTTGACAAATACATTCCCTAATAACTGTTTTGTTGAATAAATACAAATATTTTGTAAAACTAATCACGATTTAAGGAATATAAAATGATATTACTACATTTGAAAATTCACCAATTAATTGCGTTTGTTTATTTAAAACATTGATAATTTGTAAAACGTTTCACACAGACAGATAAGGATGATTATAATATCACACTCTTTCTCAATTATCTCGACTGACGCTACAAAAATAAAACAAATATTTTTTAATTCAGATTTCAAAACGCTAAATATTATCTATTTAAGGTTTTGTCGTAAGCCAGACAATATTAAAACAAATCGAAATTAACATTTGCGTTAGTCGACGCAACACCCGGTATACAGATACATCAAGCTTCTGTACTTTCTATTTTTTTTTTTCTTCCGAGTATTGTATACAAAATTCATTTCCCATCAACAATTCTTCATTTTGTGCTATCCCACTTAAAACTATCGTTTTTTCTTATAAATTTATTCCACCGACTGCATATGTAGAATTAAGACATTAAACGTCAAATAACTTTTATAATAGTTCAAATCAACATGTGATATCAAAAACGAACTACTGAATTTTCGTAATTACATTTTTAATCATTTTTATATACAGCAAATCCCCGTTTAAGGCGATATTCGCCTTCTACATCCTTGGAAAAGTAAAATACAAACATTGTAAGAATTATTAATTAATTATTCAAATCGCAAATGTGGATTTTACTGCATTTTAGACATGCACATAACTTTACAACGCAAATGCTTATTTACTAGCGAATAGATTCACCTACTGACATAGCTAATATTACACCGTGAGAATACTTTCACTGTAGCGTTCATTTTGCATTGCTTTAACGTCAATGTGAGCGCAAATCGTCTTCTAATCCATCCACTCAGCATGTTCCAAATATACAACAATATAAGAATCTACACGAACTATTGCGAACATCACGCAATAATCCCGCATTCGCAACACCCTATATATAATATCAACAACATTGAAACTTTTTTTAAACGCAAATATAATAATTCGCTAGTTATTTTATTTCATTTTTACTATAATAAGTCAAGGTTTAATGTTATATTACCGCATTTTGACGTTATGCTGACAGACAACGTCAAATCTGACAATGTTGTCATGGATATAATGTCAGGTTATGTTTACACATTGAATCATATGATTCTGTCAAAAATTTTATTTGGAAAATTCGATATTTTCAAAATAGAAAAATATTTGAACTGTATTTTAATTAAAAATAATCAATGTGCGATTACGTCGTATTTTTTTATATCAATTTGTAGCAAGTAGAAATAAAAATATTTGATTGTTTAAATAATATACACGTACGTTAGTATAAATTCTAATTAAATCGGTAATTCTACAGGGTGTTTACTCACTTATTTGCAAATATTAACTTTGTTTGGTTTAATTAGAATCGACCTTCTTAATTTATTTTCCTAATATAATTGCAAAAATAAATACGACAACTGACGGCAAAAAAAAAAACATATATAAGAGATGGCATCGCATAAAATTTGCATTATGTCATTTAGAAAAAAAAAATTCCAAACTGGAATGTGGTCGTTAAAACGCTTTTAAACGATTCATTTCGAATGTTACATCTTTAATAATGGTTTATTTGAATCAGTGATGACCCAGTAACATCCTTTTCGTATTTATATGTTAGAAAATCGCGTGGGATGTTAATTTATGCACGAACGATGTTCAAGCAACACTATAAAATGAATAAATAAATAAATGTGAATTTAAGATTATTCTCGCAATTTCAGTGAAAAAATTGATTTTTATCAAAAAAAAAACCGTACACAAACCTATATATACATAGCGTGCAAAAAAACTTTTTCATAACATTTTTCGTCTAAAAATTGCATCCATACAACAAAGGGAAACGTATACCCTTCGATATATCGGGCTTCGCTCTGAAAAGCCGCTCTAATGACTATCTAGATATATAGCGGGTTTCTGCGGACTCGCTTCCTGTATTACGAGTTGTCGGTTATATAGTGCTGGGAATATTTGCCGGTACCTGTCGATTTTCATCAAAATTACCATTTCCCATTAGAAAATGTCCCATTCAATCATTTTTTCACGTTTAATAAAAATTTATAATCTCAGCATGGACAGTCCATATAAAAATGTTTCTAAATACTGACTTTGAAATTGAACACGCAATTAACATCGCGTATTAATTTACAGTTGCTGATCGTGTTGGTATCGCCATCTACATATTTTAATGTTAGATGTGTGTGCGACAACGACGATAAACATACACACAGATTACACACTATTTATTCTCGACGAACGCGGCGAGGAATTCAAGTCTAACTACATGGTTACGTGAATGCAATCCATCTTTGCACATGCTATTTTATATGGGCAGTTTCAATGGCACCCTGAACGATAAGTTGAAGTGAAGAATATAAACTCGAAAAAGTTGATTGCGTTGGTTGAAGCGAGACTTTCGCCGTTTTCTGAGAAAGTTCTCGCTCTAGTGGAGTATTCGTTATCAAGAAACGCGTTTTTATTATCCGAATTTTATCTATACACTAGTACACCTACTGCCAAGAATATGGCAAATCAGACATAAATGCATAGTTTAATAAAAACTAAAAAAAGAAAATACAATTATTGACCGATTGTTTGATGACGCTATTGCGTATTTATTTTGTAATTCATAAATCCAACATAATTTGCTATAAAATATTTGACAAAAATCAAAATAAAATATTTAAAAAAATTAAATATAACAAATGTATGTAAAAAATAATTATTTATATATATATATACCATCGCCAGGTCTCGCCTAGAATAATTTTAAGTCAGACACTTTAAGCCACAATTATTGACTATTTCTTTGACTCGATTGTACATGACGAATGGCCACTATGCCTTTGATTATGATATACAAGTCTATATGAATGTAGAGGAAAATTAGTGATTCTTAATTTTCAATTTCCCAGCAATTTAGCAAAACACTTAAATTTTGAACAAAATGGGCAAAAATAGACATAATCGCTTTAATATAACACCAAAATCATTGAAATCTGTCGAGCCGTTCCGCAGAATTTTTTTTATACGGGTAAATGGTAAACTTTTGTAGTAAGCATGGAAATAATGATTTTTATCTTTAAGCGGGACAAATTACCGAAAATCGGGATTATCCCGCTAAAAGCGGGACGTATGGTCACTTTACTTATTTGTGCTATTAATTTTATACCAATAAAATTTTATATAAAATGAAATAAGCAAAAATCTGGTAGGTAAGTTGTTCATCAAAATTATCGAAAAATTATCGAAAAAGAGCAGAGGTCGATTATACCTGTCGATTTTCATCCAAATTATCGAAAAATTATCGAAAAATTATCGAAAAATTATCTAAAACTTATCTAAAAAAACCGGGGGAATATACCTGTCGATTTTCATCCAAATTATCGAAAAATTATCAAAAAAGAAGAGAGGTACATACTTGTCGATTTTCATTAAAATTTTCATCAAAATTATCGAAAAAGAGCAGAATCGATTTTCATTGCGGCGCATTTTAGGTGGACAATACAATTTTTGCTAACCACTTTTAAATAGTTGATACGCCACTGAATCCCATAGATAATGAATTGTTACATCAAGATGCAGCTTAATGCACAAAGCACAGTGCAATATACTCATTGATCGACGTATCAATACTGTATAATTGTGGAATCATATCTTAACTACGTGTTTATTTTGTTACTGCGATTTCGTCTGCAAGGGATAAATAAGTTGCATTTTTAATCAAATTCTACATGCTTAGAGAATAAGTGAATGTAAACTTATCTAAAATTACTCTCTATAACTCTATATGCATTATCATTTTGCTGTGGTCAACTGTTTTTTAATATATATTTTTATTCTGATACCAACACCAGTATAATGAGCTTGAAATTATATATTTTTCAATTTAATAATAGCATATTTTGTTTCGTTTTTCACTTTAGATCAGAATCTTTGCTTTGGAAATCTACCGAAAAACCGGTTTTCACCGAAAATCGGTGAACCGAGATTATCTTGGTTGCCGGTTTACGACAAAAAATAAACCGGTGCACCGGTTTACCGGAACCATTCCCGGCACTAGTTATAACCTATAAACGTCCACATGCGTTACAGATAGGTACTCGTATTAGGAAATCCCTCGGGATAATGTCGTGAAACCTGCTGTTATTTTACACAAATCCCAGGCGCAAAAAACCCTAATTTTCTGGTTTACTTTTTATAAAAAACATCGCTACCGTGCGTCATGAGCGCCTTTTTTTTTCTTTAAAAGAATTGGTTTTTTTTTGTTGAAACATTTTTTTTTCTTTACATAATTTCATATAAACTTCAAAGCTTTTTCCTGGTTCGACAGTGTTTTGTTAACAAAATTTGTTTGAACCAAAAATCAATTTATCTAGAATTTGCAATTGTGGCTATGGAAACGAAAATAATATTCATTGCAGCAGCGGCTTGTTGTGTCAAAATATTTATATTTAATATTTAATATTAAATATAAATATTTAATATTAAATTTAACAACATCGAAGATATTGTTAAAGATTATTTATAGGAGATTAGAAAATAAAGTAGAGGAAAGGTTAGGAGAAGATCAGTTTGGTTTTAGGAAAAACAGAGGGACGAGAGAGGCGATTCTAGCACTAAGAACGGTAGTAGAAAAAAGAAAGAGGGTAGGAAAGGTAACTTGCATAGCTTTTGTAGACTTAGAAAAGGCATTTGATAATGTAGATTGGGACATAATGTTTAGAATTTTAAAAGAAACGGGTATAGATTATAAGGATAGGAGAATAATTTTTAATTTATATAAACACCAAACTGCCTTAGTTAGAATTGAGGGGGAAGAAGAGGTAGCAAAAATAAGGAAGGGAGTTCGGCAGGGATGTACACTCTCACCGTTATTATTTAATCTATATATAGAAGATGCAATAAACAAAGTAAAAGAAGAGTATAGTGTAGGTGTGAATGTACAGGGAGAGAAAATATATATGCTGAGATTCGCCGACGATATAGCTATATTGGAAGAAAGCGAAAAGAATTTAGAAAGGGTATTGAATGGTATGCAGGCAGTATTGACTAGGGATTTTAACATGAAAATAAATATAGGTAAAACTAAAGTGATGAGGTGTGACAAAAAGGAATGCAGTAGAAAAATGAGGATCTCAATAGGAGATAATAGAATCGAAGAAGTGTCAGATTTTTGTTATTTAGGCAGTAGAATCACAAAAGATAATCGAAGCAAGGTAGATATAAAGTGTAGGATAGCACAGGGTAGGAAGGCATTCGTAGAAAAAGAACAGATTTTAAGATCAAATATTGACTTGGGTATTAGAAAAAGATTACTGAAGGTATATGTTTGGAGTGTAGCACTGTACGGGTGTGAGGCGTGGACTATAGGAAAGGAAGAGAAGCGTAGATTAGAAGCACTTGAAATGTGGTGTTATAGGAGGATGATGAGGATTGGTTGGGAAGATAAAGTAACAAATGAAGCTGTACTAGAGTTAGTAGGGGAGAAGAGAAGTATCTGGAGAGTGTTACAGCGTAGGAGAGACAGATTAGTAGGGCATATCCTTAGACATGGGGGGATTATGCAATTGATCATAGAAGGTAGAGTGGAGGAAAGAGAGGGGTAGGTAGGCCTAGATTGGAGTATGTGAGTCAGATAGTTGAAGACGTTGAGATGAATAGCTATAGGGAGATGAAGGGATTAGCTCAGGATAGATCGGCATGGCGTGCTGTTTCCAACCAATCTTTAGGATTGCGGACTCTTTAACTAATTTAATATTTGTGTTTGTGTGCATATTTTTGTGTTTGGGGTTTGATTGAGTGAAAATGGTTCAAAATTTCGCAGTGTGTATTAAGAGAAAGTTTTTTCAGAATGGAAAGTTGGATAATAGAGATTAGTGGAGTCAAATTCAATAGGAAACAGTAGAAAAGCTTGTATGAATGGAAGGATATAAAGAATATTGGATATATACGTTGTTATTCCCATAAAAGCTTTCATATATGAGATTTTTGTATAAAAGAAAAAGTTCGTTTTTAATAAGCTTATATAAAATTACGATATATAATTTTAGTTGTTTAATTATAACATATTTCTTTTTTTCAGGTAATAAAAATGGATGTCCTACGACATGGTTTGGTAAGATAGTTTGCAGAAACGTTCTAATCAATAACCAGATGGTTGAGTAACTAAGGGCGTTATTACGCTACCCTGCAGTGCTGATTAAAGGCTTAAACTCTGCACACTTTTAAAATTGTTATTCCACTACACCGCGAAATAAATACGTTTTAAAACTCTGCAGATTTTAACCGTGCACTGCAGCGCCGCGTAATATCGCCCTAAGCCACTGTCCCATGTAAAATAACAGTTATTATGGATAATTCCCCCGCATAATTCGGTTGGAGTATTAACCAGCTTAACCGGTGATATTGCCGTTTCCAACAACGCAAATGTCTTTTATCAGCGAATTTGTAGCGTATGATTACCCGAACTTCCGGCATATACCTGCTCGAAATCTATTATTAATATAAAAAAATAATTAGCAATTATTTCGTAGCTAGAAAAATATATTTTGCCAAATCACGGTGGCAGATTTGATGTAAATAGTTTTTTTTCGTTGTTGTTGCTTTGGTTAGTTTTAATTTGCAATTAGAAAATTGTCCGGTTTAATTGTTATTTTTTTTGATTTGGTATTATTTTCCTATTGATCGCGTAAGTAGCATTAAAAATAAAATAGTGCGCATTTTTTCTATTCTTTGAAAATATTTTTTCAAGTGAGGATTTTTTTGAGGAGGAATTGTTGAAAAAGTTTGTTTATGAATCTTAAAAAACAAAACAGCCTGTATATTATGCATGCAGCCATTTCAATGCGCTTTGTCCAATTTGCAAAATTCTATGTACTTTAATTTTAATTTCATACCATATAAATATTTCTCTTTTATATTTGTGTTTGAAAATAGAGATACTTTAATAACGAATGTTGTGTACATTTTGTTTCATTGTTTCAGAATGTTGCAAACAAAATGTATACCGGGTGCTACCTCGACACACATTTTAAATTATTGAAATTTTTTTAATTTATTAAAATATTTATTAAAATTTTATTAAAATATTGGCGCCCCTAATTTTTCTACACCAAAATACCAATTACAAAAGATTTAGATTTTTTATTTCTAAATCCAAAAATCTTTACTTCATTTCTGTAGCTTCAGTAGTTTTCCAGAAATTTGAAAAAAAAAATTGGACAAAATTAGTCATGGCTGAAACAAAAAAAAAACCAAATATCAAAATACTTTAATATTGTCAATTTGACATATATTTTCTTTGATGGTTATATTATTTATAAAAAAAAACACAATTAATTAGAGAAATTTATAAGTAATATCTTTTTTTTCTCTTAAAATCGTGATTAGTTTTATAAAATCACTAAATATTCGAATTTATGTTTATTTTTAGATTCCGATTTAAAAACTCTAAATCTTTTGTACTTTATAGTTTTGATATACAAAAATTAAGGGGATCTAATATTTGAATAAATCGGAATGAAACTAAAGTTATTGCTTCGATGCAACACCCTGTACGTAATATGCGAAACAAACTTTTAATATTTTAGTAGGACACATCTGAATATATTAATATTATACAATGAAAACACAACAGAAATTTAGTAAAAGCAAAATTATTTTGTGTACACATTCCACCGATTTATTTAATATTTTACGATTCATTAAATTCTAAAAAAAATCTCCATTATTCTACGATTCGAAACATTTTCCATAAAAAAAATGAATATAAAATAGCTATCGCGAAACGGATTTATTTATTTAGTACCCTTTTGCAACTGATCTTCAATACGACCTTTTTCAACAAAGCAATTTTAATAAATCCAGCAAGGCAAAAGTACTTGGAAAAATTGTGTTCTAACATAACACAGTGATAGACTTAACATATCACGATCAGAATTGCTTTAACAAACGTTATATTTGCAAATATACCAAACAAAAAGTACCTTTTAAACTTAAGTGCAAGTACCCAAACAATTTATGCACTTGTTTCTAATCAAATCGACAATAAACTAGTCCGTACTAAATTTGTGCATACAATTTTTTTCTGTTACGAAAAAATGTTTGCGTTTCTCATTACCTTTTAAAAAATTTAACAGTTAAAGATCTATCAATCTAGGTCATTACTTGTACGAGTCTTTTTTGCAATAAGTCAACATAACATAGAATTTGCGCAGGTGTAATAAGGTAAGGCCGTTATTACGCTGCCCTACAGTGTAAACTGCACAATAACGCATATACCGTATATAAGAACACACCTGAATTACTTTGGCATATTCGATGTATAGACAAGTACTTCATCAATTTCAAAACAACGGGCAAAATTTTATAGAGCAGTTGTAAAAGTTTGCAGACTTTAATCTTGCAGTTTGCACTGCAGGGTAGCGTAATAGCGCCCTAACGGACTTGCAAGAAATGAAGTAATGAAGATCGACATGTCGCCTGCGTTTACAACAACCTCCATGCATGTTGATTATGGTACTATCGTATAGTTCGGTCATTAAGTCGTGCACCCTGCATTGTGTCGTTGTTTGCGAGTGTGCGAGGAGTGCGATGTGTTGCAAGGTGTTGGTGTGTAGAGGTATTAAAGCGATCGCCTGGTACCGACTGGTACCCTCTCCATCCCAAGAAGGAATTATAGAACCGCAGATCAAATAGTTTAGCACTTGATGGCGTTGTAATATATAATAGAACTGATGATTTGTATGAGAAGAGTTTTTGTGTCTTGTGAAGAAATATTTGTGATGCAAAAAACTGAAAATATTATTTAATGGAACCAGCTTTTTTTTATATGTCCTCGTTTTCAGTATTGTCAATTGAAAATGACAAAAAACTGAAGAATTTTTAAGACAGTGTCTGACTATATTCTTCGGATATGTGCTCGAAATGTGCTCAAAAATTTATTACGGAAAAAGTAGAGAATGTTTTTCAACAATTTTATTCTATTTAATTGTTGAGGATGCTTTCTTTCTAAAGCTATAAAAAAATTATCAAAAAACAGGGCCGGACTATTTTTTCGCTCTCCTAATCTCGCTATACGATATATTTATATAATTAAAATAAATAACTACGGAAAAAGTAACACACGAAACTTCACTAATTTTTTTCCAATTTATTGCTCAAGATGGCTTCTTTTCGAAAATATAGAAATTTTATAAAAAAAAATAGACCTAACTATTTTTTTCGCTCTCCCAAATAAACTATACATCTAAAATATTATATTGCATGTCTATTTAATTTCGAAAAATTATTATTTAAAAACTGAAAAAGTTTTCTCCACAATTTTCTTATCGTTGCAGAGGACGTTTCCTTTAAAAAATTATAAAAATTTAAGTTAAAATCAGAGTCGCACTGTTTTTTTTGCTCTTCTAATCATAATATGTATCCAATTTGTAGATATACAAATTGAAAAAATGATTACGGAAAAACTAGGAAATTAAATCTCACAATTTTTCATCTATCTGATTAAAGAGGATATCTATTTTCGAAAACTGCAAAAATATTATCAAAAATTACAGTCCTACTATTTTTTCTGCTATCCTAATCTCGCTATGTACCAAATTATGTAGTAATTTATAAAAAAAATAAGTACGGAAAAATTAAAAAACGAAACCTTACTAATTTTTCTCTATCACGTTCCAGAGAACATTTCCTTTCGAAAACATTAAAAAAAATTATCAAAATATTTTAAACTCCCTTTATCGCACTATATATTTGACTTACGTATATTACGTAACTTATTTCAAAAAATTAATTCGAAAAAACTGGGGAATGAAAACTCACAATATTTTTCTATTTCAATGCAGAAGATGTTTTCTTGCGAAAATCATAAAAATTTTAGTAAAAAATTAGACCTCCCTATTTTTTTCGATTATCATCATCTAGCCCTAGCGATTACACTAAAATTACAAAAAATTATCACAAATAAATTTGCAAATGAAACTCTACAAATTTTTAATATTTTATTGCGCAAGATGTTCTGTTTCTAAAACTTAAAAAAAAATTATCAAAAAACAACCCGCGACTATTTTTTCCACCCACCAAAGAGTACCATTATAACTACAACATACAAAATTAAGTTTAAAAATATTTTAGAAATCAATACTGGAAAAAAATCCACGCTTAATATAACTACATTCATTTTGTATAAACAAAATTAAAATTTCGAGCTTCCTGAATGAATCTTTCAGTATGTAAAAGTACTACATAGATATAAAATCATTTAGCAGTCGTCAGCTCGGCTCACACAGCCACCCTAATTAAATTAAATCATAACCCATTAAAGAGATTATATCTCGTCCAATAATGACGCGAGACGAGAAGCTCCGAGCCGAAAGCCATATCAAATATACCCGGTGTCTCAAAAAATAATAACTAAAAGTACTATTTTAGTCATAACGTATGAAATTTCAAAAAAAACATTTTTTTTGGAAGGAAAATACAATATTGACATATGAAATAATATATTTTTTAATATACAAGGTAAGTTTAAAAAAGTAAAAACGTAGAATGAGGTTATTTTTAGAATGTTGATTTGGTGTTTCGTATTTTGACAATTTTTAGTTGGAGATAGTTGGACCACCCGGTATATAGAGGTATTATGAATATGATAGCCAAGTGGAAAGAACAAAGACTTGCGCTAAAATGGGAAGCTGCAAAGATGAAACGTTTGAGCGTGAAATGTAAATTAACTAATTTTGCTCTGGAATTGAAAAAGTTTAGTCTTAAGATTGATTTTCCAGTCAACACCTTCGCAGTTAACATTTTGGCATGTACAAGAAAATAAGTAGATTTACAAGACGATTTATTAAAAAAAAAATCAGGCAAATAGCGTATAAGATGGCCTCAAAAAAGAAAATATACTTTTCCATTCGTCATCGGCCAAATATAAGCTTTTTTTTGTTACAACAAAACAATTTTTTTTGGGATACGGGTTTAAGCTCGGGTTGATTGTGAAGAAAGCAACCATTCCAGGGCGAAATTTTATGCTAAAAGTTGTAGCAATTATTAGCCATTATTTCATGCAAATAAAATTCGTAAAGTGGCGACTAAACCAAAGTTACAATTCAATTATGTATAAGAAATTTGTTGCCGTAGAAACTTTAGCTTTCAGCTCCGAACATCTTGAAATTTAAAAAAAAGTTTTCAATAAAAAGTTTGAAACACGTAATATGCGGAAAATAAAATTGTAAATTTTTAAGATGAAAAATAAAATTTTGTGAATTAAAACCTTTTTAGGTAAAAATTACACAAAAATTATTTTCAATACAAAAAAACACTTTATATGTAAGCTTTAATATATTTTAATATTAATATATTAATATATTAAGCTTATATATATCTTTTATTAAATTCTCTTGGCAAAGCAAGTAGATTTGAATAATTCAGGATGGTAGCCTGAGTATGGCCGGTCGGTCAGACGAAACGGGGGCGAGAGTACGCCACCAAATCACTTATTCATATTAATGTTAATGAGTTATTATGATGCGATTCCCTAATTCTGAAGACCCACGAGAATATCAACGAATATTCAGACATCTGTTCCAAAAAAGATTTCAATGTAAAAGAGCAAATGTATGGGAAATTTGACAGAAAACAATTGTTTTTCTTTTAAAGAAGGTATATATGATTAGGTTTAAGAAGTATAAGTTGAAAAAAGTTGAGGATTATGTTAGAATCAATTGGGGAAAAGATTTAGTATTTTTTTTTTTATAAAAATAAATGTGTAATTTTATAAATCAGAATTCGTTTATTTGCAACATATTTTGTCGGATAAAAAGGTCGTAAATGTGTAATATTTCACGAATCTAATCATTCTTTATATTTGATATTAGATTTCACTTAGGACCTTATCCTATATGTCCCAGACATTTTTCCGGGAAACGCAAAATACAGATATACTTCTCTCAGCGTATCTGGCTGTCAGTTTCCCCTTTCCTGACATATCTGTTATCAGAAACGCTCAGCACATTCCAGAAACGAACTTATAAAAAAAAATGTTGTTTCGGGGATTTTATGTTCGATTTTTTCCAAAAAAAAACGAATTATATTGAACTGTAACGAAAATCTTTATTTTTTGAATTTTTTTTATTAAAATAATGTTCAATAAAGTTTTGATTTGGTTTAATTTTAAATCGATAATTAGTAACACAAAAAATCGTGAATATTTAAATTGGAAAAAATATTTTTTTCCATTTTTTTTATATACATTTGTTCTAAAAACTCTAAATTTTATAATTTTTCTTATACAAAAAAAAATCTGCACGGAAAAATACGGTTCTGACATTTTCATGTGTTTAGTTTGTGAAAAGTCCGCAAGTGTGTGCTGAGGGCGCTGCATTCGCTTCCGGTGCTGAGAGATATGACCTGTCAGCTGATCTGCGGCCTTATAAATGTCTGTCATTTTTCATTAAAAAATATAATATAAAAATAGCAATAGTGGATAATTCTATAATAATTTGTAAATATCATTGAACATTTTTCAGAGCTACAATTTTTTTTATGAAAGCTTTAAATTTATTGTATAAGAAAAAATGACGAAATTCATATTGAAATTTATTATATATGAAATTTAAATTATAAAAAAAAACAATTTTTTTTTCAAAAATTTCGATTTAAAATGCAACGAAATGAAAACTATGTTGAAAAAATATATATAAATATAAAAAAAAATGAAAAAATTTCATATAACAGCCGAAATTGTGTTTAATGAACATATAAAATTACAACATTTCGATTATGAAACTAAATATTAACGTGGAAAAGTTTCTATAAGATGAAAGATGAAGGAGGAGGGGGGGGGGGGGGGGGGATGCATCGCAAATTGAGATATGTAATTGAATTTTGCTTAAGCGCTAACAGTACTATTATCTAAATCTCAAAATGGGATTATTAAGTGCTAAAACATTACCTGCGAAACCAACTTGGCTTTGCTTTATATCGGCGTGCCATCTCCGAGACAATTAAGTGTTTATTCAGCGGTGCACCTCCGCTAGTCAATATACCGGGTGTTCGAAAGAAAAATAATAAAAAGTTACAAATCATTGTTTTCTCAAGCGCAAATAAAATGTTTTTTATTTGATATTTCATTATATTTTGTAATTATTTTTAATTCCTTTGTAACTGGTGTAATTTACATTTGGCAACCATGTAAGCGTATTATTAAGCTTCCCTTTTAGTAAGATTATATCTTTATGGTGATAAATATTGGTCTCGGTGTGGTAAAATCATGAAATGGCTAAATTATGTTTTAATTCAACAAGTCCTTGAACAAAAGCGCTGCGCAGTGCATGAAAATTTTTTTTATTTCTTATTTTTAAATAAATTATTTAAACGCTGTTCGTTTTATATATTAAAAAAAAATATTTTACAACAAAAAAATGTAATTTTTCGAAATTTTCTATTTCAATTTAATCATTTTCATCAACATCACTAACAACAACAAAAAAAACCAAAATATATTTCTCTTCCCTAATATGGAATATCACAACATAGCGGCAAAATCTATAACCAATTTTAATTCAAACTTTCATTCTTCATAGATTCATCTTAAACTAAAACAGGTTGCATACATTAAGCCACTTTCCTAAAGCTCCACTATTCTCTAGTAGTCTTAGTGTATGTCTCCATTGCACGTTTTGCCCGCACCATCGGTGGTGGGGATGATGATGCGGTAACCGGTAACCGGTATCTGGCAACCGGTACAGCGCGAATGTGGCGGTTATTACAGTTTCCGGATTTGAACACGTGACAAATAAAGTAAAGTGCAAGGACCATTAACGAAAACGAGAATAGTGATAGCATTCGCAATGTCCCAACGTTGCCATTTTTAATAGTCATTGTGTAATGTAATGTGATTCTAGCCTTTGTTCTTCTATTGCGTGTTGCAATTGTTGAATTGTAGCAAATTAAGTGGAAAAAGTATTTTGTTCACATTTTTGTATCGAAAAAACAATTTTTATCAACAAATTCAATTTAATTTATCAACTACAGGTATAAAAATATTATTTTTAAATCAAATTTCTAAGTGGCGTTATTAAAGAAAATAATTTAAAATGTCTACGAGTCAAAAATATATATATATATTTTTTTTAATAAAATCTCTAATATCAAAGTTTACCAAAAAAATCAACAATTCTTCACAATATTATTTTTACACATTAGATTCAGGCGCGCCCAGTATACAACTAAACATTCATTCTTATCAATCAACAACAGCTGAACTTATGCAACTGTTTCTGCAGCTTCGCTTGTCCAATGATTGATTGAATTGCGTACGAGTCAAACTTTTCACCGACATTCAGTTGGTTTCCGTCGCCTACTCCTCTATTATATACAGGGTACTACTAAAACACCAGCAAATAAACTCGATCGCTCGACTGTAGATGATTTTTGTTAATAAAATTACGAAAAAAAGCGATATAAAAATGTTTTTCAAATAAAGTTGGGTTGTAAAAGTTTAATATCTTTTCTTAGACATCCTGTATGTATGAAAAATAGTTCCGCGATGTACCAACGTCATGACGATGTTCACGTGTTCAGTGTCCCGAAAATTCCATTTATATTGTCCCGATTTACCAAGAAATGTTACAGCAGTGCCCCGATTAAGCGCACACATAGAAAATTAAATTTTTCTTAAACCTGACGTTGACTAATGAAAAATCTTGCAAGCAAATAAATATTTTGTTGAAAAATATATTTGACACCTGTGGATTTTACATAAAACTAAAGCGATTTGCTTTGAAGAAAAAAAAATTGACTGTCTATATTTTTTATGTATATTTACTAGTACTTAGAAAAAAAAATTAAATCGATTTAGATGTACATTTATTAGTATTTGACAGAACGCGTTTGTTTTAAGTCGAGGACATGTTCTAAAATTGCTAAAACATTGTCATGTTGTAATATTGTTGCAGCTACCTCTATTATGGCGAAAACTTTCTTGGATATATCGATTGAAAATTTTCTATATACATTATAGTGAGCGGTGGGATAAAATGCTTCATATTGCGCACTTTCGAAAACAACTTTTCTCTAATAATGGCTTCCTAATAAAAAATATATATAATAATATTAAAAGAGACGCTCTAATTTTAGACTTTCCAAAACAGTATGAAAAAGATATTTGCATAATACAAACTGTAGTTTATAAAAAAATTGGTTGAAGACTCTTTACGTTGTTGATGATCATGTATGAAAAACGAAACATTGCAGAATAAATATATGTACACCACATTAAGGAAGATTAACTTATCTACAAGGTGGATTTTATTACATTGGAAATTTAAAAAAATAAAAACGTTAAAATCTTTTCGCTATAAAAATAATAATTTCTATCACATAGGAAAATAATTTATAGTAGTAAATTGCCAGAACACGCTGTATATAGCAACTTAGCCGTAGCTCGTTGCTACCTTTGTTAGCGTTAAATTTTATCCCCATACACGCAGAATATGCACCTCGGCAAAATTTAATTAGGAAAATTAGAAGTTGAGGACCTCTAAGGGATGAAGAGACATGAACAGTGGCTGTGGGCGTAATTTCGTAGTTTCAGGTATATGCGGAATTTAATACAATAGCTCCAGGTCAGTGGCGTGACTATATATCAAAGGACCCGCGCTCGAACGAACGATTTTCTTGTGGTCTAAATATTATTTTATAATATCAAAAGTTTTGGTATGCAAATAGTTAATTTGATTTTTTTTTTAATGGCAATTTTAATTTTTTTTTAAATTAAATCTTCAGGAATTTTCGAAGAATTTTTTTTGGAGCTATTATCTAAATTGTAGATATTTAACAAATTAAATACTAAACGTATATAAAATTCTCAGTAAATCAAGTTTTTTAGAAATTGTAACAATCTCTTAACGATTCTGTTCATGTTTTTTTTTTGTATATTTTGAATAATATTTGTTTTTCAATTCCGATTTGACATTTATATGCAAACAAATACCCGACAAAATATATTAACATATCCGCAATGACAATTGGTACTATAGTAACGTTGTCAAATCGGCCATCATGGATTTTACCGTAAATACTTCAAACTGACGTTTAAAAAGTCAAAGTAACATACGAAAATGTAAATAAACACATTTTTAGCAATAAATACATAAATAAAATAGCAAAGGAACTAGAAATAAAGCAATCCGGCTCGAAGGACCATATGATGGATAGGACTTAATATTTTCTATAAGGGTTGAACCCTTATTAAGAGAAGACCTCATACAATATGGTGGATATTAGGAAATAGTTGCGATATTAATTTTGAACTAAATTTATATACAGCGTGATTGAAGCGATAGTATGATGTAGTTGCAGATTTTTTTTTTCCATGGTGTATAAATCGATTAGAAATTGTATTATTATGCGTCAGCTTAATGTCTCGAGTCGGTTCGAACCGGAAATGGCAAGTCATGGCGTCTATTTGCGTTGTTAGGGAACCGTTACGATACTGTATAAGATGCAACAAAACTCTTCAATCAAATTCTAGGCGTACATACTTGATGCATCAAAGCTATGGCAACACTTTTCAGATCGACAGAAGAAGTTTCTAACATTATTGTGTCAGACAGTGATCAAAACAATCGAAGAAGTCATAGCGAATACACAGGCCGGGATTAAAAACAATTTATATATCGACTTGTACTACTTGAGAAATTCAGCGAAAATTGTAAAAATAATTGATTTTCTCGAATAAATACTTAAGAAATATATATATTGTCTATTATTATTGACTGAAAAACGAATTATTTCGAAACGTGATTCTTATTGTTATATTTACCGAGGCTAGTGTGACATTGACATGCGCTGTCAGTTCAGTGGCGCACCGCCAGCAGTTGAACACGTGACTCGCTTCCGTAACGAGCGTCTTGACAGCCCAGCTACAAGCAACTGTCAATTCGGTTACTGACGTAACGCTGGAAATTGAATTATATGTTGCTACCTTCATTCTATTGCGCCATTAATTGATTAAGAACGCCAGCTGCACGTGGAATACTTAAATCTGAAACGACAAAAAATTCTTTACTTTATTAATATAATAAAAGTTGATGTTTTGTTGTAAGATTTATTAGGTGAAATAATTTAGGATGATTTTTCGTTGGTTGAAAATTTTTATTTATTTACTCGATACATTTTCGTAAACATTTCTCGATAGCAATCTTTGATTTCACGGACAATTGATGACATATTACAATTTATTTGTGCAGTAGTACCGTTACTAAGTAACTATACATCCAACAATAGTACCTAATGATGCAACCTAGGCAATATCATTCCATATACATTTTTTAATATATACCAATACATTGTTGCCAATATACAAAAATTGCACTAGATCTTATACAAAAGCTATTCATAGCAAATTTTATTGATTTTTTCATGGGCGGAGGTGCAATGTTTTATAACTCTAGTTTGATATTTGTTATAGATATATGTATAAGCGTATTTTTTTGTTATTTTACATGTATAAATCTTTCTTGCATACAAGGCGGAATATGAATTATTGATCAAGCTCTCTTTGGGGACGCAAAGCGTTGAAAGAACAATAAAAATTCGTGTATGGTACGTACGATATGTATACCATAAGAAATATAAAAGAAAGATATGTTAGTTTTACGATATGTGCCAGAAGAAAATCCCTTTGAAGAAAAATATATAGATACGGAAAAGTTTCTGCACAAGAAGTTGAAATGGATATCAAGAGCGCTAACAATAAAAAAAAAACTTATTTGCTATATTTGAGCACGTCTTATTGGCTGACTGCATCGAAATATCTTATTAACCAAAGAACTATTTTCCAAAAAAAAAATTAAATGCATTCATTAAGTTTCGCTGTTTCATCGTGTATTGGCAGTTAAATTTTTAATGTTAAAATTTTCGCAGTTAAATATTTAACGTTGTCGGTCTTCTAAAAGTTCCGGACGAATTTTCTCGGGTGTCATTTCCGTTTTAAGGAATATTTTATACAAGTGGCGCGATCCCCCAGAGAGCAGGGGCGGCACAACCAATACGTGCACGAAAATATCCATACTTATGCAATAACATATCAAAGCTTTGGCTATAAAACAAATAGGTCAAATAAAAACTCATCCTCCGTCGGTTGTGTTTTTTTTTATATAAAAAAATCACTTTTACTTTCTGTAACGGAATTTTGCTAGCTAAAATTATGGGGTTTGTATAATTTTATAGCTTAGTGAAGATGAGTTTTCATTTTTACGAAGTATTATTTTTACCGGCACATATGTTGCGACAATTGGTTTCCACTGGGCATAGAAGGAATGGGCGAAGTCAAAATATATGGTAAAATTACGTGCTACAAGTAAAATTGTAAAACACAATTTTATATACACATACACACACACACACATATATATATATGTATGTATGTATGCATGTATGTACGCATGCATGTATGTATGCATGTATGTATGTATGTATGTATGTATGTATGTATGCATGCATGTATGTATGTATGTATGCATGTATGCATGTGCGTATGTATGCATGTATGTATGCGTGTATGCATGTATGTATGCATGTAAGGATGTATACATGCATGTAAGGATGTATACATGTATTTATGTATGTATACATGTATTTATGTATGTATGTATGTATGTATGTATGTATGTATATATATATATATATATATATATATATATATATATATATATATATATATATATATTTAAATATGTATATATGTATATATGTATGTATATATGTATATATGTATATATATATGTATGTATATATGTATGTATGTATGTATGTACGTATGTATGTATGTATGTATGTATGTATGTATGTATGTATGTATGTATGTATGTACCTATGTATGTATGTACCTATGTATGTATGTATGTATGTATGTATGTATGTATGTATGTATGTATGTATGTATGTATAATGGCACAATATACGGAAATTATTGGAAGAAAATTTTATTTGAAAAATTAAATGAGGGAATAAAAATCAATTTTTAAAACAATAGCCGGTAGTAAAATTAATTAATTCGAAATTAATTAATAATAAAAATTAGTTTCGAATTCGAACATATGGCTGATAATGACGTTTAAAAAATCTTAAAAAAAAACATTTTAAATAATTTTTTTGTCGTATATCTGTGTTGATGGTTGTATAACCGCTGGCGTAACGGCAACGGGAAATACTCTCTTTTTCGTTACTTTCAAATCGGTTTACCATCGTTACGACCAGCACTGACTATTAAACATCGACCCTCCGAAACGTCGCTCCGATACACAAAGCGCCCTTCGAAAATCTAACAAAACATTAATCGAATCTAACGATTATTTTACCATTTTTAAAAACAATCGACGCTCTATACCTGTCATTCCTTCTCTGCCACCTTCTATAATCAATTGTATAATACCCCGCCGTGTCTAAGAATATGACCTACAAATCTATCTGTTGCGCTGTGCAAAAAAAATTTATTTACGTTCGCAGGATATTTATTTTAGCTGTATCTTGTGTATCAGCCGTTAAGTATGTTCTATATCCAGCGACATTCTTTTTTTTTTCCGTGAACGTCGTGCGCTGTGTAGCCCAACTTGTTTATTCCACTTGAAATTTAATGTGTGCAAATATTTGTTCGTTCGCTTCGCAAATCAACGACTTTTTGCATTAATCGCGTCTTTTTTTTGGCAATTTACGTCCATTTTGTACGCTCTCACAATTACGCGAGTTTGTCTATTTTGAAACGCAACAAATTGTTTTTTTACGATACAAAAAAAATCACATTTTTTATATTATCTAACGTTTAATCCTTTTAAAACTAATATATATAATTAGGCAAATCAGTAGAATACTTCTTTTCTATTACGAACTTCGTTTTTTTACGCACGGTAAGAAGAAGACAGTAAATTGGACGTTCCTCGAGACAATGATTAATGAAGCCCAGTGGCGCTAGCTATTAATTTCACCACGCAAAGAACAATGTTGAAGAAAGCAGCGAATCGTTCATATCCTAGCCAACATCTAACAAGTTTTATTAACTAATTTAACTTTCATTGTTATAATTGACACATCCACTCAAAAAAATAATGTCAAACGTAATTATAAAATAATTTGCTGTATGTATAAAATTTGTGTGATTAAAAAAAAAAAGAAATAACTCATCTACGGTATGTTTTTTTTTTTTGGACGAACAAGGAATTACGTCGGTTCTGAATGCAGAATCCATTCGTAAAATCGCACGTGACACATGTCACAATAATATGTCAATGTCACAACGCCAGCAGTCAAAGCGTTTTAGCAACCAGTCGAGGAGAAATAAAAAAAACTAGTTCTTAAAAGATTTTACATTCGAGGTTTGGAATTATTGAATATTTACCTATTCTGCGCGATTGGAATATAGATTTTTCATCGTATTTCGGGATGATTTTCATTTTGCTAAGTGCTTTTTCCGCAGGCCGCGGCAATACTCTGCGAAAATTGCGCGCTTGTGAAATATTTACTTTACCGAACCATTTCATCGAAATAAAACGAACCTTTACATAATTCTCACTTGTTTAACTTCAAAATATTTTTTAAATATTAAGTCTATAAAATATTTCCAACTATTCTATTTAGTTGATGGACAGTTGCATTCGATCAGATTGTTTGATATATCCACGGCAACGATATTCTAATATACAATTTATTCTCGATATTTCCATTTCTATGGCGAGTTAATTAAATCCGAGTGCATAACTGTCAGCCGGACATATATCACTTGCATAAATCCAATCGATTTCTTCCTTAAATCCTGTCCAAAAACTGAAATCTCTCTCAAGGCTCAGAGCCATGCTCGTTTCTACCACAGAGGAATGATTTGAAATGTTCCTTTTATACACCCGATTCTGTAGCGGTTTATTTGAGTACTTTGGGTTGCATAAAATAAATCGACAATTTTGATTGAAGTAGAATTTTTCAAGTGGGAAAAATACGAAAATTTAATTACATAGATAACATTTCTGATCAAATATATCTTTTGAAAATTACAATTTTTTAAATTAACCAATAAAATTTCAAGGATTCGATGTTAGGAAGTTTTTTTTTTTTGAGGAATTTTTTATAAAGAAAACCGTTTTTATATACGAGAAAGTGTGAAATTTTTACTTTGTAAATCTGTGGAAAATCACATGTGAATCTGCACACGGATAGGTACAAAGTGATTTGCTGTGGAGCTCCGGAAACTTCTTAGCCGACGGTGAGTAGAAAAGCTGCAGGAAAAAGCAACTGGCGGAAAACGTCGCCGCTTGCTTTACACTAGAAAAACTTCTAAAGCGATCTAAGAGGAATTATTACGCTTAATTTAGCAATCATTGACTGTTTGAACCATGTCGAATAATATGTGTAAATCACTTGAAAATGATTTTAACGAAGAAAATAGTTGGGAAATGTTAGGTTATACTCAAATAGTCACAAAAAATATATACTTAATGCTAAATTCCCTATTGAGAAACCCAATTTCAATTATAAAACAATGAATAACAATTTTTATGTTAGAAAAATGCCGATATTTAAAATAAATTTTCAAAAAAGGATGTACTTACTACATTTTTAAAGATATATACAATGGCTATTGATACTAATAAAAAACGCAGTTCAAAAAATTGGAGGAATTGGAAAAAATATACATTTAAAAGCATTTTATGGCAAAATAATTCAAAAATGTTGCTTTTTATATTCTAACCAATATTTTATTAGTCATAATATCAGTATACAAATTACGACAAGTGCGGATATTTGTTTCATTTTTATGCAATTGAAGATGGTGGTTAATCCTGCGAAATGCGCATTTATATAAGAGTTACTGCTTGAATTTAGCAATAGGTTCTTAAGAAGAGTAAACATTTTAATGGTTAGGTTCGAACACGACGATAAATTTATATAAACGTCAGGGAAATCTAAACAACTATAACGCCTATACGAGGAGCGTGGCTTTCGTTTATTTTACGTTAGTTTTAGGTGGTTTTTTGTGGATTTAAGGCAAGTACCTAAGCAGGAAATATTCCCCGGGAGTTCGGAATAGTTTATTTCTAGTCCCTGGAGAGTTTTACACCACAAGATTAACAACTTGCATAGAAATAAAATCGCAAATAAAAACATGAATTTTATTTTGTATAAAGCGAAGTTTTCGAATGGGAATTATTCACAACGCGATTTAAAAAAAATTTTTTTTTAGAAAAAACAGTTAATAGAAACTATTATAAAAAGTATATATAGAAATTTTATATATAAAAAGATTTTGTTCCTTTTTAAAATAAAATAATTGTTTTTCACGGTGAAAATAATTTCGGTTGTGTATTCAATTGGTCGATTTGAGCAGTGTTTATTTCGATTTTGACAGGAAAAGTCATAAAATTGACAAACAGACCGTCGTCGACAATGCCTATTTTGAATTTCACTAAACCAAGCCAAAGCTTCTTCCATTTTCCGGCCATTTTCCATTCAGGGAAAATACATTCCGCAATTAACTTTGCATTACCGTTTGAATTATACCGATAATTAATTCTCTGCGTAGCCTCATTAATATAAAAAAACTAGATACTAAATATATAGGGTGAAACAAACAAAAATTACTAAGAATTATCCAAAATTTTAAGGTAAAATATTAATCCAAAAGGACGAGGTGCAGGGTGGAAACAAAAGGATTATTTTCTCAAATCTAATTTTAATAATAATAAAGTACAAATTTTAGTGTTGATACGATTTTAGTTGAATTTTACGTATTATTTCGACAAAAATTGTATAGTTTTACAACATCTGCTGGAATTGTATGTTTCGACACCCTGTATAAATACACTAGCGGTCCGAGCGGTAAACCCCAATGTGCCAGCCACCTACCCGATGGAAATTGGAACTATTATTTATGAATACGCATCGGCATTACGGACTGAATTGTTCCTAACGTAAATCAACCGCATCCGTAATGACGTAATCACCATTGACAGCTAATTACACGTCAATTTGTTGACGTACGGACACTTGAGCAACGCCATATTAATTAATTTGTAATTACCAAATTGATTCGACACAAATGGATTAATTTTGATATTTACATCGACTAAATTTATTAATTAACATTTTATTTTATTAAAGTTTTGTTTCAATTTTAGGCGATTTGAATTTTTTCTAAAGAAATTTTCAAACTTCTTACGTAATTGGGAAATTTAAAAAAGTAATAAAATTGCAGAAAAAATATTTCTACTAAAATTGCAAATTTTAGCCTGTACCAAAAAAATATAATTTTAACTATAAATTAGCTATAAAAATTCGAGAAAATTAATTTAATTGGTGTGTCAAATTAGAGGAAAATATTTTATACGAATAAAAAATTCAAGGCATTATTTTATACGAATAAAAAATTCAAGGCACCTTTACCATATAAAAAATTGTAACAGAGAATTTTTTTTAAAGAATTTTTTAAATGTATTTTTCAAACTTCTTACGTAATTGTGTAATTTTATAAAAGTAATAAAATTGGCGAAAAAAAATTTCTATTAAAATAGCAAATTTGAGCCTGTACCCCAAAATATATTTTTAAAAATTAAATATAATTAAAATTATTTAATTGGCGTGTCAATTTAAAGAAAACTATTTTATAGGAAAAATATATCGAACAAAAAAAAGCTTGCAGAAAATATTTTCATACAAAATACACAAATTTACCGGAATTTTTTTTTATACTGATAAAACATTTTCATCCCCAACATATTTATTTTCTTAAATTTAAACCTCTTATTATATTTGCTCACGTCAGTAGTTCTAAACGCGCGCAATGAAATAGAACTACCTCTTTGAAGAGCATTTTCCTTCCACCCCAGCAAATGTTTCGTTTTTCTTTTGCTTTATAGTCCTTATAAGAACCTGTATAACATATACGTATATATCTATAGCGATATCATGAACGGATCCTTTGATCTCAACTCGATTTCTCGTTTCCGCAGTAATATATGATGGTGATGGTAATATATACATTACCATTACCATGGTATTACTATTCTGTGCTTATAGTTACCTGAGTTATTAATATCTAATACCATGGACAGGAAGCAGAAGCAGATATAATATACAGTGTGTTCTATATAACTATTTAAATATCGTAGATTTATGATGGTTTTTGCCGTTTTTCTTTCGATTTATTAAAAATGAATAAAAACATGTTCATAGTTAAAATGAATGTGTATTGTAAGAAAAAACATTTTTTTTTAAAGAAAATATAAATAGCGGTGAAAATGCGCATTAAAAAAATCATCTCGCACGCAAAGTTTTATTTTTGGGTGGCGCAATTCGAAACGGCTTATATAATTTAATTTTAAATTTAATATGGGATTATCGGGACGTTTCGTACGCATATCCTCAGGTATTATACCGAATCACGTCCTCATTCTAATTTCACTTCGAATAGCTGTGTGCCTGATATAAATTAGATTCCTTTATTAAAATAGCTTTTACGAATACGCCGGTTTCCGTGCTTCATATAATTATATACTTCGAAATAATCCTGGGGGGAAATTATATAGGAATATTCATCGACCGATTATTTCAATAAGAGAAATCATTTGTTTTATATACGTAAAATAAAAATATTTGCCTATGTATTTGGCGAGGGAAATATTTAAGAAATGAAATATTTTCAATATAGGCAACTTGTCATGACCCAACGTATATATAATGTTATTTTAGGCCGAACGCAAACTGATCACGAATGAACAAGACGAACGCTATAAACGGATTTCTATAGCAACCATAGGAATCCATCAGTGGGCTGTCATGGTATGTACAATCGAAACCAATACTAATGCATCACTATAGAAGTTTCGAGCAATGTATAGTGAGACGCTTCTGCAGCGCGACGCATTACTACTGTCTTTGATCGCACGATGGTAACTAATGTTGTAGTGGAGTATATGGCAGAATTCAATTAACCCCCTTGTCCATTCCTGACGAGCTGGTGTATATAGTTTGGTCAGAAACACGATCTGTAAAGTGCAATACGCATTACATCGAAATTACTCAAATTGCTATTACTACTACATACTAGAAAGGACGAATGAGTGGTTGTTGACGGATTTAACATGAACCATCATATTATTAGACAGGGTGTTGCATTTGTGCGGAATTTACTCGGTAAAGAGTATCAAAGTTAAATTCGGTGGATGAAATAAAATGTTTTTTTTTGGTGTTGTATGCGTATTTTTTAATAATTGGACGAAAGCGCCATCTGTACTATAATTAGTCAATCATGATTTTACAATTTCTTTATTAGGAATCTTGGTCAGATATTTGACGTAATATATGTCGAAAACTATAACATGTTCTTTTTTTAACTTCAAAAGTGTTTTTGTAATTATTGAGGCGAGATATTTTTTTGTTAAACATAGTGTTGTGACGTAAATTTGACACTCAGCTGTTCGCAATATTGCTACTTAGATATTAAAGGTTTGGCAATTTTTTTTGTAAATTATTAGTAGTATCTCAAAGTGTAGGAATTTTTTTTAAAAAAGCTAAATTTTGAGATTTTTTTTAAAGTAACTAATAAAGCTAATAAACCTTTCTTAATGTATGCTTAAAATATTACATATTTACGACTTTTCTGTAAAAGAAATTATTGTCTGAAAATATACCATGTTTTTTCTTATAGAGAATTAACATGGCAGACCGCTCTCTAAGTTAAAAATTAATTTAAAAAATGGAGGAATAACAACTAAAGTTCAATGTTATGCTTAAGTAAGGTGTGAGGGTCAGTTACTATTTGGGTACTGCTGGCAGTATTGGCGTAATTATAAAAATATCAATATTTAAGCGTTAATTGAAATAAAATGATTAATTGATTTTTATAAAGCGAAGTTTATCAATTTTTTCAGCTTTTCCCGAAACGATAATGTTAACAGTGAAACTAAGAATGGTGTCCAAAGAAAAGCTAAAGGAATTTATTGTATAAAAGTATATAGAAAATGATTTTTTAAATCATATTTTATAATTTAAAGACATAATTTTAAATCGGCAAAAATTATCGTTTTAAAAAACAATTTCTCGCGATTTTTTAATAATAACAAAATCAATAAAGCAGTAAATTATATAAAAATACGTTTCAGAAATTTAAAGAATATTCATTTTTTAAATTTTGACTAAATAAAATCAGAACAAATTTGTAAATTATTTTGGTCAGCCCTGACATACAGCATACGGTAGAATATACACATTGGATTCTAAATTAAGCCCTATATACACTATCATTAACCCCTCAATTATATACAGGTTGTTCCAATTATCTATACAAAATAATTAATAAAAAAAAATCAATTTTCCAAAACAACATGTTGGTATTATAAAAAAAAAACTAAATAAAACATTTAGCAATTTAAAAATCATCAAACGATTAGCACAAAAAAAAATCGTAACTATTTTTTTTGCAAGTTAACAGGTGATTCTATTAATCCCCTCACCAATTTTTCCCTACCCTGTATATGTATTCGTATAGAAAAGAGTCAAGAATAAAAATTTTTTGATAGACCGAGAAGATTTTATATTTACATTTAAATAATAAAAAATTATGAAATGGACGCTGTGATAAGTATAAAATTAGTGAAACAACAGGGGCGTACATTTTTCTTTATGGAGCGCCACTGTTCGAGCTATTCAGGCTATCCTTGTCTATCGTCAATGAAAATGTAATTAGAGTGATTTATGTTAGTTTCAACCTGATACTGTTGGCAACTGTACGTACGTACAGGTACGGAAGATATATCTGACAGCCGGAGCATACTATGGCAATCTGTTGACAGTTTCGCCAATTTATTACCACCCGGAACATCTGTCAATTGTCAACAAAATTGCGCAATTGATTCTTCTTTATGAAATGACCCAAATTTTTGTGTAAAAAAATGTAATAAATAATCGAATTATTAATATAAATTAATAACAGCTGATTTCTGACCAGGAAATTGTGGAACGCACGGGATTCGAACTCGTGGTGACCTTTTGATTTGATGTATTTTTTTAAATATTCTAGTAAAACGGTAATAAAATTAAAGATGATAATTAATAAACGCTTCGAAAAGCAGATATTCATTATTTTAATTTATTTTTATATTCATATGTTATATGCATAACAATAAATAATGAAAATTAAGCTCGCATAATTAAGTAGTCGTAAAAAAAAATGCCACTTAATTAGTCGACTGTTGTTTCAACTGCACATAACTCGTATAAAACAATTTACCTCAACGTTGCTAAGTTATTTCGTTAAATTTTCAGTAAAATTGCCCAAAGGGCATTTGTTTTGCATGCCATTATGATGCAGGTACATCAAAAAATATATATATTTTAAAGAAGAAATTGAAAATTTGAGGAAAAATTAAAAACATTTTTTGTTGAATTCTTTTTCGCATAAAAATGGGCAAAAAAATGAAGAATTCGGAAAAAAAAAGATAAATCAGAAAAACGAATTTATAGCAAAAAAATCTTTTCAGAAGAAATAAGACAGATTGAAGAAATGGAAAAAAATACATATATTTATTTCCTTTTGTAAAAAAAAAAAAGCTTTTCTATTCGTTTTCTAACAGAATGTTGCTTGTGCTAAACATTATTCGAAAAATATTGGATTAAAATAGACATTAGGCAACGTTGGCTGGGCGACTCCGCATTTAAATAACACGAAAACACGGCGCCCGTTTGTTTATTCAAACGTAGCATATCAAACATCACGAAGTAAGTCCTGAAAGACTTCTGAAACGGTTGCGGTATACCTGCCACAAATCCGTTCAGAACTACTTCGCAGCGCGCAATTATTCGAGTAGCTCCAGTGCACGGTCTGCGCTGTAATTACACTTAACACGCACTGCGAGCGCGTCTTGAATAACGGCCGCCGCTACATGAAAATGGCAAGAGCATATTTTAGCATACCGACAAAGTTTAGTGCGAGTAATTAGTGTACTTGGTTGGTATTGTACGGACTGAGGATGCAGAAATGTACGAGCGAAACAGGCGTTCGTTCGGTCGTACATTTTCCCCAGGAATTCATCTTTTTTTTAACTTAGTTACAGATGATGTAAACGACAGTTTACATTATATCGATCTGGTCGTATTTGGAAATGTCGTTCGGCAGATGTTTTAATGAATTGTCTATACGAATAACTTACAAAAACTTTTGGATTTTATGAAACTAGCTTAAAATCATTTGTTTTTTTGTAAAAAACAGGTAATTCAAAAATAGTAGTTCAATTGAACCTTAAAAATAATTGCATCGATTTTGGATATTATAAAAACACGTATGATTTTTTTTTAATTTTGGGGAAAAAAAGTTTTATTTGTCAAAGTAGATCAATTGCACCTTAAAAAATAATTATGAATCTGCTAATTTTTCAAAAGAAATTTTATTTCGCATCCAACTTGTGAAATGTAAATTATTTTCTATAAAATTGTTCACTACGCGTCATTCGATCGCGGGCGACTCTTTCGCGTTCGAATGCGCGAAATCCAATTACGCGAATAACATATTTCGTTATTTAATACATCGAAGCGGTATTTCCGTAGTTACCATGGAAAGAAGCCGACCGCAGACTAGATGTATCTACATGTATACGACCTGTAATTCCCCATGAATGGCCTGAAGATGATTAGCATGCGGCGAACGGGGAGAAACAACTTCGGGATTGCGACGAGTTTGTTGTTGGACGCAATGTCAATACTTGAATTAGCCTGTCACATAGTTTGGCGAATGGGTATATTGCGTTCGGATTTTAAAATAATTTGGTACGAACTTTAGAAGTATACTGGGTGTTATATGTAAACATTATGTGTAATGAAGATTAAGTTCAAATGTCAAGTTGATTTTTTTTTACAATAAAATACTAAATGGGAAATATTTGGCGTTTTTAATTGTGAATTAAAAAATCTTTGTTTCATTTTTGTAGCTTTAGTAGTTTACGAGATAATTGAAAAAGAGTTTGGTCAAGACAGAGTGATATTATTATAAGACTAGCCATGAATTAAACAATAAACATAACAACTTAAATTAATAAGATAATATGTCAATATCTGTCACTTTGATATATATATATATATATATATATATAATTGCTCTAATGATTATTTTATTTAAATTAAGAGACAATGATTAGTGAAATTACCAATTTGTACATAATATAATTTTTTTATACTAAAATCGTGATTAGTTCTATAAAATTACTGAATATTTGAATTTACTTTGATTATTGAACAACAAAAATTGCCGCTAAAGAAAATTTTGACAAGACAATATTCAAATTATGATGTTTTTCTTTTTTTAGTTTAAATTGCTAGTCTTATATAATATCACTCTGTCATGACCAAACTTTTTTTTAATTATCTTGAAAACTACTGAAGCTATAGAAATGAAACAAACATTTTAAAATTCAGAATTAATGGCGCTAAATTTGATGTTTTTTTTCGAAAAGAATCAGGGCATCTAATATTTGAACAAATCGAAATCCGTTGACACCCGGTATAGTAATGTAGTAAAATAATGCAAATACATTTTAACATCGTACGCTATCCGATGCTTTGATATCATCGCAGAAAATTTCGATATACCCTGTATATTACAACTAAAATTCATTTGTTACGTTGCCTAATTGTCGCTGATACACCACACTCTTTTGTTTTGTGCACTCACATTAGCCATGGACTTATTAACACTATACAGAGATTCCAACAATGCCCAAATTATAAAAAAAATCTATTTTTTTTTACATTCACAAACTTATTTTTCTAAATATTTGGCTAAATATTTTTTATTATAAAGAGATAACTATTTTTTAAAAATCTTGTAACTTAGAAATAATTTAAAAATTATATACGCCAAATTATTTCAAGTGTATATATTTCTTACTGAAATTTCATAATTTTGCCGGTAAAAAAAACTAGTATTTTTGAGTTAGGACCTGGAAATCCAAATTCAATTTGTTCATAACACACAGGTAGTTTGTCTATTTGATTGAATCGGCTAGTAATTAATTGTCAATGTCAATATTGATTGTATAGGCAACCCAATATGCAATTATTTCAACCGGAATTGCTATATTTGTTAATATATTTGATCATATACTACAAAAAAAACTGTTTTTATTCGACTGTTCGATTTTTAAAAGCACATTATAAATTAAGTCCGGCCCTAATCAGAACGTTGATCTAAATGTCTGATCACCAGATGCATCTACGAGACAATTTGACACAATCTCGTACATCAATCAATCTGACCGTGGATTTATCGACAAACTCCATCTGCAATTACAAACGTGACATCCGAATCACCTGATTTAACAACGCCACGTTAAACGAGAGAATTTCAATTCTTTAGGTGAACTCTTAACGGGCGGGCAATGTGTCCCTGGGGAGGATTCGCAGTCTGAGAAACGAAACGTGTCTCGGCTAACAGACGATCGGTTGACATGGTGATTGCGCAACGAAGAAACGACTGTTCGATATGTACTATCGAGAATGCATATATATATTATTACGTGGCGTAATACAGGGTAGTCAATATAAAGAAAAAATTATAAAAAAATAGTTTTGTTGAATTTATATAAAAATAAAATTACACACTCTGTAGTACTACTTGCATTTATGCCACCATGCGTGGCACATCTATAGTACATTTATTATATCACGCACCATTTTTCCATAAGAACTACATTATTGCAAGGTTCGTGAGATACAAAATGACATCTAGCATTTATATAATAAACGATAGCATCGAACGAAGGAAGATGTAGTACCGTGACTCCGGCAGGAACACCTGTCGGGATGTCCAGGATGCCTGCTGGCTGCTACCGGACAATTAATTGATGGAACATGCCGAATTTATGTTCTTCGCCGCGAGTGTAATGTGTTACATTGGCTTCGCTCAGAGCGATTGTTTCAAACAAAATTATCGAATGTTTTTGTTGACATGTTGCTATGGACATCAATCAAACGATTGGATGAATTTATCGGAATTTTCATGAAATGATTGAACTTGAGGAACGTATCTGTGGAAATGATGTTTGTTTACAAACAAACGTGCTTTTGTTGTAGATGTTAAAATCATCATATTTCATAAAAATCATTTTCGGGGGCTAAAATATCCTCAAAACGCCAATATTATAATAATAAGGTATGAATTTCGATGCATTTGTTAATGATGTGTTCGTTTGCAGGTGGAGGCAGTGGAGGAGACCCCGCGGGGGTTGTTTGTCCCCCGGGGATGTTTCGATGTCCCGAGGGCAAGTGTATTCCATCCCTGCTTGTTTGCAACTACCAAAAAGACTGCGAGAAAGGCGAAGATGAATTTCAAGCGTGCCGTAAGTGTTTATCGATATTGTTTTCTTCAAACGAAATTACGGAAGAGATAATCGTCTATTAATCCCGTTAAATGATTACGCGAAATATTATTTTACATTTCAATTTGATTTCTTTCATTTGCTTCGTAAATGAAATGAAACGAACTGTTCTCTACGTGAATGCGAGTACATTTTTTGCGTTACCATTTTTTTTCTCTTGTTGGATGAAATAATACGTCTTCGCGTGTCCTTTAAATAGGTTATAATAATCTTCTGGAGGATTCCAGACATGAGAAATGCCAAGTTCTAATATACTCCCGTTCTACTCTATTCATCTGATAGTATTAACTACGCGTATTTCGGACAAGTTATCATAATAATAATAAGCCAGTGTTGCATGAGAAACGAATATGGGACCATAATATTATATGAAACGCACCAGAAAGAAAGCGTGTCCAAAATTGTAACCAAAACAATTATGCACGATCTTGTTAATACCACAGGATTTTCAGCGTAGTAGAATAGTAACAATGCCGAAGAAAATAGGAGCTAATTTGTGTGAGAACTATAGGACCATTAGTCTACTATCACATGCATCGAAGATATTGCTAAAGATTATTTATAGGAGATTAGAAAATAAAGTAGAGGAAAGGCTAGGAGAAGATCAGTTTGGTTTTAGGAAAAATAGAGGGACGAGGGAGGCGATTCTAGCACTAAGAACGGTAGTAGAAAAAAGAAAGAGGGTAGGAAAGGTAACTTGCATAGCTTTTGTAGATTTAGAAAAGGCATTTGATAATGTAGATTGGGACATAATGTTTAGAATTTTAAAAGAAACGGGTATAGATTATAAGGATAGGAGAATAATTTTTAATTTATATAAACACCAAACTGCCTTAGTTAGAATTGAGGGGGAAGAAGAGGTAGCAAAAATAGGGAAGGGAGTTCGGCAGGGATGTACACTTTCACCGTTATTATTTAATCTATATATAGAAGATGCAATAAACAAAGTAAAAGAAGAGTATAGTGTAGGTGTGAATGTACAGGGAGAGAAAATATATATGTTGAGATTCGCCGACGATATAGCTATATTGGAAGAAAGCGAAAAGAATTTAGAAAGGGTATTGAATGGTATGCAGGCAGTATTGACTAGGGATTTTAACATGAAAATAAATATAGGTAAAACTAAAGTGATGAGGTGTGACAAAAAGGAATGCAGTAGAAAAATGAGGATCACAATAGGAGATAATAGAATCGAAGAAGTGTCAGATTTTTGTTATTTAGGCAGTAGAATCACAAAAGATAATCGAAGCAAGGTAGATATAAAGTGTAGGATAGCACAGGGTAGGAAGGCATTCGTAGAAAAGGAACAGATTTTAAGATCCAATATTGACTTGGGTATTAGAAAAAGATTACTGAAGGTATATGTTTGGAGTGTAGCACTGTACGGGTGTGAGGCGTGGACTATAGGAAAGGAAGAGAAGCGTAGATTACAAGCATTCGAAATGTGGTGTTATAGGAGGATGATGAGGATTGGTTGGGAAGATAAAGTAACAAATGAAGCTGTACTAGAGTTAGTAGGGGAGAAGAGAAGTATTTGGAGAGTGTTACAGCGTAGGAGAGACAGATTAGTAGGGCATATTCTTAGGCATGGGGGGATTATGCAATTGATCATAGAAGGTAGAGTGGAGGGAAAGAGAGGGGTAGGTAGGCCTAGATTGGAGTATGTGAGTCAGATAGTTGAAGACGTTGAGATGAATAGCTATAGGGAGATGAAGGGATTAGCTCAGGATAGATCGGCATGGCGTGCTGTTTCCAACCAATCTTTAGGATTGCGGACTCTTTAACTAACTTGTTATACAGATCTATGTCTTATAAGAAGGAGAAAATTTACGTATAGATATATTGAAATATTCTTACAGCTTCTTTTGAACGTTTCATGTCTTCAGGAAGGAAGACTAGTTTCATTGCTAACTATAAAAATTTAAAACACTCCAAGAAAATCACTTATTGCACGAGATTTAACAAAAAATGCGAAGTCAAAATACATCCAAAAATGAAAATAATTTAAAATTCACAAAAATTCGGCTGAAAGAGGCATTTTTGGACATCCAATAATAATTCAAGCACATTACATGGTCCTCTAATAAAGTGTCAGAGTTATCCAGCGAAAATTATTTGTAGGTTTCCATGGCGTTACCGAAATGCATTACGCTGCTACGAGTTATGGCAACGAGGGTGCGAAGAAACGTCAGGAAAAGCACGAAGAAATCACATAATCCAACAAATTATTTGAGGAAAATTAATTTATCTGCACACGTCATAGCTGAATTGCAAAGGCAAATAAAAAAAAAAAAATTGGCATTTTTGATGTTTAATTTGATCTTTTTTTATAATATTTAATTAAGTAGAATTTTGATCATAATGTGAACATGGTTCTTGTGATGTGTTTTGATGCTTTTCTCGATTAGAAACTGCAGAAGATAATATATAAGTACCCACATAATAGTAAAGTTCACTAGGTATAATAATAATAATAATAATACTAGGTTATGACAATGGCAATGTATGCCACATACAAAGGAGCTTATTCTGAAAAGTCCCGCGGGATATATCTGCAGCTGCAGCTGCGAATACTAGCGTCAACGATATTCACATACCGGATGCAGCTTTGGCAACAGCCACCTACATTCGTATGTAATTGACTTCAAATACAAACTCTTTCAATTATCTCGAAAACTACCACCGCTACAAAAGTGAAATAAATATTTTAAAATTCGGAATTTAAAATACAAAAACTGTCGCGTTTAGTGTTTTGTTGTAAAAAAATCACGGGATCTAATATTTGAACAAATTCAAATTAACATTTGTCAATACAACGCCCGGTATATAGTCTACACATTTCCCAGTAAATAATTCGGAGATATTTATATTAAAGTTGACTGAAGTTTCCTGAAATGATATCGCGAAAAAAATGTCCTACATAAAAATGTAGTTCGCCGCGGTGATTTTTCGCGTGAAAATTCGACTGAAGAAGAGTTTTGATGATTCGAGATAAATTTATAATGGATGGTTTGAAGTCCTCAAAATTATACTCGTCACATTGTTCTATGAATTCTACTATCGTGTTGTGGTATCAATATCGTGCACTATAAATGCAAATGAAGCGTTTAATTTAAATCCTTAGTCTAAGGATTTGAGCGTAATAATACAAATGTATTATACTTGCCTTAATACTGGTGAATTTATTATAGAATCTATGACCAGAGCGCAGCACTAGTTAATTTATTTTCGGAATTATAAAGCAATAATAAGATGATTTGGCAAAAACTACGCAGAATGTGTTTTTATTGCATCTTTGACAATTGACTAGGGATTTTAACATGAAAATAAATATAGGTAAAACTAAAGTGATGAGGTGTGACAAAAAGGAATGCAGTAGAAAAATGAGGATCTCAATAGGAGATAATAGAATCGAAGAAGTGTCAGATTTTTGTTATTTAGGCAGTAGAATCACAAAAGATAATCGAAGCAAGGTAGATATAAAGTGTAGGATAGCACAGGGTAGGAAGGCATTCGTAGAAAAAGAACAGATTTTAAGATCAAATATTGACTTGGGTATTAGAAAAAGATTACTGAAGGTATATGTTTGGAGTGTAGCACTGTACGGGTGTGAGGCGTGGACTATAGGAAAGGAAGAGAAGCGTAGATTACAAGCATTCGAAATGTGGTGTTATAGGAGGATGATGAGGATTGGTTGGGAAGATAAAGTAACAAATGAAGCTGTACTAGAGTTAGTAGGGGAGAAGAGAAGTATTTGGAGAGTGTTACAGCGTAGGAGAGACAGATTAGTAGGGCATATTCTTAGGCATGGGGGGATTATGCAATTGATCATAGAAGGTAGAGTGGAGGGAAAGAGAGGGGTAGGTAGGCCTAAATTGGAGTATGTGAGTCAGATAGTTGAAGACGTTGAGATGAATAGCTATAGGGAGATGAAGGGATTAGCTCAGGATAGATCGGCATGGCGTGCTGTTTCCAACCAATCTTTAGGATTGCGGACTCTTTAACTAACTTTGACAATTTACATTACGACGTTCCTCATTTGTCAAATAAAATATCTCTTATTTACGGTACAGCAAAAGTATATACATATACGTATGTCCGCGACAAATTGGATATTTGTAGCAGCAGAAGCTTTGAGCGAATTTCCAAAACTTTTAAATTGAAATTGTGAGAAATTCTCGACTACGGCATGCTATTATAAAAGTACTGCACTTGCAAAACACTTCACACAGCTATTTCGAGTAGTTTCGGGACGATTAAAAGACTATCCAACATGGAAACTCGCCCCCCCCCCAAAAAAAACGAGTTTTAAACGCAATACATTTTAAGTTTTAAAAGTTTCCACTTTAGTAAAAATGTTTCTAGCTTGATGTAGCGCGATAGAAGCATTTCATAGCCAACGAAAACCCGATGTGATTATTTTCTAAATTGATTATTTGTATAAAAACATTTAAAAAAAACACTCTTGGCCAAACTAAAATCGTTTTTAAAGGAGTAATCATTAAAAAGTTTGTCCATACCTATATAAAATCATTTTACGTTAAAATCTTTTTTTAACAAAAAACTTCTGCTGTAAAATTGGAATATTATGTTTCATTTATTTTGCAAGAAAGAAGCGGACATTTTCATTATGGCAGTATTTTTATGATAAATTTGCCGTATTTCAAGCAATATACATACAGTAGGGAGAAAACAAATCTGGAAAAATGAAAGTCGACGAGACATTTGTTTTTGGAATGTTTGACTTCATATGACGTGACCATAGCGAAAACTAACAACAAAAATTTAAGTAAAAAAAAAAAAAACTTTAATGACTGGTGGGTAGATAATGTAAAAAAAGTCCCTTAAATTAAAACTGTGTATAATTTTAATTAAACTTTAATTAATAATCTAAAATAAATCCACCTCACAAAAATTATTATTAAACCTCAGAATAATGTTTACGATATTTCACTAGCGTTGTGCATTATTTCCGGAAGTTTTCACCCTTATTTTGATATAATACCCCACGATATAGGACTAGGTATTTATCACGACAATGCGGGAGCATTTTTCAAGTACTTAAGATGCTCTCATCAATAATACAAGCCCGGTTCTTTCGATGCATAAACACACGGGAATATACGCGCTCGCATCAATTTTGTATATAAAGTTTGCTTGGAATTAATAACTACCCTCTTGAGTAGGGGTGAATTAGAAAGCGACCGCGGGATGGGTAGGGCATATATTTCAAAATTGATTTTTGTATAGAATCGTAATTTCACGAGATTATGTTGGAAGCAGATTTCGCGTGGAAAATATCAATCGAAATAATTAATTTTTCATACGGCCTTGTTGGAAAATTTCAAAGTAAAGTAAAATGTTCAGCTTTGGAAGTGTACTAGAAGAAGAGGCTACGTAAAATTATATTATTTATTTCGTTCAATTGCTTCAAAACTGCTACAATTCTGATTTATTTTATTTAAGTAACAGCAATTTCTTGTGATTTTGATGAGTTTATATCCTTTAATTTAAAAAAAAGAAGTCGTATTTGATCAAAATATATTTTTGAAACCTTACAGAATTGATTGAAACAAGAATCGAGTTGAGAACTTCATCAAATATTTGTATTTATTTTTTAAATTTCAGCTGCTCCAGATTGTGAGCCAGGTCAGTTGACCTGCCGCCAATATATCTGGAATAAGACATATTGCATACCGCCCCACTACAGATGTGATATGACCGTCGATTGCATCGACGGTTCTGATGAAACTGAATGCAGTAAGTATTTGTTCAAATTTCCCACAAAATTTAATTCATTTCTAGTGGAACCTAAACCTTTAGATAATACACCACGTCTCACAAACCCAGCAATTTATTACAGGGGTGCCAGGAAGAGCAAGGATTAGCCTTATCTTATAAAGGCTTATTATTAACCACCAAAACCACTCTTTTTCTTCCAGCATATCGTAAATGTCAAGGTGACGATTTTCACTGTGGCATCGCAAGTCCTTTGTCATTTCCCTCAATAACAATAAACAATTTAACAACAACTTCGAGTCCCTCTACTGGTGGCAGTAGCAGCAGCAGCACACCTTGCGTACCCAAAGACAAACGATGCGACGGGTACCTGGACTGCAGATCCGGGCGAGACGAACAGGGATGCAGTGGCGTTGCCTGCAGATTGGACCAGTTTCGCTGCGCTAATGGGCAAAGATGTGTTGACGCAACTGTCAAGTGTGATCACAAGAATGATTGTGGGGATAATAGTGATGAACAGGCTTGCAGTAAGTGAAGAACTAATGTATTTGAAGATCAGAATTGTATAGATGTTAAAAAAAAAAAGATATTGGTCAGTACAAATTTAAGAAGACACACTTCTTCGAGGGAATATTTAGCAAAATTCTAATTTTCTTCTGAAGATTTCCCTCCTTGTCACGGTGGTCAATTCCGCTGCAGCAACGCGTTGTGCATACCAGCGGCGTACCAATGCGATGGTTATCAAGATTGTTCGGACGGAAGTGACGAAGGTAACTGCACGAGCGTACCGTGTCCAGAAGGTAAATTCCTATGTCCCCGGGGTGGGGCTTCGGGAGGCCCTGGAAAGGCTGCAGCAGGAAGATGCATCGCTAAAAGTCAATTGTGCGATGGGAAAAGAGATTGCGAGGATGGGGCGGATGAAGAAACTGCTTGTTGTAAGTAGAAAAAGTGTTTGAATGAGGGATTAGAATGAAGATTGATCGTTGTTTCCAGCGAAACTATCGTGTCCAGCATTAGGGTGCGAATACAAGTGCCAAGCGTCGCTAACAGGTGGCGCATGCTTCTGCGCAGATGGACGCCGTTTGGCGCCAGATAATCGCACATGTATCGATAGAGATGAGTGCGTTGAATGGGGATTCTGTGATCAATTATGTGAGAATACGGATGGCGGCTACACCTGCTCTTGCGCACCAGGTAATCGATTTCCATGAACAATTTGCTTGATTTCTAATGGTATTTTTCAGGATATGATTTGAGAGATAAAAATCGATGTTCAGCGAGGAATGCTAATGATTTGCAACTGTTTTTTGTGACCGAACGAGCCGTTTATAGAAGTAACTCTCGGGGAGAGGATGTCACTATAGTGGCCAATGCCACTGGGGCCAGTGGCCTCGATTTCCATTTAGAAAAGAATCTGATGTTCTGGTCTGACGTCAAAACTAAAAAGGTACGTTACTAAAACAATTAAAATAAATGAAAACCATCAAGAAAACCAACTCAAATTATGTAAATGTTAAATAATAAAGGTCTCATAATGCTACCTCGGGGAGCTCTTTACTTAAATCGTCACATATTATCCATAACATATTTTAAAACCAGCATTATATTTATTATTTAATTAAAATGTCGCAAAATGAAAATTCTTCCTCTAACAGATTCATGTGCAACCTCTCCGCACCGACACCAGTGGCGGCTTATCGCCGCCCATGGCTAGAGAATTAGATATAGCTCTACCAGGTGGCGCCACATGGCTGCCATCCGCCCTAGCGGTGGATTGGATCGGTGATAAATTATACGTGGCAGATTCTGTGGGACAGAAAGTCGATGTCTTTGAATTAACAGGCAGATGGCACGCGGTTGTATTGAGTAGCAATTTGACAAATCCAATGGACTTAGCTGTCGATCCATTGGTTGGGTATTTGTTCGTGGCTGATAGTTCACAGGTACAAAGATTAAGGAAGAAAATGATTTGTTTGAAACATGCGAAAAGTGAAGATGCTTAAGTTTTGACAATTGATTTGTCGATTATTTGTAGGTTTTACGATCGAATATGGATGGTACGGATGCCCATGCTATCGTGTCGGAAGCGGCTTATAAAGCATCTGGCATAACTATCGATATTATTGCTAAAAGAATATTTTGGTGCGATTCGTTACTAGATTATATCGATACTGTAGATTATAACGGACAAAACAGGCACGTATATAAGATTTTCCAAATAATACCCTGAATTTTTGACATTCTTTATAAATCTTCATGCCACAACTGAATTGACTTCACCTCAAGTTTTCACATGCTATAAAAGTTCATTTAATTATTAATATTTATTACAATAACTATCTCTCTTTTAGATTTCAAGTGATTCGCGGACAACCCGTCCCTTCGCCGTCGCGACTAGCCCTATTCGAGTCTAGGGTGTTCTGGACCGATGGTACCAAACAAGCTGTCATGTCTGTGGACAAGTACGAAGCGGCCGCTTCCGTCCAGTCGTTGGTGCGCATGCGCGAAGTACGAGATCCAAGAGCGATAATTACAGTGCACGATTTGGCCCAGCCAAAAGGATCCAGCCCATGTGGGAGTAATAATGGTGGCTGTCAACATATGTGCATCATCACGAGAACGGGAAATGGTAATTTGGGATACAGGTGAGTTGATAAGAGCGTTTGAATGAGTGATTATTTGGCAATTCTTGTGGGTAATGAAAATGAACTAGTTCGATTATCTGGAGTTAAATATTCGTTTTGGGAGATATAATATTGTTTTATTCCCGTTATTTTTTATTTTCAGATGTGCATGTTCAGTAGGTTGGAGATTAGCAACCGATGAGAGAAATTGTGATTTGGTAACAGAATTTTTGATGTACTCTCAACAAAGATTTATAAGGTACAAAAAAGTTGAATTTCAAACAAATATTTTATTTTATTCGTTTTTTTTTTTTAAGGGGACGGGTTCTAGAACCAGTGGCAGCTGGTTTCGCGGAAGCAATCCAACCAGTGGTGGCTCGTCGGGCCCGATTTGTCGGCTTAGATTTCGACGCTAGAGCACAGCATATTTACTACAGTGACGTACTTCAGGTAAAAATCTCAAAAAGAATCATCGAAATCCATCAAAACTAACATATTTTTAAAATTTAGGACGTGATTTATCGCATCCACCGAAACGCGTCACAGCGCGAGATCGTGCTCGCCTCTCAAAACGAAGGTGTCGAAGGACTGGCGGTCGATTGGGCCGCCCATAATTTATACTATATCGACAGCCGCAAGGGAACACTAAACGTGCTTAGTACTCGCAATGTTACCCACCGAAGGACGCTTTTAAGTCGCCTGAAGCGACCGAGGGCCGTTGTTGTGCATCCAAACAAAGGATTCTTATTCTACAGCGAATGGGACAGGCCGGCAAATATCAGTAGGGTGTACACGGATGGGGGCGGCTTGTTGGTGTTCCGAAATGTTACTTTGGGATGGCCCAATGGGCTGGCTATTGATTTCTCGGAGGATAGATTGTATTGGTGAGCTATTTAACGAAATAATTTTTTTTTTTTATAAAAGTTTGAATGTAGTTGTAACTCAACCTTAGGATACACAGCGTGTCTCGAAAAAATATAATTTCAAAAATACCATTTTAATAAATTGTTCCAAAATATTTTATATTAATATGTATGTGGTACACCAGGAAATATCTACGGGGTGATCATTGAAAGGCTTTTTAAATTTGTTGTTGTTGTAGGTGTGATGCGCTTTTGGATCATGTCCAGCATAGTAATTTGGATGGTACCGATATCAAAACTGTCAATTCTCGTTTAATAAGACACCCGTTCAGTATTGTGGTACATGGCGAATGGATGTATATAACAGATTGGCGTTTGGATGCCATTGTGAAGATGCACAAATTGACAGGTGACAGGGAGGAAACGTTAGTGCGCGAGCAACAGACAAATCGCTTATACGGAGTCAAGGTAAGAAAAAATACAAATATAAAAATTAACTTATAAAAAAAATATGCCAACTTTAAATTTAGATCTACTCAGAGACCGAGCAACCAATTTCCTCGACTCATCCCTGCTATAATGCCAACCCCTGTGACAAAATCTGCTTCGCCGTACCATCAAACATAACAAGCACCACATCATCCTCATCCACCACTATAACTCCCCCAAACCCCCATCTAACCGCCATATGCGCATGCCCGTACGGTGAACGATTACTGCCAGACGGACGCCACTGTGCGCCAGATCCAAGCGGCGAACCGCCAGTGCAGGCGTGCCCAAACGCTTGGGATTTCACGTGCGCGAATCAGAGGTGTATCCCCAAGAGCTGGCTCTGCGATGGAGATAACGACTGCTTGGATAACAGCGACGAAGAACAGAATTGCACTAGTTAGTTTCAAGTAACATTTATTGTGAAAAAGATCTAATTTTTGTACGAACAAAAAGATTTATAGGCAGCTTTATGCACAAAATATATCTCCTCTCTACATGAACATAGAACGATTGTATACAGGGTATTCAATTTAAATTTTTAACAATTTTTTCAGAGCCTACTTGCGGATCTAACGAATTTCAGTGTCGATCAGGCAGATGTATACCGAATACATTTAAATGTGACGCTGAAAATGATTGTGGTGATTACAGTGACGAAGCTGGCTGTGTCAATGTCACGTGTTCAACGACGCAGTTCCAATGCGATAACGGCCGATGTATACCGAGCACGTGGAAATGTGATTCGGAAAATGATTGTGGAGATAGCAGTGACGAAGTAAAAAAAAACTAATTTTAGTAAAAAATGTACATTTCGAAAATTATTACCCACAATAGTAAATTTCGAGTTTCGACACGATATAAAATTTTAAGAAATGCTCAAAATTCTCCCATTTTATTTAGAATCTCTAAAAAATAATGTTGATACAATTCTTCAAATCTAAATGTACAGGGTGATTCGTGTGCTGAGAAGACATGCGCCTATTACCAATTCACTTGTCCTCGGACTGGACATTGCATTCCGCAAAGTTGGGTGTGTGACGGGGATGACGATTGCTTTGATAAACAAGATGAACAGGACTGTCCACCAATAACTTGCTTGGCTAGTCAATTTAAATGTGCGGATTTAAGACAGTGCGTCCAAGAAACGTACAAATGCGACGGAATTCCAGATTGTAATGATGGTAGTGACGAGCTGGGATGCCGTAAGTAAAAGAACATTTCCTTCGAATAAATAAAAACGGGTTTAGCGATGCTTCTAAGTGAATTACGTGTGTGCTTTTCTTAGCAATGATCGCTCCAGATCAGTGCAATACTGAAAAACAGTTCCAATGTGTCGCGAGTGGTATTTGTATACCAAGAACATGGCACTGTGACGGAACTCCGGATTGCGATGACAAATCTGATGAACCCCCCACTTGTGGTCAGATTGATTGTGCTGCCAACTTCTTTAAATGCGCCAATTCACAATGCATATTCAAAGTAAGTCAAAAATAAATAGTTTTATATATGCAGAATTTAAATTTTGAGTCGATTTAAATCGAGGAAATCGCAAAGAATCGTGTTTTTTTTCGTCGCCTAAAAAATATATATTTGGCGAAGTGATGAGAAAAAAGGTCGAAAAGTCATTTGAAATAAAGGACGCGTTATTAAAAAAAATTCTCGCGTCTCCAGGCTTATGTATGTGACGGCCGAGATGATTGTGGTGATAACAGTGACGAGGGTGATTTACACGCTTGTGGGCGTCCACCGTTCCATTGCCCATCAGAGATGTGGCAATGTCCGGACGTTACTGAACGTTGCGTTAACCTAACGATAGTTTGTGATGGGAAACCCGATTGCCCTAATGGAGCTGATGAGGGCATTGGGTGTGATCTAGCTGAATGTGACCATCAGGGAGGATTGTGCAGTAATGGATGCAAACAAACACCAAATGTAAGACAATCTTTCAACTTTTCAAAAAAAAGATTTCGGCAATACAATTTATTATCAAATTTATTCAAGTTATATATTCTACGGGTTGTATTTGTTCGAACAAGGAGAATTTTTTTTATTACGATTACGGTGTTAAATAAATGTATAGAAATCACCCAAATATCATAGATTGAAAATTTTCTGTCATGCTGACATTTTGTTCAATTGTAAAGCAATCACGGTTAGTGGCAGAGGTATTTTAATTCGTTTTTATCTTGTGCTACTAAAGATGGAGGCATAGCCTTCAAAATGCACATCTACCAATTAAATACTTTGAGTATTTTTTTTTTAAGGGACCAATGTGCCTGTGTCCAAAAGGCGAAGTTCTAAACAAAAATATTAACATTGTTTGCGAGGACTTAAACGAGTGCGATCCACCCGGTTTATGTTCACAAGGTTGCGTTAACACAAAGGGTTCTTATTACTGTACATGTTCCCCTGGGTACACTTTAGAGCCTAATAAACACTCGTGCAAAGCATTCAGTAAGTTTCAACGTACTGAATATTTAATATTTTTGGATTAAACTTGATTTATGGGATTTTTTTTAGATCACAGCGCTGCGTTTTTGATTATTTCAAATAGGCATTCAATTTTGGTGGCTGATTTAAACGATCAAGGCTTAGAAAGAGTTCCAATTATTGTGGAAAATGTTGTGGCAACTGCTAGTAATATGCACAGTGGTACGATATTTTGGTCCGACATGAAACTTAAAAAGGTACTCACAAAAATACATATCGGTATATATATGACCCGACCTGATATATACAATTTAAAGTATTGATTCAATTAGTCGTAAATGCACGTATCCGTAATAATAAAAAGTTAAATAAATTCAATCATCCCAGCAATAAAAAAAAAACCGTTAAACTTAAAGAGAAAATTGTACAATTTAATATAAAAATTTTGAAGAAACAATTTTGCTAAACTAATTTTTCTCCGTGTATATTTATATTGTAGATACTTGCACAATTCTACTTATATTATATATTATTCTATAGATATCTCGATTAGATCGTGGTAGCGAACCAGTAGAAGTAATTAACACAGGACTGGACTTAGTGGAGGGTTTAGCGTATGACTGGGTGGGCAAAAATATTTATTGGCTTGACAGTAAACTAAACACCATCGAAGTGGCTAGAGAAAATGGAAGTGACAGAATTGTACTGGTGAAAGAAAATATCACGCAACCAAGAGGAATGTGTTTGGATCCAGCACCGGAGTATGAACTTTTCTATTAATTTTTAATATAAAAATTTAACTCATTTTTTTTTAACAGCGCTCGATGGTTATTTTGGACTGACTGGGGAGAAAATCCAAGAATAGAACGTGTTGGCATGGATGGCCAAAATCGTAGTACAATCATAAATACGAAAATCTATTGGCCCAATGGTTTGGCACTAGATACGGCAACACAACGTGTTTATTTTGCAGACAGTAAACTCGATTTCATCGATTTGTGCTATTATAATGGAACTGGTCGGCAACAAGTAATTTCATGTTAAATATAAAGTTTCTCAACAATACTCTGAAAATGTACCTAAAATTTCCAATTTCCGTTCTAGGTTGTAGCGGGAAGTCACTATCTCCTCCACCCCCACTCTTTAACCCTATTCGAAGACTCTCTCTATTGGACAGATCGACAACTAAACCGCGTACTATCCGCGCACAAGTTTAAGGGTAGCAATCAAACAGTGGTGTCACATCTAATATCCCAACCTCTTAGTATACACGTGCATCATCCAGCGTTGCAACCTGCCTACCCAAATCCTTGCCTCAAGGCAGAATGTAGTCATATATGTTTGCTATCGCCAGGGAGGAAGGAGGGATACACCTGCAAGTGTAAAGCTGGCTTTAGGTAAGAAAAGAGATTCGTTTTATTTAGAAGAGGGTAATTTGAAAATTGAATTTTAGACTTGTGGCTGGCAGTACTGGATTGTGCGCTGAAGAAGAACAACCTTTCTTGATGGTAATGAAAGGTTCGCAGATTGTGGACGTGCCTTTAGCTGAAGGAGGAACAAATGGTTTGCTGACTGCTGTCGTTGGGGTGGAACACGGTCTGGTTCTGGATTATGACAGAAAAGGTGAAACTTTATTCTGGATTGAAGGCACTAAAGAAGAAGACGATGAAAATGTAAGAAAACTCATAAAAATATATAGGATTTTTATTAGCAATTTTTTTTGCAGTGTACAATTTGGACAACCCCTTACGGTGGTGGAAATCGAACTCAGTTCCTATCTGCGGCCACTGGATTAGTTGGGGCAGCCAGTTCTATGGCTTTTGACTGGCTAGGCAGAAATCTATTCATCGGTAATAGAATAGCTGGCAATTTGGAAGTTATTAAAGTAGATGGAAAAATGAAATATCGCTCAGTGATCTTGGCAAATGATGGAAATAGAACTGGTGTAGCTATGCCAAAATCTTTGTGTGTTGACCCAAGTGAAGGAAAGTTGTACTGGACAGATGACGGAGGATATGGAGTCCCTCAAAAAGTAAGCTATTTTAGCGAAATAATGAAATAACTGCCCCATAAATGATATAACAATAAATTTGTGCTTTGTAAGGTGTTTATAATAAACCTCAATCATAGTAAAGAACATTAACCAGAAATCAACCTCAAGTCGAAATAAATATAACCATTTATCTTCTAATTTCCAAAAATTGTCTTCCAAATTCCAATATCATTGCATTCATATTCCTTACTATTTCAGGTTGCTCGAGTAAACATGGATGGGACTAACTCGTTAATTCTAGCTGATGACGTGTCTCGACCAAGCGCAATCTGCCTCGATTTAGAACGCAAAGTAATCTATTTTAGTACCCAATTTCCCCCCCTAGTAATATCTATGAATACGGATGGTACCAATAGAAGAAATTTGCTAACAGAAAGTAACGATATACGATATCCAAAGGCACTAGCCGTGTTCGAAAGCAGATTATATTATTTAGACCCGCGATATGAGAAACTTGTTGTGGTTGATTTACCGGAAGGAAATCGACCGAGAGAAATTTTGAAGAACGAAGGAGAATTGAAAACATTTACTGTGTTTAGGAAGAGACAACAGGTCAGTAGTAATAAATTAAGAATTTTAGACGTTTAGTTTAATTGATACGTATTCATTCATTAGGTGGAGCATCCATGTTTATTTAAAAATGGCGGATGTGAACAACTGTGTTTACCTGCTGAGGGTAGAACAAGAGTTTGCGCCTGCGGCGTAGGTTATAGAAAAGAAAATGAGATCAGCTGTTCGCCACATAAAACGTTTGCCGGTAAAATAAAATAATTCCAAAATATTTACAGCAAATTTAATTCGAATGATTATTTTCTTGACCAAAAAATATCTTCAAATATTTCTATTCGAAGCTATTAATGTAAATATTTTCTTCCAGTTGTTAATCAACTCGACATGACTCGCGCATACTCTCTAAAAGATTCCTCTGAAGCTATGCTACCAATTACGGGTCCAGGTCATCACATCCTCCACGTGGACATCCACGTATCAGAGTCTTGGATCTACTGGGTCGAGTTTAACCGAGGACCATGGAACGGCATATTCCGAATCCGTCCGAACGGCACCGAACTGCAACCTGTGGTATACTCGGGCGTAGGGAGCAACGGGATTCGAGGCATCGCCATCGACTGGGTGGCTGGGAACATGTATTTCACCAACGTCTTCCCCCACGAGAATTACCTGGAGGTCGCGTGGCTAGACGGACGTAACCGTAAAGTGCTTATAAAGACAACTACGGACTCGCCTAGAGAGTTGGCTGTTAATCCGCTGAAGCGACTTTTGTATTGGATCGATTATGGACAGTACCCGAGAATTGGCAAGTGTCATCTGGATGGAAGTAACTGGACGCCAATTGTTACGTCTGGAGTTAGTAATCCCAGAGATTTGACTGTGGATATGTTGACCCATGACGTGTTTTGGGTCGATAATAAGTTGGATACAATTCAGAAGGTGTCTTTTAGTGGTGGAAATAGACAAATTGTTAGGAGGAACTTGCCTAATCCAATGGGTGTTGCTGTACATATGGGAGATGTTTATTGGGTCGACAGAAACTTACAAGTGAGCTCAAGAAAACCATATAATACAATCATTTTATTTATATTTTTTGAAATCGTTTTAGACTGTCTTTAGAGCGTCGAAACTTCCAGACAACACCTCTCTTCCTCAAAGTGTTCGAACTAATCTAGATAAGTTACGCGACATTGCCATTTTCGACGTTAGCAATCAACCTGCGGATGAACACAATCCTTGCGTTAAACTAGGAAATGGACAATGCGAACAGCTTTGTTTTGCGTTTCCACAAGATGTAGCCTCGGCGAGTAGAACTAGTTATAAATGTGATTGCGCTACCGGCAAACTATCTTCGGGAGGTAAGAAAATGGTTGGCGAATAAAAAAAGGAATTTCTCTCATAAAAATAGAAGTGGCATTTTTGAGTGTGCAAAGTTATATTTGAAAGAATTGACCAGCACCAATTTTTTCGATTTTATTCGAAAATATTTATACTAATTAATATGAATAATAAATTCATCACTCCAAAAGATACAATTCGATTTTCAGGTCGTAAATGCGAGTTCGTAGATGAATACTTAGTATTCTCGACGCGTACTGAAGTTAGGGCCGTGGCTTTAGATCCTCAGTCAACTAGTGTACCATTCGCGCCGGTAGGTAACTTAACTAACGTTGTGGGTATTGATTTCGATCATGCCGATGGCCGGTTAATATTCACCCAAATACGCCCATGGGCGCGAATTGCTTCCATGCCCGCTAACAATCCAAATGCAGCTAGTGCAAGCAATATTATATCCAAGGTAAAGAACGAAGAAGCTATTTAGTATCTAAATTCGATAATTCAACGCTTGAATTTTTTAGGGTATAAATCCCGAAGGAATAGCTTATGACTGGACTCAACGCAAGATTTACTGGACGGATTCATCGAATCACAGCATTTACGCAATGAATTTGGATGGTTCTGAGTTGGTCATGATAGCGAGAGTGGAAAGACCTAGGGCTATCGTGATTGACCCGTGCAATGGAACGTTATTCTTTACAGATTGGGGTAAATTTGGCACCAGTGGTAAGTTATAAACCACCACTTTGACTATCTGCCATAAACTCATCTGCCGTAATACTTATTGCAAAAAGCTACAAAGAAAACTAAATATCGCTATAAAATCAATTTTCAAACTACACTGGAACACCAGTACTTCCAAATTATACAATATTTGCTACTTTTCAGGAAAGATTGTCCGAACAACGATGGCGGGTTCATTGCGGAAAGTAATCGTTGACAAAGATTTGGCTCAACCATCCGGATTGGCTATTGATTACGACGAACAGCGCCTCTACTGGACCGACGCGGTACGTGAAAAAATCGAACGCAGCGACCTCAATGGTATGGGAAGAGAAGTATTAGTTGCCGCTACGATTTACCCATTTTCCATTACTGTTCATGGACGGTATATATATTGGACCGATTTACAACTTAGAGGCGTCTACCGAGCGGAAAAACACACAGGCGCCAATATGGTTGAAATGGTTAAACGACTAGAAGACAGTCCTAGAGATATCCAAGTAAATATTCGTTGAATACCTGCGATAAACAGGTTTTTTTTAAATTTATAATTAACAAAAAGGTGTTTTCTGCATCGCGACAACAATGCACCGCAAATCCCTGTCGAATTAATAACGGTGGGTGCGCCCATTCATGTCACCCAGCTCCTAATGGCACCGCAGAATGTCGATGCGACGATGCCACGACAAAACTAGTTAACGAAGGACGAATGTGTGTCGCCAAGAACTTAACATGTGATTCTAGTAAATTCTATTGCGCTAATGGCAAATGTATTAGCAGAATGTGGGCGTGCGATGGAGAAGATGATTGCGGAGATGGAACTGACGAAGAAACTAACTATTGCGGTAAGTGGTACAGAGATAGGACGAAGATTTGAAATGGTTTACTTGTGTACATAAAAATATCTCGAAGTATAAAAAAGTATAAAGACACCTTAAGTTTAAATTAATCACTACGTATCTAGTATTTGTGTGAAGATGAAGATGTTAGTGAAGATGAGAGTTAAGCTTTCAAAATGCGCATTCGGGTTTATAAACGTGTATTTTGTGTAGCTTTCCATTCTTGTTCACCGAATGAGTTCCGCTGCGCCAACGGTCGTTGTATTTTTAAATCGTGGAAATGTGATCACGAAAATGATTGCAAAGACAGTTCAGATGAACTGGGTTGTACCTATCCACCTTGCGCCGCAGGCGAATTTACTTGCGCTAACCACAGGTGTATACCAATGTCGCAAGTTTGCAATGGCGTGAATGATTGTAAAGATAACGTCACATCGGATGAAACACATGACAGGTAAACGACAAGAGAATAGATTATGGTTTCGTAGTTTGAAGACTTTCTAGAATTGAATGAATATTTTAAAGAAGTAGTTTAGTTTCCAAGTGTCTATGAATGAATGGATTTTTATAAAAATGTTTTAGATGTGGAAATAATGTGACATGCCCGGCAAATCATCTAAAATGCGAGAAAACGAATATTTGCGTGGAGCCTTATTGGTTATGTGATGGTGACAACGATTGTGGTGACAATAGTGACGAAGACCCTCTACATTGTGCTGGAAGGACTTGCCCTCAAAATAGTTTCAGGTGTGTTTAAAATGCTATATATTTCATAATTGTTTGAAGTGAGTTTCTTAAAGTCAAGTTTTTTATATTAACGACTTCAATGTAATAAAAATTATTCATTTATCTATTAATAAAACATCTAAGCATTAAACTTTTAGTTCCTCATCTAGAATTCTAATACAGAATTGTAACGATCGCATTATTACATATCAACTCTTGCGCATTTTAAATATTCCCAGTTAGTTTTTGTAACTGCGATACAAAGTAAAGCCGTTTTCACTTAACATGCCAAACGGTGTAAATAGTAACATAGCCATTTAGATAGAAAAGAAACAAAATATTATACAGGAATTCGTTTACAAACAATATACGAAAATACAATTCTTATAAAAATATCACTCACCCATATATTTCTCTCGATTGCGTTTAGTTGCTTTGGAGGAATGAAACTCTTCATTGAGGTTAGATTCTTAGAAGGCACGAGCAGACACTTTTTAACACTTTCGCTTACACAGAGAAACTTTTGCAATCATTCAATATTTATACACACTATTAATTAATCTCATCCTCACCGATATTTATCATTTCCCACTTTTTATTGTTTATTTTTATATAAAAAACTTGTTAACTATTCGTATGCTTGTTGTTTGTAATAGCTGGCATCGTGCCATTGCTGCCAACATATAATTATGACTTCCTGCAAATAGGCATATAAATTCCGATTATTCGCGATTTTGATCAAATTTCGATTTAAAAACACGGATGTTACTTAAAATTTCAGTCACTTTATGCCCTTATTCAATTTGTACACTATTTCCTGTTTATGTCCAATTCATTTGAACATATTTTCCACTTTCTTGATAAAAAATTTCAATGCAAAAACTATATATATATATATATGTTGGTATATTGAAATATAAACGATTTTGCAAACAATACGATTTTCCAAATGCGATTTTCAGTAGCTATCTTTCGCAAACATCACTAAGGACCGTTGAGCATCACTTCCCGATTTAAAACGCAACTTTTAAAGCAATTAATCAATTTATTTAAAGTAACTGATATGACAAAGCGTAACGTACTACCCCAAGCCACATCACCTGATGAATGGACAGGCTGTCGATTGTTTACCTAAGTAATACCGTTCAAACGGATGCTACGTTGCCGTATATTAATATTATGTACAATTTGATTGCAATTAATAAAAATGTAATAAATTCTTTAAGAATTCTAATTAGACAAAATAAAATATAGTCATAATCAAAATAAAAGTCGCAAAGCATGATCAAAGATTATGCAATATGAGCGTAATTTTGATATTAGCTTGGCCTTCGGACCATTAAGAATTAACTTATTTTAAGAAAAAGAAATGTCGTTGAGAATACGACCTCCTAGTTCATCAAAATTATCCAAAAATTATCGGAAAAGAGCAGAGGTATATACCTGTCGATTTTCATCAAAATTACATTTCCCATTAGAAAATGTCCCATTCAATCATTTTTTCACGTTTAATAAAAATTTATAATCTTAGCATGGACAGTCCATATAAAAATGTTTCTAAATGCCGACTTTGAAATTGAACACGCAATTAACATCGCGTATTAATTTACAGTTGCTGATCGTGTTGGTATCGCCATCTACATATTTTAATATTAGATGTGTGTGCGACAACGACGATAAACACACACACAGATTACACACTATTTATTCTCGACGAACAGGGCGAGGAATTCAAGTCTAACTACATGGTTACGTGAATGCAATCCCATCTTTGCACATGCTATTTTATATGGGCAGTTTCAATGGCACCCTGAACGATAAGTTGAAGTGAAGAATATAAACTCGAAAAAGTTGATTGCGTTGGTTGAAGCGGGACTTTCGCCGTTTTCTGAGAAAGTTCTCGCTCTAATAGAGTATTCGTTATCAAGAAACGCGTTTTTATTATCCGAATTTTATCTATACACTAGTACACCTACTGCCAAGAATATGGCAAATCAGACATAAATGCATAGTTTAATAAAAACTAAAAAAAGAAAATACAATTATTGACCGATTGTTTGATGATGCTATTGCGTATTTATTTTGTAATTTATAAATCCAACATTATTTGCTATAAAATATTTGACAAAAATCAAAATAAAATAGTTAAAAAATTTAAATATAAGAAATGTATGTAAAAAATAATTATATATATATATATATATATATATATATATAGCATCGCCAGGTCTCGCCTAGAATAATTTTAAGTCAGACACTTTAAGCCACAATTATTGACTATTTCTTTGACTCGATTGTACGTGACAAATAGCCGCTATGTCTATATATACAAGTCTATATGAATGTAGAGGAAAACTAGTCATTCTTAATTTTCAATTTCCGACCAATTTAGCAAATACACTTAAATTTTGAACAAAATGGGCAAAAATAGACATAATCGCTTTAATATAACACCAAAATCATTGAAATCTGTCGAGCCGTTCCGCAGAATTTTTTTTATTCGGGTAAATGGTAAACTTTTGTAGTAAGCATGGAAATAATGATTTTTATCTTTAAGCGGGACAAATTACCGAAAATCGGGATTGTCCCGCTAAAAGCGGGAAGTATGGTCACTTTACTTATTCATGTTATTAATTTTATCCCAATAAAATTTTATATAAAATAAAATAAGCAAAAATCTGTTAGGTAAGGTGTTCATCACCGGTGCACCGGTTTACCGGAACCATTCCCAGCACTATTAATCTCTATGTATATTTTGCCCAAAAATTTGAACTTTTGAATTATTGAATGTTATAAAACCGTTAAAAAGATGAAAATTATTAAACTTATCTAGAATTTCAAAGAAATACTTCGTTATTAACTATTTGAGCTAGTGCAAATTATGCAAATTAAAAAACTGCAAATTATGAGACTGAATGAAACATCGCTACTTTATATTATATTTACATTATAGATGAACTCGGCCTTTCGATCTGCACAAACACTTATAGATATAGTATAGAATATCACCCAAATACCGTAACTTAATGCATCATGTAGCTAGATGTACATTTCGAAGGCTATGCCCCCATCTTCAGTAGCACAAAATAAAAATAAAAATAGTATATCAATCACGATTCGTGACAGAGGTATTTTATTTAGTTTTTATCTCGTGCTACTGACGATGGGGGCATAGCCTTCGAAATGTGCATGTAGCTACTCAATGCTTCAAGTTACGGTATTTGGGTGATATTCTATACTATTATTTAACACCGTAGTGATAAAAAAAAAAAACTTATAGATATATCAAAACATGGTTTTTATAATAAGAATTTAAAAAAATCTCACGTTTAATTGATAGATGTCCGAGTCACCGATGCGTCCCAGCCACCTGGTACTGTGACGGGGATGACGACTGTGGGGATGGCGCTGACGAACCCCCAGAGTACTGCCGAAGCGAGGGTCGTACCTGCTTTGGCGACTTATTTACCTGCGATAATGGCAATTGTGTCCCGAGAATTTATATATGCGATGGTGACAACGACTGCCTTGATAACAGGTAATAAAAAGCCTTTTTCAATAATCTAGCAATGAAAATTATAAACTAGGCCTGCGGTCTCGCAAATTTATTCTCAAAAATCAAATTTACAATACCTAAATGCAATACTGAATAGTTGAAATTTATATTAATGTTTAACAGAAATTATAGCGCAGTTTTGCAATTAAAACTTTTAAGATACTCGATCTATGGCTGCATAAATATTTAAATAGTAGAATAATAATATAAAAAAACACAAAGTTTTGTTTTTTACTGGAAGGATTAGCCGGAAATTATCTTTAGATTTAAGATGATTTCCGTTGCCCGGGGGACGCCCGAATATTATACAGGATCAACTGTATAACATTCTTCGGGGAGGCTCCTTCCTCGCCCCCCAACAGCTTTTTTTTATTAATATCTCATATATAAGAAATTTACAGTCACAAATAATAATAACATTCAATACAAATTATTTAATTGCGAAATCTCTCAATCAACCTAATCAATATACCCGTCCAGCGATGAGGATGCCCGCCATCAATGCACAACGCGCCAATGCGACGCAGCAACCGAATTCACCTGTCAGGCGAATAAGGCCTGGGGCAGAGCCCAATGTATCCCCCGCAAGTGGCTCTGCGATGGTGATCCGGACTGTGTGGACGGCGCCGACGAAAACACCACGTTGCACTCTTGCCCAAAACCACCCCCCTGCTCGCCGGACCAATTCGCCTGCGCGAACGGAAGGTGCATCAACAGGGGATGGTTGTGCGATCATGATAATGATTGCGGCGATGGCACGGACGAGGGCAAAGAGTGTAATGGACAGTACAAGACCTGCAGCTCCGGAGAGTTTGCATGCCAGAACTTTAAATGCGTTAGAGGACAGTATAGGTGCGATGGGGAGGACGATTGTGGCGATGGTAGCGACGAAGTTGGTTGTGGTAAGTGTAAGAAGATGCGTGGATTGTGCGGAACTTGTATGTTTTTAATTCAGCAAAGGACAACAGTACGTGTACTTCTACGCAATTTGCTTGCGCGAATGGACAATGTATCGATGCTCAGTTAGTATGTAATAAAGTGGCAGATTGTACGGATGAATCTGATGAACCATTACATTGTAACGTCGATGAATGCGCCAAAGTGGAGGTGCATCAATGTGGCCACAAATGTGTGGACACACCGACAAGTTATCATTGCGAATGCAATAAAGGATACAAGTACGTTAAAAAAAATGGTTTGAACATGATTGGTTTATCAAATGTTAAATAGTTGTTTTTTTACATATGTAATAATTTCATCCTATTGTTGATTTCTATAGACTTTTGGATGATGGCAAAGCCTGCGCAGACATCGACGAATGCGTCGAGACGCCTGGCGTCTGTTCGCAATTGTGCGCTAACACCCCAGGTGGCTATTATTGCAAGTGTAACGATCGTTACTATGAAAGACAACCCGATGAACATACTTGCAAGAGAAAAAATCAAATCACTCCATGGTTGATATTTACCAATAAAGTAATTGCGCAAATATACTAGCACTAGAATGTTACCTTAATGAAATTATATTCTTACTTTAATCCATTTAAAGGCAATATAACTTCCATTAATCGCTATTACCAGAATTCCCTTTCTTTTTACATCTTCAGTACTACGTGCGCAACATGTCCGTGGACGCCCACGAGTATCACCTCATCCACCAAGACCTAATGAACGCCGTGGCAGTTGATTTCGACTATCGCGACCAATATCTGTACTTCTGCGACGTGACCGCCAAGACGATCTTCCGCAGTAAAATTCCATCAGATGCCAGTGCAGCAATGGTCGGGACGGTCGAGAAGGAACCTGTAATCAGACACGATTCTCACGGCCTGGAAGGAATCGCTGTAGACTGGGTGGGCAGAAAGTTGTACTGGCTGGATAGACACAGTAAGAACTTGGATGTGTCCGAACTGGATGGGACGAGGAGAAAGACCTTAAAGACGGGCATTGCGGATCCGCGAGCGTTAGCGATACATCCAGGGGTGGGGTATATGTATTTTACGTCGTGGCATTTGCAAGCGTTTATTGGTGCGTTGAAACAATTGAAATGATTTAATTATTAAGATTATAATCGATGGTCTTTATTTATAAGCTTTTATTGAAATTCACTTCTTAGTTGGGGTGAAATTTTGTAAGCTAATTTTGACTCACATCAACACATCCGATCGACTTAAAACTTTATACACATGTAGCTCCGATGACAATACAATATTTTCATAAAAGTCGGATTACATAAAGGTTATAAAAAAATTGGTGTAACTTTTCTCTAATTTCCATTGTTAGTTAGGGTGAAATCTTGTAAGCTAATTTTGACCCTCTGACACACGTTGCTTAATCTCGACAAGTTTTTAATCAATCAATCACTGTCAATCGTTCAATCGATCATTAAATTATTTAAATTATCGTTTAAGGCAGTCATATAGACTGGTATTAAAATAATTTTTTCCTTTTTAGTAAAATTTAATAAAAAGCTTATTTAGAAAAAAATTTTACTATTATTATTTTCTGCATACCATTAGCAGCTCGATCTAAATTTTGCTCCATATTTTTCATATTTTAGGCAAACTGGGTATGGATGGCAGTAACTTCACGCGAATCCTCGACTGGACCAATGACATCGCTTGGCCGAACGCCCTCACTATCGACTATTTCACGGATAAGTTGTACTTTGCTGACGCTCATTTGGATTATATCGCCTTTACGGATCTGGAGGGTCGACACAGACACGTGGTACTATCTGGCAACACAGTTCCTCATGTATTCGCCTTGTCGTTATTCGATGATTATGTGTACTTTACCGACTGGAACTTGAAAGCAATCAGCAGAGCGAATAAATTCACTGGGAAAGGATTACAGGTACGATATTTTTTTTATCTCAGTTCGAAACTTAATAAAAAGTTGATATCTTGCAATAGTTTTAACTGCACATTTTTTAAATTGCGAGATGGGTTTATATTAAAATATTCGTTTCTTTAGGTCTTGAGGAATACAACACATAGGCCGTATGACATCCATATTTACCACACCTTAAGACAATTGGAATATACAAACCCTTGCGGAACAAATAATGGTGGATGCAGTCATTTATGTTTGATTAAACCGGCTGATGGTGACGGAGCTGAAGACAGAGGATATGGCGAAGAGTTGGCGACAGGGTTAGTAATGTATAATTTCTTTTTCATATCGATTTTAATTCGTTTTCCATCAAATCAATGTCTCATCGTTGGCTGATGTTCTGATGATCGTTGGTAATTATCTCTTCCCCCACTCAGCTACACTTGCGCATGCCCGAACCAGTTCTACCTCTCCCCAGCGGACAACCGCACTTGTATAGCGAACTGCACAACGGGGCAGTGGCGTTGCACCGGGACGGATGAAAAATGCATTCCTTGGTTTTGGCGTTGCGATGGTGAAAAAGACTGCAGAGATGGAAGTGACGAACCGTCCTCTTGCGCGCCGCGACAATGTCGCGCTGGTATGTTCCAATGTGCGAACGGTAACTGCACACCATCAGCTACGATCTGCGATGGAACGGACGATTGCGGCGACGGAAGCGACGAAGGGAATTGCAACGAACCGTGCCCTGAATTGGAGTTTAAATGCAAAGGGAATGGACGATGTGTGCTGGATAGTTGGAGATGTGACGGAGATGCTGATTGCAAAGTGAGTAGATAATACAGAAAATACCGAGTTTTACGCAAAATACGTTTGAGTGATCAATTTACTTCATAGGACGGTTCCGATGAAGACCCGGCGATTTGTCACCATCGCCAGTGCGACCCTGCGTCAGAATTCCAGTGCCGTAACGGTCGCTGTATTCCCTTGCTGTGGCAATGCGATTTTGACAATGATTGCGGCGACGATAGTGACGAACCCGCTTATCTCTGCAGACAGAGGAACTGCACAACGGGATGGCAACGCTGCCCGGGCAGGGCGAACTACAGATGCATACCTAGGTGGCTGTTTTGCGATGGAAAAGACGATTGTAGGGACGGTAGCGATGAACTTAAAGAAAATTGCCCCGTTTGTGATCCGGAACGGGACTTTAGATGTGGAAATAATAGGTAAATAACGTGCGATGTGTTGGTCAGTTGATTTTTTGCACGTGTTGCATAAAATCATTTTTTTACAATGCCATTTTTAGATGTGTACCTCTCCAATGGCGTTGTGACTTTGCCGATGATTGCGGGGACGGTTCCGATGAAACGGAAGCACTATGCGGTTCCACTGGTTATCGTCAATGCTCAGAGAGCGAATTCCGTTGCAGGAATGGCAAATGCATCAGTCGTCGATGGCGCTGTGATCACGAAGACGATTGCGGGGATAATAGCGATGAATTGGGCTGTAACGGTTTTCAATGTGCTAATGGGACGTTCCAATGCGCATCTGGTAACATATCCCGCAACATTTTTATAGACGGAACAATTAATAAAAAAATCCTTTTAAAGGCCATTGCATCGCTTCATACTTCCGCTGTGATGGTGACCGCGATTGCCGTGATCTTAGTGACGAGATGAATTGTCCTCCGCGATTCCCGGGTGGAAAATACTGTCCCGAATCACGCTTCCAATGTGCCAATCATCTGTGCGTTAGTCCTGCTGACTTGTGCGATGGCGCAGACGATTGTGGAGATGGTAGCGATGAAGCGCAGGACCTTTGTGCCAAACATGAATGTGATAGCAGCAGAAGATTCCGTTGTGGAAATAATCGGTTAGTGACAATTTTTCATTTTTGCATGTAATATTAAAAATTGAAATATATTTCTCTGTGTTAGATGTGTACCAAGGTATCAACTATGTGATGGTGTAGACAATTGCGGAGATGGAACCGATGAGAATAATATGACTTTATGTGGAGGACTCGATGGCAATGGACAAAGATCGAAGCCATGTGATGTATTTAGAGGTAAAGAAAACCATTAAATGTAAAATTGAACGTATCTTAAGGATTAATATTTGAGCTTTCAAGTCTTTCGCGTCTATACAATCGATTATAATGTATTTTCGCACAGAATATCAATGCGCGAACAAACGTTGCGTGGACAAAGGACAAGTGTGCGATTTTGCAGACGATTGCGGTGATAGCTCTGATGAACTCGGCTGTCACCACAATAATGTTTGCGTGGACGGAGGACGCGGAGGATGCCAACATCGCTGCATGAACCTAACCGATGGTGGCTATATATGCGCCTGCAATGATGGCTATATAATCAGTCAAACAAATAGGAAGTTATGCGAAGACGTCGATGAATGTGCCACAGGTACACTTTACGAAACAAAAAATTGAATTTCTCTTTTATGTTAAATTTTGAGGATTACTTACTGTTTAGGAACGCATCAATGTTCCCATCTATGCACAAATCTTAACGGGACTTACTCGTGTTCCTGTCGAGCCGGTTTTCATTTATCCAGCGATTCCAGTGGAATCTGCAAGGCGGTACCGCCAACATCTTCCAGCATAAATGGTCCAATGCCCCTGCAACTTCTTTACGCCAACGGACCTGAAATTAGAGCATACAGATTAGCAGATAGAGATGAACTAATCGATATTATTAGCGAGGAGAAGAGGATAGAAGCTTTAGACTACGATCCAGTACAAGAAATGGTCTTCTGGGCAGATAGTTACGACAGAGGTATCAGAAGAACATACATGGTTGGAGCTAGAGAAGGTGAAGTGCAAGCTGGTTATGCTCAGGTGAGATTCTAAATGAACCTGCACTAAGATAATTTAATTTTAATTTCAATTACCTTTTCTAGGATTTGGACATCAAAGGTGGCGCAAAACCAACTTCGCTCAGCATCGACTGGCTGTCCAGCAATCTCTACTACACCTTAGCCTCACCATCTGGTTCTAAACCTAAAGGTCGTCTTTTAGTCTCGAAGACGGATGGCAGGTATCGCCGTAGTTTGGTGACAGTTGGTTTGGAATCTCCGACAGCTATAGCTTTGGATCCTGGACATGGGCGCATGTTCTGGGCAGATGCGGGCAGTGCACCAAAGATCGAAGTGTCTTGGATGGATGGTAGTAAGCGCAGACCGCTGGTCGTGGAAAATGTGCGGCATCCAGCTGGTTTGGTCGTCGATGGTGGAAGTGGATCGTTCGATCTTTACTGGGTTGATAGTAAACTGAATACAGTCGAGATGATTCGACCAGATGGTAAGTCACACTTTTAAAACTTATGAGTATTTCGCATGCAATGTCTCATTATACACTTTTAGTCAGTACTATATCTAATTCAATTTTTATCAGGTTCTGGACGCAAAGTAATAACACGCGGTGCAAATCTGCGCCATCCAGTCTCGCTAGACGTCTTTGAATCCAGTTTGTACTGGATAACTCGCGATACTGGTGAATTAGTGCGCCAGGACAAATTTGGCCGAGGTGTTCCTGTTGTTCTACAGCGAGATTTGGTTAATCCGAGCGCAGTGCGAGTTGTGCACCCTTTGCGATATAACACGAGCCTTGTTAACGCATGTGCAAACTCAGGTTGTAGCCACCTGTGCTTACTTGTACCTGGCGGATACAGATGCGCGTGTCCAGATGGAAATGTCGCTGGAGGGGGAAATAGTGCTAGTAATCCACTACCGCATAGGTAACAAATTTGACTATTTTAAGAACATATTATTACTTCATTAAATTTCGAGTTTTTACCATAACTGTATTTTTTTTTGTAGAATTAAGTCCGAGATCATCTGTGATTCCCCATCTGTTCCCCCACGTCCCGAGCCGCGTGTCTGCCCTTGTAGGAACGGAGGAATTTGTAGGGTTAGCCTATCCGACAGCAGCCAACTAGAATGCGATTGTCCACCGGAAGTTAAGGGCTCCAGATGCGAAGAGTCTTCTGGTGGCGGTAATAGAGGCGGTGCAGGTGGTGGATCTGGTGGCAGAGATGCCGTATCAGCTGTTATAGTACCCATCGTGGTAGTACTGTGCGTACTAGCTGCTGCTACGGGTGTTTGGTTCTTCCTCCGAAAAAGACCATTGTAAGTTTATTTATTGCATTAATTTCTATCGCAGTATTTATTAAACAATTGGTACTAATTTATTGAAATCTCAAAGTGGCAAAGGTACTGGTTTGACTGGGTTAGCTCATACGCAATCAGTTTCGTTCCGGCAAGGTACAAACGTTGAGTTTGGTCCAAATACTTTTTCGGGAGCGGAAAGAGGTGGGGGCCGAGGTGGTACCGACCCGATGGACGTCGCCTATAGTTTGGACCCAATCAGTAGCAAGAGTAGGGACTTCCACAATCCAATGTATGATGCTGTACAACAACAAGCTGTCAGCGGCTTAGATGGTGTACCACCAGCTAATGGTAGTTCTGGCGTAGGGGTATACGAGGCAAGTAATTTTTTCGAAAGCCTCTCATTTTTTTTTGCATATAAATATGTACCTTAAATTTATAATTGATTTTTTCATGAAGTACCACAAGGTATACTACCACACCCACTGCGCTTTAATATATACGCAACTGCTTTTATACAAATAAAATATAAAACGCTTCTAGAGACCAATTTCCACATCGAAGCATATGTATATGTTTTTACACTTTTCCTGGACGGCGTGGCTAGTACATTGCATTTTATTTATAACACGATTGCCATCTTCAGGTGCCTCTTGACGTGAAGAAAGCCAACGACACGTTTACGGAGCCGGTGGGCTCCATTCTAGCGACGATAGCGCCGTCTAGTGTTGTCACGCAGCAGTCGCGTGGCAATATGAGGCAAAGGGAATTAGCTCCAGCGAGCTCCGATACTGGCAAGGATACGCAGCAGCTCGTAGTCGAGGACGAAGAGGATTGCTGATATAACATTTATAACGGCAATAGATGTGGGTTAAGTCGATACGGTGATGAGATACAGCAACGGTTCTGATCTGAGCTGTTGGTGAACAATTAATCGATGATTAGTGAATCGTTCAGAACTGTTATTAAAGTGATTACTAAGAATGAAAGAACTATAACATAATGGGTTTGATAGTTTGTTTTTAGATTTGGAGATTTTAAATTGCTTGCATATTTCTGTGCTGTTTTTTTTTTCAAATTAAATGCTGTCTTTACATTCTTCAATTGTTCAGTTGTACATTCTTCAATTTTTAATATATCTTACAGCTTGTGACGAATGGTGCAAATGTAAAATATCAGTTGAAATTAACAATATTTAAACTAGTTATATATAAAAAAATTGTTAGACAAAGCAGAGTATTTTTGTATTTCGGGGTTTTAGGTATCGAACAATCGTATAATTTATATCTATTATCTTGTGTAGGAATCAATTTTAAATAACTGTTGCTAATTTTCGACATATTCCAGTATTATTTCATCAATATAGTGCCATTTTTATTATTTCGTTTAATCAGAAAAATGAGATTTGGTTCGTTGAACATTTTTCATACCTTGACAAAGCATGACTTTATGATGAATTTAAATACAACGTAAGTGGTTAAATGGCAACAGTGCATTTTGATTCTTAATGAAATCTTATTAAGGCAACGTGAAAATCTGCGAAGAAGGACCTTCCAATATATTGTATAGGATTTTTGTAAATAAATATTGATAGTTAGGTAGAGTGTAACATACTATTATTATAAAAAAAAAATTGTCACTAAATATTTATTTGGCAGTTTAACTGCTATGCAAATGTAGTACTGAACTGGGAGTTGTCAATTGATGCGAGAAATGCGTATTTAAAATGAAAATATTTATTATAAAAACCTTTACGCTGTTTTAGCGTTTCACTTTTAAAGCGTTAATTTGTTAGTTTTAAAATGTGTTTTTGAGTTGACAACCTTCTCCTAAGGGTACTATTTGCTGTACTTCCTTTAAATTACATTCCAGATAAAATCTCCACGAAGACACCGTCCAATTTTGAGAATTCTGATAAAAATATCATCTTCTTAAACTTTACTATCTTTTTGTATAAATTTTATTGAATTGTTGTTTTATTATTAATTTTATATATTGTATTGTAGTATATTGATAGTTTTCCAAATAATAAATTGTATAAATTACGTAAAAACATACATTTCAATATTTTATATTTCCTACGAAACGATTTTAAATGCAAGAAAACTTGATCAGTCTGACAAATATAATGGTTCATGGGATTAATCGTTAACATAGCAAATATTCGTTGTACTTATGTCGCATTTTGGTCACGCCTGCGAGTGGAAGATTGATTTTCCATTCACATTATATAAGCGTACATTACATTTTCATATTCATGAAATGGATTAGTTTTAAAATTATCTGTAAATTAAATAAATTCTCAAAGAGAAAATTGTTAATTATATTAGAGCCAAATCTGGGAACAAAATGTACATTTCCAATTTAAATGATATTTCATAGCAAATAAAACAAAGCGTTTTTTAAATTGCATCATTATTTATCCAGTAGTAACATTTTTACTAATTCTGCAAACGCTGTGCTAATTCGAAGAGGGATAATTGAGGTTTGCTAAATTTATCTGACATCAAAACGTCTTGCTAATTATGAATTCTGGATTCAAATCCTATTAGAAAAAATCATATTCTTCGAAAGTTGAAAATTAAAAAAAAATCAGGTCACATCGGACCATACGTCTACCTCACTATAGAATTATAGTACTCTTTTTTACATACCTTTAAAAAAACTTACCATCAAACATTTCACTCACAACAGAAAGCAAAATTGTCACAAAATTATTGGAATTGCAATATAAATGGATTCGAGAAACATTTTATTCTTCACTAGTTTCACTTAAAACTATAATAATCTACTTCAAATGTAGTGCTCTAATATTAATTCGCATAATACTAGTACAAAAAAGTATAATCTAGCCAGTTTTCAGTTGAAGAGATGAATTGAATCAATGAAAATGGTTGTTTATAAGAAATTGTTTTACAAAAACAACGTCATACGTCTATTGCCATATTTTTTTTAATGAAATTCGTATTAATCAAGAAAAACTTCGACGGCGAAATTGCTAAATTTCCAATCCAATCAATGTCATATATAACAATTTTGTTCTATGAAGCAATTGAAATGCATGGACCCAAATCAGACTTTGGACCGTTTCTTGGCAATAGCATCTTCCACAGCTTTCAGCTGCTTCAGCAATTCCTCCCTTCTCGAGGAACTGCCTTTCTTTTTCGCATCTGGGCCTGCTCCAGCTGCCCCCGCACCCCCAGTGGGTGAGGTGGGCGCCGGGCGCTTTTTACTACCTCCAGCACTACTACCACCTGAATTACCTGAAGAAGCCATTGGAGCTTTCAAATTAAGTTTGATACCGCGTTTCTCATTACCACCAGACTTTAGCACGTCCATGGCTTTGGCCTTCAGGGCCAAACCTATCGCTAGGTCACGATTGCTGCCGCTGGATGGTGCGCCAGAGACAACGGCGTTGCCGGATGCGGCTGTTCGATGACTGCGACTTCCTCGACCTGAAACATTTTGTTACAAATTACGCATTTAACGTATAATTAATTGATTGGTCAAGCCGTTACTATGTATAGAATATCACCCAAATACCGTAACCCAAAGCATTAAATAGCTAGATGCGTATTTCGAAGGCTACACCCCCATCTTCGGTAGCACAAGATAAAAACTAAATAAAATACCCGTCACGAATCGTGATTGCTATACAATTAAATAAAGAAGTCAACATGACAGAACTATTGCAAAAATGGCATATAAGATGACCTATAAATGTTTTAAACAATATAAATTAATAATTAACGAAACTAACAAGTAATAACAATAAACATTGGTTTGCCAAACCAAAAATAAATTAAATAAAAAAATATTTTTAAATAGTCCTTATTAAATAAAAATATATTTTTAAATAGTCCTTATTAAATAAATTAAATAGACAAGATGAAATTGGGCCTGAATCTAAATTCATTCAATTTGATTCTGATTTATGCATGTATATACTTTTTTTTACCTTTACTTTTTATTTTATTTTTTGAAATACTAGATTATCTCTTCTCCGTTCAATGCCACTACCTATTTCTAATGCCTTATAGATTTGTGTATATATATAGACGTAAATCTGTACATTGTAACTTATTCTAAGACTTGATAATGTGTAAATAGAACGAAACTAGTCGTCTTTTATTTAATAAAATTTGGTGATATAAAAACAAAGTATCCGTCTTTTATTTTCCATAACGTCTAATTGCTTTATTTTCGGAAGATATTCTAGATACACAAAGGATATACAAAGGATTGCGAATGCAGTGTCAGCACTTAATAGACTGTACCTCTACTTGCTCCACTGCTGCCGCTAGCACCACTGCTACTGCTGCCGCTGCTCGAATCACTATCGCTGGACGAGCCGGAACTGGAGCCCGAGCTGGAACCGCGAGCACGAGCTCCGGTTGCCGCTACAGCAGCCGCAACTGCCGCGACTCGTTGATGCTTGGCGCGTGCTAAAGCGGCTGCCGCTAATACGAGTTTATTACGACTGGACGAACTGGTTGATTGAGCTGTAGGCTGTGAAGGTGGTTGATGTGGAGCGGGAGGATTCTGGGCGCCAGCGCGCATCATACCTAACGGAGTAGTGCAACAGATATTGACAACAGTTCAACTATACTAGCAAACATTATTTAAAATATAATCTGACGAGTGGAATAACCTTAAATATTTAATCATTTTTGATGAAATGAATCCGATCTGAAAGTTTACCTGGAGACGGAGCTTTATTAGACCTACGCGGCGCCGGAGGGTTCATGGCAGCCGCCCGTTCGTTAGCCGCCTTCCGCTCGGACACGATAACACTGGGACTGACCACCTGCCGTCCGCCTCGTGCGGCTCGGCCGCTGTTGTGTCGGGGCACCGCTGCGGCACCGTGGTGGTGGTGACCGTGCGGTGAACGAGATCGTGAACGTAGCGAGCTGCGTGTGGATGAATGTGAAGAACTGCGAGACCGCGAACTGGAGTTGCTGCTAGATGAGTAGCTGGACGCTGATGAATACGAACGCTTCTTACTGCAGAATAGACAGGATAACGATGATAATAGGCAGTAAATTTGTTTTTTTGTGCCACGATTAAAGAAAATGTACTTTTAAAATTCCAAAACTGAGCGAGCTGGATTTAGTGCTTGTTTTAAATAACCCGTAGTATGGATTTTGATAACAATTATGATAAAAAATTCATTCGTTCTCGGTAAAAATTTAACTCACCCCGACTTGGGTCCTCTTCCAGCGCCACCAGCACTTCTACCCCCACCGGGACTCTTGCTTCTCATCCACGGGTCTGCCCATTCGTCTGGCCTCGCTCCAACCATCTGCGTCATACTAGCACCATGCCGAGCAGTGGCCACTCTATACCCATCCACAGTTCGCTCTCTCTGCAATTGTTGCTGCTGCTGTTGCTGCAGCTGCTGCTGATGTTGCTCAATCACCTCTGCGCGCTGTACAATCACCTCCCTTCGACCACCACCACTGGCACGAGACCTGCCACCACTCTCCCTGCCGCCGTGTGTCGTTCCCACTATATCGCCTCGTTCTGTAACTAGGACAGCGTCGCCACCGTCTATGGGAGAGGTCGTGTGCATGTACTTTGCCCCTTGCGATCGTTGATCGTGGAAATAGTCGGGTCGATGTTCGCGGTAAGGAGGCGCGAGGTGGGAGGCAGGGTGATGTTGGTGGGAGGGTGCGAGCTCTGAAGGAAGGCGTGCGTAAGCGCGACTAGAGCTTGGATGCATAGCAGCGCGTTGACCGCCACCAGAGTACTCCTGGTTGCGACAGACAAATTTTCGTTATATAGCACTTTTTATAAACTTGAGAGTTTTAGTTTATTATTTATTACATTCCAACAGAAGAACAAAATAATTCCTGACATTGCGATTATGATCAATCAAGAGGTAATCAAGCAAGTAAGCACTGTTAAATACCTAGGTTTAAAAATAGATAAATGCGTGATATGGGATTGCCATACAGTGAACATAACAAAAAAATTGCTCCAATAATAGCCATAAGGAGAACCTGCCTACGTATATACTGCCTCATATAACGTATGGAGTAACAACCTGGAGCCAATGCGCTGAAACCTATCAAAACTACATCCAATCTGCAATGAACAAGTCCTTAAAAACCCTTAATAAACTTCCTTTCCTCACTTCCACTAAAGAAGTCTATAGAAATGCAAACCAGCTTCTATTAAATGAACTCATAATAATGGAAGACGTCAAATACAGTTACTTGATAAAGAACAACATAATAAAAAATGAAATGAAAATTCACGAGAACAAAAAAATACATAAACCATATAACAAGAAAAGCTGAGGATATCCATCTAAAATCGATACATACGAATAGAGGAAAACGCAATATCACATATAGAGCAGTCACACACTCCAATAACGTACTACAGAATATCAGAAATACAACACCGGCAGCATTCAAAAAAAAATCTAAGGAACCACATAATAAGTAATAAAACAAGAGAACAAGCAGCATAAAAACATAAGTTTCTTTACGCAATATTAGATTGTAAGATGTAATGCACCTAGATTAAGAATTAGAAATTTACTTAATGTTTTTGTTATTACAAATTTAAATCAAACCTGTTACCACACCACCTCATACCAGCGAGAAGTTGCCTGAGGGGTGGTTTATTATATGTTAGATTAGAATATTTATTATTTTATAATACTGTTATTATAAATAAATAAATTTAATTAAAAAATTTAAATAAAACGCTCAATTCATTAAGCTAGTATGTAGAAATAGGTCCATAAATGAAACGGTTGGTGATCTATACGTTGAGGTTTTTTTTATACTTACAACACATCTATAAGGATACAAAAGCAAGGCCTCAACAGACATGTAATCCACCACTCACCTCTTGGTATATTAAATGATGCGGTACAACCTGAGGCTGGTATCGCGCACCTCGCGACGTTTGATGTTGATAATACTCTTCCGGGGTGATACTCTCCTCTGCCCTTCTTCGCGAGTGATGCTCAGCTACCAAAACGCCACCACCAGGTCGATGTGCTTGGGGATGTTCCATCCGTTCGAGACGTTCCAAGTGCCGGTGGTCCAGTCGTTCCATGTGCCGCTGTTGGTCCAGACGGATGGCGTCACGTCCGTAAACTGCGTCCATTTCACGATCACGAACATCCGCGGAGACACGGTGACGTGATGGTACTGGCGGTGGATAGTCGGCAGAGGCCTCGCGCTCACGAATGGGGGCGGATGATGAGGAGGTACGGCCGCCCGATACGTAATATCTGCAACCGTACAGTATATATATATATATATATAATTAATTGTTTGTTATGTGAAACGTAATTTACATTTATTCACACCATTAAATTATGGAAATAAAAATACTAGGGATGGGCTTCTTACATTAGAATTTCGTAGACATAGTCAACAAACCTTGTACGAGAAATTTTCATACTATCAAGGAATAGCTTCTTATAATAAAATACCCAATCGATTTAAGAGCTATGTGTATAAATTTAAAATAGAACTTAAAAGAATTTTATTAAAAAAGCCTTACTATAGCACTGCTCACTTTTGTTCTGATAGTCTAGAAAATGCTGGAACTCTATGATTTTAATGTTTAGTTTTAATAGGTTTATATAATAATGTAATATACTATTTTAAATGTATATGAATATACCTATTTTTCTGTGACAATCCATCATCATATATACAACATACTAATTGATATTATATTTATGTATTTACATGATAACTGGAATAAACTCTACTTTTCTAAAATTGTGGAAACAATTCGCTTTATGTCCCCCGAATATAAACTCACCCTCCACCATTTTCCGTTTCCCTTAACACTTCTTCATCTTGCTGTTGTGCCAATGTCAGATTCATCTTCTTCTCCTCAAAGTCCATGTCTTGCTCTTTGCGTTTTATACTTTTTCTGAGCATTTCTTTAGCGGTGCGCAAGCCTCGCTCCCATGCCGATTCGATGGGTGGTTGTTGATGGGCGCCAGGTGGGCCGGCCATGCGTGGGTCATCCATTAAACTGGGAGGGCGACCGCCGGGACCTGGCACTGTGCCAAATTCAGAGAGCAACGTGGGACGAACAACCTATAGATTACGAACAACCGAGATACGAAAATAATACAAGAAAGCAAAACTGATGATGGGTTTATATAGATATAAAATCTCTTATACCTGCAATATTATAGATTTTGTAAGTTATGACGTAAGCATTTTCATTTCATCACTTGTTAAATTTCCGATGGAGCTATGATCAAATTTAGGTTTGCGCAACAAATATGGCTGAATATAAAAATCACAATTTTTATTCAAAATATGTGCATTCAGAATGTTTTTAAAATTCAGAGTTTTTCAAATTAATGCGTAAACAAGACAATATGTCACAGAATCTAAATTTATTAACACATGCTTTGTACTAAGATGAACAGATAATTGTATTATTTGTATATCTCTTATCGCCATATGAACGTTGAGAAATACCCGTAAAATAGTTAGAATGACTATTTTATAGTATTTTTAGGACCAGAATGTATAGAGAAGCTTAGTTAGTTTAATCAATATAACATTACAAAATAAAACAATATACGATCCATCCGGAACTTACCTCGAACATAGAATAATGTCCTTTATCGGTTACGCCGGGATGCAAGAATCTGCAGCTCGCTCCCCAAGTACACTGACCTCGACTGAAGAATCTACACACAGGCCTCGGTTCGGTTTCTTCAGGTCTCGCCTCGTCTTCATCGCTTACTTCTCCCTCCTCCAACTCCACCGGCTCTTTTACCGCGACCTTCCCATTGGTCGTACTCCCACCACCACTGTCGTGTTTAGCGGATTCACCAGAGGGTGGTGTAGGAAGTAACGCTAACTTTTGTTGCTTCGAATTTGATTTATCCTTATCATCAGCTTGTAGACTCGTCTGTTTAACTGTTTTATCCAATGCAGAGTGTTCTTTTTGTCGATTACTTGTATTTGTGTCGACTGAAGAGTTGTTGTCTTTGTTGGTTTCAGATAATTCCTCTTGATCTTGTTGTTCGCCGTCTTCGGCTTCAAAATCTAATTGTTCCTCGTCATTATCGTCGCCATTGTTGTTATCGTGGGTTGCGATATGGGGGTGGGAGATTTTAGATGTTGTTGGTGGTGTGTTGATAGTTTTGGTGGTACTATTTGATTCGAATGGCTATCATACATTTTTACAAAGAACATATTGTTAGACCATTACAATAAAATATTTCGCAAATAACTTACCCTATAATCATTATCATTCTTTCCCTCTCTCAATGGGCTCGAAAGTTTACTCTCCCCCTCCTGATCTAGGTCAGTTACAGGACTTTGAATACCATCTTCAATTTTGTTAGTTTTTTTATTACTGCCTAACTTATCCTCATATCCATCACCTTTATTTTTTTTCCTAGCATCTCTTCCCTCCATTTTAAGGTCATCCTCTTCCCCAGAATCACCTTCTTTATCATCTAGCAGCTTATCACTATCGTGTCCACCCATAGAATCATCATCGTCTAAATCACTAACATCACTTAAGTCGTCGTGCGTAAGATTCAGATCTTTTCCCGGATGTTGTTGAGTGGATGATTCAACTTTAGTGTCTTTGGGTGGAGATTGAGGGGGTTGAGAGTCCACTGACAGAGGTTTGGGTGATGGGGGTTTATCATCTTCAGAATCGTCAGATTCCATATCACCGTCAGATATGGCTTCTGGTTGGACATCTTCTGAGCGAGGAGGTGGTGAACGAAGGCGTCGATGGGAATCTGAGCTACGATCACCCTGAATCAAAGATACACTCTCGTAATTAACAGACTAAAGAGGACTAGGAAAATCTGGAGCGTAGATGCAAATGAAGAAATTTACGTGGATTTGAAGAATTAATGGTAATATTAACGAAATGGAAGCGGAGACAAGATTTTAATTTGCATAAGAAGTAAATAGTAAACTAACCTGATGATAAGACCATTGAGAAAATAAGAGTATATGAATGATAAAAGAGCGCTAACGAAGAAAGGAAACTCTCTTTAATTCTCTATTGCAAATATATTATTATCGAAAAAGTTCAGAATACGGCGCTAAGGATATATTATATAGTTACAGGTACTTATGATCGCTTCCTTTCTTGTACTGTCCTTGCAAATGAATATGATATACTAACGCTACAGAATAGACGGTTTTTGATAAAGAATATGTATGTTTTCAACATAATTAATTATTTCGCCGTACATGTTGATTCATTAGTTAAACAGTCCGCAATCCTAAAGATTGGTTGGAAACAGCACGCCATGCCGATCTATCCTGAGCTAATCCCTTCATCTCTCTATAGCTATTCATCTCAACGTCTTCAGCTATCTGACTCACATACTCCAATCTAGGCCTACCTACCCCTCTCTTTCCCTCCACTCTACCTTCTATGATCAATTGCATAATCCCCCCATGCCTAAGAATATGCCCTACTAATCTGTCTCTCCTACGCTGTAACACTCTCCAGATACTTCTCTTCTCCCCTACTAACTCTAGTACAGCTTCATTTGTTACTTTATCTTCCCAACCAATCCTCATCATCCTCCTATAACACCACATTTCTAATGCTTGTAATCTACGCTTCTCTTCCTTTCCTATAGTCCACGCCTCACACCCGTACAGTGCTACACTCCAAACATATACCTTCAGTAATCTTTTTCTAATACCCAAGTCAATATTTGATCTTAAAATCTGTTCTTTTTCTACGAATGCCTTCCTACCCTGTGCTATCCTACACTTTATATCTACTTTGCTTCGATTATCTTTTGTGATTCTACTGCCTAAATAACAAAAATCTGACACTTCTTCGATTCTATTATCTCCTATTGAGATCTTCATTTTTCTACTGCATTCCTTTTTGTCATACCTCATCACTTTAGTTTTACCTATATTTATTTTCATGTTAAAATCCCTAGTCAATACTGCCTGCATACCATTCAATACCCTTTCTAAATTCTTTTCGCTTTCTTCTAATATAGCTATATCGTCGGCGAATCTCAACATATATATTTTCTCTCCCTGTACATTCACACCTACACTATACTCTTCTTTTACTTTGTTTATTGCATCTTCTATATATAGATTAAATAATAACGGTGAGAGTGTACATCCCTGCCGAACTCCCTTCCCTATTTTTGCTACCTCTTCTTCCCCCTCAATTCTAACTAAGGCAGTTTGGTGTTTATATAAATTAAAAATTATTCTCCTATCCTTATAATCTATACCCGTTTCTTTTAAAATTCTAAACATTATGTCCCAATCTACATTATCAAATGCCTTTTCTAAATCTACAAAAGCTATGCAAGTTACCTTTCCTACCCTATTTCTTTTTTCTACTACCGTTCTTAGTGCTAGAATCGTCTCTCTCGTCCCTCTGTTTTTCCTAAAACCAAACTGATCTTCTCCTAGCCTTTCCTCTACTTTATTTTCTAATCTCCTATAAATAATCTTTAACAATATCTTCGATGCATGTGATAGTAGGCTAATGGTCCTATAGTTCTCACACAATTTAGCTCCTATTTTCTTCGGCATTGTTACTATTCTACTACGCTGAAAATCCTGTGGTACTTCTCCCTTCTCATATATTTTACAAACTAACCTATATAATCGCTCCTGCATTTTTTCCCCTGCGTGTTTTATTAATTCGGCTGGTATCATATCAATCCCCTCTGCTTTGTTATTCCGTAAATCATTTAATGCTCTATGAAACTCTGACCTAAGTATGCTAGGACCTAAGTCATCCTCATCTATCTGTTCCACATTTTCTAGCTCCTCCATGTCCTGCCTACCTTTATATAAATCTTCAAGATACTCCTTCCATCTTCTAGCTTTTTCCTTATTTTCTGTGAGTTCCTTACCCTGCTTATCACATATAATGTTACCCTTTGGTTTTACTTTAGAAAAATGTGACTTAATTTTCCTGTAGCCCAAATCTACTTTACCTCTTCTCATATCCTCCTCAATATCCTCACAGTTTCCTTTTACCCACTCTTCTTTCGCTAGCTTGCATTTCCTATTAATTAAGTTCCTTAGTTCCTTATATTTTTTCTGTCCTGCTTCTGTGTTTCCTATTTTAATTTTCCTTCTTGCTTCTATCATTTCAACTATTTCTTCCGTGATCCATTCCCTCCTACCTGCCCTTTTCTTTGTGCCTAATACTTCATTTGCTGCTGTAGTTAGCCCATTTCTGATTTCCCTCCATTCGCAATCTATGTCGTTCCTAGATGTTCCATTAGCCATGATTTATTAAGCAAACGAAATTTTTCTGTTCAAAACATCAAAACTCGCCATAAACAAACTTTTAGAAATGTACTTCCCAAAACCGATAATGCACTTCGTTCACCTATTCATTTAATGTGCAACACTAATATATTCGTTAGTAAATATGATGCAGTTATATTTATGTGTAATAAAATAACATTTAAAACGAAATTGTTAAATTACTTAAGCAATCTGCAAAGAAATTGTTGATTTATATTATAATATTTTGACAAAGTGTCGTTATATTTATGTATGTTAATTGTTATATTTCATTAATTGCAATTGAATTATACTTGAATTGTTATATATATATTTTTTAATCATAGCTTTGTAGCAATCCCTTTATGTTAAGTTTAGAAAGTGTTTCCCTTGATTTGGCTTGTAAATCTTTTAATTTTTTTACTGTTATATACTATACGTGTAAACCACTTTTGTCATAAATTCTTATATATCTCTGGTTGAAATGTATTAATATATTTATTCTTATTGTTTATATATTCCTTGGATTTTTTAAATTTCTGTTGTTGGTTCTAAATAAATAAATAAATGTTGTACCTTATCACGTAAATCTTTCCCGCTCGTATTACTTCCACTGCTCCTCGACGACTCAGCCCCTGAATCTTCCCCATCGCTATCATCTTCGCTCGTAGTAATCCCATCATCGAGATTAGCCTGTCTCCGCGCTTGTCGGGATCCTCGACTAGAAGACCTAGATCTGTTAACTGATCCCGGTTTCCTTCCATCACTACTGCTACTACTAGAGACGCTGCCATCGTCTCCATCGCTGCCCGCATCCGCACCACCATTCGCTGATGCATTATTAGGTGGTGGTGGTGCGGGAGAACCCGGTTCATCGTCTGCCGGTTCACCTGGTGGACTCTCCGGGCCTTGTGGAGATCCAGGAATTGATCTAGACACGCTATTTGATCTAGAGGGAGATCTGGAGCTTCTAGAAGTCGGCGACTGAGGACCATCGGCGACTTCTTCCTCGGGCATTGGACTTTGCGGTCCAGCCCGAGGGGAACTATCGCGAGAATGAGACTTTACACTGTCGTTATCGGATGTATTACCGGTTCGGCTGCGGCTCGCTACTGGACTAGAAGTGCCTCCAGATGATGCTGGGGACGCGGGGTTGCTATTCGGTTCGCTGTCCGAAGCATTGTTATCCGAATCCATGTTGCGGTACGTAAGGATTTATCTGCATTGTGTGCAGAATATTGTGTTAAGTTAGAACACGATAATCAGGCAGGATGAGTTGGGGAATTCAGGATGACTTTGCTGACCCGGTTTAATTAGGTTGCACACACGCTTTACACGTATATGTTTAAAGTACAATACTTGAACAATGAACTGATTCTGTCGAGTGGTTTAGTTAAGATCTTACCTTCATTACGTAGCCAAGTCCTTCATTACCAGATATACACTTCGCAAGAACATCTCGTTCAAAGAAGAGATAGCATTTCTCCAAGGGGTACATCTTTATAGGTACTTTTTATACTCTCTAACTGTTACGGTATACACAACACAAAACTACTGAATAGTCTTTACTTCGCGGGCTGATTAACTGTATTATTCATCGACTGTACTAACTGATATACTCGCAATACATGGAAGATAATATTGAAAACACATTAGGTATACTTGGGTTCGACTTGGATTTATACTTAATGGTGAGGAGGTGTTTTTTTAACTCACTTAACTCGTGGGTCACGGACTTGGTATCTTACCTTTACAGACTCTACGTAGCTCCTGGTTCAATTTTGGTTCGTCAACAAAAATCATTCGAATTGTATTTATAAACGTTGCATTATTAATTTTAATAAAGCCAGATTATTCACGGTGCACATCTCAAAATGGCCGTTCTAGTTGCAAGAACGCAAGATGACGTGAATTTCATGCGCGCAACTTCAGTGTGGTCATGTAAATAAACAAAATGACACAAATATTATTTACAAAATACGCTATTATTCTTATTGTATTTAAATTGAAAACATTTGCTTCAAAAAGAACTATTTATAAATATTTAATTGCGATAATTTCATTTCATATTAGGAATATATATTTATTATACCTTTGCGATATACAAACCATAGCCTGCAAACCGTTGCATGGAATCAACCAGGGAACCAGAAAAGGAACCAATACGCAGCGATCGAACAACGATAAATGCCGAGGCGCGCCGATTATAAACGCACGTCATCATCGGCTTGTGTATTATTTTTGTTTTCAACCTCGTCTTGTCTCCGCGCACCACCGCACTTCGTATTGTGTTCAGTGTTGTGATCGGATGTCAGAATAATAGTAGTCGTACAGAATCCTGTATCTACCTCTGCACATAGACCAGAAAAGCGCCCCCCGACAAGCACAGAGTATGGACACAGGCTTGCGGGAACAGATTATGATAAACCAGTTCGTGGTGGCGGCTGGATGCGCTCGGGAACAAGCTACTCAGCTTTTGCAGGCCGCACATTGGCAATTCGAGGTACGCGATATTACCATATTACATGACCACAGTTCAGTAGGAGTAGGCAGTATATAGATAGTAGTCCTAGGACAAAATTGTACACAGCCAGCCATTGTTATGAATGCGATCGTCTGATGTTTGTATGTAAATGTCATTACTCTTTATCCAAATAGCAGACAAATAGTATTGTTATTGCGGAATGTTTGTTATGGCGTGGAAAATTTTTAATTTTTAACTACTATGATTGCACGGGGATCCCGATTTCTGGGTAATAATTATTTGTTTCCCCGGTGTTTTGGTTTATGTTGGTGATGTTTTTATTGACAGAATGTAATTGGTCAAGGGCTCAAGGTTACGCGCCATAATAGACCAACTTCCCTTATTTAGAGGAAATATGACGATATGAATAGCTTATAGGAGACTACTATATAATATAATTTCTAAATGATCTCCATTTCAAAATACAATTTCTTTTAATTGGACAATTATAGTTATTAAAGCATATTATCTAATCTAGTCTTGACATTGTTTATATTTAACATGTCTTTATTTTTATCATTTAAAAACTAGATCGGATAGTATTAATAACAACGAATATTTTTCATAGTTTCATTATTGAAAAATTAATATATTTAGAGAAACGTAGAATAGAACCATTCGTAATGTGGGGCTATAGGAGGATGATGAGCGTTGGTTGGGGAGATAAACTAACAAATGAAACTGTATTAGAGTTAGTAGGGGGGAAGAGAAGAATTTGGAGAGTATTACAGCGTAGAAGAGATAGACTAATAGGTCACATTTTTAGACATGGGAGTATTATGCAATTAGTTATAGAAGGTAAAGTAGAGGGAAAGTAAGGGGTAGTTAGGCCTAGATTGGAGTATGTGGGTCAGATAGCGGAGGACGTTAGGATGAATAGCTATAGAGAGATGAAGGAATTAGCTCAGGATAGATCGGCGTGGCGTACTATTTGCAACAAATCCTTAGGATTGAGGATTATTTAACTAATTTTCGTTATCGAATGTTTTATTTTCAGACTGCGCTAAGTATATTCTTCCAGGAATCCGCAATACCATCATGTCCGTCCACGCAATTCGGACAGGTATAGGAAATACCTTATATATTCTTTTTGTTTTCCTCAAACAAAACTTTTGACAATTGTACACTTACGTAGGTAATGACACCATGCAATACGCCCGCCACTCCGCCAAACTTCCCCGACACTTTGCTAGCCTTCAGCAAGATGTCGGCCGGCAGTTCTAGTGGGTCCACTCATTCCAGTTCAGGTCAAAGTCACGTGGGCCCATCCACCAGTAACGGGCAACAATTACCCGCCAGGCATTCGCCGCAACAACATCAGCTACAACAATCGCAACGATAAAAAGTCATGTTTGTTGAGTTGGGTCCTCCTCTCACGTTGTTGCTCCAATAATCCTTCATAAATATCTTCCTCTCACCATTGCGATCGAACACGTTACTTTGGTTTTCGATGTAAACTTTAAAAAAGAGTTACATTTGATTATGCGACGGTATTTTTGTTTTTCAGGTGCAATGCAGCACATTTGTTTGGCTCTTCTGAACAATTATTGGCGCCATATATTTAAGTTAAAACACGAGCAAATTTTTATATGAATATATCGTAATAGATGGTTTTTTTTTGTATGGAAATCATTTAATTTGTTTAATGCCATCCAGCGAAAGATGGATTTGCAAACAGCACCATTTTAAATGTTGTACGTTATAATAAAGACACAAACAACTCATAGGTAATATAATTATTATGTATTAGGAATTTACCAAAAGGAAGAAGCCTTTGGGCTAATATTCTATGTAATTATAAGTGTAAATATTATAAGTATAAGTATCCTAATGTTGATTCTATAAATGAAAATAAATAAAATTGCTATCTTTAATGTAACACTGTTACGCGTTTAGTAAAGGCGATATTTCTTTAATTTACGTTTTCATTGCAATTTCATCTAGTTTCTCTTTTTATAATGTATTCTTTTATTATCCAAAAGTATGTATTTTATATATAAATGAGCGAGTGAACGAATTACAATTTTTTATGTACGGTCCTGTAGATGTATTATAACAGGGTCTTGATTCAAATGAAATGTATACCATAATATATACATATATATATAAATTAAGTGTAAGTGATGCAAACATTTCGATTATATAAATTGCCCTAATTATACTGGTGTGTAGTTTAAATTACAAATGTCTCTTTATCTGCTTAAGAGAATACACATTGTAGATTTGAATTATAATTTGTTTACATTATTTGGTGCTTCGCGGATGTATATTTTGTTAAATTGATATATTGTAACGAACTGATAGAAATTGATACAGAATAAGATGATACAACGTGATTATCCTCATGTCTTTCGAGGTGTTTCCCTATAAACGATATATAAATCTACATGTTGTACCGTTCAATGGCCACGAAAATGGCTTCTTATTTATCAACGTTACATGACTACACAATGATTTTATGTATTAAATAAAGTATAAAGAAACTTTTTTTTCGTTTAATTATTCATCCTCGTTCAAATCAACATTTACTTGAAATATATTCAACGAAGTGCCATTAAGCGATACTTGTTGAATATTATATTTCATCTTGCGGTGAAGAGAACGCTATGCAAGTAACTTCTTATAAATATATACCGGCGCCGTACAATTTAATTCGTAATCGGTCTTTATCTTCCCTCAAAAAAGCTAACTTTAGGCCCTTTCGTAACTAACAGATATAAGCGAAACCTAACCTCAAACCCTGGATCTGGGAGATTAAGCAATATTTCTGATAAAATAAAACTGTCTAGTTATTTACGAATTATGATATAAAAAAGAACAATGTGTAATAACCAAGAAATCAAACACGTTTTGCGGAAGATGGATTTTCCGCAGAGCGCTACAGAAGCCCTAAACAAAATCGGTAATAATTTTGCGCAATACTAATGACTAAGACGATGATTTATGTTAGTTCGTCCATTTGCCTCAGCCTTATTAGTTTGCGGTCGAGTTCCCAGCATCAAATCCATGGACCTGGCGAATGAACTGATCGCCGAGTTCATTTTCTGCGAAATAGACAGCAAACAACGACCGCGCAACCATCCAATGCCGTTCTTATCACATATTAAAGAGCTGCAGCTTGTCGACACCCTCATACACTTCTTGCACAATATGAACGGTAGCGAAGCTGCAAAGAACACGATGTTCCTATTCGTGTTCCCAGTCTCCAACATGCCGGCGGCCTCCACCCGAATGGCAGTCTTAACGAAGATGGTGTCCATGGGGGTGGCATTGCCATCGCCCGTTATTTTGCGGGCGGCAAGTGTTGCCATGCAGCAAATCGGTACGAATTCCGAATTGAGTAGCGCGGTATGTGAGAATATCGTTAGAGATTATTGCGAATTGAGCGTGGGGGACAATCAGAACGTGCTAGCACGGTTGCCGGAGTTGGTGGCACCGTTTGCAGCCAACTTATTGACTGCTATAAGTGACACGTACTTGCAGATTGCAAATCAGCGACCGCCCGTATCACTAAGACATTTAAAACAGCCACCGAATATGTTACTTAGTACTGTAACCGATTGGGTCGCGTCTGATCCTAAACTGTGCGTTGCCGCACATGAAGCAACGCCCGCTTTACCACCGGGCGCTATCGCCATGGAAGCAACCACACCAATAGCGGGTTTATTACGCTGGTGTGTCCTCGCGCCGCTTTTACACTTTGACAACGGGGAAATTGCCACCACGTACGGTCGCTTACATCTCGCTCTTCTTTATAGTATGTTGGAAGCGGGCACTGGGCGCGCTGTGTCCGCTCAGGATTTAGCTGCGCCCATTCCCGTACTTGCTGCTAATGCAGATAGTAAGGATATTAGCGATAATCTGCAAATAGCCCTCGATAGGCTGGCACAGGCTGTCCAGGTAGCGCTATCATCGAGATGTGTATATGGTAATGTAGACGATTTGGTGAATCAGCTAAGTGGGATTCGATACGGGAATAGATTGGTGGGAATTGTTGTAGGAGAATATAAACAAAGAAAAGAAGCGATTATAAGTATATAGTAAGTGCTGTATAATATCGTCGTTTATAAAAGCGTAGGAATTGATTGCCGGTGAAGTGGTTGATTTTTGTATTAAGCATGTTATTTTTCTATATTGCATATAAAATAAAAATAAAAGTTTTTTTTGTAAATCTAGATCATTTTAATAAGGTTTAAACTTACGACTTTCTCTCATTTTGGCTGCTCTCAACTTTTCTTTCTCAAATTTTTCTCTTAATTCTATAAGTTTATTTTGTTTACTCTCTCTAATTTGATGCCTATAAAAATTTTGTAGCACTTTTTTCTTCTTTTCCACTTTCTCCTGCAATTTATTGCCCACACTCTCTTTTCTAGCTAAACCAGGATTTCGCCCTTTCTTGGTAACAACTGTCCATCCATCCTCGTCTTCCTCTTCCTCATCTCGTTTTTCTGCTCTCTTCAAAGCCTTTTGCTCCAATGCATACCTCCTTTGCACTTCTTCTATTTTGGTAGGTATTGTCGCTCCAGACAGAACGTTTTCATTGTATGCTCTTATCCACTTCTGGACTCCGGTTATTATTGGATCATTCGGAGTATTAACTGGTCCCAATAACGTCAGTTCTAATGCTTTTTCAAGCGCTTCTGTGGTAGAGAACACAATGTGACCATTCTTGAATCCACAACCTGGCTGGCTCGGTTGCAATGCAACTGATAGCACTTTGCCAACCACTCGAAAAGTTTTTTTCAGCAATTCTTCGTTGGCGAGCCACGGAGGAATGTTTAAGACATATAAGGTTCTCGCAACGGGTTTATCAGGGTCATGTTTGCGAGATGAATGTTCCTTAATAAATAAATGGCGTTCAGGTCCAATTATTTTGTATTTTAATCTTACAACTGTAAATATATTGAAAAAATTGTTTTGAATTATCTGTTCTCAAATGATTCCTCACCTATAAATCCCTTTAAGTCCATTGATAAAAATTCGCACTTATGATTGGTGCTTTTGAAATTAGAACTGATTGAATATCGTCATGGCTATTATAGAAGAGGTTGTGGTTATGTTGCACAAGTGATAACTTGAGGTAAAAAAAATTAAAAATGGCCGCCTTGATGTCGCTCTTCAGAGCTGCTATGCATTCAATTTACAACTCGGAGAAAACTGTGTTAGGCGTAAAAGAAAGAAATTCAAATGGCATTTGATTCATATCAATTATATCAACTTCATTGATCACAATTTCAGTATAATTTTATCGAATTTGTAATGTTTTGTTCGTACATTTTGAGAGCAGGTGGTGCTGCCACCTGCACACATTTATATCATGAAAATCGATTTTTATTTATAAAACGTGTGCTTTTATGTATTTATTACATTATAAGCTAATATCTATTGTTACCAATAGATTTTAATTCGGGAATTGTGTTGGTTGTATACTGCTAAAATTAAATAACTCAATTTATACATTCAATTTTTCGCTGCGTATTTGGGTGGGGGCAATCGTCAATGCGCCCATTTAATCCCACTTGTTTTCACTGTCAATAACCGAATGTGATTGAATAGTCTACAGTGCATGCTACCTGCATTCAGTAGATTCAGTTTTGAATGGACATTCCAATGTGCCGCGTTTATCATCGGCGGCAATTAAAAGGTATCGATCCCACGAACATAGTGATTAAATTAGGATAGCGTATTGTCTATATTGGCCCGCAATACAAGTTTGTTGGCTCGGTGTAATACATAAATCTATGTATATTTTTACGTGGGATTCGTAAAACCTTCAATTATCCCAAATTATCGTCAATGTTTTGCAGCTGCATCTCATCGGTCATCGAATGGCCCACTTTGAGGCAATAACGAGGGTCCTTCAATCACGCGGCGTTCGTACCCTGTTTCGGTGGTAACAAGCGCGATGCTCTATATTATATGTCCTAGTCGTCAGGTTTTTATTGAATAATGTTAGGATAAATCCGTTTCGCATTATGGATTCGGGTTTGGGAAGTGACGATGATCGTCGCTCAAGGTGCAGTCGCACTAAAGAGCAAAAACAACGCTTAAATCAACAGCTCATGTCTGGTACACATACCCCAGTACCAACCACAAATGGGACAACCCAAGCGGTGAATGGAGCTTGTTTCATTGATGCTTCCACTTTACAAGATGATGATGAACTTCAACAGCAAGAGCAATTTCGTAAACTCGAAGAACGTCGGCAGGGTGCTTTACTATTTCAAACATCCATACCTCAATATTCCACCATCATGCAACCCTCATCAGATGGCAATCCCGATGGCGATCCAGACACTCCTTTTAATTCTATCGTACATATTCCCACTACTGAGGAGGAGATCTCAAGGCGCCCCGCGCTTGGCTTCTATGTCGATTTCGCAGATATTGACGTCCCTAATGAAGTATCCTGCAACGATGGAGATAACACCGGTATTGATAAGAAAAAGAACATGTTCTCTATGGTGATTGATTTCGATCCTCCCAAGAAAGAAAAGCCGACGAGGTTGGGTAGAGTCCGGAGGAAATCGAGTGGGAATGGGGGAGGCAGTAGTGAGTGTGGTAGCGATGGAAGTAGTAGTTTAGGGTGGTTGGGAGGGACTGGTGGGGGTTCAGGGAACTGTGGGGTTGGAGGCGAAAGTGGCACGGGCAGTGGGGAAGCGTTGGTTGTTCTTGACATTGAGGAGGCGGTTGAACGAAAGGAAGTTGATGAGAAGGTGGTAAGTGCTGGAAGAGAGGTTGCAAATGTTAAAGGAACACAACCGAAGGAAGATGAGGAAACCGCTAAAGAAGTCAAGGTAGGTTGATGGCAAGTTCCTGTCCTTAGTAAATAACCTCTCAATTAATAAAATATCCCTTGGTATCCGATACTATATCCAGAGTTCTTCTTTCATATTCATCACTAATCCTTTTTCATGTTTTTATAAAGAAAAAAATCTTAAGACAATCCTATAGAAATCTTTGCCCTTATGTGAAAGTTGTATCACATTTCATCACTACCAGTTGAATACAATCTTACGTAGGTATTATTAAGGTACTATTGAAAGACAATAAGAATGATCCACAATAGGTCCCGTTTTAAAGATGAAGGCGACTTTTGCATCTTTTTAGCCTGTGTGTAATTTTTTTGGTTGAAAACCATTTAGGACAAATCAGGGTATATCTAGCCAACATCAAGAACGGACAAGGATTTTTGCGATTTTAAGTACACAGAATAATATAATTTGTACAGAAAGCACTTTATCTCCTGAAGTGAAATTTGAGCCATGACTTTCGTGGCCCTAGTCTTTGTGCTAGAGACCGAAGGTCTCTTAGATCACATTGATCATACTATGCGTCCAAACCGTGCACAGAACTCCAATACTGGCTTAATAATAATGATTTTTATCTTTATTTTGAAGACACCTCGTAAATTTTTATATAATACATTTGAATAGAAGATATCGTCCACAGATTTGGCGTTATATATGAAAATTATGCAGAAATCGTAGAGATGATTGCCAATTTTTATCTAAGATATGCGACAAGATAACATACGGGAAGATAGGATATCTGGAGGTCTATTTCATATAATAAAATATCAGATTTTGTGCTTTATTTAAGCATTAATTAATCGCCACATTCGTGTCCAATCTCTAAAGAAAATGTATAATCATCTCGATTTTAGTAACTTATTAGCCGACTTATTACTTATATATTACGATGAATATTATCTAATAAATCATAACTATACATTCTTTGTATTAATAATCGTATAGGAAGATATTAGTGTTAAGGTCAGTCTTGAAGTGCATTCAATTAGAAATATTGTTGCAAAATTGATTTGTATTCTGTAATTATCCTCGGCATTCTCAGAATGCAGCTTATGATAGATCAATCAATGGTTCTTATAGATTTAGTATTGTTCATTGTGTGTTGAATAATATTTATTACTTTATAAATATTGTATTATCTTCATAAAATACTGTGTAAAATATTTAACTAAATTCAAACACTAACAGAGAAAAATAAACATTGTTACATATGACGTCGTAAAAAATATTCTTGCTATGTTTTACTGAGGCTTTGAATACAATTTTTTTACACGCGAATAGATAAATTAAATACTGGCAATATTAATTTTATTTCCGAGATTATTTCTGTAATTGCATAATCAGATATGTAACGAGTTGTTCACTACTTTTATTTTTTAACACCTAATTGCACATGAACCTTGTAAAATAACCGCAGAAAATAATTGATTACAATGATTATTAGATAATTTAACAATGATTTGGGAATTGGAATTAGAATCCATTATCTTTTAAATTAAAATTATCTTAAAAATCCATTATTAAAAGAAAGAGGGTAGGAAAGGTAACTTGCATAGCTTTTGTAGACTTAGAAAAGGCATTTGATAATGTAGATTGGGACATAATGTTTAGAATTTTAAAAGAAACGGGTATAGATTATAAGGATAGGAGAATAATTTTTAATTTATATAAACACCAAACTGCCTTAGTTAGAATTGAGGGGGAAGAAGAGGTAGCAAAAATAGGGAAGGGAGTTCGGCAGGGATGTACACTCTCACCGTTATTATTTAATCTATATATAGAAGATGCAATAAACAAAGTAAAAGAAGAGTATAGTGTAGGTGTGAATGTACAGGGAGAGAAAATATATATGTTGAGATTCGCCGACGATATAGCTATATTGGAAGAAAGCGAAAAGAATTTAGAAAGGGTATTGAATGGTATGCAGGCAGTATTGACTAGGGATTTTAACATGAAAATAAATATAGGTAAAACTAAAGTGATGAGGTGTGACAAAAAGGAATGCAGTAAAAAAATGAGGATCACAATAGGAGATAATAGAATCGAAGAAGTGACAGATTTTTGTTATTTAGGCAGTAGAATCACAAAAGATAATCGAAGCAAGGTAGATATAAAGTGTAGGATAGCACAGGGTAGGAAGGCATTCGTAGAAAAAGAACAGATTTTAAGATCAAATATTGACTTGGGTATTAGAAGGTACTGAAGGTATTAGAAGGTACTGAAGGTATATGTTTGGAGTGTAGCACTGTACGGGTGTGAGGCGTGGACTATAGGAAAGGAAGAGAAGCGTAGATTAGAAGCACTTGAAATGTGGTGTTATAGGAGGATGATGAGGATTGGTTGGGAAGATAAAGTAACAAATGAAGCTGTACTAGAGTTAGTAGGGGAGAAGAGAAGTATCTGGAGAGTGTTACAGCGTAGGAGAGACAGATTAGTAGGGCATATTCTTAGGCATGGGGGGATTATGCAATTGATCATAGAAGGTAGAGTGGAGGGAAAGAGAGGGGTAGGTAGGCCTAGATTGGAGTATGTGAGTCAGATAGTTGAAGACGTTGAGATGAATAGCTATAGGGAGATGAAGGGATTAGCTCAGGATAGATCGGCATGGCGTGCTGTTTCCAACCAATCTTTAGGATTGCGGACTCTTTAACTAAACTATCTTTTATCAACGCGTCATTTTGATATATAGCTTGCTTCATCCGAAACACCATTTTTAACAGTCGAGGAATAAAATATTTTCAGGAACTCGTAATAGCACTTCTATTTGATACCTTAAAATGTATTGGTGTGTGATTTTCGCGATTTCAAAACGAGTGAAAATAACTATTCATTGATAGATTTGTTAGTTTCGAAACTCGATTTTGAACTACTGTACAGCCTGCATAGATACAGAACGCAATTATAGGAACTGATATTTGATGTAATTGCTTTATTTAATCCAAATGAATATCTAGCATTGCACATGCGATAAAAATATTTGTCTGTATTATCTTAACTACGATTGTGAGAACAACTTTCCTTATTATCTTTGCATTCAAGTTTTTCTGCATTGCAATGTAGATGTATTTTACTTCAGTATTTAACATTTTACAACATGATCTTCGAAAATAAAGATAATTCATTTCAAAGAAAATAATTTTATCAAAAGTTTAAGATCTGAATGGGCATCTAATATATGAATAAATAAATATATAAAATAAAGTGCTAAATTATTTGATCAAGCATTATTATGCGATTGGAATTAATTATTATCAACCAATACCAATAACATAATTTTGTTTACAATAAAATTGTTCTACCATGAAGTAAGAATCTATACATCGCTTTAAATTTGTTTATGTCGGAATTCTCTATAGTCAAACAAAAACTTTTTAAAAATCTCATCGCATTTTGTCCCATTCGTATTTATGTAGAGTACATTGCATTTTTTTTATAAGATAGATTATTGGTAATATCAATAAATGAAAGTTTTAGCATTTCGTTAAAAATCTCTCAGAGATTTTTTTGAAATGCCTAGCGTATTTTTATCGATGTTAAAAACACTTTTATAATACCGGTATTAATCGATTTTTGTTTTGTAACGTTTAGTTTTTTTACTGTCCTTTTTTAGATAAGTAGTTTTCGCTGTCTAATTCGACAAAATTTTAGATATTCCCCTTTCTCATTATCTACTTACTCGCTTAAGCCAGTTAAAAAAATAGAACAGCTAATACTTCCAAATTTATTAGTAATATTAGCATTCACATTTAAGAAGCGATATTTAAGATGAAGAAAGCTTACGACAGATTTGATCAATTACTCTCACATGATGTGCAATTTAATTCACGGCTTAATCTGACTTTAACCGGTGGTATCTACATATACGACATAGCATTTGCAGTAAAAAGGAAGCCACATTTTCTCCACCAAAAGAGAAATTGAACGCATCTCATCATCTGTATACGTACTTCTTTGAATCTCTTCATGTTATTAACTGTCTGTCACGTAAATACGTACATATGCATGATGCGCGCGTTAAAAATTGCGGTCACTGTGAAACAAATTCACAAGCGATATTTTCAAACATGGCAGACAGACAGAATACATACATTATTTAAATGATAAATGATTAGACTCGACCGTCGTTTGGAACAGAATGTGGACCGCATTCAATTTAAATGCCATTGAACCACATCAGGTACTACTACATAATGCTATTGGTTGTATTATGTTGAACAGACGCAATGGATATCTTCATAAATAAATAAATAAATAGATAAATCGTTAGATTGCACAAGAAATTAGCTGCTATTTTACACTTGGTTAGGTGGCCGCTTTTAATTATAGATAATAACATACCAGCGTTCATAAAAAAAAAAACGGGAAATGGGGTCAGGACTTATAGAAATGTATCGTACATATAATTAGAATAGTAAATGATTTGAAAAATATGTTAGATCTGCTGTAAAGCCATACGATAGAATCTATTTTAGGACTTTATATTGTTTTCAAATAATTAAACCGAACAACTAACTAATATAGATATTTTGAAAGGTATCTAAAAATATTGTAAAAATGTAATTGCAGTTCGTACGCCTATCTGACCTAGAACAACCTTCCCCCTCAACTAATGAAGACAGTCCTTTGCACAATAATTCATCTTCAACCTCTAAGACTTATCAACAACAACAGCAACATCGAATGTCCCGCAGTATCCCTGAAAGCAGCTGGTTGGAAAGCCCTTTATCCCTAATGTCCCGATCAACGGGGTACTATAGAGGGTGCTCGAGTAGCGCAGCGTCTACTGCGCCCAAAAATGTGACAAGAGAAACAAAGAAATCTAGTGGTGATGATGGTGAGGGAACGGAATTTGAAGTGATTTTTTCTACGTTCAGTTTTGTAAAAAAAAGTTGGGCTTTATAATTATAGATTTTTTTGTTTTATATATTAAAAAAGATCTACAGAAATTATTGGGGATTTTAATCTTGATAATAAAAATATTTCAGTGCATGTTGCATATGTTGATTCTGTTTTACAGATAACACTATTTTTTTATAAGCGTTAGTTTAAAATGTAATTATATAGCAAATTTGGCACTATTAATTTTTTACCAATTATGTTCCAAAAATTGCTTGTTATATACTTGTTTTTACTTATCTGTGTTAATAAATTTTAAATTACCGTAAAAACTGAAGTTTATGAAAAATAATTTTTAGCATTTGTATATATTTCTCTCCTATAGCCAACAGTTAATGATTGAAAAATATATTTTTCACACGAACTGGGTTTACAATAGTATTATAATTTTTTTTTTAAGATGGGAATAACAGTTTGAGCGACAGCGCTGGTTCTAAAACCGGATTATCGCAAAAACGGCTTGGTACGGATCTACTTCGCATGTTTCTAGAAGAAGTAAATACTGATGTTGTTCTACATATTGGAAATCGATGCATTAAAGCTCATAGATGTATTCTAATATCGAGGTAAAACACGCTTCCGTTATCTTTGAGTATCCAAAATAATTTTTCAGAGCTTTTTTAAAACTTTAAATTGGGTTTTATATTGATCCAACATGCCAATTATAGTGATAAACTAGAAGGTTAAGCCCCAAAAACGAATTAAAATATTTTAAGTAAAAAAAAAATGTATGTGGTCTAAAATGTAAATATGTCTGTCAAAAGATTTTATACAAGATACTATATAAATGGAAATACAAGTAGTCATGAATATATTAAAAGCAATTGTAGAAATAATGAAGTAAAAACAAATCAAGGGCATATGTCTAAAATTATAAATAAATAAATATATTTAAAATCATATGTTTAAAACTTGATTATTGGAAGTTACATTTGAATATTTAAAACATTTAATAACTTCATAATTTATCCAATAATATTTACCGTCTACATTTCCTCTATATGGAAATGCACCAAAATGGATCACGCTAATAAATTTGTAAAGTTTAGTAAACTATAAACTATTTAGTAAACTATAATTATGTGAGTCATTTAAATCAATTCATTACTGCGTATAGAAAAAATATTTATAAATCTATCAAGAATAGAAATTTATCAATGCTATTTTTGTCATTCAATTGTTTAAACTAATAATCATATAGATTCAAACTTTGTTTAGGGCAAAGTTTAGTCAAACATATGACCATTAAACAATATTAAAATGTTTACTCTATGTCTATGTTTTAAACAAATCGTAGATCTCTTACTTTTTAATAGATTTCATATAATGGTTAAAAAAAAACGTACAAAGCTCATCAGCTTTGATATTAACGAACAAATTGTCTATCTCGAAAATATAAAGCATATAAAATTGTAATGTTAATTTCTGTTCTATCTACTAAGGTGTCAATATTTCGCCGGCACTCTTCGGCAACGATCACTAACCCTAGATGGGTTTAGTTACGAAGCAGTTCACTTTGCTTTGTGCCATATCTATAGTGGGGCGGCCCACGTGCCTCAAGCCATCAGCTTGGTGGAACTAGCCTCGTTATCTGACCTTCTTGCCCTCGAGGGCCTTAAAGAAGTTGTTACTCATGAGCTCAGGTCTAGACATTGCCATCATTTCCATGCTCCATGCGCTGCAGGGTGTATCACGGGAGTGTTGGAGGTAATTAAGTTCATGACAGGGAAAATAATAATTATATATTTATAAAAGGAGTTTTTAAGGTTCACGCATTGGATTCGTGTTATTTAAATTTATGAAAATGCATTTTAAAGCCGTAAATCGACTAATTTTTTATTAGGTTTTGCCGTTGGCTGCTTCCTACGCTTTAGACGCACTTTACCATCGCTGTTTGCGCTGGATACATGAACATTATGTCCATATATGGCCAACCCGTGCTTTTAGTCGGCTTCCGTCTGATTTCCAGAATCGGTGTCTTCAGCAACATGTTGTGCATTTAAGTGCTGATACCGTGCTTGGTATGTTTCTTGAAAATTTGAAGAAAAAAATGCAATAGGTCTATGTTATTTCAATTATCGGCGATTTTAGGTACTCTTGTAGGGGCTGGACAAATACTTAAAGCACTTCCAGCTTCAAGCAGCAGTCAAAAATCGAATGGTAGCTCTAGTTCTAGCCATTGGGCATCTGATATTCGCGATTTGGTCAATCGATTACAAGAAGAGTGTACTAATTGGATACGAGGACAATTCGAGGCTGTTCTTGGCTACATTCCTCTTGTGGCTGGCGAAATGGATAAATTCGAAGAAGCTTTACTCGGTAAAATATTTTCATTTATAACTATTATTTTTTACTCATAGTCAATCATCCTTTCCCATTAATTTCAGGAGTGATTGATCTTTTAACATTAGACCAAACTTGTCGAAGTTATGGCCGTTGTATACCAATGCTTGCCAATAGTAATGTACCAACTACATGCGGGATAAAAGATTTTCATCCGGCCTTCGTTACATCTCCAATAAACCCGCCACATATTCAGCTTTTGCTGAAAATTCGCGATCGATTGGAAATGTCTCTAATGGTTCGAATGGATAGATTACTACGCAGTGTTACATGGACTAAACTGGATTCTGCGCTTAGAGGAAGAATCAAACAACTCTTCGACACGTTCAAGATGGATGACAATCTTCTGATTGGACAAGGTAACCTTAATGGTTGATCATATCATACATGTTTTTGGGGATAATTTCCTTTTTGTAGGTCGTACATATCATCTTCCGCACCAACGTCCTCTACATTCAAGCTCTTCCGAGTCTTCGTCACGTAATTCCAGTCCAGCTACTAGTCAGATACATACTAGTCCGTCATTACGACGTAGTCTGCTGTTGGCAGCTCGTGCGCCTCAACAACCGGTGCAAGTACCACCGCCCGTGCCCGTCGTACCCCCTAGTCCCGCGGCGGCACGCAAAAGTACCCTAACCAAGGCAACAGCCAGTAGTGCAGCTAAAGGAGTTAAAGAAGGACCTTCTCAAGGGACGAAGCAACAAATACACGGTTAGTTATAAGACAATATTGCGATTTTTTACTGTTAAGATTTTCGATTTTTTTTTAGCTAAAACTCCAGGAAACACCCTATCAAAATCTTACCATCATTACCCACAACAGCAAAATCGGTCAACAACAACAAACGACAAAACCACAATTGTCCAACAAACAACAACTCATACATACAATCAAATTATACACACCAAAAGTACAGGAAGCATAACAACAACCGAAACTAAACCACGTGGGGAAAGTCCGACTTTAACCAAAAGGCAAATTCCGGTGAGGAAGATTTCAGCGGCTGCACCACAAGGAAAGGGTGTGGGGAATAGTCCTTTAGAGCTGAGGAAGACAGTTAGTGGTACTTCGTTGGGTAGTAGGAAGTGGGATGGAAGCAATAACGCGGGGAATAGTGCAAGTGTCTTGAGCAAGAAGCAGAGTCCAGTAAGTACCGGGGGAACGATTGGGGGAAGTCAATTTGGCCAGGCGAACAAGAGACATAGTCCAATTTTGGCAAGGTGAGGAATTAATGAAGTCAGAAAACGAACTAAAAAGTACTGTTTTGATGACTGGATTAGCCACCTATAGAGACAATAGATTTTCTAAATCTTCTAATCGTTTTGTTGAAAGGTATCTTCTCCCCCGCAAACGTGACCTAGTCCTAAACAACGATTCAATCGCGAACACAAACCAATCGAACAAACCGCCTTCATCGACCTCCCCAATGTCGAGCCCTCGAATGCGCACAAAGAGCGCCGAAACAGCCAAAGCACAAAACACAAAACCGCAGAAACATCCGCAAGGGAGTGTTTCCAATACCCACAGCCCGGTGAAAATACATCAACTACAACAAAATGTGACGACATTGAGTCCGAATAAGTTAAAGCGAGGACAACAACAGGGGAGGAACAATCAGAGTCCGTTGAAACAGAATGTGGTGGTGAGTAATGTCCAGAGGCAAGGAAGTGTTAAGTCTGGTGGATCGCCTGGGAAGAATGGGAAATGTGGCCTGGCTAAAATTGGGGATGTTGGCAAGAAGAAGGATGTCTTGTTAAATGGGGTGCATAAAAATCAGCAGAATAAAGAGTGTGAAAATAAAATTAAGAGGTATGTATATAATATTTAGATTGTTTTAGGAAGAATTAATTTTAATCAATAGTTAGTTAGATAGTCCTCAATCTCAAGAATTGGTTGGAAACACCACGCCATCTGACCATCTCTCCTCAGCTAACATTCCACACATATGCCTTCAGTAATCTTTTACTAATATCTAATATCCGATCCTTTGGAAGAAATGCTTATTTTTCCAAAACTTATAAGCAGAGATCGATTTATGTATAATTTGCATAATTTTGCATTATGTAGTTCCCAGAAATGGAGAAAGATAGAAAAAAACCTGCCGTTAAGTGTTAAAATCCGCTGCTTTTCTACGAATCCTTCCTACCCTGTGCTATCCTACATTTTATATCTACTTTACTTCAGTCATCCTTTATATACTTACTTTCTAAATAACAAGTCTGATTTTATCTATTTTAACTTCTATTTTATCATCTATATATTCCAATGCTCATCTTTCGCCTACATTCCTAAAATAGCCCCTCTGTTCTTCCTAAAACCAAACTGATCATCTCCTAGCCATTCTTCTACTTTATTTTTCAACTTTCTTTAAAAATGGGAGTGAAATATTGTCATCTTTGTGAGATATCTTATATCTTATTATCTTATACAGAAAATCGGGCACGCGCACCATGGCCATCTACGACCGATCCGATAGCCCCGTATCGTTCGATATGACTGAGACAATCGTAGTTCATTCTAAACTTACCCGTCCCGCTCACTTTGATTCATCCCTGTCGACTTGGGACGGTACCAATGCGGGCCCAGTTAGCCTCAAGTCGTTAGTGGACGCGGTGGTGGATACGTCTATGACGTCTTCGGGAACGGCGTTATTACAGAGGTCCGGGACGTTCTTGAAGGACGAGCCCAGTGTTATACCTACATTGGAGTAGAGAATTACTTCACATTGATTTGTTAAGTTATGATTACAGCGTGTTTATTTGGGTGGTCGCTTTTTCGTTTGCTTTAACTAGGAACAGTTATTGGTTATTTGATTTCTTAAACAATGAAACTGTTTAAACGAGATATTATATTTTGATCGTCGGAAGGAAAGAATTTGAAATAAAAAACGAATTGTTTTTTTTTAGAGATTTGGGAGTTTTAAATCTGGAAATGAAATAGTAGCAGTGTTCTTTTGTGTATCGATTTTTTGATATTTTCGCTAGTTTTATGACCTTTCAAATTAACTGGTTTGTGATAGGAAACATCTAGGATTTGTGGGAATATTCAAGTCTAAAGCTGTAATCTTAACTTCATTATGAACATTTGCAGAATTCCGTTATTAACGAGTGATTATTTGTAATAAATACTATTGTTCTTCGATTTAGATGATTGGCAATTTTTAAAATCGCGTTGATGTTTTTAGATTATGTTGAATAAAAATAGTTAATCAATCGACTGGTTTGTGCAATCCTGAATTTTTTATGAATATTTACTCGATAAGTAACGATTAAATTAAAGTACGTACTCTAGTCAAAAAGACAATTATCACTTATTAATTTTTGATCTCTGCCTACATTATAGCACTTCTAGAAAAAATATTTTCTTTATTTATAAAGAAATTATTCATAGAATAGTACGTTAGATTTTAGGATTAGTTTAGAACTGGAATTTGGTGTCCATATTAAGTATTTAATAATTATTTGCGACAATTAAAATAATAACTAATTTCAACATTCCATGTCCATATATTGTGATCATAGTATTTTTTATTGTTATTTTGTTTTTAAATTGTTTACTGATGATTTAGTTTGTTCATATTGAACAAATTGTATATATTAAGTATGATAGAATGAATTATCGACTTTGGACCATAAACATGCTTTTTAAGGTTCATAAATATAATTTGTAAGTACTTATTAAAGAACTGTAATTTTTTGAGTAAGAAATTATTTGTGCAACGATGTAAAATTGGTATTTGAAAGTACACAAAAATATGTAAGTTAATATATCAGCATGGAAACGTGCACAGAATCTGCTTTTTCATTTTTGGACTTGAAGACTTAAAATTAAATTATATATTTACATATAAAATGAGAGAATATCCATTAAAGATTTCTGATAATAGTTTAAGTACTTCAAAAATAATATGTCCATTTCTAATTTACACTCTGATTAATATAAGTTGAAAAACTTTATCATTATATGCAGAAAAATTATAGTTGATATTTGCAGACATTCCCAGATTACGCGATGACTATGTTATAATATGGTAAAACTGTTGGTCCCTAAATACAGAAAAAAATTATTTATGTAATCATAAAAAATCTATGTATTTACAAAATGTTAATAAAGAAATAATTGAAGGATTTATGTCTTTTCATTGCCATATGCTACATTCAAGATCAATTGACTGACGACTTAAAAAAAAAAGTAACAAGATTTATCAATCATTTTTAAATTTTTGTACTAATTTCAGTTTTTTTTTTGAAAATATTGCAAATTATTAACTTGATTTCTTTTTCAAAGTTTAAGCTTATTTTGTAGCCTATTTCAAGCGCCTCAACTGATAAAAACTAAATCCACTACGTATTTTTGTATCTACCGACCGAATCTTTGGTCTCAGATTACCTGGTGAGCCACTTGGGCGCAGGTGCGAGTCTCGTGACTACTATACAGACCTGGAAAAAAGAGGGGGGCGTCCTTTTATAGACACAAGTACGCGTCTGGACGCCTTAGCGTACGTTACAACGAGATCGTGTCGTTAGCGCACTGCCTATAGTATGCTTAGTAATAGCGCAGGGCCGTATTTGGTTAATATTTAGATTATTCTGATTTATGTAAATGTAAAGAGACTATGCTTCTATCCCATCCGTTTAAATTGTGAGCGATGTTTGTTAGAAACATTGTGAATTATTTAATTTTTATTTTCCTTGACAATAAGGGAGGACTTCTAGAATAGAACAACTGATATATTCCTATTGAAAATATTTTTTAGTAAGTCAAACATATTATCTCTTTGTTAATTGTTTTTTTTTCCATTATATTTGTATAATGATTTAAAATATATCTGTCGAAATTGATCTAAAAAATATATGTGTCGAAATAAATAATTATTAATCTTTATATATTAAGCGAATGAAGTAACTTTATAGATTCATTCATACAAGCAAAAATTATTAATGAATTTATAGAAGCAATTAGTTATAATATTCAATTTCGAATACCGAACAGTTAGTCTCTGTTTTCTGATCTCTTTCGTACCTGCTCACGAAATAAATTTACGTTTAATCTGTAAAATACTGTAAAATAATACATATATATTTTAAACTACATATCGAATGCATTAATGAGTATATTTTGCATTGGATTCCTGAAAGTATTCTAGAAATAGATGGACCGTTCACCTTACATTTCTCAAGCTACAATCACATCAGATTTGTACACTTATATCTACTTTGCCGCAATGCTATTATTTTCAGGAGGAAAATGTGATAATGTAACCAACGGTCTGCAAAATATTATTCTTATTTTACACTTGGCATTCTTCTGACAAATTGCAAGTAGTCGCCAGTTCGCTAGATTGACCTATATTTATTGTTAGTTAAGGATGAATTCTAAGAATCTACGAAGATACTTTTAAAACTTGGAAATTGAAAAAAAAAACATTTATTTCATATAATTGCTTCCTTACTTCTGATTTGTTTTTTAATCAAATTAAACCATACATTTTTAAAAATAAGGAACTCCCTGTATAAGACAAAGTAAACACTGCAATATTTTTTTGCAAAATACGAAAGTATATTTTAATTTGCTATAGTATTCTTTTTTTCTGAAAAATATTGTACTGCGATCGTAGTATATTTATGTATCGGTGTTAGTTTAGCATGACTTTATTTTTAGTTAGTCATAGTTTTATTTATAATCTCACGGACCAGGAAAGAAAAAATACTTGTTGCTATTATACAGGGCATTGAAATGACTAATTTTGATTGAATCCCAGATAGATATTACAATAATAAATTAATGATTTGGAATGTTATGATTTTTAATAATAAAAGTTGAATTCCTTTGTATTGCAGTTTATTTCTTTAAAATAATCATTGAATATAAGTGAAAGGCACTATTTGATTTAATGAATCATGCAGTTGTCATATATTTTTGTTGAAGTCTTCTTTTTGAAGACACAAACGTTCAGAATTAAATAGGCTTTATGAAAATCGATTACATTTGGTTCGTTACGATTTCTAGCAACGCGATTTCTTTACCTAAAGACCTACAAAATTTACCTAAAAAATTGTATAGTATCTTTAGGCAACGATTCAAAAAAATCGTCTCTGTTTAAAACACAATTTAGATTCGCTATAATAGCTTTTGTTGTTCGTTTTAGATTTAGATCAATGATCAAACAGTAAACGAAATGAAGAAAGCCTCACACACTTAGTGAGCAAGGACCAAATCCAAAGCCAATAAACAAATTTAACGGAATTCCAAGTATAACAATTTCTAGAAAAATCAAAAATAGAATTTATACGAAATTCAACATTACGTTCTGAACTTAATCAAAAAAATCTGGACTGAGTATTTTATTTGTACGGAATAAAAATATATTAGTCACGGCGAAGAAAAACGTATTTTTATTGTTTGTCATTGCCAGCCCACGAAAACATTTAAATTGTAAAATGATTCGACTCTCCGGCAGTAAAAACTGGACTAGAAATGGAAATAGTTTTGTTATGAATCACAATTTTTATGTTTAGGGAGATTTAAAAAATTATCTAGTATAGAATATCACCCAAATAGCGTAACTCAGAGCATTTAATAGCTAGATGCGCATTTCGAAGGCTATGCCCCCATCTTTAGTAGCACAAGATAAAAACTAAATAAAGTGCGAATCGTGATTGATATACTATTGAATAAGTGAACTAATTTGAATAGGATGACCTGAGTTAGTCAAAAATATGTTCGGCTACAGCACTTTTATCTTTTCTATTTAATCTGAAATAACCATTGGTTTGTCAAACCTAAAATAAGCAAAAATGTTGGTATTTGGGTGATATACTATACAATATTAGAGAGATGTTTTGCTGATTGTCAGAAGTATTCTTGGCAGGAAGAAGAGTTCTATTTGCAAAGGAATAACGTGAAAGTTGAAAATGAAGGTTTAATCTTTCCTTAACTACAATATTATCAAATCCGACAAATTAATGTTGCATGCGTCCGTTTATCCAACGAATAAATTAAGTCGAATTTCATGCGGTAACGAATGACCATCGGGTATCGCCTATGCGGACGGCCGATAGGCCGAAGTGACCCGGCGTCGCGTCGGCGTATTTTCAGGCGTCGTTTCCACGTAGCAGTCACCCGCGAGGCACGCTGCCACTACCATACCTCGAACGACCGGTTCCTCGCGCGCCCGTTGAGCCCCACATCTAGCTTGTACACTTACAAGTCTCCCAGCCAAGAAGAAGTGTCGGTACGTACGTACACATCCAAGAGAACCCTTTATCTGTACTTTAATCCTCTAGCTATGACCTTAATCCAAACTTAGAGCAAAGTCTGTGATTGGTGGTTTACGTTGAGCTTTTTGAGCTGGTTATTTTGGATATATTCAAAAAGCTTTTTAAGTGATATATAATTTCAGTGTAGATTTCTTGTTGTTCGTGAGGATTTTAAGACATTCCAGTGGTGCAAAAAACAAGTAAGATTGTTCTGATTTTGTCCTGCTTTTGAATATACGTTAAGATGACTGAAATATGCGTTTTTTTTTAAGAAAGATTACAGATTTGCTGATTTTTTTCATCTAGAAGATCCTAGACATATAATTCGCTACTCATGGTTTACTTAAGACTTTAAGCATCAAATTAAATCTGATTTAAAAAAAATATTTTATTAGTTTTTGCTTGATCGAAATTTATTGCAACCTCAAATAAATTAAAAGCTGATCTCAAAATGCATGGGAATTATTCACACACCGATCGGATCAAATATAGAAGTCGCCATCTTAGTTGAAATCCAACATCTCGTAATCAAAGCTTCTAAAGTTACATTTTCCTGAATTAGATCGTTGATTTTTGCGTTTTGGCACAGGATGTGGCGCTAATATTTCGATGAGTTAAAAATGAGGAAGTTTGAAGAAAGATACGGAAAGTAGTTAATAAGAAACCGAAGTGGAGGAATAATTTAAAGAGGTTCTTTAGAGCTACGTCATTAGAGCTTAGAATTGTTGAATGATAAATACGTAAAGTCTGTGGACTTTGATGATATTTAGAGTTTTTTTAACTATAGTTTCGTTTGAAAGATGGCTTCCTCTTCAGTGGCGAGATCGTCAAAATACACCTATCGGTCGACGGGCGGTCAGAATGCCGACGTCAGCATCGAATACAGTGCAGATTTAAGCGCACTGTCCCGTCTTGAGGTAAAGAAGAGTTTCGTTAACACTTATAATTAAGAATAAACAAAGCGAAGTAAAATATGTGTGAAAAATATCTTTTAAAAACCACTAAATCACATACAGATATCAAAACGAAGAAAGCTTTCGAAATTTCGAATTATATTTGAATATTTTTTTTTGAAATTAAAAATGTAAGATTAAAAAAAATGAGTGAATGAAAATAAAAATTAAATACGCGACTAATTCAATAAAAAAATGTTTGTCGTTGTAAATGTTACAACGTTTAAACAAAAAAAAATGTGGTGTTTGAACCTTAATCTGATTCTGTGCAAAGTTATATAAGAAGTAAATAGGTCAGAAGCCTAATTATACAACTGAAAGTGTAAAATAAAATCAGTGCGCCATTTTCTAAATGATTTCAACTCTTGCACTCTAAACTTGCACAAAACGAATAAAGAATTGTGGAATTCCTGAAGAAGAAACAATTTAAATATGAGTAAATAAAAAGTGTTAAATTGATTTAAAAAAATAATCACCTAAGCACATGTACAATTTTTTTCACAATTTCATTACACTGATCTTTCGTAATCTAATTTACTTCATATTACAATTAAACACATCAAGACTTGAAATAATTTTTATTCCAGGACAAGATCCGTCTTCTTCAAGACGATCTCGAATCCGAACGAGATCTGCGATCTAGAGTGAGTTTTCTTAAAAAAATACCTTCTCATTTCTAAAAATTGAAAATACACTTTCACACTTTAAAATTGAGAAAGGATACTGAATTTTATAAACCAATTTTCGAAAATATGAAAAATAAGTCTGCTATATTCGTATATGATGGAATGCATAAATTTCCGCAGATTTTGTTGATCTGACCAATTCTATTTATAACTTTAACGGTTTCGCAACTCAGAGCATCATAAATTGTGATTTTCATTGTTAATATTTTAGAACCTGCTAGAAAATTGAATCGGTCCAAAACAATTTCGGTCCATTAATTAAAAATTACAAAAGTAGTTGAAGATTCGACCGATAAATAAGACTAAAAAGCGAATATTTTTTGATTATTGATTGCATTTATTCGAAGCTCGTTGCATAGTCCTTGAATTTGATTGTGGAAGAGTTTTCTAAATATTCGATTTGCATATTTTGCACAATTTAGATCGAGCGCGAAAAAGCAGATCTTAGTGTCCAGGTGATCCAACTATCGGAGCGTCTTGAAGAAGCTGAAGGCGGTGTTGAAAGCCAGGTGAAAAATAATTTGATTTAACCGAATTATGATCTATAAAATATTTCCATTTCTGTCTAAATTGGAATAATGAAGAGATTGATTGGTTTTCTTTTAGTTTGAGATCAACAAGAAACGTGACACTGAACTCTTAAAATTGCGCAAACTGCTGGAAGATGTCCACATTGAGTCTGAAGAGACAGCTATCTTGCTCAAAAGGAAACACCAGGAAATTGTTGTCGATTTTCAAGAGCAGATTGATGTTTTGTCTAAGGCAAAATCAAGGTAAGATCATATATTTGGGATTTTATTTCTCCAACTCGCAGGTTTCTTAACGGAGTTCACAATTTTCCAATTAGTTCGTATTTTTTTTATCAAATAATTTGCGGAATTATTTTTAAACTTTGGCGATTTCTGTAAATTATTTTCTTGACCGTACCACGCAAGAAATTGTTCGTTATTCGTTAATTACAAAAATGATGTATCGAATTCAGATAAAACACTTTCCTATACATATCACCAAGAATCTAACCACTTAGATTTGAGCTAAATAAAGAGAAAATCTAAGTCCGACTTTTTGGACCACAGCCAAGCATTCCTAAGCAGACAATTCTTCTACAGAGTGTAATGTAACTTAACTCGCGAATATTTATAGCAAATTCTGCGTTTAACCTTGTTCCTTTTCTGTAATTTAGATGAATACTTCAGATTTCATTGCGGGTTTAATTTTTTATTGTTGTACAATCGTCGGTTTAGAGATTTCAGAATATTTGCTATTTTACGATCTTCAACATTTCTCAATTCATTTAAAAACACATCACTCTATCTTCACTACCTTTTATTAGATTTAGAGTAGGTGCATATCTCTCCTAAATTTTGAAATGTTCCGTATTGAATCACGCTCAAAAATACACCTGCGTTCCATAATTTCAGAATTTCTAGAAATAACTCGACGTCTAATAAGATATTTCACATTTATTTGCGATCGCATCCGATGCATAAAATGTTTTATTTCAAAATCGTACATATCAAAACATCACGACAACTGAGCACAACACTTTTTGGAACAGATTTTCAATATTTCGCTTTTTTTTTTAGTTAATCCAAATTCAGAAACTTGGTCAACAAATTTCCCATGTTATGATATTATTTTTAGCCAATCGTTTCTTCCACGATCGCGTTCATATAAAATGTAGAAAAGCGTTTATTCAAAATCTAAAGATAGTCTTCAGATTCCAGATTGCTTATAATTAATCGCTGTAAGAACTCCTTGAGATAAACTATATGATTGCAGAAATCAAAGATGTGTTAAAAAATATTTAGCTTCTAACACTTGTACGATGATGATGACGATGTTTTCATAAATGTAAATTGTAAATATAATTATATTGGATATTTCTTAAGACGTTTCCTTAAGAATTTTCGAATACCAAATCAATGTAAAATCATTTCATAACTTTTTGGCATAATATGGTCTTCATACATGCACGCCAAGCGTGCCATGAACTGTTGGTTTTTTTCGGATACGCTCCTTTATGTTGTTATAAATAAGTTGTATGCGTGTGCAAGTTTCAGCCTGAAACGCCGCCTGAAATCTGAAGTCACCACACATTACTCGTAATACATCTGGCCATATTTGTACCGCGGTTATATTTCGCGGATTAACGCGAAAATGCATTGTTGCCTTTTGAATATCAGCGCTCAATTGTAGAATTGCGCGAATTCGATATTTCGATGGAAATTGAGAGAATATTGGTTTTATTTACATGATTTTTAAATTATTTTATTAAACAGATGAACCGACCGAATTTAAAGTAATCAATATGCAGAAAAATTTGCAAAAGGGTTATTTCTATTCTATTCTATTTGGAAAATAATCGTTTTCATAATAATCTAGCTTCTCGAGATCGTAAAGCGTTTATATTTTTCAATAAGTTGGCCCAATTTTCGCTACATTTCTAAATTTAACCCAAAGCTGTAGGTGCTCAGATCTATATAGAAAATCACGGGAATGACTTCACAGGTATTCAGTTCATCGGAATATTTATACTCGGGATAAATTTGACCAATGTTAAAGAAGATTATATGAACCAAACACACATTCCGGGAAATGGCCGAGAATTATTTATGACGGAAACTATTTTATCGCCACCTTAGTTGTTAAATTATAAAAATAAATTAAACCTAAATTGTAAATTGACGATTATACATCGTACGCAATATTTCTAAATTTTCCAAGAAATACTATTCGAAAAGAAAAACTTAAAGGAGATATTTATTTTAATACTTCGTCGTTTTCTTTTAGGTCTGACAAGGAAAAGACTAAATTTCAAGCCGAGGTGTACGAACTTTTGGCGCAGGTAGAAAGCAGCAATAAGGAACGTATTGTTGCCATTAGGACAATAGAAAAGTTTGAGATATCCATCAGTGAACTAAACGTGCGCATTGAGGAACTCAACAGGACCATTGTGGACATCACTTCCCACAAGACACGTTTGTCTTTGGAGAACATCGAGTTGGTTAAGGAAGTCCAAGATATCAAGGCAAGGAGAGAAAAATAAACAAACCTTTAATAGTCCCGTAATAACAATTTTAATTGTGTTTACTTTAGATAAACCTTGAAAGTGCTATCTATCTAAAGAGTCAACTTGCTGGACAATTGGAGGATGCCAGGCGTCGTGCTGAAGAGGACGAGCGTCGCCGTAATATTCTTGAAGCTAGCCTTCACCAGGTACGACAATAAATTATGATTAAATTTTTTATTTTTTTGTGTTTAAGTAGCTTTATAATTTTTTTGGTTCTTTATTGATTCTCAGATCGAAATTGAGTTAGAGTCTGTCCGCGTTCAATTAGAGGAAGAAAGCGAAGCCCGTCTCGACTTGGAACGTCAATTGGTTAAGAGCCAAGGCGATGTTCAAGTATGGAAGTCCAAGTACGAATCGGAAGCTCAAGCTCGCGCTGAAGAGATTGAGGAGCTGCGCCGAAAATACACCGCCAGGTTAGCTTTTATCAAACTCTCTTGAACAATAGAATCGCACTTTTCACAATAGTTCGTTCATTTTTTAAATTTCATTTAAAGGATAACAGAGCAAGAGGAACATATCGAGTCTCTCCTCGTTAAGATCAACAACCTCGAGAAGCAGAAGTCCCGCCTGCAATCAGAAGTTGAGGTGCTCATCATTGACTTGGAAAAAGCTAACAACACCGCTCGTGATCTGCAGAAACGCGTTGAACAGCTGGAGCGCATCAACTTGGACTTGAAGGCCCGTTTAGAGGAGACTCTGGCTATGTACGAGGCTAGTCAAAGAGATTTACGTCTCAGGCAGACTGAGATACAACGCCTGAACCACGAGCTTGACAAGACCAGGGAACAGAAGGATCAACTTGCTAGGGAGAACAAGAAGATGGCTGGTAGGTGCTGCAATATAATTATATTCTGTGTTTTTTGCTAAAAGTATTTTTTCTAAGTGATTCTACAAGCGTTGTTCTTGCAGATGACTTGCATGACGCCCGCATTACCATCACTGAGATTACCAGACGTATGCATGAGATGGAACTTGAGCTACGTCGTCTTGAGAACGAACGTGAGGAGCTCACGGCAGCATATAAGGAAGCCGAGGCTGTAAGCATTTGTTGCAAGCACCTTTGAATGGTTTTTAGTGGAAGTTTTCAATTGATTTCAGGGTCGTAAAGCAGAAGAGCAGCGCAGCATGCGTCTTGCTTCTGAATTGAACCAATTCAGACATGAAGTTGAGAAACGCCTCCAAGAAAAGGACGAAGAAATCGAAGCTATTCGGTGAGCAAAAAAGCGAATTATATATATTTTCACAGTACTAATTCTCAATCACAAAAGAGCAAATTTGAAAGACGTAAGATAATGTAACTTTGAATCATAAACATAAAAAAAAATTGTTATTATAAAATTTAGTCAAGCCAAAAGTGTTGATTGATTATAAGGTGCGATTGCGTGCAAGCCAGAAAAATTGAGAAAAACCAAAAATTTTAGGGGCCGAAGAAAAAATTAATGAAGTCGGCTGAAGTATGATTTTACTGGTAAAACGTATTAATGTGTTAATGCAAGAACACATCAATTAGACGTGTATTTATTAGACATACGCCCTGGCAAAAACTAAAATTATACTTATTAAAAACATTGGCACAATTACCATTTCACGAAACCCAAAAATTGGCAGCTAAAATTATCAAAAATCGACGAAATTATATGAGACGCTTCATCGAACTATTGCCAATCATTCAGTTTCTTACAACATCTTGACTCTTGTCTGAGTAACGATATCTTGAGAAAGTCATAAAATATTTTGCGAAAATATTAGCATGTTCTTAAAGCCAAAGAATCAAAACTCTGTGTGTTGAATAATCACTTATCCCCAGTTGCCAAAATTATCGTACTACGCAACGAAAGTGCACATTGACGTACATGTGTGAAAGTATCTCAAAAAGATATATAGCACCAGTTTGAATGTAGCTAATCCCAGTAACAGACGTTGACATAAACATTGTTTTCGGTAGTAGTTCGCTAAATAACATTATGAGCTCCTCGAGTCGAAGAAGTGTTAAAATCACTTCTTCTGCAAAAACCCAGCTAGTGAAATCCACTTCTAGTGCTGCGGTTATGGAAAGTAGCGGTGGGGAACATCGTAAAAAAAGAAAGAGTTTAAAATATCGAATTCCCGATGTGATTCCCGAATTTAATTCAGAATATGATAGGATGGCTTTAGAGGAGTTAAAGGCCAGTCAGAAATATTTACGTGGAAAGTCTGCTAGGGCGATTAAGAATCAGCTCTTAAGTGATAGCAATAAGTATATTTCTAAGGCATGTGATCAAGATTTGGCCTTTTCTTTAATGGGGCAGCAAGATGATGGTGAGATCAAAATTCATAATGCAGGGATACATGCCAGATTGATGTGCTCAAGAATTCAAAAAGATATGGATGATAGTTTTATGATTCCTTTGGAGAACTTGAGTTCTGAATTGGCTTGTTTTAGTAAGAAGACTACTCAGTACTTTGCAACGAAAAGGTGAAATAGAAAAAATGAATTACAAAAAATGCACTAGTATAGTTACAAGTAATGAAAAAAGTGAAAAAAATAGATCAAAGATTTAACGATTCACTAGATTTTTATTTGGAAGCATATAAAAGATAACAAGTTTTTTGGAAATCTTAAGTTTCTGATGGAAAAAGTGTTTATCTTTAAAGAAACTAACAAGTTTTTCCATTACGAAAGTCGTAGTTTTGATTCATAAGTTAAAATAATTTAATTTTGCAGCAATTACGTAATAATCTATTGTATTATGACTTTGCATATCACACGAGTGCCAAATATATTGCATATAGCTATTGCAATTAAACTGAAAAATAAAAAACCACACACCGGAATTTTTGTATTTATAAACTGAACACTGAATTGCTTAGTGCATATTCTTACTTTAGAATGCGAGGGTTTAAATATAAATTCGCTGTTGCTTACGCAAAAGGTATGAATGTACCAGGAACAAAAATTTTAATATATTTTCAAATTATTACGTAGATATAAAAATAATGACTTTTTTTACGATGGCCATTAAAATTTGTTTAAATAATATATAAAATCTAATCGCACAACACATATATTTTCAAAAATAAAGCTAAAATAAAATATCTTCCTCAATCTCTTAATATTTTTAGAAAGAAATTCTAACTCTTCATTAATCTTCTTCCTTCAGCAAGGCAACTAGCATTGAAATTGAACAACTCAACGCCCGTGTGGTTGAAGCCGAGACAAGACTTAAGACCGAAGTGACTCGTATTAAGAAGAAGCTCCAAATTCAGATTACCGAGCTGGAGATGACCCTTGATGCCGCCAATAAGAATAACATTGATCTACAGAAGACTGTTAAAAAGCAATCTTTGCAACTGATCGAATTGTCCGCTCACTACGACGAGTGCCAACGCCAACTTCAAGTGACTTTGGATCAACTCAGTATCAGCCAACGACGTGTACAGGCCTTGTCCGCTGAAGTTGAAGAGATCAGAGGCAATTATGATTCTGTAAGAATTTTTTTGGTCGTCAAAACTTGGGCTTTACTCGTGGTGTTTGTGTTCGGTGTTGTTGTAGGCTCTCCGTAGCAAGAAGGCCGTTGAATTGTCCCTGGAGGAATCTATCTCCCGTGTAAACGAATTGACCGTTATCAATGTTAATATCTCTACTTCCAAGGCTAAGATTGAACAGGAATTGTCCACTATTGCTGCCGATTATGATGAAATTACTAAAGAACTGCGCATTTCTGACGAACGCTACCAACGTGTGCAAGCAAGTTTCCAAACATATCTAAGCGGGTTCGATGTGCTTAACTTTTATTTCTTTTTTATTTCTTTAGTCTGAGATCAAACATACAGTGGAGATTCTGCACGAAGAGCAGGAACGTGTTGTGAAAATTGAAGCCATCAAGAAGTCTCTAGAGATTGAAGTGAAGAATCTCAGTGTCCGATTGGAGGAGGTTGAAGCTAATGCCATCGTTGGTGGCAGGAGGATCATCAGCAAGTTGGAGGCACGTGTCAGAGACATGGAGAACGAGTTAGATGAAGAGAAACGTCGTCATGCTGAAACCATTAAAATTCTGCGCAAGAAGGAGCGCACTGTCAAGGAGGTCATGATTCAGTGCGAAGAGGACCAGAAGAATATTTCTTTGCTGCAGGAATCTTTGGACAAGACCTGTCAGAAGGTGGCTATGTTCAAGAGACAACTGCAAGAACAGGTAACGAACGAAAATACAGCGAAAACGAATCGAAATGTGATCGAAGGTAATGTTTTTTAGGAGGGTATGTCATCGCAGAGTGTGACCCGCGTTCGACGCTTCCAGCGCGAGTTGGAGGCGGCTGAGGACCGCGCTGATAATGCCGAGAGCAGCCTGACGTTGATCCGTGCTAAGCACCGCACCTTCGTCACGACCAGCACAGTCCCAGGCAGCCAGGTCTATTTGGTCCAAGAGAGTCGGACCACCTCGAGCGAAATTTAAACAATAAGGAATTCTCCCAAACGTACACCTCTTAGAATATCTGATTATTTCTTACAGCAAACAATGAACAGCAGCTCGTTCTCCATATTAGAAATTGTTGCATAATAAAGACAACGCATTATACCCATGTCTCAAAATCGCTCGAGTTAAGATTAATTACGACGGCACTTCGAAAAATAAATAAACTACGAAAAAAAATAAGAAAAATCCAGCAGAAAATAATGTTTAATTTCATTTTCAAGTGTGACATATCCACTCAAAAATTGTTGCAATTGGCTTTGGATTTGAAAGTATATTACACTAAAATATATATAATATATTTATGTAATATTTATTGATATTATAATTTTTAGTTAAGTTATTGTGTATCCAATTTCCTTTTAACAGCGCTGTTGATGCATATTAAGGGATGAAGTCGCGTATTAAAGTTAATAATTTATTTAAGTTTATTAGATGTTTGTTTGGAACATGAATAAACATGGCTTATTTACAAAACATTACTTACGTTATTCATTGTAAGATCACATGTATTATAACAATTCGTTTAATAAATATTTTCAAAACATTTCAATTTTGTTCAAATTCGTTCAAGAAAAACACTCTCGCATACAAATACTCTTTTTATATCTCTTACCTGGAATCCTACGAACCCGTCTCCTAAATACGTACTGAAACTTCAATGTGGAAGCAGCAGAATAATGTGGAAATGGCTATTTGTTGGGCCGAACTACAATTAACATTCACAAACAAAAATTTCACAAGTTATCACAAACTGCACCAGTACTAATATTTCCTTACACAATGGCGTTCTGATTTTCTAAACATCGAGCTAGTTCAGAACGTTACTATACTGACAATTCTGTTACAACAGATTTGACAACTACGATCATTTTGATTGGCCAATTATTTGACAAGAGCACGTATGACATATATTTGACAAATAATTGACGAATTGTATTACGAATTGAAATTCGAAATTGACAAATTCAGTAACGATTTTTTTTATCGAAATTGATTTAACGATATAATTGTAATGATAATAATAAAGAATGAAATAAAATAAAATAAAATAAAATGGGACGTGGTTCGAAATTGTTAGACATGGATGTGAATGTAACGATTTGAACATAACCTATACTTACGAAAATAATATAATTATAATTGCGGACAAATTATATGCTGCTCATAATTTAAAATAAATGATTGCGAAATGAGCTCCAAAAAAATGCACAAAGTCCCTCAGTTTTTCGACAAAACAAAAAAAATGGACCTGTCCCAAAACACCTTATTATCGACTTTATTAAACGACCCGGCGAGCCGTGCAATGGTACTCCACTTCGTGACTCACGCAGAAAAGGACATTAAATACAAACAGGGTCAGGCTAAAAAACTGGAGAATAAAATCAAAAAAACCCGCATCATGTGCGAGAGCCCCACGGCTCAATTCCGGAAGAAAGAACTAGCCCGCCTAGAATCCGCTAATAGCCCAGCAAATTCCGAATCGGAGGGTAGTTCCACTTGTAGTACGACCGATAGGGATACTTCTGAATATGTGGAGCGTGTCCCATTCAACGTACTTTTAAGTGGCCTTACGATTTACGTAGAGGTGTTCTCTAATGGTCAGGATAAATCTTTCAGTGCTAAGGCACTTGTAGAATCGATGGGGGCTATAGTTAATGACAGGATAGCTAGGGGAGTCACGCATGTTATATTCAAGGATGGGTCTTATCACACGTATCAATTAGCTAAGAGACTAAAAATGCACGTTGTATCGATATTATGGCTTCAAGCGGTTAAAAGAAGAGGGACTCTTGTTCCGGAAAGAGACTATCCGGCGTTCGGGGCTGATCAGGGTGAATTAAATGTGTCCACAATATGCAAGGTCAGTTTTAATTTCAATCGAACGTTGTTTTAATTTGTACCTTAATAAAGACTCGAAATTATACGTCTGTTATGTTTCGGTTATTTTAAATAGTAAAATTTCTTTAGAGTCTTCAATCCGAATTTGATGATGTTTGCCAAGACGAGCGCTCTAAAATTAATTCCTTAAATACGGTCAATAAAACTGCCACAACGACTTTGAAAAATCGTTCAACTTTAATTAACAAATCAGTTGGTGATTCAGATGACGAGGATTCAGTTTTTCTTTCAGCAAAATCGTCGAAAACGACTGCAAGTAGCGTGAGCGTGCAGAGCAGTACCGAGCTTCCAAGTGAAAATCTCTCAAATAATTCTCTTGAACTCACTTCGAATGTCGTTGAAAATGCGAATATAACCGTCATTGCAAATAAGCACAACAGACGTAAAACTCTTTACAATCCCGAAGATAATTCATTGATCGAAATTAACATGTCCAAAAATAAACGCAAGACTATGCACGCGATACCTGTTTTAAAAGAATCAAATAGAGACTTAAATGTAAGTCTTAATAAAGACAATACAATGGACCTTACATGTCTTGAAAAAAGCAACAATTTCAGTGTGAGGAAAAGTACGAATTCAACGGATGAAAATTCCGCTGCTTCGATCAATAATACAACTAACAGAAGATCGAAAGCGTCGTTGGAATCTAACAATTCAGTTAATTCGAGCAATAGAAGCTCGACTAATTCTATGGATCTAACTTCTTTTGCTGGTCCTCGACGGAGATCTGTACGCATCGCCTATAAATCCGAGGATGTGTTCAAAAAACCTGATGAACCAATAAAGGGCGCCGAAAGCAAGGAGTCTTCTTTTTCCGAACAGCTATCTAGTTTGCGTTTATCATCTGAAAGTATCAAACAACACTCAACTGACAATTCTGACGCCCATCTATCTTTTGACAAGAACATTATACAAACCGAGAAATTGACGTCTTCATTACGTTTGTCAGAAGATCATAACACCAATAATAAAAGCATTTCTAGTGATTTAATGGGGGAATTATCACAATTGAGAATATATACCGACAATTCTGCTGAAGAATCGATTGACATGAGTTGCTTAAAACCATTAGAAAGCGTTACGTATGCAAACCAAGAAATTCAGAAGAAAAGATTCTCTGATGAAAGCCAGAATGATTTGACACTATCTAAGAAATCTCGACAAGAAAATACGCAACAAAAACAAAAGAAACCTCCCGTATCTGAACAGAGTTGCAGCGATGATTCTGGCAAAAATAAATCCAGGAAATTATATGATAAAAACAATCCTGTTAATAATGAGAATCTTGTACTGCAAATTGAAGTGGCAAATCCTACGAAATCAAAGGAGATTCATCCAAAAGGTCGCGTTAAACGAGCCATGGAATTAATTGCAAAACCATTCGATTTAACACCAGAAATTGACAGAGGAAAGCCTAAGAATATTTCTAGCGATTCTGAAGAAGAATGTGACAATAATAGCAAAAAGAACAAAACTGTGGCGAAGAAACGTTTCACTAAAATCGGAAATACAAAACAGAAAAGCAACGAAAAATCCGTTACCATTGAACATTTGCCTGAAACCAAATCTGCAGACGCTGGCAAATCTAAACCTCCTACCGAAATATTTTCTACCCCAAAAACACCGAAAAAAGTGCGATATAAAGCACCAGTCACTCCTTCGCGTAAATCCAGTCGATTTGCCACGCCAGTTAACTATAAGCGATTCTATGAACATGATAAAACATCATCGTTGAACGAGTCTGTCGAATCGAATGCTTCAGTGATAACGCCGAAGCTGAATAGGAGGAGTACCATGGACTTCACCACATCGATGACTCCAACAACAAGAAGTCTAACGCAGAAAGCGGATTCTATAAATAAGAAGAGTTCCCAAAGGGCCGGCATCGCTTGTACTAGATTCAAGGCAAGAAATATGTTTATGTAGTTTAATTATTTTGAATCGTGACTATTTTCAAAGAACCGCGAGTGTTAAAAAAAGTCTAAAATATTTATATTATAGGTGGGTAGGGTAAATACTTTTACGCATATTGTACGTCGTTTGGGACGTTTTCATATTGACGACAACGTAACAGCGCGGACAACACATTTAGTCGTGGGTGAAAATAAACGAACTGTTAATATTTTAAGGGCTATTGCGAGGGGTTGCTGGATACTCAGCGCCGACTGGGTAAGATTTTCATGATGATATACTTTTGAAGCTTAAATTTTGTAAATATAAAATCTCTGTAAATTGTTTTTTATTTTATTTAATCGTACATAGTTGTATAAATCTATGGCTGTTGGAAAATGGTTACCAGAAGAGGATTACGAATTTACGGACTTTTCTGAGGCTGTACAGGTATTTATATTTTAAAATATTGTGCCTTATAAGACTTTTATATCTTCAAAAATTTAAAATTAGTATAGCAATCACGATTAGTGACATACAGGTATTTTATTTTGTTTTTATCTTGTGCTACTGAAGAGGGGGGCATAGCCTTCGAAATGCGCATCTAGTTATTTAAACCTTTGAGTTAGGGTATTTGGATGATATTCTATACAATATCTTCAAAATGTTTCACAGAATTTACGAAAAATGCCTTACAATATATTGAATAAGATTTCTTTGAATTACTGCAATCGGAAAGTAAAAAAAAAAAATCCAATTGGAAGGATTAGCCGACTAGTGTCATAAATAATAATGACAATAGTCGTTGCCCGGGGGGCGCCCGATTGTTACGCAGTAAAAATTCAACACTGCGTAACATTCTTCGGGGAGGCTCCTTCCTCGCCCCCCATTTTTTTTTTCATACAGAACGCACAGAAATAATTGATAAATCTTTTGCCGTGGCTGGGATTTAAACATCTACTTATAAATTACAAAGCGAACGCTTAAACAATCCTAGCGTCATTTCCTCCTCTTCTTTCTCTTGACAGTTCTGTCGTAAAGAACGCGAGGCCTTCGGGCCCACCTACACAGCGGACACGTTCGTATCGTGCGGCCCCATTTATGTGGCACGTAGGGGTACCAAACCCACCGGCGACGAGTTGCGTGAGCTGGTACGCCTGGCGGGTGGTACAATTGCCCCGGTGGCCCGTGGCGCCAGTATCGTAGTGGGCGAAGTGGTACGGTACGATACGGTGCACTGGTGCGTGTCCGAACTGTGGGTGTTGGATTCAATAACGCGTAATCAGTTGGTCGAGCTGGTCGAGTACAGTTTGATAGTGGCGGCGGAGGGTGGTAGGCAGGAGAGGAGATTGTCAGAGGATTATTGAAAGAAGGCTGAAGGAGTGATGTTAAATAGGGAAAAGAAAATTATATGGTGAGTTAAGTTATATGCGTAGTTCAGTAGCTAATCTCTATTTTCACCTACTCCAATCTATGCCTACCTACCCATTCTTTTCCTTATAACGAATTGCATAACACCTCCATGTCTAAGAATATTACCTTCTAGTCTACCTCTCATATCCTGTAATACTTTCTAATAAAATACTTCTCTTCTCCCCTACTAACTCTAATAAGGCTTCATTTGTTACTTTATCTTCCCAACCATTCCTCATCATCCTCTGTAGCACCACATTTCGAATGCTTCTATTCTACGTTTCTCTTCTTTTCCTATAGTCTACGCCTCACACCCGTACACTCCACACATATGCCTTCAGTAATCTTTTTCTAATACCCAAGTCAATATTTGATTTTAAAATCTGCTCCTTTTCTACGAATGCCTTCCTACCCTGTGCTATCCCACATTCTATATTTACCTTCCTTCGGTTATCCTTTGCACTCCTACTTCCAAAATATCATAACTCTGACACTTTTTCTATTCCAACTAAAGCAGTTTGATATTTATTCAAATCGAAAATAATTCTCCTATCCTTATATTCAATTTTATTATCATGCTACATTAATTGGAGATTAAATTTTTAAATGATGTTGAAACATATTTGTGTAAAAACTTTGAGGTGTATTGAAAAAAAAAATTTGTTATACAGAAAATATGGTGGATGATTTATTTGACAGACTATGCCGTTGCCTAAGCTGGTCCTGCGTAAACAAACGTGCAGTTTAATTAAAACGATAATTGTCTATGTTTTATATATACATGTTCAGTGCCATAGCGTGGTGAAGTCTTCTGCCTAAACTAATTCAATTTTATGAGATGCTTATTCTAAAAATATTTTAAAGTTACAAATAGTTTAATAAATAGATTTCACTGCGTTACCGCCCCATATAGTAGTAGTAATAATATTTAAATATAATTTTAGTATTTCATCACTTTTATCTATATATTAGTTTGTAATTCTTATACAATAGAAATTTTTTCTTTCATGGCAATGTATTTTTATATTTTAAACAATAAAGCCATTTTTTAAATACTAAAACGTATACAGGGTGGGCCAAACTTGCGAATTTCTTTCATGTGCTTTTAATATTTGTTGTATCAAAATATGTTAAATTACAATAGTTTTATGCGACTATTGATTAAAAATGTAAGTACACGTAATGAACCAAAGGTATGTCCTCCTACTTAATTCCATTCTATCTATATTTATTTATGTCTTAAGATCTTACGTCTTAAATCACCCCAACAACATTTGTCACGTATCATCTCCATTACACAGTACTCTATGCAAAATACAATAAATACAGTCACGTTCCAAAATAACTATCGAGTATTTTCGTTGAAATTCGGCTCTGATGGAGACTACAGGACGTCGTGACGCCCGGCATATATGCCATCGTTGTTTTCGGCGTTGTCTTAGCGTCCACAGTAAGTCCGCAGACGTTATGTTTAAATGTGCCATTTCTGCATGAGGAATATCGCGTGATAAATCAGCAAAATGTGGACGATTATCCCCGGGGATAATTACGAGTTTTAACTCAAAACAATTTTCACTGAAAATTTAATGAACATTTTAATATAAACTACGTTAAAATACAATTAGTTAATAACTTAATTTCTTGATTGGTGAAATAGATACGTAAAAGTATTTTTTTTTGAATTGTTTAATAGAAGATCCATGCAAAGTTTTCCAACTGTTTAAAATCGATATGTTTCAAGTTAAGAGTGTAAAAATAGTTCCTGGCAAATTTTCAAGTTTAATGCATTAAGATAATAAACGAAATCAAAACTTCCGCCTGTATTTTGTAAATGCTTAGCAAAAAGTTTATTGGATTTAATTAAAGGGAAAACAACTAAATGTAAGCGAAACGTAACATTTTCAAGATTTCAAGAAATCATTTATATTTGGGGCAATAATTTTAACCGGGTTGCGCTACAAAATATTTTGGGCTACGAATAACCTGATTTATTTCTTAAATTAGTTATTTTCCGAGACCAATTACGCAAGTTTTATAGTTCGTCAAACTCAATGTACAGGCTGTTCTTCAAATCCGCATAATATCTTCACTTTTAAACTTATTTGAAACTTATATCAAATTTATTTGAATTGGTATATACTAAGTGACTTAATATAGGTTTTCAACCTATTTAAATTTGTAAATACAAAAAATTTGTAAACCTATGTAAATTTCTACCACATTTTTAATAAGCGCGTTCTTAATTTTAAACCACTTTAAACAAATAGTGTGATCTTGTGCGAGTTAGTTTAAATGTTTAAGTCGAGAAATTTGAAGACGTTTTGGAAAATATGAGCAGCTACAGAAATTATGTAAGTATATGCCGAATTTTTATTATTAATATCAACAGTTTTTAAAAATTAATTCTCAAGTAATTTTATACAATGCTACCGGAAATAATTATTAACAACTAAGAGTAATGTTTATTACTTCAATATTCACATAAAAAATAGAAATTAGTTGAAGAATGCTGGTTGGATGTTTAGCAGTAATTTCTGGATTCAGATTGTTAAATATATCGTGATATTTAGGTCGGAATATATCAACAATTTCTACCACATTGAGAAAGCGAAATATACAAAAGTACATTATTATGTCGAAAATCTATAATGCAATAACAAACTGAAATAGAACACAATTTGCATTTCTGACTCAATTTCTATATCATAGTTTTCATTTAACCGTTTATAGTTTCTTTTGTCAACATAAAACTATAAATTTAAACTGAACTTAATATCTCGTTAATCTCTTTAGGAAATTTTAATTAAAGTTAATAAAATTTCTAGGCGCCTTTTCCATCGTAAAATTTGTTCAATTTACTACTTTTTGTTTGTTTAAAATATTATGTTTTGACTTTTACGTCCGCTTTACATCCTAGTTTTCTTTGTTGAATCTTGTCTAGAGTCTAGACTATATAGTGTTTGTGCCGCAATGGTCTAAAATTAAAGTCTTGCAATTGCGGGCCAGAGTTCAGATTATTCTCGGACCTCTTTTAAACCTCTCTTGGCGAATGTAAGCGTAAAGGAGAAAAAGGGGAGCGGATATGGAATTTCCGTTTTCCCTAAGAAAATGTCAACTTACATTCGCTATAGACTAAGACATTAATTGAGAACAAAAATAGCAGCGTTAGAAGTCGAGTCAAAAAAAAATGGACACGCAAATTGATGCCATTACTCGATATGATAAAGAAATTTTACAAAAAATCTGCACAATGAAATATAAATTTGAATTTCACAGGATTAAAAATATATAAACAAAAATTTCAAATCAATCCCAGCAGTTTATATTGAAAGATGTATTTTTTTGACAAATTTCTTGGCTACTGAAGATATGGGATCAGCTCTAAAAATGCGCACATAGCTTTGGCATACAATTTTTGTTAATTTCTCGATATTTCAGATATAAAATATTTTTCTACCTAATACGAATGTATCTTTTATTAGAGAGAATCTTGTTTTATATAAAGATTATATTCTTACATCATGAAGGTATGCTTGCTATAAATCTATCAGGATCTGTTATCAAATTATCCTCTATAATTATATTAATAATCCTAACTGCCTCAGATTATATCATCGGAATAATTGTGCGTTATCAAATTATATCATCTTCGGGTAATCTTCATACTAATTCCTGCCAAGAAGAGTCTCTAATATTACTTGGTAATTAAATTATTTTTCATTTGCATTTTGTTGTTTGAAACCAGCTAAGGCAACAATGTTTAAATCCAAGAAATTCTTGAAAAACATTACATTACGCAGAAACTAATTTTTTAAAATGTCCAGAAAAAAAATTCTCTTTATTATTATTTTGATAAACGATTACTTTTTGTATTCTTCTATCTTTATTTTAATATATTTTATATCTTATATTAATTATATTCCTTTTTGTTGTAAATCTTCGCAAAAGATCTAAAGCCGCATTAATTCGCTTATATAACGTAATATGTAATTTAAATTATAATTTATTGATTCTTTAGCTAGAGGCTCAAAGCATTAAACAATAATATCTTCGATTATAATCTTCTTTGACTGAATCCCTTGCAGCGTTTGTCGGTTTTATATTCCTTGTTCGTTTTTTTTTTTGGAAGGTAAGAATGCAATTAACTAGTAATTGCAAACAACACAAAAAGAAGAAATAAATCAATAGTAAAATAATTTAAAAAACAATAATTTTACAAGAAATTTGTATGAAGAGACGTTAATATTTAGCAGATTTCTTGTTGTTTGTTCTTCGATATGACTGATTACTATTCGCTACTTTAAAAATAATACGTGCAGCTGCTTCCTTCTAAAGTCTTCTACAATTTCCTTTGAGATTTCGTATCGCCTCTTTCTTAAAGTATTAGTTCGCTTCCTTCTCAACTTTAGACAGCTTGTTTAGTTGCATTTTGGACTAATTATCATATCATATATGCAAGAACAGCTCCGTCTTCTTCCTTTGCATATTTAAACCTTTGATGCCTAGTTCCGGTACAGATTAAGACTATTGCATTTCCAAAATTAAATATTAACAATTAAAGAGGAATACGACGTTGCATTGTTAACGAATTGCGTTCTTTACTTTTGTTGGATTTAAAAATCTTTTTAATTTAACCGGAATTTGATCTTTAGTCAACAGTCAACATAAAACGAAAAGTTATAGAAATTCATCTTAAAATAGAATTTTGATTGAATGGTATTTATGTATTTTGGAACAATATTTCTGTAACTATAAAGCATATTTTCTCATAAATCACCTCTACAAACACCTGATGATGAAATATTTATTTCTTAAACATCTTGTATTTAATATTAGTAAACTAAATGCTTTCAAATATTTCCTAATAGTTTATAAATTCTTGCAGATGAGTTTGTTTTCTTGGGCCACCCATCTAATACTCGAGTTATTTCTAGTACATTATTATCTGCAAGATATATAAACACATCACATTAGCAAGGACCGTACAGAAAATATTTCAAATAAATTATAATGATTTTCAAAAATTTTCTAAAATTTGTACAAATTCATAAATTGTTTAATTAGACCACGATTTTATTTCGAAGAAAGGTACAGAAATTCCCTTTAATGGATCAAATAATTGTTCATCCATTCTATCTGATGTTTTCTTCATTCTTCTTCAGCAAGTGGGAAGCAAGTGTTATATGTAAGACTAATAAGAGTGTATAGACGACGCCCTCAACTTAATTTTATGATAAAAATAGACTTCTTTTTTAATGCTAGCCGACTTTAAATTACCCTTACAGCGTAATAACGCTTGACAGCTTTATTTGCTAGCCGTAATAAACTAAATTGAGAATAGACTAAACGTTCGCGGAGACGGAAATCGATGAAAAGAAGTACGCTTTTTGAGCGGAACTATTTTATTTTTAAATGTTTTTAAACAAAATTTGCCTATAAGAATTCTGTTATAGTTTTATCTATTTATTTTTAAAGCAAATATTATTTTTCATAATTGTAATTATTTTAATGTCTTGTTGTCCCACGAGTTAAATTTAAATATTATTTACTTTTCCCATCGAATGCTTCATAGTTAATTCTAAATCAGATTATTTATTAGATTTGTCTTCAATTTAATTGCCTTTCTGGTACCATATTGACATATTTATTGTATCACTAATTTTCTAATCATCCACAGTTCATTTCTGTTAAGAAAAGACAATTTCTCCCCAACTCCAATTTGAAGATTAGTTCATTTTCGTTTCGGTTCGATTTACGTGGATTCATCAATCAGAACTAGTACAATTTTTACGCTTTCATATATTACAGCAAGATTAAACTTAAAATAAAATTCCTTGCAGAAATCAAATCTTTTTAAACCCGATATTCGAAAGCGTCCACAACACCCTAATGTAGTTCCACGGTAAAAGCGCCTTCCTCATTTGCGCGAAACATCTCCACAAACTTTTACTTTTCTCGGTTTTTATTTGATTTCCGCGCAAGTTGGTAGATATCAACTGCTAATGTAGTTTGTTCAATGTCAATGTCCGTAGATCAGAGCCTGATATTTCTATACGCTAATTTTATTTTTGAACCGCAGGCTGACATTTCAACGGACGTATCGAATCCAATTGGACACTGACCATTGGATTTCCATCAACTTTACATGCCAATATTTTATTATTACTATTTCATACAGAAACTGAACCGTAATACAACAACAAGCAAACCTATTGCCAGATATTTATCTTTTTATATCTAAAACACTTTCACTAAAAACAAAATTCTTCCTCAAATCATTGAAAGATTGACTTAAATTCGTACTGTATAATAAATTTATCATTTACCAATATTTTGAGCAAATACATTCCTGTACTTTTTATGTCCAAATCATCATCCGGGTATTCAATTTTAAAACGTTAATCTTTACTAGAATCGTCATTCAGCATCTACTTGCACTTTCTCGTCGTTTATCTCGCGCTTCAATTGTTACTTGCATCTTGAGGAATAATTAAACATTCTATTTGGTGGAACCTGTTAATATGTTACGGATTTATTTGAAGACCTTAAGCTAAGACCTAAGACTATAATTTAAAAACGACTGGAATTAAACAATATTAAAAATTTTTTTTTTAAGAAAATGGTTTTTTCGTTGTGAAAATTTTTGCTGCAGGTGCAGCTGTACTTTCGATGATAATACAATGCTACATAATTTAAAACAATCCACAGTAATTATAGTTTCAACAATATTTTGCATTGCAAATACATTCGCAATAATATTTATTCTACTTGACTGACATTCGTATCTCCATGACACAATAATTATTGCCCGTTATTATTAACATTGGAGCTCAAGAGCTTATCATTGGTAAAGATCTAATGCACTCGAGTGATTTGTCAAGTTATATGCAATAATAATTCAGTTAAATACTAAAAGCAGCATTAATCATTTTATTCTACACTAAAGTAATTCATATTTTACTGAAAAGGATAATAATAAATAATATAACATCGCGTGTAATTATTATTTAATGCGAAATAATGTAATTCATTGTTGCAATTTCTACAGGTATCATGGAAGAAGGAAAATCTACCATCGAATTATACAGCAGGATCCGTCAAGAAAGAATCTCAATCCAAGGTAAATTCAATGAAACCAGCAAACCAGTTATTTACAATTTATTTAATTACGATAAAAATTGTTTGTTATTTCAGCTTGAAAGTAGCTATTCCAGATCTCGCCCTGACACTGCCAAAAAGACTGAAGATAAACCGTCAACGTCTTCAATATCCAATTCCGCATCTTCTTCAGGTCCAACAACTACCAACCCACGTACAAAAACTTACTCTGATTCTTCGTTCAACTCTGGCTTACATCAAACACCAAGAGAACGAGAATTCAGAAATAATGGTAAGACTAAAAGATATCAATTTAAATCAATGTCCTTCATTTCTTCTACTTTGGTTTCTATTTTGGCATATATAGATTCATCAAGACTTGCCACCAAGAAAGAATCTCATCCTCCAGTTACATACAGGCAGATAGGTCGAACAATTACAAGCACAACAGCAAGATCTCGAGACCCAAGTCCAGTAGAACGGAAAAGAACTGATAGTGATTCAAGTTACGATTACAATCGTCTGTATCCAAGACCTTACACTCGATCCGTCAGTGGAGAAAAACTTGATTTGGCGAACTCACCTACGCCAACATCGCAGTACAATGTTAGTTCATCAACATCTAAAGAAGATCTATCTAAATACAACGGATTGGGAAGGATTTCAAGGAAAAGTTCTAACGAAGACTTGTCTTTAGCTAAGTATAGGCCACCAGAACGCGTGCCTACCAAAGAAGAACTGCTTTCTAGTAGGTTTAAAATAAACAAAAATACCCAAAAACTTAAAGAAGAATTGCCAAAATTCAAAAGTAGCATTTCAACTAATTATAGTACAAAAAATGAAGTAGACTTGAAATACAAACAAAAATCAGCTAGTCGTACAAACTCGCGAGAAGATCTCAGTGTTAAAGCTCCACAGAAATATATCTCCAGCCGATTCTTACCCAAGAATTCAATCGAGAAAAGTTTAACTGCATATCGACCATCTTCCATTCGATCCAATGATGTTAGTCGCAAAAATCGAGAACTTTTAAATACCTTATCGACTTACGATGATAAATCCAATAGCAGATCTGTCAGCAGATGCTCTTCAGTAACACCAGATGATATATCTAGAGAATTAAGAGAGAAACTCATTTTGGAAGACGAACCAGTAGAGATGGAAACTGTAACAGTTATCTCAAGAAGTACTTCACCGAATATGTTATTAAATAATTCGAATAACTATGTCCGATGTCGACGAGGAGATGTAGCTCGTTTGATTGAGAAGCAGATTTGTAGACCCAAGCGGAAGCTTGAAATGATCGATAAAGAAATGCAATCAGATCGTATGGATGCTAGCTCAAAACACTCGAGGTATACTGGAAGCAGTACGTCTAGAATTGCTACCAGTACTCATAATTGGTCTAATTTCTTAGATTTGAAATACTCTAGCCCAAATGGACAAGCAAGCAATAAGAATGATGAATCTGTAAATAAAAATGATTCTCTACATCAAGCGAATGATAACCAAAGTTCAAGAAAAGATACATCTTTCGGTATTTCAAGAACCAACTCAATAAAAACCGTTACTACTGGTTCATCAAATTCAGATTCTAAGCCAAAGGAAAAACCAAAGAGTAAAATACCAACTGATGGTAAAAAGCTACCGCCACCAATACCTAAGAATGAGCTATCACAAATTAAAGTAACCCATATTCAAAATGCTCCCAATAAAGATTTCCGAAAATCTGTACTAAATATGAGTTCTTCTGATATTAAACACACCAAAAGAAGTAACAGTGTGAGTTCCGCAGAATCGGATTCATCGATTTGTGGGGGTAATTCAGAAGCAACCGAAGTTTCAGAAAATCTATCAAGTTGTGTATTATTACATAGTCCAAAAAATTCTGCATCACAATCAAAACTACCTCAACGAGTAGTATCTTCATCTACTGATACAAGAAAATCTCCCAGTTCTGAATCATCGAGTTCTACAAGTAGCGAAGATGATTCTAAAAGCAAAAAGTCTAAATCCCCAAGTAAATTGAAGCTTTTTCAACAAAGCATCGGAGGCTCCAGAACTTCATCTGCTGATGAGCTTAGTTTAGATAAAGCTGCTCCAAAACCTCCTTTAAGTCCAAGACTTAATACAAACCAACGAGGAGGTGAATCAACAACTGTCGAAACTAAATCATTTTTAATGCGCGCTCTGGCTCCAGTAACAAATTTCTTTAAGAATAAACAGGATTCTTCGGAATCAAAAGAAAGTTCGCATGAAGAATCTGAAAGAACAAAGTCCAAAAAACTGATCTGTCGTATGGAATCTGGAGAAAGAGCATTGTGGCTTGTAGAAACTGATAACACCCCTAAATTCTCGAAGAATTCGAAGACAATATTGTTAAGACATGCCGAATCTGGGGAATTGGCTTGGTTGCTAGATAATAAAGCTGAAGTACCAAGTGATGTTGTCGTACATTCAATTACAAGTGTAGACGAAACTGGTAAACAAGAAGACGGTCGCTTAGTTTATAAAACCCGAAAAACTGATTCAATGGAGAAGGAATGGTGGTTAGACTCGCCTACTGATGCTCAATCGCAAACTCAAGACTGTAATGGAAAAGCTGAGGTACAAACCGAAGATTTAGCACAAGAATTCGTAACTAATTATCCGCTTCGACACATAGATTCTGGAGATCGAGCTTGGTGGTTAAGTAGCTCCGAAAATCTAGTTCAAAGTACTGAAAGCGCCACAGAAATTTTACCGGAAGATAAAAACTGGTGGGATACATTGACATCAAACAATTCCGACTTTGATTATCACGGTGATATTCCTCTTGGCGATAGAGCAAGTCCCGAGGGTTTGGAAATGCCATTAGGGGAAGAAAATGAAGGTCGACTAAGTCCGTATGATAACGTCCCAAATGATAGAAATCATAAGAATCGTAATATTGATGTTAAGTTGTTTATATCAAAGCATACGAACATAGACGACATCTTGGGTGGTTCCAGTCAATTGCTGAGTCCCTTAATGGAGGCTATCTTTAGTTTTCAACAAGGGGAACTGATTGATGCAAGCCAAATGAAGATACACGAAGCGGATGAAAGAAAATTGAAATATCAGTAAGTTGTACATGTGATAGATATTTATTAATTAAGTAGCTGATTTGTGCTGATTATTTTTTTACAGGGACCACACGATGACTTCACCATTATCAAATAAAGTAAGTCATGTGTTAATAACTATTTTTTTATTATTTTTTGCATAAAATGACCTGGTTATTAAAGTAAGCATAGTACTCGATGATGTTGGATCTTGTTAAGTTATTATGATATCTAAGAAGATTAGCCATAGGAGCATAAAATGATTTAAGACATACAATAATACACATTTCATACGTTGACAAAAAATAATACTACTCGTGGTGTTGATATTATATGCTATAGTTTTGTGATAATGGTACTTAAAATCAAAATGGCAGTGCTATTGTTATATGGGTATATTGTGCGCAGTGGAGGTTCATTATGCAGGCCGCAGGGCCGCGCGCCCCTCCTGAACATTGAGCGCATCATCATATATAATTGTATTGCGATATTTTATCTCGGCATTCTTTTTCCTAAAAGATAAAGCTTGCGCCGCGAACATTTTGATTTTTGTCAAATATTTTATAGCAAATTATGTTGGATTTATGAATTACAAAATAAATACGCAATAGCGTCATCAAACAATCGGTCAATAATTGTATTTTCTTTTTTTAGTTTTTATTAAACTATGCATTTATGTCTGATTTGCCATATTCTTGGCAGTAGGTGTACTAGTGTATAGATAAAATTCGGATAATAAAAACGCGTTTCTTGATAACGAATACTCCACTAGAGCGAGAACTTTCTCAGAAAACGGCGAAAGTCTCGCTTCAACCAACGCAATCAACTTTTTCGAGTTTATATTCTTCACTTCAACTTATCGTTCAAGGTGCCATTGAAACTTCCCATATAAAATAGCATGTGCAAAGATGGGATTGCATTCACGTAATCATGTAGTTAGACTTGAATTCCTCGCCGCGTTCGTCGAGAATAAATAGTGTGTAATCTGTGTGAGTGTTTATCGTCGTTGTCGCACACACATCTAACATTAAAATATGTAGATGGCGATACCAACACGATCAGCAACTGTAAATTAATACGCGATGTTAATTGCGTGTTCAATTTCAAAGTCAGCATTTAGAAACATTTTTATATGGACTGTCCATGCTAAGATTATAAATTTTTATTAAACGTGAAAAAATGATTGAATGGGACATTTTCTAATGGGAAATGATAATTTTGATGAAAATCGACATCTGTTCTTTTTCGATAATTTTTCGATAATTTTGATGAAAATCGACCTCTGCTCTTTTTCGATAATTTTTCGATAATTTTGATGAAAATCGGCAGCTATATACCTCTCTTCTTTTTCGATAATTTTTCGATAATTTTGATGAAAATCGACAGGAATATTCCATTGTACTTTTTCGATAATTTTGATGCTAATCGACAAAAGAATTAAAATTTTCGACAGGTATATATCTCTGTACTTTTTCGATAATTTTGATAAAAATCGACAGGTATATACCTTCTTTGTAAATAATTAAAAAATTTCGACAGGTATATATTTACGTTCTTTATAAATAATTAAAATAAATAATAATAGCGTAATAGCATTGTATACAAGTAATTGAATAAGTACATTAGTAGGAAAAATATTAAAAAAATAAATAGGAAGAAAGTATATAACAAAATTTAATAAATTTTACTCAATTCCCAATATAAAAGTGCGAATATAAAGAGATATAAGGCGAAATTCTTTTGTAAAAATATTGATATTGTAAATTATGTTTAGTCATGTCCGCTATATGCAATCACTGATTATATATATTTATCTTCAACTATAAGGATTAGTTGGAAACTGCATGAACATTACAATGGAATGCATTTGAAGAACTTTGAAAACTAAAGTACACTTGAAATTATATTGATTTACGTTCATTCTAAATTTATAAACAATTAAGCGTTTCTAAAGAATTTTTTAAATTTTCGTTATAAAATTGCGGAATTTTACACATTGCCAGTGACTGGCGCAAGCTCTTTGCAATCCTAGACTCAGTATATGCGCCAAGCTCATCATCTATTTTACACAGTGCAGTGTACTGCACAGAAGCAACGCCACTGTATCAACGTGTTGGAAAATTGAATTGATACGTTACTTCAAAGCAGTGCGTTGATTCGAAGCAACGCGGTTTGGTAACATTCAGTAGTCCAGTGCAAACCTAAAACCGGTTTTCACCATAAAGCGGTTTTTACCGAAAATAGGTGAAAACGGTTAGTCGGTGAACCGGTGAAAAATCGCTTGCACCGGTTTCCGGTTTGATTGGCAAATATTCCCAGCACTAGTTTAAACTGATGAAAGACGCAGAGTGTTTGATAAAAAGTACTTTAAAGATATGTAGACTTGTAGATTTTTATAGGACTGCTTTATTTCTTGATTCTAAGAAAGTAGAAGCTTCTAAACAATTTCTAAATATCTTTGAATTGATAACCGGCCTTTAGCTAGGGATCTACTATGACTCTGGAGGAAATCGCGAATCCTGAGAGCGTGTAGAACTACTTGTGCATGTACTGGTATGTTGTAAGTGTGGAGTACACTCGGTACCAACGCTTGGACAATGCATTCTTAGCGTCGTACTGGCAGCATAAAGCACCTTTGTTGAGATTGCTATCATAGGCGTGTGGGCGACCGCTTCCATCGAATCACCATTCATTAATTACAAAAATAATAAAATACAAAACAAGTGCGCTTGTTCTACGTACCGGGAGCCTTGTTGCCAAACTGTAAATGTGACTAAAATGATTTCGTACCATTCGATATAGAGTTTAATTTAAGGACTGATCACAAATGCCAAACTAGTTAATACTTGTAGTGTATAACATTAATAAAATCCAGGGTACTACTCAAAGTAGTACCCTGGATTTTCGAATAAATTTTGAAAAAGCGATTCACCATTTTCTGATAATTTTATTAACCCTTCCTCAACTATAAATCAAGCAAAAGCCCGATCAATTTGTTTTATCTCTGGATGGTACTTAATCAAAGAAAGTGTTAATTAAATAAGTACGTCTCTGATGTCGCCTTAATTATATTTCAATCGTATTTGTTACCAAGGACGATGCATAATAGAAATGTATATTAGTTTTATATTCTATACTAAATCGGTACTGCATAAACATTTGTAAAACTACTCAAGAGCAGATTATGATCGTTTTATTAGTAGTTAGAAAATCCGCTTATTGAATGGTTTTTACTTGTAAATCGGTAATTAGAAGTTGATTTAATTCTGAAATAAAATCTGCAATCTTATAATAAGTAGATACATCAAAAGTAAAAGGCCGATATTTGATTCTATAAATACCATCAACGGTACTACTAATCCACCATTTAGAATAATTTAAAAATCACGCCTTTTTTCATTTGGACGATTTTCAAATTGGGTTGATTGCAGTTGAGCAGAAAATGAATAAATTTGAAAAATTCAGGTTCGATTGTGTATAGTACAATAGTACCTTTTGTGATTGTCGAATCCATAATATCCCATTCTTTTTTTATGGAAAAGATCTTGGTTGAAATATATGTATTCTAATTGACTCATGATTAATTAGTGTAACCATACAGATACGTGGTACCGAAACCTATACCATTTGCATGCAATCATTGCAGGTCTACATTGATACTTAACTTACTTGTTCCGTCTAGTCAAGAGAATTTCTTCTGGGATAATATATTAGATGAAAGAGAAATCTGCTATTACTGGGCACGAGGTACTTAATAGTACCACCTCGTACAACGGGCGATTCATTAAATGCTACATCGATTACCTCTTGTATTCTATCACTTTTTATTTTACATCCCCCAGCATAAATATTTTGTTAAAATGTTCAAAATGGCAGTTTTCTATTTGCGCACTCATAAACTACGACCCAGCGCGGCACCCTTCATCCTACTATTCGTTTGCGCACACGTATAGGCAGGTATACGGACGGCTGGCTACAAATTATTAACAATTAATAATATTCTAAGAGAATCTTTTAATGCGGTAATAAAATTTGTGCGCAGATAAAGACCAGCTGTTCAAAATGGCAGGACAAATTTAAACATTCCAAATTTCGATTCGTCAACTTCATATTGAAGACAATTTATAAATATAGAGCAACGAAATAAAAAACTATCAAGTTTCTGTATGAAATCATAAAATTTCATTAGTCCAGTTTAAATGATTATGTCCTTTATAACTGCATAAAAAAAATAACTAGAAATTTTCTTTTCTGGTTTCGACTTTAAAGTTATATATTTTGACATTACTGTATATACCACACTTTCGGTGGGTACTACATTACCTCTTGCACATAAAAGTACAACATATGATGATAATGATGATGATGAAGAAGAAGTAGCAGAAGAAGAAGAAAGGGATGGTACTGACTAGGTTCTTATATATTGTAAGTACTACTGCAGTGGAAGAGCGTGGTGCCAAGGCTGCCCAGGTTCAAGGGCAAGGAAATTTCACCTGTTCCGTCGTTCAGTTATAGTACTCGCTCTAAATATGCTTCGTACTATTTTTACTAGAGGCATAAGCAAACGAGAAACTTTGGTACTCACTCTCAATTTGGTACTCAATTAACAGCAAGATACTTTTACCAATTAGGGATTTTCTAATTCCAATTTAACTCTTAGGATATTTTGAAACCTTTGTTATACATATATCTAGAGTACCACTACAATTTCGACTGCTTCATTTACTATCTTCCTCGGATTACTATTGCGTTGGCCATTACAGCACCTGTTATTTCTCGTCTTTCTTTTGGTGGTACTTTCAGCTTTAGTATTTCATTTGCAGCACATTATAACCATCAGGTACTACACTCGATTAGAAGGTTTTTATCTGACTTCCTCATCTGTGAAGTCTTTAAAAGTACCATACAGAAAAAAATGCTAGGTGCGGAAAATGCTCAATATAAAGCAATAACATATTGAAATACTTTTATTGCTCTTTGATATATGCCATTGCTTAAGATACTTTAGTTTATTTTTATGGCATAGGTGATTCAAATTCCTTTAGTTCATCTACATTATTGTTCGATTGAAGATGGTCGAGTACTCCACTTCGAGGTACAGCACGTTCTTCATTGATTTTCCTACATATAGCGATCAGAAAAAAATGCGAGTCAATCTTGTGATTTGATTAGTGGTTTTCTGATAATTTATCAGTACCTATGCGTCAGTACGTTATTACAGTACAACTACAATATTTTTATAACCACGGGTAACAAACGAAGATACGCTACCAAGTGGAGTAGGTTTTGCACGTATACCAGACACGGACAAGAAAGAATATGTTTGCAACTTGAAGACGATGGTCACAAAGGTGGTACCGACAGAGCTGGCAATAGTAATCATTAAACAAGCACATAAGGGACTGTCTTTTATATTATGTCCCTTTGATAATAGTGTCTGCAAAAATAACATCTTCCACAAGTAGATAACAATGTTGCATTATGATAAAAAAAATTTGTACTGTTTAAGAAGCATTTCTCATAGTACTGCCAAATAAGAGCAACATATTGCTTTGCAGGACGAATTTTTGAAACTTTTCCTTTTATATATTAACACCGTGCCAGGTGGTTGTTGCGCAGCCGTTAGGTGGCGCTTATATAGATGGAAAGGAAACACTTGCCAACACTGCAGCTAAAATCGTTTATAGATTCCTATATTTTTCAAAAGGACGGTTATTATTCGGGTTTGTTCATTTCTGCCTATGTTAAGTCATATTTTTTTAATCGTATCGCTTGACATTAAACATGAAATGAGAACTAAAAAAGTGGTACTGAAGCTAGCGTAGTTTTTATGGTGCGCAAAATTAGTAAACAAGTTGAATGAGCACATGGCATTGAATATTGTATTCTGTACCTGCACATTCGTTTATAAGGACCTTACCTGTAAAATGTACAGGGTGTTTCAGATGTAATGATCGATACAAAATGATTGCATGTGAACTGGACTAGGATAGTAAAAAAAAAATTGTATAACATCTAAAAACTTTACATGGTGAAATCAAATATCAGACGGTCAACGAATAAATATTAGAGATATATCGGTTTAAAGAAAGATGTGATTTTAGGCTGTGCTGTGACTAAATATAAGGTGTATTTTTCTACGATTTCTGAATCATAAAATGTATTTGCCAAATTTATACAGACGTAGAATCTTCAAAACAGCACGTGTTGTTTAAATTTGAAGCACATTGCAAACAAATGTGCGATTCTGCATATTGAGCATAGATAAACACCAGTTTCTAATTTACGACTTTAATTTAATTCTGGCATTCAAAATTCAATTTAAAAAATTACAACGAAATAAATTGAATTGGAATAAAACTATTTGCGGTAGTCAGTGTAAAGTATTTACAGTTTTTAAAATAGATTTTCGATGTTCAATAATATGTCTGAATGTGACCCACATTTCGGGAAACACCCTGTATGACTACTCACAAAAGAATACCCATCGTAACAGATATAATGCTTACGCGACTTTTATGGATAGGCCTGAGCAACATTAAAAAAAAAAAAAGTTAGAAAAGATGAAACGTACGAAAGATCAGTGATATTTTGCGGATGTTGATTATTTGCGGTTGCGCCATTATCGATTTGAAAGAGAAATAAATCGAAAGAAACAATGGAATTGGAATACAATTGCAGTCGCTTTCGGGCAACACAATTTTGGAAATGTCGAGTTGCCGTTTACTCAGGCCTTGTTCGCTAAGCAGCTTAGCTTAGCAATCGCTCTCGGGCAAAAGACAAGCATATTGTATGCGGTAAAAGCGGAGCTGCTGTTGTAGTATCAGTTGGTTCGCGCCAGCCGCGGAAACAAGTCTTGCCGGTTTTTTTAGTGTCCGTTGGTCAGTGCGACGCAAGCATGTAATGTGGTTGTTGCGTGGTCAGTCATCTGCATGCTCGATTATTGGACTTTATACCAACATTGCGGCTAGAAAGCGGTTGTGTCCCGAAATGCGCCTCGGTCGGGGCCCGCGAAATCCACCCGCCCCCGAGTTGTTATCCTGAATTCGGATGCGCAATTGTTGCCTCTGATTGTTATGCTCTTGTTGTTTGTTAGCTAGTGAGAAATTTGATACGCGGTAACGAAAAATACTGCTAGTTCCAATCAAAAAACTGCAATTGCTATTTGTTATAAACTAGACCCACTATTGTGACGAAAATTGTTTTTGTTTGTAGAAATTTTGAATTTGGTACATGGATTGTATATAGTTTATTATATACCATATATTAAACGAATAAGCCGCCTCGTTTTTCAGTTAATTGTTATTGTAGTAATTAATTAATTGCCTTGTAGAGTACCTCTAAATTAATCAAAGTGTCCTAACTAAGAAAATTACCGTCGATGACGCTGAGGTATAAATACCTGTATATATAGAGAAATAGGTAACTGATTCGCATTAAATTTAAAATTGTGTAAATTTCCACAAATGACCATAAAATATCTTCAGTCTTGAAAAGTACTCTTTAAATTACCAAATTTACTAATTGATTATATATAATTGATTGCCCAACACAAAATTTGTACTGTAGCATACGTTTGAAAGTTAGTTTTATTTAAAAAAATGGCAAACAATGTTGATTTCATTGATACCATCATTGTGCTGAAAGAATCGAAAAGTTATTGATCTTGACATTGATCGCAGCACATAAAACTCGTTTCTGTAGCAGTATGCACTTAACATGTAGATACCATATCTTAAGACAGAAGAAACGTAGGTATGTTGTAATAATATCATGGTATGGTGTTTCAGCATCCTTTCAGGATATTTTTTTTGTAAATTTTGTATTAATCATCAGGATTGTTTAACGGGAAATATCTTTTTCGAAATGAACGAGCATTAAAGCTAACAAAACGAATTATTATTGTTGCGGTAAATAAAAGTCCGCGATTTTTTTACGTTAAGATATTGTGTAGGAAATAGCTTGAAATTTTTATCAGCACGAACTGCCTTAGTTGAAATCGCGATGTTTTAATGCATTTTCAATTATACCGCGTGATGAACTATACTAACCGTGACAATTGAATTACTCCACGGTTGAAATTTAGATATTTGGAACGCGGAGCTACTTCTTAGAATGTGTAATAAACTCTTCGCGAAATCCCCTGGCGGTAATAATGCAAATTGTTTGTGTGGTAAAATCTAAATCAGGGCTAACCAACATCCATATTACACAATCATTATGTATATAATACAGTTGTTGAAATTGGAGAAATTTTCTGTAATATTTACCTCGAATTTATAGCAAGAAACTAAAATACAAGGCGATGAATTTTTTATTTTTGGTGGTATAAAAACAGTAGGAGGTATTATTTAGTTTATGTTCATTTTTTAAGTCTGCAGTTTTGCAATCACAAATTTTGTACAGTATAAAATATATTTATTAACTTCCGAGAACTTTCTTCGGTATTTTCAATCAGTTAGTTTATATTTTAGCAAACTACGGACGAAATTAGATTGTTAGAGCTCAGTCCAAAAACAAAGTCATTATTTTAAAGTCTATACACTTTCATTGAATTTCATCGAAAATTAAAATCTATTTTTAACCGAATCATCAACAAATCGATTTATAAACTATTCGAAAAATCCTCACTAGAAACGATTCCAAATTAAAATATGAAATTGTTTGAATTAAACACCTGAACTGTTAATAATACACTCGAGTGAGATACAATTAAACCTTTGGTAATTTACGACAATCGCTTGAAGCTGGCAATTGTTTCGAAGTAGTTTAAAATCGTTACTGCACCAATTGTTATGCAGGTTTACTAATAATAGATTTATCAATGGCAAATCGGTAATCTACCTTAAAAACGAACACGGAAGACGAAGTGTAATTACTGGCGAGGAGTGTCATGGAAAATTAAAAGAATCGTAATAATGTAAATTTGATTTTTTTCCAAACCACTTTGACCTCACCTAATTATTAACTACGAAACAAATTTTTATACTTAAATAATTGATAACATTTCTAGCTGGTTGCTTATAAATTAACTTAACGTAGGTAAATTACCCGTGCAACTTTTAAAATGGCATATTTTCTTAAGAGCCCTTTTCTGCATTAATGCAGGTTTTGCGTAACAAATAAATTATTGGATAACAATTCAAATTTATGTAAATATTGATTGCTGGTCTGCATAACGATCGATCATATTGTATAGTGCCATGTTACTGGTGCATTATCCCGAAGCCTATGAATAAATCAATTTCTTAAAGTTATAGCGTCGTATTTGGTACCAAGGGACGTACCAGCGATGGAAACATAAACTGCGAACATTTCTCTGAAAAAATCTACAGCTAGTTAGTTTTTTTCTGGCACGATTCAAGATAGTTTGCTAGATAGTCCTTAACCCTAGGGATTGGTCGGAAACTGCACAGTCGAAGTCCTACTTCCTAAATAAGAAAAGTCTGATACTTCGTCTATTCTAATCCTCATCTTGCGCCTGCATTCCTTCATGTCACACCTCATAACTTTGGTCATGCCTATATTTATTTGCAAATAATAATCCCTAGCCATTACAACCTGGATACCATTTAATATCGGTTCTATCTAAATTTTGCTCCCTTTCTACCAAGATAGCTTTATCGTCAGCGAACCTCAACATACATATTTCCTCTCCCCTAATTTTCGCACTTCTTTTATTGTATTTATTGAATCTTCTATATACAGGTTAAATAACAATGGTGACAGTGTACATTCCTGCCTGGCTCCATATCATATACTAGCTACCTCTTCTTCCTCTTCAATTCTAACTAAAGCCGTTTGATGTTTGTATGGATTGAAAATAAATTTGCTTTCATTAAAATCTATTCCCGCCACGAACATTTTATAAACTTGATTTTTTCTTCATCTAATGCGATGATTTTTAACGTCGTAAGACTTTTTATGTAAAGCAGCTTACTTAAAACATTAACTATTACCTTGTGCAATGGAAATCAAAGAATGTAACTAGTGTTTCCTACCATAAAGTGTTGATTTTAATTATTATCAATTACTCTAACAGCAATAATTGTGTAACATAAGCTGGTGTAACAATCACAACGCTTTTGTCTGTTCATTTCCTCTTCTTGACGAGAGTTTATGTAGTAATGGATATAAATCTTATAATGAACAGTATTTAACGACCTCTTAACTATTTGCTTAATTGATTATATTACTGATAGATAATTGCTAAAAAAAGATTTGAAAATATTTTGAACACGTCATTGTTTGTTGAGGAACGAAAAATTCCTCTACAGCTAGTATTAATAATTTTTTTCTCTTATTTTTGTATTTTTTTAACAGTGAGAATGTATCATATTTAGTAGAATGGAAAAATCATTGAACAATTATAGTACAGTCCTGTGCACTCATAAGTACTTCTTGTGCAAGCATTTCGTACTACTTTCAAGATTGCTATTCTGTTATTAGTTTTGAGGAACCGCCAATTTGTACTTGTCGTTTGCAATTTACTGTCCATAAATATTTATTCAAAAAATATATCGACCCATATTTAGTACTACATCATTCAAAAGCAAATCGTTTTCACTTTTTCAAATCTCAACTTATCGAGATCTACCTTTAGATTTAAATATTTCTTCATCATTCAATATGATTGATAAATAGTTTCTCCCTTTTCCATAACAACTAAATAAATTATTTTATCGGCAGCCTGTATATTCGTAGATACTCATTAAATAATACACAAAGGATCGTTTAAGACATTCCGAATTTAAAATTGAACTTTCATTAATATATCATTCGGTATCATTAAAAAACTAACTATCAGGCAGAGACGTAGTAATTGTAATGCACTAATTTTGGGTCTGTCAGATATCTGTCAAATATATGTCATCGCTATGACATAAGCTATTTTACATAATACGTCGTGATTATTTATTTGAATTATTAATGAATTGAGGCTTTCACAATAGACCAGCGAGATGCTTATAGAAGAATGTTAAAAACCGTTTTGTATTCGTACTAAGGCGTTCGGAGTTTTATGGCTTAACTTTTGATGGATGATTGAAAAGAGTTTTTCATCATGTATTTATACAGTTTATAATTTATAATTACGTTATCCGACATCTTATTATAAGTATAATAAACGTATATGAAGTTTTATGTTCAGAACATTTGCTTTTGTACTTCGGGAAAATCCTTGCAATAATTTAAACGATTTCATAGCTCATTGTTTTCTTTTAGTAATATTGTAGTGTAAATATTGATAAGTTATCAAAAATTAATTGAGCAGAAAGTCAATATTATCGCAATTGAAAGTGAAATCGCATTTAAACTATAAAATTTAATATTTTGCTAGGAAATCGTTTGGTCTATTGGAGTCAAAAATAAAATTCAACAAAATCAGTTCTGTACAAGAACTTGGTGCTCATCTGTCGAGTTTACTTATTCCAATGTCCAAAACATCTAATTACACAACGATATTTTTCAAATCGACTCTGATTTCAGCTTAAGACAAGATTGGTGACCTCGTCGACGAATAATCTAATTCCGTAATGCACGATACATTATAATGCTATCAAGCATTTTCGAATTGAACTATTTTTGCATTACGTAAGAGCCAATAGTTGATTTTGCTCGGCGATTGTCGATTGGAGAGACAATACACATTGTGCAGGAGGATTATAAATGATTCGAATATGAAAGAACGAAATTGCACGTTAAATATCACGCGAACAAATAAAAATTTCCAACCTGAGCATTTGTTAAATGAAACGCTTTTTATATTGGCACATAATATAATTAATTATGCGCAAGTTATGTTACGTCATCTTCAATTAACAAGTCATTTTTTGGCTTTTGTACAGCGATGAGTTGTGGTATAACATTTCATTTCGTTAGATGTAATTAAATATCAAAACAGCGTTATGTAATATAAAAAAAAAATTAGAAGTTCAAGTGAAATTACCCTTTTCGTAAACCCGATTATTTTTAACTTCACAATTTTTTAATGGAATGTTGAGTAGACCTTGTTAATTCCATCTTCATTTGAGTTTAAGTCACAAACTACAACCACAAACCGATAAAGCAACAACCAATAAGATATGCCATAGAGGATATTTACATGTGAACGCTTTAGAATCTGTGCTTACTCCAGGGCTGTAAGACGAGTGCGCATACCCTTGCAGCCGCGGACGTTCGCCAGTTGGAAAAAAATGTACCAATACATGTTTAGTCATTTGTGGACTTGAAGTACCAAATGTTAGCGTTCGAATTATTTCGCTACACTTCGTTTTCAGTTCGATTTATACGCGCACATATCTAAAGTTTCATACAAAACGAGACGTAAATCAATCATTTTTCTAATTGTAATTGCGTTTGATCGATTTTGGTGATCCATTTTCGCTCATAGTCCGTTTCGCAACTGTTACAATCAAGTGCCAACTCGAATTAACATTGCTATCTATTATACGTTTAAAAAGAGTTTGAAATTTCTATAGATTAACATTTTAATCGCGATCGGTTTATTGTTTACGGTCGAATATATATTAGTTACAAATGTACTGAGCAATAATTCCATTGGAATTTGATTTATTTTGCGGTTTTTCGATTAACATTAATTAATTTTATTCTTGCATTAGATCATGCTTAATTAGATATGTAATTATTAAAATAATAAATCAATTGTTGCCGAAGTTATGTACGTCTAAATTCAACGTGATGAATTGATATAAAACCAATCAATTATTATTAATTTTATTTTGTTGAGTTCATACATAGATGTTTTATACAGACAGGTATACATCGTATTTTTTTAAGTGGCGGACCAGTATCGTCCTCTACTAAGGTCTGCACTTATATACATCACGTATACACATACATATACTTATATACACAAGGTACTCAACCACACCTAGTTTTTCTATTGACAATACACAAGCGTACCCACAGCACAGCATTTCTCAATACGACTGACGCCATATTGTTTTGAATAGCACTGCTCTGTACTGTATTGGTCAAGCCATTATACAGGTCTTGATTTATGATGCGTCACTTTCCTGCCACTTTCAATAAAACGGTGTATATATATGTTTTTCGGTATCATTATATAAATAAAAATATAATTTGTAAATTTTAAAGTGGGCTTAAACCGTTTTTTTATTATTATTATCTTGGCATTAAATTTTGCGAATTTTATTTAATCAGTTTTATGAGGCGATAAGATAATTTAACATGTGAATATTTTTTTTTAAATACAATGGCATTGATAAAATAATTTTGAGTTCGTCTGAATTAGTAAGGTCATAATTTTACAACAAAATTAATTTCGTTGTAGCTTTTTATTGTGCCTTTTGTAATTTCTTAACTTAACTCTAAAAATTCCATTCGTTTTTAACAACGTTTCTTTCGCACGTGCAGTGAAACCTCAATATCAGCGAAGTGATGACAAACATTTTGTTTATTCGTAATTATTACTTAATGCCAAATAGAGTGTACCCTACATTAGTACCTATTAGTACCCCCTGCGCTGTGATATCCCGTTAAGGAATCGATAACGAAATGGCGCTAACGTGTCGCGTGCAGTACCTGAACGACATTGACCCGTTCTCGTACAGTAGCAATTTTCCTGACCCAGCTAGGCCGCCCCTGCATACATTCAGTGTTCACCTACCATTAGTGAACCAACTGGCGGCTGTACATCGACTCCTGCAATCTCCTCATAGGGTGAGTTAAAGAAAAATCAATTGGCTCAACAAGTTCAGGTTCAACCAACTATTAAACCGAAGCAAATTAAGGTACGAAATTCATACTAAATGTTGACAAGATGTCTAGCTATGGATCGGTCAATTTTTTAAATTTTTTTTTCACTGGCTTCCTAGATAAAACAATGTCTAAAATATCGTATTTTTGGATGATTTTTTTCGACATGTTATTGAAATTTTAAAAATATAAAATATATACCCTTCAAATGCCCCATCCTTTAGGCACATTCTCTAAAAATATTGTACAAAAATAATCAAAATTGGAGAATTTGAAGCCGAACCCCTTTCGTACGATAAAACGCTAGTCTTAAAGAAAATATTTAAAACGTTAGAATTTTATTTTACTTTTACCAATAAAACTCAAGCCTATTAGTTATCTAATGATCGTTTCGAGCTGGAGGTATTTTACAAATTCCACAATACAGGTAAACTTCCAGAAACCTGACTCACCTTCGACAAATCTTCGAAGTTCCCACTACAAGAAGATTGCATCTAACATTACATCACATAAGCGATGAATGAAAGATGCAATCTGCACCTTCTTCGTAGAGGGTATATTTTTTTCTTTGAGGGGTCTAAAAGCCATGTTCCTATACATACTTGAGATCACCTGCGTGCGATAACAATGAGAAATGATTGTAATTTAAAATTGAGCGGAAGATGCTGCGAGCTCGCAAAGATGAGATATAAATTTTGTTTGAACAGTTGCGTGAGGTAATTTGCGGTCAGGTAATTTTTCAATTTTGTTTGGGTCAGATGATTTTTGTAGTTACGGAAGTTGGTCTTAACTGATTGTGTTCTTTTCTAGTGATAAAGTTGTAAAATAGTATATGACGAGTGACTGGTTTGACAAATTATTGTTGAAGGTAAGATATATCTTAAAAATGTACTATTAGGAAATATAAATACACAATAAAAATAACGAGTATTTGAAAGAAGTTAACTAAAAAATTGCAACAACATAATTGAAATTTGATACCAAATACGTCTATTATTTCGAAAAAAAAAAAAATTTTTATATGTTAAGAAATTTATTATAGCCATTACTTCCAGCACATAATTTAGCTTGGATTATATTTCTAATATTTTTTCTGTAAATTATGTAATAAAGCCGCAAATTCAAAAAAAGCTTTCCTAAAATCGTCTTAAAAATGATACGAGAAGAGTTATAGAGCGATAATAAATGCTCTCAAAGCAGAATAATTACAAGTTGCGGAAATTTTAAATGAGAACAATCTGCGTATATATAAAAAAATATAGAACACAAAAATGTTTACTATAAAAGAGACCTTAAAAATTTCAAACATTAAAATATTTACATCATTATTATGGTAATTTCGAAGTAATTTTGGATAATAAATAAGTTGATTCACACGCGGCGAAGAACATAATAACATTCTTTTTCATTTCGACAAAAGTATTCCGTTTTGAACTGCATTTACAAAGTTGTTTCATTGATTACAGTCGCAAGTAGGTTAGTACCATTACATTAACCCAAATGAATATAATCAATAGGTTTTAATGCACAACTTACACAGCCTGTACGAACAATACAAATCGTCCTTCCATCAGAAAACGTCAAACTGTACATATCCACACCCTGTATCTATAAATACATCAAAAAATAGCCCGAAACCATTTTTTTTTTTTGTATATTTTTCGCCATACTTTTAGCAAATTTTAGATTTTTATTCTCTTAAGATGATATCTAAAGAAACTAATATACGCAATTATTGCGCGGTAGATTGAATAAAAGGTAAAATGTTTGGTACCACTGTATATAATATTTACGTGGTACTAATGATAGCTTTTTAGCGTCGATTATCGAAAATATAAATATATAACATTGCCTCCACATTATATCCAAGAGAATTGTTGCACTTGGCATATTTTAAAGAAGGTATAGATACGAAATAAATGCCTTCCTTTAAGTAACAAATAATTACCAGTTTCTCCTGGTTATGGATTTTTTTTTTGGTTTAATAGAAATAATGTGAGCGCAAAATATATCTCAAACACGAAATCGTAAAATTTTATTTATATTTCTTCTGTATCGAAGGCTATAGTTGTTAGTATACCACTTAGCTTTAGTTTACTTTAAATATAATTGATAATTGTTCTTGAACTATGCTGTATTTGTTTTTCTTATTGTACTAAAGCAACTAAACTAAGTATATATCGTCATCTACGCGTCATTATTCTTCTACATGGTTTATTGAAGAACATGAACAAAGTGCCATAAAAGCTCTTTCGTTCGGTACTCTTTTATTTCAATGTTATACAAATAATCGTCAAGCTTTTATTGCAATTTAAATCTTGCAATCTGCAGCCTGGAGAAGCTATTATATTGATTGCCTGTTGTATAGCAATTATTTCGAATGATAGCATTTTAAATTGTTTTCTTATTGAATCGATTTTTAAAAAGTAAGATGAGCAATTTACGAGCAACGAATTTTATTTTTATTTGAAGATTGTGTTCGAATTTTTCTATAATTATATATATTTTTGATTATGTAACATAGAGTTGTGCAGAAGAACTCTAAAATCACTCAGACTTATCTAATTTCACATTAAAACCAAATTTTTCTAATTACATCGAATTCCTTATATTTTGTATTTTAACTAAGTCCTAATTAATTCGGCTTCTCTGTAATTACTTAATAATAGTTTTAGTTAACAAAAAACTATTAAAATCACGATTACTTTTAAAATTTCTAGCGTACATAAAAAATCACCGAAGTGGTGAATCTTGAATTATTTTATATCACAAATTAAAATAGCTTTAATCACAAAAATATTTATTTGGTGATGTTTTTGTTTATATATTTTTCATGATGTTCAATCAATATTTTTTTTTTATAAAAATATGATTCACAATTACAATTTCCCAATGTTTGAGACGGTAAAGTTTTTCATCTTAAAATAGAATCATTTACCGAACAATACAGTTCTAATTATCTATTATTTATTAGCAACATCTGGGCTATTAAAAGAGGGCCTTAATTAACGATCTGTATCTATAAAATATAAAAGATAATTTAGTGGTTCTATCCCCGAGCGAAGAACAAATAAAACATGATCCAAAACGATGCCAAAACTACTAATTAATTATACAAATTTCGTCCAAATTATTGTTATTAAATAATGCCCTGAGGATGCTTAATATAAAATAATGCAATTTGATACAAGAATAGATGTTGTAAAAAAAATATATAATAGCGCATGGCAAGAGGATTTAAAAATTTTTTTTAGACATATCAATTTCGAATTTTCGATTGACAGTTTCTTCGAAAAAAAAAAAGAAAATTTCTTATACGTCAATATACTTGCAATGTTTTGCAAACTAGTTTTGCGCTTAAATTCAATACGATATATAAAATCTGACTCAAGAATCCGATAGACAACAAAAACTGCTCAGTACAATCTATATACAGAGTGTTTACTTACGGGGTATAAATTTAAATATTTAATCACGCGCATCTCAAATGAACTTGTGTAGAAAGTAACTGATTAATAATGATTATAATTTTCTAAAGCGTATTTAATATAAAATTAATTAAGCGCATAAAATGAAATCTTACTAACAACATATTTTAGGTGCCACTATTGGCACGCGTGCCACAGGTTCGTTGTACAATAACGATCACAACTGAGAACACACTGTAGATATAAAGCGCAACATTGCTGGGACCATTGAGGATGTCAATGGTCCCAGCAATGGGACGAAAGAAATTTCATAGGCTACGGAGATTAAGTGAGAAATCTGGAATCGTCGCTCTTCTTGTGCCGCATTCTTTTGTCCAATCGCGGACCAACGCAAGAATGGGACCGTGTATTATATATCGACGAATTTAAGCGCGGGATTTACGTCGAGCGTACTTTTACTTTCCGAATTCCACAGCAATTTACAATATCGTTATAGATTGGTAGTTGAGTTAATTCTGAAGACGTACTAGCGCTACTAATAGCTATTTACTTGCGGATCGTAAAACTCTTCACGAAATGTGGGGACAGGATTTTATGGGCGGAGGACATTATTGAAAATGTGAAATTTTTTTTTTTTATAACTTTCTTTTAAGGATCGCTATGATAAAATAAGAAGCCCAAATAAATGTAGCCATTTTTTTATCATACTAATAAATATTTTATTGTTAATTTGTATTCGATGGATGAGCTCGAGATATTTGTTTAAGACAAACAGCAATTACTCAATTCACAAAATCGTATTCTAAAAATTAATCAGCCATTTATATATATATAATTGTTATAATTGGTTATATATATATAAATAATAATTTTGTATTTTGATAATTTGCTAATTTGATTTTTTTTGAAGAAAATAATAGATTTTTTGTCTTTAACATAAACATGGTAGAAGAGTTTTTTGAAGAAAACGATACATTTTTCGTTTTGGACTAAAAATTTGTTTGAAGAACTTCCTTTAAAGAAAAAAAATAGTTTTTTCAAGAATTTTTTTACTATGTAACCATTGATTCAAGAAAAATAAATTATAGACCCATTATGAAGCTCGTTAAAAGGCAACTCAAAGATTTAAGGACAACTTAAAGAGTTTAAGTTTATATAGATTCTGTATATAATTATTCTTCATTACCTCATTGCATTATTTGCTGCCAATTGTTTTCTTTCTTATGTACACACGTAGTACATCTATATATATAGTACCTCTTCAATTAAACACCCGAAAAAAAAAACAATAAAACGGTCTTTTTCCATTGTTCCGGCAGTGGGCTAAAATAACAACAACGAAGCACAGGCGACTGACATTCTTTTATTCCTTCAGCATCGTTGTCTTCTGTTCTTATATTTCCTCAGCTATATATATACAATATGCCGGAGTAATTGCGTTAAGTCATCGAACTGTTAAAACGCGCAATGATATAATGAAGAAAAACGTATCAGCTTTACTAACAATAATCCCACCGATTAATATACAGAGTGTTTTAGCCGAAATCAATAACTGGATCGTGATTTTTTTTATTATTGATCAAAGAGACAAACAATATATACAGATATTGCAGCGGAATTGTTTTTATATGTGACTTTTTAAGCTAAAGTAGGCATTTTGCACAAGTAGGCCATATGTTATTGATAACGCATAAGAACTACTGATTTAATTAATGCAAATATTATGTACCAGTGCGTTTTTTAAACAAATTATCAAATAATTTAATAAATAGCTACCGAAATATAGTGAAATAATAGTTGAAGTACACTAAATTTAACAAATGCCTACTTTGGCGAAAATATTGTAAGTATCAATAAAAAGAAAGTTGTAGTTGAAGTATAAGTCTTAATTTCTGTTGACTGTGAATATTTTTCTAAAGTTTCGGCTAGAAATGTTGTTTTGGAGTGGATAATACGTTGCTCGTGCATAAGTGGCTATTCTATGCAACACGCTGTATATGAATTAAGCACGTTTCTCACAGAAACAATGCAAAAGTAGAATAAACAATTAATAGCATCGGATATGATATTTTCTATAGCATACATATAATACTGTTAGATGAAGACATGGCGATTGAGTGTTCAGATACCGCCTACATTCCATTATTTTTCTACTCTGATGTATTGTCATTTAACAGTATTTTTTTTACAGACTGTGCAAAATGACTTTACTTTTATAACTAAAACCAAGAATATTTTGAAATAAAATGAAATGTTAAATTTCCTTCTTCCTCATGTATTGTGACATGTTCATAAGACAAAACCAACATGACTGGGCTATACTATACAACCTTGCATAAAACTCTTCACGCTTTTTTTTTTTTTTTTAAGTATAAATCAAGTGTTCCACAAAGAAATTTGTTTTTAAAGTTAGAGAGTCCGCAATCCTAAAGATTGGTTGGAAACAGCACGCCATGCCGATCTATCCTGAGCTAATCCCTTCATCTCCCTATAGCTATTCATCTCAACGTCTTCAACTATCTGGCTCACATACTCCAATCTAGGCCTACCTACCCCTCTCTTTCCCTCCACTCTACCTTCTATGATCAATTGCATAATCCCCCCATGCCTAAGAATATGCCCTACTAATCTGTCTCTCCTACGTTGTAACACTCTCCAAATACTTCTCTTCTCCCCTACTAACTCTAGTACAGCTTCATTTGTTACTTTATCTTCCCAACCAATCCTCATCATCCTCCTATAACACCACATTTCAAGTGCTTCTAATCTACGCTTCTCTTCCTTTCCTATAGTCCACGCCTCACACCCGTACAGTGCTACACTCCAAACATATACCTTCAGTAATCTTTTTCTAATACCCAAGTCAATATTTGATCTTAAAATCTGTTCTTTTTCTACGAATGCCTTCCTACCCTGTGCTATCCTACACTTTATATCTACCTTGCTTCGATTATCTTTTGTGATTCTACTGCCTAAATAACAAAAATCTGACACTTCTTCGATTCTATTATCTCCTATTGTGATCCTCATTTTTCTACTGCATTCCTTTTTGTCACACCTCATCACTTTAGTTTTACCTATATTTATTTTCATGTTAAAATCCCTAGTCAATACTGCCTGCATACCATTCAATACCCTTTCTAATTTCTTTTCGCTTTCTTCCAATATAGCTATATCGTCGGCGAATCTCAGCATATATATTTTCTCTCCCTGTACATTCACACCTACACTATACTCTTCTTTTACTTTGTTTATTGCATCTTCTATATATAGATTAAATAATAACGGTGAGAGTGTACATCCCTGCCGAACTCCCTTCCCTATTTTTGCTACCTCTTCTTCCCCCTCAATTCTAACTAAGGCAGTTTGGTGTTTATATAAATTAAAAATTATTCTCCTATCCTTATAATCTATACCCGTTTCTTTTAAAATTCTAAACATTATGTCCCAATCTACATTGTCAAATGCCTTTTCTAAGTCTACAAAAGCTATGCAAGTTACCTTTCCTACCCTATTTCTTTTTTCTACTACCGTTCTTAGTGCTAGAATCGCCTCCCTCGTCCCTCTGTTTTTCCTAAAACCAAACTGATCTTCTCCTAGCCTTTCCTCTACTTTATTTTCTAATCTAATGTTTTTAAAAGATGCAGGAAATTCAAGATGTTGGTATGTGTAATTTTATATGTTTATTGTGCTGAAATATAGGTTAATTAAGCAATGATATCTTGTATATATGGTCATTCTTTTCTCTTCTTATGTTGTACTGTTAATGTTATCACCGAGGTGTACCATTGTTCTGAATCCGAGGAAGTAATTATGATAAGAATGCAAACGTATCGGATATGAGATCGATTAAGAGACATCTTTGCAAAAGTCGATTTGCTTAGACGTCAAATAAAAGTTGTTGAATGAAGAAATATTGTGGTCGCTTTATAAATGATATAAAAGTATAATTATTTCAACAATCAAAATTTCAAAATTATTCAACAAAATACATTTATGTAAATTAGCGATGGCAAACTGTAAGTCACTTTGAGGACCTAGTTCGTAGTTCATTTCAATGTACCGTTCACAAACTATAGGTCGTGAACTACTAACATCTTTTACTAAATGAACTAGTTCACGACCTATATGACCAAATACATACACATAGTGAAAATAATCTCTTTTTTTCTCAATATAAAAATATTAAATGGTAAAATAGAAATAGAAATAGAAAAGAAATATAATCTTCTCTAGGTAGTCGCGATTATTTATATGAAGTTCTAAAATACTTATTGGAAAGTTACTACTTATTGGAAATACTTATGAAAATGTTTACTACTTTACTAACACTTGAAAATTAAATGTACAAACTATAATAAAATGAACTAGATAGAATCGTTTTGTTTGGCGCTATAATTTATATTTTCTATTCCGAATCTTCTCTGTTCAAACATCAAAGCTTTGATTTGATATTAAGTGATTGCATTGCACTCAGTATGAAATAGAAGAACTATAAGATTTAGATGTTTATTTTTGCATTATTGCACAAATTTGCTATGGCACGACATATTTAAGAACATATATAATCTTGCGAATATATTAATTATATTACTCCAAATTAAATCTGATACCAACATATAAATATTGCATCTAGTTTCCTATTTCGTTCCGTTCACCATCACACTTTATCACTAAATAAATGTTAGTACTGTATATGTAATGTATACTATACTGCATCGTTTACGAGTCGTTGTGATTCATGAACGCTTTAGTAGACGACAGGTTTAGGACCTAGTACAAGTACACCGTGCACCATCTAGTTGATAGTTCACGAACTAGATTATAGTGACTTATAAGTCGTTGCAAAACATCGTCACAGTCATTTGATTGAACCGTTCAGAGTGAACGGTTCGCGAGTGAACTACACATCGCTAGTGTAAATAACTTAAAATCGTAAATATCTTCTCAAAATTTAACGATTTTTTTAACATTCATTAATATCTCACAGGGCTTGTACATTTTATGAAAAATTTCTTTTGCTTCATCCAAAATTATTTCTATGCGTTCTTCTGATTTTACCTATAGATATGCACTTTTGCTTCATGGACTACATGTTTAATGATGCGTTTGCAAATAAAGTTTTATGGATGGACGCCAGCTTTACGACGCCTAGCGCCGAATAGCGCCATTGTAATAAATAGCCCGATTTTGTAAGCGCAAATTAGATCAGAACTTGTAATTTATGTCCACAATTAATAGCCCTCCTCTTTAGATTTAAAAATAAAATTTATAGCTTAATTTGCGTACTATTTGGAAATATAAACCGCGGTGGTCTTAAATAGATAAAGAAGATTGATCCTAAAAAATAATTTAAGGAACATTTTACAGTTTATTTTCACATTTTTTAAGTCACGCGCAAAGCTTTATAACGTAAATTCGAAACAATTGTTAGTTCAACTTTTTTTTGACTCTTCATAGTTTCCGGGTTGATCTCTCAATATTAATCCCATTATTTAGCCACTGCAGTTTCTACAACATTTGCGTTTCTTTAATTTGTTGCATAGAACGCTTGCCAAAAGACTTGACAGTTTATTAGAAGACACTGAAATTAAATGAACGGCGTCGAGTAGATTAAAATTCTTATAATGGTCCGAAATCCAAAGAAATAGAACTGCAGTTTTGCTGAAAGTTACAAAATATTTCCGGCGTTACAAAGCACAAAGGATTAGTGGTCTAAAAATCTTAAGCTATATAGTAAATTGGAGGTTGCTCAATATAGCAGCTGTTCTTAAATGATGTCTATTTTCGAGCTGAATGACATATTTTTAGTTGATTGCAACAGTTGGGAAAAACTTTAGTTTTAGCGAATTATATGAACGATTAGATTGTAAATATACCATCAAATTTACTAAATTAATTTCTATCGTTTTACGAATAAATTATAATCGCAAATTTTCAATAAAACTCAAAAAGAAACTGCCAAAAAAAAATCACGGTGATACAACATTACGTTTTATTGCTAATTTTGTTCGCAACGGTTTAATTAACTTTAGTTTAATTGTTTTCCGCGAGCTAAAACGTCCAGGAGGAGTTAAAAAATATACATAAAAACCGATTTTCTTAGACGCTTCAAGTCGATGTCAAAAATTTTATTTTTCAACTTAGATACGATCTTCAAAAAGCCAATCGAATGAATTGCAGCAAGTTTCATATAAAAAAAAATTTTTTACGTATTCAAACAGTGATAGATAATATCAAATCATCCAAAATATAATATTGACTCTATTCGTCTTCTAATGTTAGTTTTTGTCGATGAGAATCACCAGAGTCTTAAGAAAATCTGTTTAGGTTTTGCCAGTTAGCCTGGGATTAAATAATTGTGCCCTAAACAAAGCGAGGATGTTATATAATATGAAGAAGTCATAATAATGGTAATTTTATAATTTAGTTTGATGAAAATTATGTTGGAAAAGAATAAATTTAGCTCGGGTCATAAGAAAGATAATCGGAGATTTGGACGGTCCAATGTGATAGATGTTTGTCGATTTGAAATGTCCAGGGCAATAAAATCGGGAATTAATCTTCCAGGCTAATGAGAAGACGTATTACGGTAAATCATAAAAATGACCCGTCTACTTTATTAAGCAAATTTTCGTAGATTGTGCGATTAATAATGAAATGGTAGTTTATATTATACAGTGTGGTACAGAAAAGTACATTCTATATATACATAGTGTAAAAATATTAATATAAGTAATTTGGCAATTTTTTCTTAAAAATAGTTTCCTCTATTGCCTTTAAATGTTTTATAATTGATATTAGTATAGAAAAATCACATTTAATTCAACAGTATATGTGCAAGTAAAATTTTTAATTTCTCTAAATTTTTTAGATCAAATTTTCAACGATTAGTTCTCGGTGATAATTCTTTTCTCGATTAACAACGCGTATCCAAAAAAAAAAGAATGTTACATTGCATGACTCGGCTTCTTTTTTCTCGTTCTGCGTTAACAGAATGTATTTGATTATAATCTAATTCTTCATCTGGCTCTGGCGTGGCTTCTATATTCCTACGCATATATGCTCTTACTTGGGTATTAAGATTTACAACTGCAAATGAAAAAAAAAAATGCTACATTTAAACTCCTTCTTGTAACTCCTTCGTGTCATGGTTGACTTCCGAAGTACAACAGTGTGAAGAAACGGCCGACTGTTGGGAACAGTCCCACCTCAATTTGATGCTTTGTAGCTTTCGTGAAAAGACAGGAAAAATGCTCTTTAATATCAAACGGAGAACGTATCAGATTTTGTTAATTGGAACAGGTGTTCAAGATTGATATACAACACGCTTCTGGACCGAAAAGAACAATTTCTTCAGTTCGATATGTAAGTGCAACGTAATTTTACAATCGAACAAAATTTATTGTTAAGAAATATCGTTTTTTAAGCAAATTTGTCCAGGCCTTAATATTTTCTTCACCAAAAGCCCAAATAGCTGCTTCCGTTTCTTTCTTCTTCGGTCTTCCTTGATAGATTTGAATATATAATTATTACATCCGCCTATGCTGGATATAAGCACACACTTTGGTCTATAATTCAGAACATCTAGCTATATACAGGGTGTTCCACGTATTGATTTATAATTAATTTAAAACTATTTCCAATAAAATCGTACAAATGACCACTGCAATGACATTTTGTTAATTGAAGACGGATTTTTCGAATGTACAAAATTTTTTTTTGGTACCACGAACGAGAAAAATGTAAGTAAAGGGACTTTCGCAGATAACTGGGATACTCTGTGGAATGTATATATTTGCATTGAATTTTTCTTCGTTGCATGGTCCGTTGTTTGGGTAGTACTTAGGTACTATGGCAGTGCGATGGTTCCCACGATGTTTGGCATCACCGAGAGTCACTCATCACCGGGTTGATTACTAAAGAACAAAAGCCTTCAAAATGTAGGTTGTACTCGAATACTGTATCTATAATAATACTTACACAATGCAACGGTTATCATCTAGAAGAGATGCATTTGAGCTATTTGGTGCTATTAAAATTACAAGAACTTGTAGCAACTGAAGTAAAACTAAAGGCAGGTGCGTTCTTTTTTCTATTGAGCAATGGCTGGGTACATCAAGTTTTTATGCTAACAAAAAATGTAGCAACAGAGCAAAAGCATTTTCAGCTTAAGGCAAGAGGATTTATTAAAATATCAAACGTTTTCCAGTTTCTATTTAAAAAATAGTACCTTTATACAAGCAATATTCCCGCGAGTGTATTATATTGTATAAAAAAAAATCGAAGATACGTAATATCATATTTTCAACATTTTTATTCTTCTGTGCAAGTAATACACTGTTGAGATTATAGCTGGAGATAGGCGATAAAATCAAATTGCAAACAATAAATTGGTTTGTGTTGTAGAAAATCGTGTTGGCTTTTAATAAGAGATAGAAATAAAGATAAAAGATTGAAGCGCAACGGGGATCTTCGGTCTATAAGGCAATATTGCGCTCCAGCCTCAATTCCCGCGTATTCCATTTTGCAAGAACCATCAAACCACTATGGTGGTACATTTGATTTGATTTTGATATACATATTTTTTATACTTTTTATCATTCTTTTGTCAGAAAAATTCACAACGAATTGTTGAAATACGAAAGAAGAAATGCTATAAATAACTGCCCCGGTTAATACAGAAGGAACGCTTGAAATATAGGTGTTTTTTTTTAGAAAAACAGTTCTTTTACGGCTTTTTCTGCAGATGTTTAAGTAATCTACATAATTTTGCATCATTTACCATAGCGGAGTCATTCCGGCGTAGAAATGTGGATATTATTTGTTTATAAAATATGACATTTTATGCTTGACAAACTTTGGCACAAAATTGCAATTGATGACTTAAGTACAAGAAACAGATAAATTGAAGCTTTAAGATTATTTTAAAAAATATATATTCAGAGTTCTTATTCTTGGTTTTATCTAAATCTTCGCTATTTAGCATTTATTTTATCGGTTATTTCAAAAACGAAGAATTTCTTCACATCGTATGTATTGTTTAGCTACAAAATAATTGGTACAATAAAATTTATTTGAAATTTAATTAAGTTTGGCTATGGCTTATTTCTAATGACTTGCAAACAACCAGAAAAATGCTTAACTTGACAATAGATCTCGTTTTTCTAATTCCCCGAATCTCGAATGAATCTCCAAGCAAAAAAAAAGCCTCTTCGGTTGCTGCTTTAATATTAATTTACACATCTTGGTTCATCTATCGTAATTCCAGCAATTTGTTTTGTAAAGATGCTGACGGTCGTTTGGATTCACCACAAGTTTGTTTGCTTTTACACAAAATTGTTAAGGAATTTTTATACTAGACTTGCAATGGCTAGATGGTTAACTTAACTAACAAAAATTTTAGATATTTAAATAAATATTTTTGTGTACCTTCAAAGAAAGTAACGATATGAAAAATTCTACGACCTGTTAAGTACGTCATCTGCACTTTATACAATACAAAGCATTGTGGTAGAAGCTTGACACGGTGCAGTTTATAACGCCAAATGAGCAAAGAAAGAGAGAAGGAACTCTTCAGTCACCATCAAGAAAGAGGTGTTTAGTGAAAAGGAGCGAAGGTATATTGTATAAGAGTTGTGGCTACATGAACCTCGACCCTGAACGGCCATAGAACAGTCATGGGTGGCTGATCACAAGACAACAATGCTTTCAGAATGGCTCTGTTGATCCACAAGAGTATTCTTCAGATGAAGCCATATAGAAAATACAAGGCAATAATTACAGGGGAATAGAATGTTACAGAAGTTTAAACACTTAAAATTGGGTAATTGATTTACACGTTCCTTTTCAGATTTTTTTTCTCTAACAAAACCTGTGAATTTGATAGAAAATTCTGAATCATGAACAATTTAATAAACAAAAAACATGCGTGAGACTCTCGCGCGGTAGAAGTGCAACTTTTTAGCTCCTAGGAAAAGTTGGTTTTATGCATTGCTTTTTTTCCATTTATTAACGATTTAATTTTGATTTCGATTGATTTTGATTGACACTCTGATCAACAAAGAAAGCATTATTAACTGTAATGTCGTACAGTCTATAAAGAGGAGTTTGGATTAAATTTTGTGTATGATGCACTAGTGGGTGCATTTCTATCTGTCGATGGCTCGCTCGGCTGTATCAGATTCATTTCGTTGATCTCTCACACCGCGTGTATCTTCACGTGTAACGAATCAGTGGCATTCAAAGTCTCTATACCACTCACTGTGTCCTCAATTAACAACGGTATCGATTCATCCAGTGTATTTGAGGGCGTTGGAAGGTTACGTTGTCCACCGTGTTTCTTTAACGCCTTTGAACTGGCTCGATACTCTCTATTTCTTTCCAAGGTACTTGTTGGCACTTTTCTTGGCAGGTTATTCGTATTCATCCATTCTCTAAAGGCTCGCACTCTGTCTGTACCTGTCTTTTTCCCCATTTCACTTTTCACACAATGGAAATTGTTAGCTAAAAGATTAAGCTGTGTTTGTGTGATATATAAAAAAAATACGCAAGCGTCTACTGGTTGCCTTATGCTACGTATACACATAGTACACGCGGCGCATGCGCGTAGCGTGCGTGTCACTTTTCGTGACGTTCAGGCCAATTTGCCCTACCGCGCCTGTAGAAGTTTCACTTCAAAAATACATTTCGCATCAATGTTTTTTTGGGAGTTCCAATTGGAAAGTACTGTCGAAATTGTTTCGAAGTCCCAGTAAGTTCTGACGGTACCCCTGAGGATGTGTTGCAGGCTTTACAGGATGTCCCATATCACATTAGGCTAATTTAAAAATTCCCCCAGTTTAATATTGTAAATACAAAATGCGGTTCTATTAAAACCGAAGTGGATTTCTCATTATAAAATGGTTACGAGACAAAACATTGTATATTATTATTTGAAAGATCGCACGCATTTTAATGTCGGCTTCCATTCTTTCGTGAAGCAAAAATTACGGAGTGTACTTAGGAAGATTTAACGACATCTCGAATAATTTCATGTAAAAGTTTGATAGATTACTTACGATTTTGTTTCGTTACTTCAACGTAATAAATTAATTTGCTTCATCTCGACTTATTTTGATTTTGTTCGCCGTTTCGTCAATATACAGAATATTTGTACAACGGGCTTCAATTTGGTGTAATACTGACCTGAATGTATTCATTACAAATACAGCAGGACTTGTATTCAAATGGTAATTTGAACTTGGTCTAATTAAAGCGAAATTATACGGTGGGAAAAAATAAATTCAGAGTCAAAGAAGAATACTAACACCGTGGTTGAAAATGAGCTTACTAAAGGTTGTTACGAATGTAAATATTTGATAAATATTTGTGTTGGTGATTTGTAAAATTGTATTAGGAAACGTTTCGTTTTGGAGCAGTAGTAAAATTGGTTTGCAAATATGAAGAATACCAATATTTGTGGTTTATTTATAACGATTAATTGGAAAGTAAAAAAAAGCAAATTTGATTATGTGTTCATAAAAATAATCCATGGGAATAGAAGAAATATATTTAAACTCTAGGAAGTTTTGCACGTGTCAATTGCAACGTGGATGTTAAATGATCCGGGAAGATCTTCGCTGAAGCTATTTGGAATACACTAAATGGTAAAATATGACCTATCTTCGGAGCTCGGTTATGGATTTAAATGTTGCTTTTACACGAACATTGGCGCTGTGAACACCCAAGATGCTATTAAATTGAAATAAGTTATTATTTATCGCAGCTTTTATATTTTATGGATGAATATCATGCTCCAATGTTGGGATTATTTGAAAGAAGGCATTTACAGGAAAACTATATAATTACAACCGATTTTCCACTTCGATGACTAACATAAATATTTTTATAATTTGATAATGATTTCTTTTTTCCAAAAAAAAATTTTAATCACAACTTATTTTAGTTGGAAAATTATTACGATGTGTCAGTTATAAAGAAAAAAGTAATTTTCAATTTGCTAATATAAGTTTATGTATAATCATCGTGAAGTAATATACTTTAATGTCCATTGTATAATTAACTTCACTTCTCTCCGAGCAATGATGATCTATTTTTCTGTGTCTTACTTCTTGGTTCATATACATCCTCGATGGTCTTTGTACGGACGCGTGGAGGAGATTGCGTCGAAATTGCTTATATAATGGTAATGTACTGGATAATAAACAATGAAAGAGCTTTTTACAATAGCTGGGTAGTCAGAAATCGTGCAAGAGCGCTCACAACAAAGCCAAAAAAAATTGCCGTTTTGCAAAAAATTGTAACTTCACCACATATTGTTGCATATAAAATGATTTTTCTTTTCTTCAGATCCTAGTTTTGATTCGTTATAGTATTGTTTACAATTTAGTGCGAATTCTAAGATTTCTTTTTTTTTTATGTTAAAACAAACGACGTATGTAAATTAAAAAAATTATCACTACGGTGTTAAATATTTTAAATTTTACCATAATTAATTTGGACTATCTTTCAATTTTTACGGAAACCTAAGTAATTACCAAAATGGTTAGAAAAGTTTTTATTATCAATTTTATTTCGTCTTCCAACTGATTTTTACGAACTCTATTTAATGTAAAAAGTAAAATCTAAATCGATTTGGGAAAAATTGACATTGTTGAAATAAAAAAAGTTCTCGACAAATTATTAAATTCAATATTCGATATTTATAGTTCTGTCAAATTTCAATTTGCAACTTAGTTTATATGACTTTTTTTTACTTAATTGGCTAAATTCTAGTAGGGTCGATATTCATGTCAAATAGATTTTCCATGAGGTACCAATACGTCTATTTTTTTAATTAATAAAAATCCAACTGTAATATCATTAAAAAATAAAGTTTCAAGTCGAAATCCGCTGCAGGCGAGGAATCAATTAAACATTTTAAAAACGACCATTTGAAACGGCTTTATTGTCTTCGTTGACGATTATTCACAATCCTATAACATTCTGCACGCTGGACTAATTATCAGCGCTGACCCGTTTTCCTCTAAAAGACACGCATTCAGTGATTGCGGGTATTGTTTAGATTGTGACCTAGAGACCACAAGTAAAGATGTTACATGGGCTCATGGAACAGATAAATGCCAGAAGAAAGAGCAAGCGGCAGATCTGCCGAGTATTTGAAAGAATGGTCAAAAGGATAACGAAAAAGGACAGTTAAGAGAATGGCAAAAAGCAATTTTCAAGTTGTGGTTTGTCCTTTCGCACTACCAACGGATTTTTTAAACGAATAAATTAATATAATCAGATTTTTGAATTTAGTCTTCGATAAAACAATTTGCGGACAATACGATATAAAAAGTTACCGTTAGTTCAAGAAGCCTTTTTTGGCCAAATTTTGTTAAAATCCTGTCAGCGATGCAAGAATATCCGATGAAATAAACTCATTAGTTCCATTAACAAAAATGACAAAACCAAGTTCTTTTTTTATTATCGTAGCCAATTTCAAGGAAATTATCGAGTTATTGAACAGAACCAATATTGACGTGTATATATTTTTCTTTGTAGCTGGATGACGCAGCTTTGCAATTATATAAAGACGGTGACTATGGTTCCTACCTCGACCTCGAGGCCTCCATCAATGAACAGCAAGAAGAATTTGATGGTTTCCAAGCAAAGTAAGTTACCAATCAAAAGAAAAATATCGCTAATTTTCTGTCCACTTAAATTACAAAAAAAAGTTACTTAAATAATACGAAAAGTAATGGAATTAAAATCATACCTCGTGAAGACTTTTATAGACAATATGTAGTAACTTTATTTTGTATTTATTTTTATATTACAAGTATACTCAAACTAGTATAGATCCTTGTGGAAGTTCATACTTGTATATATCGAAATATGGCTTCCAAATGAAAATTGAAGATTTTATAGTCTTCTAAAACAAGAAGTAGATACCATAAAACATAAACAAGTGTATCGTCATCAAAACTGTGTATTTTCGTAGTTTTATAGTAAAGTGAACTCTTGTTTTGAGACATTTTTCGCGGGTGTTTGTGCGGGTGGATATAAAATATTAAATTAAATGCTTCTTGGGATGTATTTAGATTTGTTGCCTAAGAAGACTAACTGTAAATGCTTCTAAAAAGTTCTTTAGACCATTAAACGAGTAAAATGATACTTTTATATAGGTCGTAAAGGTGTTACGGATTCACAGGGAACTTTATAAATTTATAACCAATGCCAAGTAGTTAAGGCATTGTTTTTTATTGGCTCTATATAGTTCTTTAGTGTTCTTTTAATGCTTCTTCGCCAACCTTCTCGAAAATTAAATATCCAACCAAGGAGAAACCGACCATTTTTCCAATACTATAAAATTTAATTAAAACAACTGAACTTAAATCTTTTCCATCTTCTAAATGTACCCTGTTTTGTAAATGTAAATTGTAAATGTAAACGTAAATTTTATTTTTAACTACTGGATTATATATTTTGTGCATTTCAATGTTTAATTTAAAAAAAAAAACGATAATTTAAAGAATTTCCATAAAATTCAGAAATCGTCCTCCGTTTTTTTTTTACTTCCACCAGGTAAAATCTTAGAGATATTTTTTGACAATTTGAAATAGAAATTAGATTAGATTAGACTTTTCATTTGTGTGCATGAAAAATTCAATTGTTATTGTAAAAATCTTACATATTTGCTTGTTTATTAGCTACCGATTTTCGCCAGGTATTTTTAAGTTTTTCGTCGCATATAATCTGTAACTAATTTCAAAGTTCTTCGATTGTTGTTTGCACAAAGAAAACCCCTCGGCTAATCAAACAAACACAATTTCTGCCTTTGCTTTTGCAATTAAAGGCGAACCTTCACCTTTCCGACATTACATTAAACTTCGCAATTTTCTAAAACTCTTTTATTCACGATAATTGATCCTATTACACTTTATATCCCAGCGGTACTCAACAAATCTATATGAATCTCGATTATTTCCAATTTTCCTAGTAGACCTTGTTCTTGCCCCCTGTTTTTTTTTTCAATCAACTCCTTTTTTCCACAGTGTAAAAACGCGAATGGCATTTTGTTGCTTTTGTATTGTTATTGTTGTTGTCGGTGGCTGATATAACAAATCTAGCTCGGGTCAAAGGTTGCCCTCGAAGATTGATGACGTGACAGATCGGTAATGAATTTGCGCAACCTGAAACAACCGTGAAGACCGAAGATACTTATCCATTGCAGCGCATTAGCTTAGACAAGCAACGTTTTTTTTTCAAAAAGCACTTTGACGGTATGCTCTAAAATGAAATTCCATATAAAATTATATGGTTTGTAGCGAAATTGTCAATTTACGCATGCGTTTTTTTGCAGACCGCTTCATCGTCACGTAACTCTCGCACATGAACCGCATTTACTTTTGGCAATATAAATAAGATTCAAAGGCAACTTATCGAATTATTTCCTTCACACGTAAACCTGTCGAGCCACTTGGAGGCAGTAAACTGGCTGCCAGATGCACAAAACATTCTGCAATCCACATCTACACTGTGTGAAGCAATTAGGGAATTTATTGTTACTCGCAAATTCTGGCACGGGTCGTTTCCATTTCATCCTACATACAGGATACCTTATTAGAATTTATAGAACACACTCTAATCACTGTAGATCCAATTAACTGCAAATGCTGAATAACAACGTCGGTGATATACACCCTTGTGGAACCCTTTTGTTATTTTACGTGAGTAGTATCCTGTATTATTCCGTGGCTTTTTTTTTACGATAATCTTATTTTAAAAACGGGCGTTCCGCCAAAAATATGATATGTTGGTCCTCCGGCACTCTAAAGTCACTATTATATGTATATATAATTTTAATATATATATTCACCGGCTGGTTTGTGCAGCCGGTTTGGCTTCTGTCATCTCGGCAGTGTCGAAATTGAAATGAGTCACTCGGTTGAGGTGGTCTGAAAATTTACCTCCTGAAGTAATCTGATATATTAACCGAGATGCACCTGAATAATTGCAGCTGTTTAATTTCCTTGTGGCTCTTCTTATTGTGGTGTGATTTTGATTAGTTTGATCGAGATTAAAAAGAATTCCTAAGAAAATGTTGGATACCTTTTATAAGGTTTGTCTTTTATTTTTGTTATGTTCCAAATTATCAAAGATTTGTTCTTAAACCTCTAACGCACGTGTGCAGATGCAACAATACTTATCTTCTGCAGACATATAATCTACTTATGTACTTACATTTTTATATCCGAGATTTTAGTAATAACTTTGATTCTTAGGCAAAACATTTCGAAGCGATTTCTTCTAATTTCAAATCCTTTTATATGAGCTAAGATTTACATCCAACAATACACTTGGCTTTATGTTATGCAAGTGCAAAAGGTACCTTTTTATAATGTAATGTAACAAAAAGGCAATTTTAGCACTAAGAACAGTAGTAGAAAAAAGAATGAGGGTAGGAAAGGTAACTTGCATAGCTTTTGTAGATTTAGAAAAGGCATTTGATAATGTAGATTGGGACATAATGATTAGAATTTTAAAAGAAACGGGTATAGATTATAAGGATAGGAGAATAATTTTTAATTTATATAAACACCAAACTGCCTTAGTTAGAATTGAGGGGGAAGAAGAGGTAGCAAAAATAGGGAAGGGAGTTCGGCAGGGATGTACACTTTCACCGTTATTATTTAATCTATATATAGAAGATGCAATAAACAAAGTAAAAGAAGAGTATAGTGTAGGTGTGAATGTACAGGGAGAGAAAATATATATGTTGAGATTCGCCGACGATATAGCTATATTGGAAGAAAGCGAAAAGAATTTAGAAAGGGTATTGAATGGTATGCAGGCAGTATTGACTAGGGATTTTAACATGAAAATAAATATAGGTAAAACTAAAGTGATGAGGTGTGACAAAAAGGAATGCAGTAGAAAAATGAGGATCACAATAGGAGATAATAGAATCGAAGAAGTGTCAGATTTTTGTTATTTGGGCAGTAGAATCACAAAAGATAACCGAAGCAAGGTAGATATAAAGTGTAGGATAGCACAGGGTAGGAAGGCATTCGTAGAAAAGGAACAGATTTTAAGATCACATATTGACTTGGGTATTAGAAAAAGATTACTGAAGGTATATGTTTGGAGTGTAGCACTGTACGGCTGTGAGGCGTGGACTATAGGAAAGGAAGAGAAGCGTAGATTACAAGCATTCGAAATGTGGTGTTATAGGAGGATGATGAGGATTGGTTGGGAAGATAAAGTAACAAATGAAGCTGTACTAGAGTTAGTAGGGGAGAAGAGAAGTATTTGGAGAGTGTTACAGCGTAGGAGAGACAGATTAGTAGGGCATATCCTTAGGCATGGGGGGATTATGCAATTGATCATAGAAGGTAGAGTGGAGGGAAAGAGAGGGGTAGGTAGGCCTAAATTGGAGTATGTGAGTCAGATAGTTGAAGACGTTGAGATGAATAGCTATAGGGAGATGAAGGGATTAGCTCAGGATAGATCGGCATGGCGTGCTGTTTCCAACCAATATTTAGGATTGCGGACTCTTTAACTAACAAAATTAACACCTGACTTTCGTTTTTAAATAAACAGCAGCGACGTTGCATTTCTAAAAACTAATATTGTTCATGGTTTGTCGAATTGATCATTTACTATTTTTACCACACAAAAACTCTATGCAGTTTCTAAAATTTAGTCAGTATTATTCAAATGACGACCAACGCTATTTAAATGACTATAAAACATCTGTCAAGCAACTTATTGCATTCTGCCAACTTATTTTGAACATACTTTTTTTTGGAGACGTGCCCCAATTTGAAAATTGTGCGATATTTTCTAAAATATTTCATCAAATAGATTACGCGACAGTTTTTCTCGATATTTCGAATTGTGCGAATCGTTCGTTGTTATTCACGAAAACGTTTAGTTTAGTTTTAATTTAACGCGAAATAATCAAAAAATTCAATTTAACAATTGCGTTCAATAATGGGAGTGTTCAACGAACATTATTTTGCGTATAATCAAAGGTGGGTTCGCTAATTCTGATAAAAGGCCGCGAATAATCATAAGTTAATTATAATTATCAAAATAAACATTTTTTTAAAGGAAGTACGAACATTTCTCTTACAAAAAAAAAACAACTTCGCAAATCGATTTTGTATATTAAGTTTTTTGTGTCTTATTTACTTTCTTCTCTGCCAAATTAAGTCAAATTAATCTGCATGAGCGCTAAGCGTGAGAACTAGCGTTAATTAAGATATTGACACTTTGATGAGGAATTATAATTGCTGTAATTCGATTAGATTAAGTTAAGAATAAGTTAAGTTCAAATCAAAATATCCAAACTATCAAAAGAATCTTGCCTCTATGTTTACGTTATACCAATTTTCCTAAGTCAGTTATATTATTTTTTAAATTTTAACCTAAAAACGAATAATTTAAAAATACTTTTTAGGTTATTTAACGGTATTATAGTAATCATTTTCAATATTTATTGGTCACTTTTTAAACTATTGAAAGGTGTTTCCAAAATATATTTCTGTTAGATGTATTTTCTATGGTAGTTGTCGCGACAGAGCAAAAGAAGTTGAGAGATCTTTATGGTATAGTTCTCAAGATATAGCCGTGTCCACGAGTTGCCTATAGTATACTTCTTCGCCGTTTCATGTGAATAAATCATGGTTTTTATCTGACTGGTACAAATCGCGAATTTTACCGATTTATTCTGAAGAATTTTTTTACAGATTGCAGGATCTTTCGCCCTAATTATAAAAAATTATTATTTATATACAAATTGATTCATAAGTTATATTTTATATATTTGTATTTATTATTTAGTTTCAACGTGCATCGATGTCATTTAGGGGGAGCAAAGGGGGCTCTTTCTGCCCTGCAAATCTTCTAATAGATGAATATTTGTGTTGTTTTCATAAATAATGCTTTTTATTTAAAATAAATAAATAATATAGTTAAAATATATCGTTTTTCGTCACATGCTACCGCGTAGAAGATTTATTTGTTTCAATTCACAAAAATACGAGTTAATTAAAAATAAACCTACATGTATTGGCGCAGTAATAAAACTACGCAAATTAATTTCAATCAATTAGTAAGCCAATCCCATTGACAAATATTTGTCATGAATGCCATTCATTTATACAATTGGTAAAATCAATTAAAATGAGACAGGCGCAGAGGAGAAATTACCTATACAAATTTTAATCAAATGCATTGATAATTAACGGTATGAATAGCACTGATATATTATTTGCAGAATATATTTAAATTAAGTATCAATTCTATTGAAAATCTAAGGTTTCCTACTCGCTCTTTGCGACAGCTGATAATCGATTATTAAAAACTTATTTAATTTAAACAAAATAAATGCATAATGTTTAGAATTTTAAAAGAAACGGGTATAGATTATAAGGATAGGAGAATAATTTTTAATTTATATAAACACCAAACTGCCTTAGTTAGAATTGAGGGGGAAGAAGAGGTAGCAAAAATAGGGAAGGGAGTTCGGCAGGGATGTACACTTTCACCGTTATTATTTAATCTATATATAGAAGATGCAATAAACAAAGTAAAAGAAGAGTATAGTGTAGGTGTGAATGTACAGGGAGAGAAAATATATATGTTGAGATTCGCCGACGATATAGCTATATTGGAGGAAAGCGAAAAGAATTTAGAAAGGGTATTGAATGGTATGCAGGCAGTATTGACTAGGGATTTTAACATGAAAATAAATATAGGTAAAACTAAAGTGATGAGGTGTGACAAAAAGGAATGCAGTAGAAAAATGAGGATCTCAATAGGAGATAATAGAATCGAAGAAGTGTCAGATTTTTGTTATTTAGGCAGTAGAATCACAAAAGATAATCGAAGCAAGGTAGATATAAAGTGTAGGATAGCACAGGGTAGGAAGGCATTCGTAGAAAAAGAACAGATTTTAAGATCAAATATTGACTTAGGTATTAGAAAAAGATTACTGAAGGTATATGTTTGGAGTGTAGCACTGTACGGGTGTGAGGCGTAGACTATAGGAAAGGAAGAGAAGCGTAGATTAGAAGCACTTGAAATGTGGTGTTATAGGAGGATGATGAGGATTGGTTGGGAAGATAAAGTAACAAATGAAGCTGTACTAGAGTTAGTAGGGGAGAAGAGAAATATCTGGAGAGTGTTACAGCGTAGGAGAGACAGATTAGTAGGGCATATTCTTAGGCATGGGGGGATTATGCAATTGATCATAGAAGGTAGAGTGGAGGGAAAGAGAGGGGTAGGTAGGCCTAGATTGGAGTATGTGAGTCAGATAGTTGAAGACGTTGAGATGAATAGCTATAGGGAGATGAAGGGATTAGCTCAGGATAGATCGGCATGGCGTGCTGTTTCCAACCAATCTTTAGGATTGCGGACTCTTTAACTAAATGCACGGAAGTAAATAAGAAATTGTTTCCAATGCAATTAGAGAAATATATGGCACAATATATCTAAAAAAAAATCTCAAATATTGTTTGTTTCTTTGTGGAGTTGCAAGAAAGTAGAGTTTGTGGTAACAACAAAACGGCAACACATCTCGCTTTTTGAATTCTGTTTAAAATGGCAACCCTAAGGTGGTACTTCCATACAAACGTATTGTCCGTGTGATATTCGCTTTCATCTAATTACATCCGAAACACAAGATTGTCTGTTTGAATAGAAATTGATGTTGATCGAGCAAGTGACTGCAAAACTACTTCATTTATAACCATTGTTTAATGGGTGGTCCAAGAGAAAAGGGAAGAATTCTTTTTTATTTGTCTATCAATATTTTATAGCATTATACCATCAAATAAACCATCAGTAAACTTAAATTTATAATTAAAACAGATCATTTAGCCTTCTTCTAAACATCTATTACATTTTATTATGTATATGTAGCTTATTTAACTCGCGCAAGCGCAAGTTTTATTGTGGATTGGGTGAAATGTCTCGGCGCTTTGCGCCTTACATGTCTATAGATACTACAAACAACGATTTGAAATCGAAAATCTAAAATTAAGTCAATACGCATCTAATTATATTAATGCGATTTTATTATCAAGTTGTGGCTATTATGTTATTATCAAAGAATTAATGGAAATTAAGGCCAACTTGTCGCTTTAGCACTGATTTTTCCATAATATAAATAAACAAAAGAGTGACGTGTAGAAATTTCACTTGTTTGATATACAATTGGTAAACAATAATGATGAATTTTTGAATATTTCGATTATTTTATTATTGTCTGTTTTGTATATTCTGGGCTGTCAATTTCTAATGGAGTGAAATATGGTTTATGGAAATATTATTTAGGGTTTTTCAAAAAAACTCCGATTTTGATTTGTTTATCGAAAATAAAAATAATAATAAAACGATTTTGCTAAAATTTATATTATTTAACCAAATATTAATTTATAGTATAGAATATATATTAATTTAGTTCCTATTAATTTTATATTAAATTACGTTTATTGCATTTCCAAGGAATAATAATAATTGCCACATAATCATAAAATATTATAATTCGAATTAATTTAATTGTTTATCGTGTAGGCAACCATAAACATGTTTAATGACTTATTCTATAATTTTCTATTAACTTTTTATAATATACAGTTTATTATTATTAATAATTCCAGTGCCAGTTTATATTTTTCACAATTTTCATTACCGGCTTAAATTTCACACTTTCAAGATCCAATTTAACATCTTTATTAAAATGATGAAAAGTTTCGATATCTACAAATAAAATTTACCATGAGCAATAATTTTTTTATTGTATATTTCAATCATTTATTTCATCGAATTTGATACTAACGAGATGGAAAATTATTTAACCAATTTCTTTTTATTGCAGAACTAAACAATAAATTCGTCATACTCAATAGAATTTCACGCATAACTTCAATTTAAGGTTTTTGAACAAATTTCTATTTCTTAATAAATTATTACATAATTGTAAAACATAATTCTGCATCAATTCAAGATTCTAGTTACGCTTAAAGACATTGATTTAAGAAAATATTAAATCAATTAGATATTTTGTACTACTCATATGGATCTTGACTCAGATTCGTTACATTTGATCTTATTGACTTACTTCGCAATATTTTTATGTTCGTAACAAATCTAATTAGTCGCTATTCGAGCCATAGTTCTTAGTAGTACCTCTTGCAGTTTGAAATATCTGCGTACCTTCATTTTCCTTTACAAGGTATCCACCTTATTGCAACTTGCGCTGGCATAACTTATGATATTGTAATTATTTCTTACGTTCCACTTCAGAACATATTTGATATTTTAACTCGTGTGGACTATAGATAAATTGTTGCTGATTTATGGCATCGATCTTTATACATTGCCAATTTTTTATTCTACTTTTAACCCAATAATAACACTTTAACAGATGGTACGTGACTTGTCATGTTTAAAATACAGGTGGGCTCTAGAATTTAACTTGCAATATAAATATCGAAAATACAAATTAACGAAGATTTCTTAAACAAAACACGTGTCTTCAAGTAATTATAATAAACAATATTTCAAACAAGATTGCGATAGAAAAACTTAACTAGGACATTCTGTATAATTTCTTAATTAATCCTTTATAAAAATGGGTTTACACGAGGGAAACCTATCAACACGTATCATAAGCCTTTTTGCTCAACTTATCATATCCAGCAAGACCTAAAGCGTCTTCAATCGATATCAGCAACTATATTGTTAATTCAGTACTCTAAGTATAGAATACCTTAGTCCTTTTGGTTTGGTCTTTTGGACGCCAAATAATTCCTGGCAACAGATTAGTTTCTAGCAACCGTTCATACAGTTCCTATTGAACACCGTTGACAGAATATTGATGATTGATACGATCCAAAAATTACTTTATAAACGATGAGTTGTTGTACAGTGATCTTTTGTAAGAATGGTATTGAACGACGTCCAAAATCAAATCCAAATACACTAAGATATACTATGCTAGTGCAGATCGTTTGACACCAATCTGGGGACCCAGATTCGAAGAGTTACCACTCGGAGCTTCCGAGCTATGGACAAACCGTTATATTGATGACAGCGGCAAAGAGCAACCGAAGAGGAACGAACGAGAAGAAGTGACTGAAGATATCGACACTGCTGATGCACACACGGCTCGGGTACTTGATTGAATTGATCCATCACCAGTATTGATAACTCCGAAGATGTAACTCTGGAGCGATCAAATAAATCTTCGATTAGGAATTTAATTTGAAATGAGAAAGATTCACCAATTAGTTCAAAGAAGAGACTTACAATTTTTGTTTAAAACGATTCTAAATTGTTCGTGTCCGAACAAAAGTTTTTTGCTTTTGCCTAATGATCAAGTCATCACTTCACCAAACGTATTAGCTAACAGTTATCTTACGACCTACTGAATTTTAACATTTCCGTTTTTTAATTTAACGTATTTTATAATTAGTTCGAATTTTATTGGCTGGACTTCTTCGGCGGCAATAAAAAGCCAATTGAGAATATATGTTAATATTGTCGCACACTCAAATATTTGTACCGAAACTGGACGTTGGACGTTGCATTTCAACCAGCATTAAAGAAGATAAAAACCAGGTAGATCTCATTCATTAATGCAGCGGTAGTAAATTCGTAGTAATAAAGTGCTTTAAATTACGCCACATGAGTTTAAAAATGGATGGCATTAATACTCTTAATTCGAGCTGTAAAATGCCCAAAAATACAATGTTATGTGTTATATAAGATACATTGTGTAAGATCGCAAAAGCGTTTTATTTCATAATATTAATACTTCTGGGTAAAGATTGAAATACCTTACTAGTTGTAGGGCTGGTCTGTAACTGCGCACAAATTTTATTACCGGATTAAAAGATTCTCTAATTGCGCCAACAACAAAACTCCGACCGAAAATAGATACATCAACTGCGCACACACACACCTGACCTGACCCGACCTGACTTATATATTTTTTTCTACCGTGTTTTAATAAATGTATTGAAATATATGTGACATTGGTGAACTACAATGCAAATCTATTTTTATTTTACCCATTATTAAGAACAATACATTCTCTTTTTGTTCCACATTATTATTATTTTTTATTAGAATATTATTAATTGTTAATAATTTGTAGCCAGCCGTCCGTATACCTGCCTATACGTGTCCGTATACCTGCAAACGAATAGTAGGATTAAGGGTGTCGCGCTGGGTCGTAGTTTATGAGTGCGCAAATAGAAAACTGCCAGTTGTAGTGATGATAAAAAAATTTACTGTTAATCCTCAACAAAAGAGTTGAGAATTATTAATTTATTATTACGATCGATGTAAGATTTTTACCTCAATTTATCTAAATAATCTGGTTTATATTCTATTCTAATACTTCATCTAAACACCTCTTCGCCCGTTTCTATTCTTTCATTCCCCATCTTCGCAGTCATCTTGCTTTCAATCTCATTAAATGCATGTTTAAGATACACTTACGTTCGTTTATCGATATAGTACTACTTTTAGTTCAACAACGTGCTCTCATGTTGCTCTTTAACTTGTTACAACAATGGGTCACAATCAACACAGGTGAAACTTACAAGGCTCTTCACAGAGTACTTGAAAGGATTCAAAAATATTTTAATTTCCTACAAGAATTTAACGTTTCGTTGATTGTAAATTTTGTCTGCACCTAATTGTTCATTGTTTAATGAGAGACTTTTCTTCACTTCACTAGGTAGTTTTACCTTCATACTGTATTTTCTATCTAACCACTCATAAGTTCTGCTCAATATTTATATCTGACCTGACATCATAGTGTGGCTAACTTTATTTCTTTTTCTGTTGGTGACAATATAAAAATCAAGATAACAATGGAAGATCTTCCCAAGATGTGTTGCACTACCGAGTTTATCTTTTTTTAATAATGTTATATTCAATATCATTCAATAACATTGTATAAAAATAAAAATTCGAATTTTATCTATTTTGTATTGTGAGGTTCAATTGTCAAAGCCAAAAGACTAGGATATATTTTAATGCCATTGTTAAATTTCTGTTCATGCTTAGAGGACTATTTCGATTTTGAATTTTTATAATCAAAATATCGCTACAACATATTATTGGACAAAGAGTAAATTCTATCATGCCCTGCACCATCATCATCATCTCTTGCAAAGCAAAACAGTCACCTACAAACTACAGCGTGTTTCCTGAAGAAGCGTAAATTTTTAATAGGGCATAATAAATCTTCCGTATTGGAAATGACAATAATTTTGATTAGGAAATAATGTTATTAGAGTACACAGACGAGAAGTTTAAAGCAAATTTTCCTTCACCTGATTTCGGATACTGAAATGTAAATATTCTGTGTGAATGAGTTATGATTCAAAAGCTACTGAAAAATCTGTATGAACTCCTCGAAGATTTCTTTCATTTCATTCAGACTCAGTTGTATCTCTAATTATAAATGTCTAAAAAGGGAGTTTCTTTCAAATTTGTATATACAATAAAATATATTTTACACTTACAGCATAGACATAAATATGGATTAAAAATTAATTTAAAAAATTTACTGAGTCTTAAAACTTACTCAATCAAATTTTATAGAAAAATACCGAAACTTAGATGTACAAAAAATATCGAATTTGAAAAGGATTTTACAAACTACCGATTAATTGTGGTTTTGGAAATACATTGGGGAATTTAAAGAAACCAATTTTAAAAGGATATACTATTTTTGATGAAGCAATAAACACATTTACATTGAATTTACGGTTTGTTACAATTATCAAAATTGTTTCGCATGGAAATATGATTAATGACAAACTGTCCAACAATTATCAGTTTCATCTCGCATTAATTTCTCTTAAAATAAAAGTGGCTAGAACACCAGGTATACGCGTTCGGATACAGGTGGGTATACAATTCATACATTCAGGTATATGGTAAGCAATGGTTCAGATCAGGTGTAGTATACGAAACCTGTTGGTGAACGAACGTGCAAGCCAGAAACTTGCTTCTTGGTTTAGTTTGGTTCAGTGCAGTGTATGCGATATACGTAGAACTTGGTGAATCAAATGCCGTTGTTGTTGTTGTTATTGTTGTTAGTTTGTTATGTGAGATTTGTGGTTCGTGTTCAAGTTGTAGGTGTTCAAAATTGATTGGTTATCAGTGATTTCCTTCACGATGGATTGAACACTATCATTCTGAGGGCGATTACTTCGATTGTGTGGGATTTGCTGTTGTTGAAATTTTGGAACTTGGACGATTTTTTTTATAGAAGTTTTTATAGATCAGGATTTAAGAAATTAGATGAGGCACGTTTAGGATCGTACAAAAATTATAGATTTCGAACATTGAAAATTTTAACATTGTAGTTTTTCTGCAATCCGACCTTAAGCCAATGGTACGAGCCTTTCCTTATATTTCGATGATATGATAATTGAAATAATAGAGACAGTAAAATCCATAAGTGTTGACAAAGCGTAATTATAATCATCATCATCATCATAATTAGTAAAATAGCTGGTTAACATTTATAGGTGTTAATTAGGTGCTACTATTGGCGATTCAAATTTAAATTGCGATTATTTTTAAGAATACTTTAAGAAATTATTTAATTGTTTCGCGTAATATCCAATATTATAATTTAGGCTTATGTTTGTGTTGATATTAAAAGAAAAGTTGCGGGTTCGATTCCACTAGGTCCTAGATTTTTACAGAATGAAAAGAATTAATAATAAAATGAAATAAACTATCCTTTTTTATTAAATTCTCGAGCCCCCAAAGTCTTTTAGTCCTCTTAAACAACACCGACGTTTTTTGGTACCATATTCCATTTTTATATAACTATTATTTGCCATTTTAATATTACAAAATGAGCATTTATATTGTAATGTTGCGCATCGTTAAATCGTATTAGATTCTTCATGTTGAAATTGCAAATAATGGCGACATTTTTACTCCTTGAAAAGTTGGACAATTCCAAGCTGGAGACTTGCAAAAAGACATAATCAAATCTAGAATTTAATAGCTGCGAGAACACAGTTCTGAATTAATTAAAATCGTTAAAAGATAATTTGAAACGTGTCTGTTGATTGATTGTTGATTCGTGCGGAAGAAAATGTTTGTTTAGCGAAAGATCATGTAAAAATTATAAATTTTCTTACACGGCCGGTTCCTCAGCGACTAATGTTCGTAGACGGCACTGAGATATATATCTTGCCAATCCTTAGCTTAACCATATCAGAAGAGCGGTAATTACCGCAAATGTTATCTTGGTAGTGCAATAAATTGTCGAAGAACAGTGTGTCAAAGCAGTTAAAATTGCTCAGGTTGAAGTTTGTATTTTAATTTATTGCAATTCATTTTATATACGAAGTACTTATTGCATTGTTCTTACTTCCTTACTGCCGATGCTTGAATGAAGACATTCATTTTTACGAGTATCTTTGCGAGTTTAAAACGTTACATCATATATTTGTATATTTTAACGTTTTCATTTTAAATATAAAGTAAAATCTTGCGAAGATTTAGAGAATAAGCTGAGGCACCCTAAAATAATTCAATATTCTAGATTTCTAAATACACAAATCTCACCAAAACAGCATTTATTAAATTATTTATAAACCAAATGCAAGTGGTAATTAGTATTTACGTAATCAACAAAGCTCGGTTCTTTTTCAGTGTTTTATATTTGCAATCCGCGGCCCTCGAATATACTTTATCTTGGTTTTGTAGTATTTCAAAGCATTGGTACGATCCGCAAATGTATCTTCAATGTCTGAAATCTGCATATTCGCTTATTTAACTGTTCTTTTGCACCGCAGATGTACTTATGCAAATTGAGATCAACGATTCGAACACGATGAGAAATTTTGCATATTTAAAAATTCACGTAGAAGGAATTGTAATACAGTTTTTGTAAAAAAAAAGTTGTGATTTTTTTCTAGAAATGTTTTAACAGATGTATTTGACTAAAATTTTAAAATAAAATTTTAATAATAACTTAATATAGTCATTAAATATTAAAAATATATACAAATATACAAAAATCAACAAATAACTGAAATTTTAAGTAATTGTTACAAAAATACCGTTGCTTAAAGCGTTTCATTTATAGAAGTATATAGTTTTTAATATTTTAGAAATTAGTCGAGTGTATCCAAATGTATCTTTCTTATTTTTCTCTCAATTGTAGAACGACACATGCAATGAAGAATAATGATATTTAATGATCTGAATCGTTTTTTTAGTATTTGCTAATAGGGTAATAGTCTGTAATAATCATTCATTTCAAATAATGGCATCAAATGCATGCATAAACGATCGATAAACCATTGAACCTTTACAGCTCTCTTTAGATGCTTATGATTATTTTTGGCAACGTTGTGAAATTTCTAAAAAAAGCAAATTTTAGCCGTAAATTTCGCATCTCTTCAAATAGAAATTCCTCAAATCCCTTTATCCTGATTTTTTTGCAATTACAAAATCTCAGTCTATAAATACTTCAGGAAAGAAAAGCTATCACTAACTTTTCAATATTTTTACAAATTGGTAATGAAATGAATATCAATCGAAAATGAAAATTAATTTACGATGCTTTTATTAAACTTCAACTACGCGAAATTCGTTGCTGATGATTTGATTAGTTCTGTTTTTTTTTTAATTAGCTTCAACATATTTGTTTTCAAATAACTTGTGCTGGCGTATTTTCATCGGTTCGGCATCACCGCAATATCTATCGATAGAAGAAGAGTCTTCATCTCATTTGTTGGCGTCTTTAGAGAGGTTACTAGGTTACCTATGCCTTATGGCCAGCCAGCATTCGAGCTGCTTCAGAGACAAGCGAAGAATGATACTTCCTCTAAACCGATTGCAAAGAATACACATATAACATACGTCCGTACTTTCATTGCTACTACGGTGAAATCGTTCTTTCTGTAGTTTCTTTACCGATGGCCATCGGAGAATAAAAGACATACCTCCGCATCCAGGATGAAATTCATCTTGATATGGCAATAATTTCATACGGATTATATTGTTAGATATTAAGAAGGCTTGCTGTGTTTTGAGTCTTGACGAGCTATATGGTTCGAGAATCTTGACCGTCGTTTCGAATGTGATGCAAATTTATTATCTCAGGCTTTCTCTATGCACCAGCACGACAGAAACAGCTACATCCATTATCATGTGAATAAATGCATTTTTAACGGATTATTTGAAAATAAATTCACCTACTAATCTAATTGAGTCGACCAAAGAGATATCGAGAAGAAATTTTTCAAACAAAAATTCGCCAATACTTCTTTTAAACAGCAGAAGAAGTGATAATCCAATTAGGCTTTCTAAGATGCAATTGTTTGTCCAGTGTTGAATTTTCGCTGCTTCAAAAATCGCCCTTTTTATTATTTCATTATATTATTGCCAAAATGTTATTAACACATACCTGTGGATATAAAGTTGTCTAGCGATTTTATTTATTTCTTAATTATTTTAAACTTTTTTCCGTCTCGATTAACTCATACCGAGCTAAACTGGAGAAACCGCTATAGTTGAAGATGTTCTCAAATTATCTTATTACCTAAATTACCATTTACTGTATTTGGTATAATTAGAATCTAATGTCAAAATAATGCCAAAGCAAATGATACCTTAAAAAGTGAAACGCTCTCTAACTTTCGATTTTACATTTTTTTTTTTTCAGAAGACCTCAATTTAAGCACAAATATTCGCATCATAAATGGAGCTCATTAGTAAAGCTTGCTAATTAGAATGATTAATATATTAATATTAAGAGAAGAAGTTTAAAAGGAGTCTATTTTTTTGAACCGGCATTGATAATGAATTAAAAATTCATTAGCGAGTTTTGTTAATAAAGTGTGAAATTTATTTAGGAATATCGTTAATTATTATCGTAGAAGGCAGTTGGAAGAATATAGAAGATACATTTAAAAAGGGCAAAATCTACAATGGAGAAGAACGCATCTGCGTCATGTTCCTTTTCATCACATCTCATTTGCTAAAGAGCGCATTATTAATTCATATTTGCACTGCATCTTCAGAGCAGTTAGCTACTTATTGATGAGCTAATATTTAAAGTACAGTAGTTGAACAGCTATAATATTGGATTAGGATTGAATGAAAACCGTTCATAGATAATTAGCAGTGAACCTGCATTGAGCAAATAATTGCCACAGCTCTAACAATAAAGCAAATGTAACTGTTTCATAATATGAATAGGCTTTATTGTGAGATGATTTAATGATTTTAGAAGAGATTTCCCGATGAATTAGACAGTTAGAAGATTGTTGGTGGCATCTTTGATTGCGATAACAATCAAGCTAGTTATTTTGACAATGCACAAAAATTTGAATTTTTATGCTTTGAAAGTCTTTGCTATCCAAGATCATCCAAGTTCCAACAACCAATTAATTCAAAATCCTGTTAAGAGGAGTTATTAAAATTTACAAATACTCCCACAGAATATAGTTATGCCAACATATCTTGCAATATCACTTTAAACTAATATGGTAACAGAAGAAACCATTTTTGATAATCCTATGGACAAATCTGGTCAACTAGACCCAGGTGATAAATCTCCTGATTTGTTAGCTCAGTGGTTAAACTCATTGGAGACAAGATCTTCTTTGTTTTGGCTTCATTATGTCGAGTGCAATTTCAAAGAAAAAGATGAAGGAATGCTTTCTTCAGATGAAGAGAATAATGGACATATAGACAGTGGTTTGATGGCTGCAAACGGTGATAGGATGTGGTAATACGAATTTTTGTTTCTAACATATAAAAGTTGTTATATATTTCTCATCAAATTTCCAATACCAAAGCAGCCATTACCATTTCAAGTCTTATTTCCAGCTCTAGTAGCCGATGTAGCATTGGAAGCAGTGTTAGTACCACCAGTACGAGCAGTACCTACAGCAATGGCCCAAGCACTTCATCGGCAAGTAGTGAAGATACACAAGACTCTTCGCTACAAGACGAGAAACAACAGCTAAAGGTTCAGGAAGTTACTTTACCAAATGACAATGAGGAACTTAATTGCACTAGTACTAATAAAGATCAAATAGACGTTAATAGTACGGCGAGAGAATGTAAATCCATTGCGCATAGGGAAACGGAACTTCTGATGGCTATTACTGAAAATTGCACGTTGGGCCCAGTGTGTTATTTCTGCAGGTATACAAGAAGGGTTTAGCGAATTTTTCAAAATGTTTCTTAAAAAGCAACAACGTTGTAAAGCATCGAAATCTTTCAACGGAACTTTGACATGCAACCGCATCTTCAAATATGCAAGTACTTACATTGCGCCTGCTGATATTACCGTATTATTTGCTCAAGACAACTCAAATATGGTAATTGCACGGCACTCATAGTCACAATACCACCTACAATCATCTAAGTCCATTACAAATGTAGATTGCTTCACAAATATTGAATCCATTTCATTTCCTGTTTCCACAATCAATCTCACCCATACAAATAATCTTATTGATATTTAGTTTCTTGGGGCGTCGCATTTGTTTTGCGAAAATATAACGACTTTATATATTTTATAAAATAAATCTGCAAGATTATGTTTCGTACTTTCTTCCTCTTGGTAATACGAATCGACAAGATTTTCCAAGTGTGACTATAAAAGGAAAATAGATGTATTTGATGCTTTTACGTTCTAAATGTTCAATTAGAATTGGAAATGAAATTGAAAGTGTTGGAGTAGTTTAAAGACACTTATTGGTATTCTAATATTGTCTTCAATCATGATATAGCTCATAACGAATTCTTATACCTTGCTGAAATGCTGCTTAAATGAAGCAATAATACCAACCAGTGCCATTAGATAAACAAAATAGTTTTTCCATTGTTAAATTTCTTCGTATTGGTTGTAATAAGTATCTAATTTTTAATCTGGTTATATGTTCGTATTTCTTATAGTATAGATATATTTATGATCATGCAAATTGGCGCTAGAATTGTTATATTAACATAGCCAAAGAACGAAGACCAATAATGAGCATTTCAAGATCGCATGTCCATGTATTTATTGTAAATATTAAACGTAGGATTACAGAACCGGGAGGTGATATATGACACTCCATCAATTTAATAATAATTTTAATGTTGATTAACTTATTTGGTAGTGCAAGAACAAATTTAGAGCACTATCATGTTATTATACACAATAGTTATTACAACTTGCATAATAGTTGTTGTATAAATCTAGATTGAGCAACATATTTTTTTTTATATTAAAATTTAAATAGTACGTAGAAGAAACTTGACTTTAGTTGTTTGTTTTTTTTTGCAGCAAGAAAAACTCCATTGTTCTTCGAACGCAATTGTCAGTTCGAGTTCATACGATAATAGGTAAGTTTATTTTTGAAAAATGATGTCTTAACAAGTTTTAATTATAAATGATTTTAGATTCAGTAAATTTTTTACAGATTTAAATGTTAAATAATAAATTAAGAACAAAAGTAATGGACTATTTTATCATTAGGGTAACATATAAAAAGTAGATCCCAAAAAAATATCTTAAGAAAAAAGGATTTTTAAGCGTATTATATTGGATTACAAGAAATTATTTATGTTTTTTTCTTGAAGGGTATTAAATATGCAGATTTCACTCTATTCACATGTCCAAATCGTTGTTTATATATATTTTTTTACAAATGTAATGAAATAAAAATTTTAATATGCACAACAATTGCATTCGTAATGCATCTCTTATTAAGTTATTATCCATTAAATAATTGCATTGTCTTTATGATGAATGTATAAATTATGTCAATCAAGCGCGCATGTTTGCCCGGTGTGAAATAATACTACAATTCAGACAGATCAAATGCAGAATATTTATAATTACTTTGAAACAAAATAAAACCCAGCATCAGCTACTTGAAGAATTGAACAGATTTCAAAATAGTCTGGCGATTAACATATCACTCCATCACGTAAATTTATGGGAAAAGTTTTATATTCGTCATGAAAAGTCGTATATTATTACACGAGTGGATTTTCAAGATTGCTAACCACTGGGAAGGCATACCGCATATAATCCGAAATATTAAATTTAATAATTTAACATTATGAATAAGCACGTAGACATAAATGGTAATAGAAAGATGTTGCTCGAATGAATTCAAGATTTACCATAACTTGTATGCCTTCTAGCGTTGCTTTCAATGCACATAGTGCAAGAATAGTTAGTTAGAGAGTCCGCAATCCTAAAGATTGGTTGGAAATAGCACGCCATGCCGATCTATCATGAGCTAATCCCTTCATCTCCCTATAGCTATTCATCTCAACGTCTTCAACTATCTGACTCACATACTCCAATCTAGGCCTACCTACCCCTCTCTTTCCCTCCACTCTACCTTCTATGATCAATTGCATAATCCCCCCATGTCTAAGGATATGCCCTACTAATCTGTCTCTCCTACGCTGTAACACTCTCCAGATACTTCTCTTCTCCCCTACTAACTCTAGTACAGCTTCATTTGTTACTTTATCTTCCCAACCAATCCTCATCATCCTCCTATAACACCACATTTCAAGTGCTTCTAATCTACGCTTCTCTTCCTTTCCTATAGTCCACGCCTCACACCCGTACAGTGCTACACTCCAAACATATACCTTAAGTAATCTTTTTCTAATACCCAAGTCAATATTTGATCTTAAAATCTGTTCTTTTTCTACGAATGCCTTCCTACCCTGTGCTATCCTACACTTTATATCTACCTTGCTTCGATTATCTTTTGTGATTCTACTGCCTAAATAACAAAAATCTGACACTTCTTCGATTCTATTATCTCCTATTGAGATCCTCATTTTTCTACTGCATTCCTTTTTGTCACACCTCATCACTTTAGTTTTACCTATATTTATTTTCATGTTAAAATCCCTAGTCAATACTGCCTGCATACCATTCAATACCCTTTCTAAATTCTTTTCGCTTTCTTCCAATATAGCTATATCGTCGGCGAATCTCAGCATATATATTTTCTCTCCCTGTACATTCACACCTACACTATACTCTTCTTTTACTTTGTTTATTGCATCTTCTATATATAGATTAAATAATAACGGTGAGAGTGTACATCCCTGCCGAACTCCCTTCCTTATTTTTGTTACCTCTTCTTCCCCCTCAATTCTAACTAAGGCAGTTTGGTGTTTATATAAATTAAAAATTATTCTCCTATCCTTATAATCTATACCCGTTTCTTTTAAAATTCTAAACATTATGTCCCAATCTACATTATCAAATGCCTTTTCTAAGTCTACAAAAGCTATGCAAGTTACCTTTCCTACCCTCTTTCTTTTTTCTACTACCGTTCTTAGTGCTAGAATCGCCTCTCTCGTCCCTCTGTTTTTCCTAAAACCAAACTGATCTTCTCCTAGCCTTTCCTCTACTTTATTTTCTAATCTCCTATAAATAATCTTTAACAATATCTTCGATGCATGTGATAGTAGGCTAATGGTCCTATAGTTCTCACACAAATTAGCTCCTATTTTCTTCGGCATTGTTACTATTCTACTACGCTGAAAATCCTGTGGTACTTCTCCCTTCTCATATATTTTACAAACTAGCCTATATAATCGCTCCTGCATTTTTTCCCCTGCGTGTTTTATTAATTCGGCTGGTATCATATCAATCCCCGCTGCTTTGTTATTCCGTAAATCATTTAATGCTCTATGAAACTCTGACCTAAGTATGCTAGGACCTAAGTCATCCTCATCTATCTGTTCCACACTTTCTAGCTCCTCCATGTCCTGCCTACCTTTATATAAATCTTCAAGATACTCCTTCCATCTTCTAGCTTTTTCCTTATTTTCTGTGAGTTTCTTACCCTGCTTATCACATATAATGTTACCCTTTTCTTCTTTCGCTAGCTTGCATTTCCTATTAATTAAGTTCCTTAGTTCCTTATATTTTTTCTGTCCTGCTTCTGTGTTTCCTATTTTAATTTTCCTTCTTGCTTCTATCATTTCAACTATTTCTTCCGTGATCCATTCCCTCCTACCTGCCCTTTTCTTTGTGCCTAATACTTCATTTGCTGCTGTAGTTAACCCATTTCTGATTTCCCTCCATTCGCAATCTATGTCGCTCCTTGATGTTCCATTAGCCATGATTTCTACTTTCTGCTTGTACTTTTCACATACATCAGCTAATTTTAACCTATCGACATCTACTCTGACTCTGCAAGAATATGATTGAAATATGTATTTCAAAAATACCTCTTCTTTATAGTAATATATACTACGCGTTATATAAAATTTTGTACAAATTTTGAGCTTCGACATGTTAACTTCTCACATTAAATTGTTTTTCAAAATTGTATATACATCGTTCGTGACTTGATACTACTTAATATTGCAACGGGTTCCGTTTAAATTCATTTTCTGAACTTTCAGGAGTATTCCCCACGAATTTCTATTACACAACAGAATATAATGGTATAATTTGCTACGTGCTAAGTATTTATCAAGAGAGAAACCGCAATTTATACACAAAAGCATCAAAAACATTAAATTAATATGCACCGGCCGTCTAATCGGCCAGTTCCGTGCCTCGTTTTGTTATTATTTTTGCGTTTTTTTTTTTTAAACGATGGGACGTTAATATAATATCAATTGTCTGCCATCAGTCTTAAACCCGCGTTAGAAAGTACATGGAGAGTTAATCGTACTTGCAGACTGCTTTAGCATATGGAAATATAATTTGGAACTTCCTATATAAGTCTTTATATACAGAGATTACATGCGAAAATAAAAAGATTGGAAATGTGACACGAAATGTATACTTTAAAATAATTCTTTGTAATATATATGCTATCATTAGAGTGTCATTCTAAATTTAGATTTAATGATTCTTCTGTATTTTAAATGTTATTCAACCATATAAAATCAAACAGCATTAAGAGAACGTGAACATTTTTAACGCATAGAATTTTGTTCATAGAAAAGTTATCAACGTCAGAAGGACGAGAACTACGACGAGCTTTGTTTTCCTTGAAACAAATATTTCAAGAGGACAAAGATTTGGTTCACGAGTTTGTCCAAAACGATGGATTGGCATGTCTTATAAAAGTCGGCTCAGAAGCCGACCAGAATTACCAAAACTATATCTTAAGGGCATTAGGTATGTTGCCCCACCGTGCTTTTAGCAAAGATTCAATTTATTTTTGGGGGTGGTTTTTGATTAGGTCAGGTCATGCTCTATGTTGATGGTATGAATGGTGTAATGGAAAATAATCAAACGATCCAATGGTTATACACGTTAATATCTTCCAAGTTCAGATTAGTGGTAAAGACGGCTTTAAAGCTTCTTTTAGTCTTCGTAGAGTATGTGGATTCGAACTGTATGCTTTTGATTAAAGCAATTTATACTGTAGATACTAACCAAGGGTTACCACTGTGGTAAGGATAAACGATGATTCGAAACATTCAATTAAAACTTAAGGTCTAGTTTTAACAGATGCTAAATTGAGATATTTTTAAGGTACAATATCATGCGTCTTCTAAATGATTTCGACGCTGCAGATACCGAACTTCTTATTTATGCTATGACTTTGATTAATAAATGTCTCAATGGTATTCCCGATCAAGATACTTATTACGATCAAACCGATGCTCTTGAGGAACAGAGAATTGAAGCAACTATTCAAAGGTACATGTCCAAACCTGGGACAGACCTTGACCTCTTGCAACAATTTCAGATTTATGAAGCTGTTCTTCAATATGAAGATGGTGAGTTATAATTGAAAAGAAGTTATGAAACTGGGATTCTATAATATGCTTCTTTCTGCATAAAAAAGGTGAGGACAAATCTAGTTCAATCCGACACTTAGATGAAAGTATCCGAAATGCACTTCGAAATCGTAAAAGTATAAGCGAGGCTGAAGGAAGTGGAACATCAATTCTTAATAGTGCAGAAAGACGCAAGAGTCGCCGACATAGTACCGGTACTACCCCAGTTAAAAACAATAACCAGTTAGGAGGTAACAGAAGAAGTACAACAACCCTGCCAAATGGGACAATTCTTAATATTGGAAACGGCGGAATGGAGTACAACGAAGACGACGAAGAATCAGGTAGCTCCTTGGAGGAAGGATATAGAAATGGAAGGGTAGGAGGAGTGGGTGGTTTGGGTGGAGATTACAAAGAGTGCAATAAGGGTAGGTCTTGTGTTGGTTCCCATTATAAAAAAAAAAATGATTATAATTTCGTATAGCTATTGAAATTGGTGTGACTCCCGCATTGCGCAGACGCCGTGAACGTGCGGAACGGCAACGTAGCTTTATGAAAGAACAAGAATCAGCAACCCTGCTTCGCTCCAACTCCATTTCAAATACTACTAACGAGCTTGAGAATGGTATGAATTGTTTTAACACAAATTTGCTAACGCTTTAATAAGATCTTATTTATAAATATAGCTTTAAGAAAATAAATAAACCATTTAAATTTTGAAATTAAGCAATACTCTATCCGTCCCAGCTTCCCTGTTACATTCTCTTAAACCGGAGTGAGTTTTATTAAATAAAATGTTAGTGTACTGATAACTGATTTCAATTTTGTTGTTGTGCGAGATCGATTTTATTGGATCGCGGATTCTTAGAGATTATAGACTAAATAATTTATTCCTAATCATCTCTTTTAGATGCTCAATTATATACCAATGCCCTAAACGCCCGCTTGAACAACTCCAAAAATGTCTTATCCTCCCGTACAAATATCAACAATAACACCATCAATTCTTCGAACTCTCGTAAAGATCTCACACCCCTCCTAAATGCTGTGAATAAAATGGACTCTTCAGAGTCAGAAATCTTAAATGGTAACATTGCTAAACATCAGCAAATGTTGATCATGTACAATAACAATGACGATGAACGAATACAAACGAACGGTGGCAGCAACGTTATTGATAACGTTGATATTGGTGATGCAGAAGACGGATCTGGTGAAGAAACTACGGATCCGTTATTTAAGATAAAAAGGGAAAATACGGTGAAAGATCTGACGCAGAAATTGAGCGGACAGACTGCTCTAGGTGATGTGGAAAAGTTAACTAGAATTGGTGATATGACTGGAGTTATTTCCAAAGCGATGGAAGGTCTGGCGAAAAGTAAATCGCAAGCGAATGTTGCTAAAAGTGGTAGCGATCCAGTTATTAGTCCCAAAATTGTTGAGATTAAAAAATCGGAAAACGAACTTAGATGGGAAGAACTTGCATTGAATATCAGTCGGCCCTTAAATTTATGTGATATGGACTTTACAGATTTAGGTAATATTCAAATTTGTACGGTATCTATTAAATAAATTTGAAAAATCTTTCAGCGTCTGATGATGAAGCTGACGTTCTCGCCCCTACCACCTGTATCAACGGCATTCCTCCCCCACCACCACCTCTAGCACCGCCCCCACCACCACCTAGTGGTGTTAATGGTATAACTCCCCCGCCACCACCCTTACGTTCCTGCATTTCATCAAATATGTCATCAGTTCCTCCCCCAATTCCTCCTATCGCCCCACCTCTGTTTGGGGTGAATTTACAACGTCCCCATTTATTGCAACAACAATCTAGATTATCAAATGGGAATGGAAATGTTGTGATTGATGGAAGCGGAGGTGGTGGTAAGATGGGAGGGGTGGGCAAGATACAGGTGAAAAGTAAAAAGACAGTGAAGCTGTTCTGGAAAGAGGTAAGATTGTGGGAAGAAATAACTTGCTATGACTTTGTAATTAGTGATCTGATGAAGATCCACTAAACATTGAAACTGAATCTTATGAGAACACAATCTTTTAGGTAAGGGACGAAAGTGTTCTAATGGCCAGTAAACATAAAGGAGGAGGTTATATCTGGGACGAATTAACACCTGTAGCAATTGACACCCAAAAGTTAGAGCACCTTTTTGAAAGCAGAGCCAAAGACATCATAAATAAGGTAACTCGTATTCCTTCTTTCTTTCAAACTTATTTTGACGCTAATTTATATTTAATGAGTTATGATATTCGAATGAATAAATTATGTATATAATTTAATAATCAACAAAACTTTAACTGATATATTTCTCTTTTTTACAATCCAACAAAAACGGCATGTTCTGCAATTTTCCTACTTTCAAACTCTTATAGGAGGTGAGTTTTGAGAACTTTCACCAATGTCTGTTGTCACCGTTTTTTACGTATTTCTATTGGTGATTGTCCAATACATGTCTTTAGTAGATGTACATTCTTCCACATTTATGTATTTTTTTGTCCAAATTTATCAGTTAATCATATATCAATCTGTGTTTTGTTTTGTAGTATTGAACTTATGTATTATAGCATTGTGAATTTGCAAAAATCCTTCTGAACAAAATAAATAATAGTAAATCTTTTATTTTGTTTGTTGTTGATCGTAGTTTCAATAAATATATCATGTAATCAGTGTTGTCTTCATTCATTTTCTTGTCTAATGTTATGTCTAGATTTTTATTCAATTTTGTTATTTTTTATCTTCAGAAACAACAAGAGAATAACAAAAACAAAGAAATAATAGTTTTAGACCCGAAGCGATCCAATGCTATAAATATCGGTATGACAAAACTGCCACCGCCACGAACGATTAAAACCGCCATTTTAAAAATGGATGCCACAATAATGAACCGCGAAGGTACGCGCGATTATTTGAAAAAGCCAAAAACATATGCCATTTCAATATTAGTTAAAGAGTCCGCAATCCTAAAGATTGGTTGGAAACAGCACGCCATGCCGATCTATCCTGAGCTAATCCCTTCATCTCCCTATAGCTATTCATCTCAACGTCTTCAACTATCTGACTCACATACTCCAATCTAGGCCTACCTACCCCTCTCTTTCCCTCCACTCTACCTTCTATGATCAATTGCATAATCCCCCCATGTCTAAGGATATGCCCTACTAATCTGTCTCTCCTACGCTGTAACACTCTCCAGATACTTCTCTTCTCCCCTACTAACTCTAGTACAGCTTCATTTGTTACTTTATTTTCCCAACCAATCCTCATCATCCTCCTATAACACCACATTTCGAATGCTTGTAATCTACGCTTCTCTTCCTTTCCTATAGTCCACGCCTCACACCCGTACAGTGCTACACTCCAAACATATACCTTCAGTAATCTTTTTCTAATACCCAAGTCAATATTTGATCTTAAAATCTGTTCTTTTTCTACGAATGCCTTCCTACTCTGTGCTATCCTACACTTTATATCTACCTTGCTTCGATTATCTTTTGTGATTCTACTGCCTAAATAACAAAAATCTGACACTTCTTCGATTCTATTATCTCCTATTGAGATCCTCATTTTTCTACTGCATTCCTTTTTGTCACACCTCATCACTTTAGTTTTACCTATATTTATTTTCATGTTAAAATCCCTAGTCAATACTGCCTGCATACCATTCAATACCCTTTCTAAATTCTTTTCGCTTTCTTCCAATATAGCTATATCGTCGGCGAATCTCAGCATATATATTTTCTCTCCCTGTACATTCACACCTACACTATACTCTTCTTTTACTTTGTTTATTGCATCTTCTATATATAGATTAAATAATAACGGTGAGAGTGTACATCCCTGCCGAACTCCCTTCCTTATTTTTGCTACCTCTTCTTCCCCCTCAATTCTAACTAAGGCAGTTTGGTGTTTATATAAATTAAAAATTATTCTCCTATCCTTATAATCTATACCCGTTTCTTTTAAAATTCTAAACATTATGTCCCAATCTACATTATCAAATGCCTTTTCTAAGTCTACAAAAGCTATGCAAGTTACCTTTCCTACCCTCTTTCTTTTTTCTACTACCGTTCTTAGTGCTAGAATCGCCTCTCTCGTCCCTCTGTTTTTCCTAAAACCAAACTGATCTTCTCCTAGCCTTTCCTCTACTTTATTTTCTAATCTCCTATAAATAATCTTTAACAATATCTTCGATGCATGTGATAGTAGGCTAATGGTCCTATAGTTCTCACACAAATTAGCTCCTATTTTCTTCGGCATTGTTACTATTCTACTACGCTGAAAATCCTGTGGTACTTCTCCCTTCTCATATATTTTACAAACTAACCTGTATAATCGCTCCTGCATTTTTTCCCCTGCGTGTTTTATTAATTCGGCTGGTATCATATCAATCCCCGCTGCTTTGTTATTCCGTAAATCATTTAATGCTCTATGAAACTCTGACCTAAGTATGCTAGGACCTAAGTCATCCTCATCTATCTGTTCCACATTTTCTAGCTCCTCCATGTCCTGCCTACCTTTATATAAATCTTCAAGATACTCCTTCCATCTTCTAGCTTTTTCCTTATTTTCTGTGAGTTCCTTACCCTGCTTATCACATATAATGTTACCCTTTGGTTTTACTTTAGAAAAATGTGACTTAATTTTCCTGTAGCCCAAATCTACTTTACCTCTTCTCATATCCTCCTCAATATCCTCACAGTTTCCTTTTATCCACTCTTCTTTCGCTAACTTGCATTTCCTATTAATTAAGTTCCTTAGTTCCTTATATTTTTTCTGTCCTGCTTCTGTGTTTCCTATTTTAATTTTCCTTCTTGCTTCTATCATTTCCACTATTTCTTCCGTGATCCATTCCCTCCTACCTGTCCTTTTCTTTGTGCCTAATACTTCATTTGCTGCTGTAGTTAACCCATTTCTGATTTCCCTCCATTCGTAATCTATGTCGCTCCTTGATGTTCCATTTGCCATGATTTCTACTTTCTGCTTGTACTTTTCAATTTCAATATATTCAAAAAATATTTTAGGTATTGAGAAATTATTAACAATGCTTCCAACCGAAGAAGAACGGACCAAAATCCAAGAAGCGCAAACTTCAAATCCAGAACTGCCTTTAGGAAGTGCCGAACAATTTCTACTTACATTAGCCTCAATTACCGAACTACCTGCTCGTTTACGTCTTTGGGCGTTTAAATTAGACTTTGAAAGTGCAGAGCGAGAAATTGCTGAACCTTTAATGGACTTGAAACAAGGGTTTGAAACGTTGAGGGTCAATAAAACCTTCAGGTAAGAAAATAACGTAGTTACGGATATTTTATTGCGTACCTGTTAATCTGTCCTTTTAGAGGGATATTAAGTACATTACTTTCTATTGGTAATTTTTTAAATGGTAATGCCGTAAAAGGTTTTCAAATTGAATACCTTGCCAAAGTTCCCGAAGTTAAAGATACTGTACATAAGCATTCTTTGTTACATCATTTGTGTCATATTGTGATGGAGAAATTTCCTGATGCTACTGATTTATATTCAGAAGTAAGCCTTAGAAAAAATACTTAAAAAATCACATTTCCCTTTTATAAAACGAATGTTTTTTCTTATAAAAAAAAAATGTTTTTTCAGATTGGAGCTGTTACACGAGCATCTAAAGTCGATTTTGACGAACTTGCCCTTAATATCCAACGATTAGAAACGGATTGCAAAACCTCATGGGATCATTTAAAACTAATAGCCAAACACGATGGATCCACAATGAAGGCAAAGATGTCTGATTTCCTATCAGATTGCGCGGAAAGAATTATCTTACTGAGTATCATCTACAGAAGAATCAAAAATAGGTATTAAAATAACATTAATTCTCTTTCATTAGAATAGCGATGAATGGACTAAATTAGTTAAAATTTGTTCAACGTATGTTTGTAGGTTTCATCGGTTTCTACTTTGGTTAGGAATTCCAGCCCATCAAGTTGCGGATACTAAAGCGAACGAGTTTTGCCGAATTGTTTCAGAGTTTGCTCTGGAGTATCGAACAACGAGGGAACGAGTTCTTCAGCAATTGGAGAAGAAGGCAAATCACAGGGAGAGAAATAAGACACGTGGCAAAATGATAACTGAGGTAAGAGAACCAAAAACATTTACAAAAGAACCCGAATAGAAAAAATTGGGTATACAGAGTTGAGTTCATTTTATGATATTACAGTCCGGTAAGTTCAGCACGAAAGAAGACCGTCGTGCCGATACGGAGCTCCGCCAACTACTGGCCGCCACCGATCTCAACCCAAATACTGCCGACATGGACGGCCTTTCCGCATCGGGCTTAGGAACATGGCGAAGAGCTCGCCGGCAAAACTGTGCGTCTGATTCAAATCAAAATGCGAAGAACAGTACTAGTGTTAACGGGAAGTTAGCTTCGTATTTGGGCGCATTGAGTAATGGACACCTAACCGATGCGGATGATGAAATATTGGAGAGTCTAGTAAAAACAGCTACGAAGGGCACAGGCTCACGAACAGCGCCCAGAGAGAGGAAGAGGACGAGACATGCCGATAGGAAATCGTGTAAGTTAAAAAAATGATTATGATGAAAGTATGGATGTAAAGTCCTTAAATAGTTGGTAACTAATTTGAAACTGCAGATTACCGCAGGGTTTTTCGACATATCGTAAAAAGTGTACTAAAAGTTTCACAATTCGATGCTACAGAAACGATGAACGTTTATACATTTCGATGCACATTTTTTTAATATGTATTTTTATAGAGTAGAATAGAAATTGACATTAATTTTCTATCAAAGTCCTTTCTATTAGTAAAACGTTCTCGCACGAGAGAGAATAATCCGCTGGGATGTTCCAGGGAATCTCCATGAACCGAAATGAGATAAACATAGCTATGTCTGTGGTGGGTAACGCTTGCCTTGTGGGCGTTTTTCGCTTTACTAATTTCTTTATTTGGTTTGACTCGATTAATAATTGTTTTAATTAGTTATTAAATGCCATAAGTGTATTAACATATACAATATTAAGGCTATATTATCTGCCTAGGTGGTTTTTTGCTATATGCACTATTCTGTATTGGCTTGTCTTGATTGGAGAAATTTGACAAAATCGATGCTTTGTTTGTGTTCGATTGTGATCTTAATATGTTTGTTACTACAAGATTTTTTAAGTTTGGGTTTGAGCACTCAGCGAGGCTCAAAAAGAATCTCAATTGCCATCGCAATTGATTTCCATCTGCCCAACTAACCAGAATAAGCTGAGAAACGCAATTTGATAAAAAAAACAGATATATCCGATGTGGGTGTTAATTATTACTTTGCTTCTTACAGTACGAAGGACTTTAAAAAATGGTCTGTCCGAGGAAGAGAAGAAGCACATCTCCACTTACATTAAAGGCTATTGATTGATCAATCATTAAACTATTGTCATTTATAGTTTATCAATTTACGTGTTAAGATACTTTTTATTTTTATTTGTATCATAATAAGTAGGCATTCTTGATATAAGAATTATTTATTGACTTTAGCGAGCAATTATGAAATAATTTGCATCTTGAAGATGACTTATCGTATACTGATTTTATTATGTGATACTTTCTACTGTTTCTTGTTTTTCCTGTTATGTTATATCTTTTGTTTCATCACAAATTAGATCTTCCATATCTTAAGTTCAGCCTTACGCTGGTTTTATTATATTATTTGCCTTATTTATGTTGAATAAAGAGATGAGTGAAAAAGAAGTAACCAGGGACCAATTAAAAAAACAATACAATGAAGAAATGCAAAAACCAAATACTTGGAGGAATAACAAATGCCTTCTAAATAATCTAAACTGTCAATTAATATATTTCTATAATTGGTAATGGTTATCTAATTGCGAAAATTGAAGAAAAATCCAGGCATAAGATTCTATACCATATAGTCGGAGATATTTTTCGACTTCTCAGTCTAGATCCGTAGTGTTTTGCTAAATCCTCTAGAATCATAATAATTCTCAATAACCTATCTGATACCCAAAATGATCTCGTATCAAGAAATTATTTCGATTCTAGAGAATTTGTACAATGGCACCTCGTGTAGGATGTGATTCTTCATCACGCACTACGGTCTTGATAAAGGAGAGGCTTGGTTCTAGTTAAACTAGCGCTAACATCGCATCACTTTATCCTGCGGGTATTGAGAATAAAACTTGGATATTCCAAGCAAAGTCCTCTATCCCACTAACCATCATAGAGATATCTCTTTGAAAATGTCTAACTTTCGATTAATCATTTTTATTTTTATTGTTGATCAATATAAATTCCATCGAAGAGATACCTCGTAAGAAATCCCAAAAACAGATTCATTTTGGAAATTTTTTATTCCAACAATTCAATAGCAAAAAATAACATATTAAAGTTATATGTAACTAGACCGTGCTTTAAATGCAATATAATAATAATTAATAATTTAACTTCTTGTACAAACATAATAATAGCTCATGTAATGCATCTTTATACTGCTCATTAAAATATTTAACGTCTTTTACCGTCTTTTTCACTTCGTCCAATTGTATTAAATGCTCTGGCCAAGCACACTTTTCAAAATATCCAGCACAATCGGGAGGGTCGTAAGCGCGATTATCGCGTCTTTTCTTGCACTCCTCTTCATTAAGAGTAAAATAAAATTTCAAATCACATAAATCGGCAAGTAATGAATAATTAAATATACAAAACCCCTCCATAATTAACAGTTTCAGTCCACGTTCATGTAATAGCTGTTTTATAACACTTATAAGTTGCTGGTTGTTGTTAAACATAAAACCGTTTCTTGAAGATGATAATATAACCTCTGCTACGGCTGGCGTCTTAGCTTCATCCCGTTGCTTTTGATCCATTTTTGAATCGTTTTTTTGGTCGTTCAAAATTGTTAACGCATCAGTTCCCATTTTATCCATATCCAAACTGGTTAATATATCAAAGTTAATGTGATTTAGTTCTTCGATCCATGTGTGTCTTGGATCGTCCTCTTTAAAGAAGTAATCATCTTGGGAAAGGCACGTTACTGTTTCTTGCGAAAATGCTTGTTGTACGGCATTGGTTAATGTTGTTTTCCCGCCACATGTTACACCAGAAATACCGATGACAATTGTAGCGTTTTTATATGTACACATTGTTCAAAAATATGTTTAGTATCTTCTAATTTCTTACGATGTTGTGTGATATTTTGCAAAAACGTGTTTTTGCTGCATTTGGGGAAACTGGAGATGTTCTAGGCTAAACTAGTTGCTAGTTAGCATGTGTGTATGATATTAAAGCGCATGTAGATTTCCACTACTAGCATAACACTTTGTATTGATTCATATTTTTGATAGATGTACTTGAAGTAGTGTATATTTGCTTATTAAAACGGCAATAAATATATTTAATTTCAACTCCAAACTATTGTTTATGTTATGTAGAAGTTTATGACCTAATAAAAACAATTTAAATATACGGATTATAAACAACTATTATTACAGTATATAACGATCAAATTAATTTCGTATTTATCAACAATTAAGAAAAGGGAAGAGAAATAAAAGCACAATGTTTTATCACAGTTAAAAACTGTGACATAAAACATTGTACTTATATTTTTCTTCCCCAATATAGATATCACAACATAACGGCAAAATCTATAACGTAATTAAGAAAAGGACATCACAAACCGTCCAAAATGTATTTCTGTTACGAAATATAGTACGAATCTTATAATTTATAATATGAAAATAAACACGTAATCTAAATGTATTCTATAATACACTGCAATTTTATCACAATTCATCAGTTTTCTTCGAGTTTGCATTGAGGAACAATTTCATTGCTGACCAAACATCATCAGCAAGTAATTCGGGCACTTCCAGTGCGGCAAAATGGCCGCCATCGTTAATGTCCGTAGATTGCATTAAGTTCACAAATTTATCTTTAAGAATTGCGTCTGGAAAGTAACTTACTTCATGTTTGAATTTGGCGCATGCATATGGAACAGTTATTGGTATGCTAAGAACAATAAATGATATTTAAAAAATCGAAATGGCAACGAGGAATTCTTCTTGTAGACCACGGAAAAATGGTTTTCTGCGAAAAATTGAAATGTTGTATATAATTTTGTTTATAATTCGAGTACTTTTTGAATTCTTGAGGGTATTTTATCAAATTCTGTGTTACTTTGTGTATAGACTCACCTATCTAGTTTATAAGATAATTGTTCTTTATTAAATGTTTCTGCATATAATCGCATACTTGAGGTGATAGAACCAGTTACCCAATATATCATAATATTATCCAAAAGATCTGCGTAATCAAATCTAGAAACACAATTCAGAAAGACAAAAAATTCTGCAATCGCAATATATAAAATAATTTCGCAATTTTGAAACAAAATGATTCAACAATTCTCAGTCTCCAAAAATTACTATGGTATATCTCACTTTAAAGAGAGTCCACCATCAGCTCTATTGATCCAGTCCGGATCTGTCCAAACTGAAAATTTCTCTAGCAAATAAGCTACTAATCCGATAGGGGAATCATTTAGAGCGGCTCCCAAACTATCGGGTTTTGTGGCTTGAAGATGCATATAACCAAACTCGTGCAAAAGGCGAGCCACGAAAGAAGAAAGAGGATACAGTTTATGGGCATGGGCACTGTCTACAATTGCAGGAGGATAAATGGCACCTAAGAATAAAGTGCATAATTAAAAGTGCTGAAATACGATTTGTACAATTCAAACCAAAATAACACTGAGTTAAATTTTTTTAATGGGAATTGTAGAAGATATCTCTTCCAATTTTAGGGGGAAATGTACTGTGTACCTAGGATATGTTTGACAACGGCAAGATTGGAAAAGCTAATACACATATTGGAATGAGTGCCAAGGATATGTTGGGGATAGAACAGCGCCATATTTGATACAATGGCGGCGCCCCAATCACTTCCTTGAAGGTAAAATTGCTTATACCCAAGATGAATCATCAAATTCTTCATTACGACAGCGATTTGTGCTGAACCTAATCCAGGCTTCGCGGCAGCTGAATTTCAAAAATTTATTCACAACAAAAATGTATTAATTAGGAAATTTTGTGTAAAAAAGAGTAGCAATTAAATTACCCTCTGAAAACCCGTAACCGGGTAAAGAAGGAGCAATAACTTCGAAAACAAATTTTTTATCTTTTCTGGACGTTGTTAACAAAGGAATAAATTTATAGAACTCTTTCACGGAGCTTGGCCAGCCATGTATTATCAATAATGGAAGTACCTTGAAATAAAATATATACATTAATAAAATAATAAGCAACGAAATAAAACGTTGAGCAAGTTTTCCGCAAATAATCAAATTCTTCAAAATCCTAAAGTTTATCATTAATTGTAAAACAGTTAAGCTTCTACCTCAACTCCTTCGGGAACTTTTTCTGGTTTTACATGAACGTAGTGCAGTCGTAAACCTTGCACATGTGTAATAAACTGAGGGAACTCATTAAGTTTCTTTTCTCTAGCACGCCAATCGTATTTAGTTTTCCAGTATGTCACAATTTCTCCCAAGAGCTTGTGGTTCATACCATATTGTTGTTGGATTCCTTCTAGAGATGGTGTAAAGGGACGATGGCTATCTAGGCGTCGTTTAAGGTCAGTCAGTACCTGAAGAACGTAAGCATTTTTTAGAATGGAATAAATCAAAATTAAAGTTGAAGCGAAATTTTTTTTGGAATATTTCTCGTTTTCAAGTTATTATTGCTCTGAGTTCGATATTAAAAATATAAATTGATGAAGAATTAGTTGCGGTGGTTTATTTAAAAACGCCGCCAAGTAAAAAAAGAAAATTGAAATTTTGAAAATATTCCTAAGTTGGATTGTTAGTGCCGCAGATTGTATATTTTTATATTTTTAAACTCAGAGTCACAATCGAGTCATTATGCAAAATTAGCGATACTACATTTTATTTAAAGCATTGCATAATGCAAAAAAAAACAATAATTAATTTAATAAAATCGTACTATTTGAAAAACATAATGTGCGGGAAAAAATACATATTAATTGATTAATTATATGTTGTGTATTTAACTATAATATTCATGTAAAAGTTATAAGTTTGTGCATAAATATCGTAGATTTTTTGTGTTACAACCAAAAAAATCGTGAATATCCAAGATTTGTTTATGAATTACTGATTAGCAAAATTATTTCCAACGTTATCTAAAATTATGTGATAAGGTAATGAAATCTTTCAATTATTCAACAAATTAATCGATTAATCGATTTATAAAATATCAAAACCGGTCAAATTACAATATAATGTAAGTTTTAGAAAATATAGCGAGTACCTACTATAAGCATTATGATAAAAATAATTCTACAAACACGTGATACTTCAATTTTTCGAAAAATTTCAAGCATTAAAATTGAAAAAATTTGATCACAAACCGTATCCGGCACATTTATCTTGAAGGGCTTAATTCCATCATCTAACTTCCGGGGATTCCCGGGTCCCCACCATTTGTCCTGCGGCAAATCGGGCAAAACAGCTTGTTTAAATAATTGCTGAAGGATCAGAGCTGTACCGATGCCAAGCGCCGCGACGATTATTATACAAGCGTATTTACAACACCCCATAATTAAAATTATGTTTCATAAATTAAGAAAATAACTAGGAAGAACAATATTTAAAAAGTAATATAAATTTATTTTTCGTGTTAAACTTAGTGCGCTGAAGTTAGTTTGTACTTTAACGAGTGACGTGTGGTAATAAAATAACGTGTGTTCGAATTATGCGTCTAGTATTCGCAATGTTTAGCGATATATGATTATGTATAGATTATTTTCTGGTACTTTGGTACTTGGAGAATTGTATTTTGTTGGCGAATATTGAAGCCGGTTTATTATTACAAATCATTATCAGAGGTGTATTGAAATTATATTTTGACTTTTATAAATAAAAATATCGAAGTCACCTCGAGACAGCAAAATAGTTTAAGTTTTCATTTTTATTAACGACTTATTAGCAAATTAATTGAAAAATGATGAATCAATTAGATATTTATCGAAATTATTATTTCAAAATTTAAAGGCTGTCCTAAATTTATTACTAATTTACGCAAAAACATTTCCAGATCACTAGTTTATACTTATCTTGCAGAGAAACTTAATGAAAACACTTCGAAATGCGCATCTAGCTAATTAATGTTTTAAGTTACGATATTTGGGTGATATTCTATACTATTATTTAACACCGTAGTGATAATTTTTAAAAAGCTAAAAATTACTGAGTTTTTTTCAGAGAAATTCTGATTATATTAGCAACGAATGAATATATTAAAATTCAATATTATACCTTCAAAGGTCATTTGCAATTGCAACGCAAAATTTTGTGCGAAATAATTATCGACACATTATATACAATGTATTAAAGCTGTTTGTTATATTGCACATGTTGAACAATCAACTTTCTTGAAACGATAATAAAATTATGTAATAAAAATTATCCAACGACTCATTATGTAAGAGAAAAGATGACTCACTTGTAGCAAAAAACCCAATTTAGAATAAAATATAAGTCAATACTTAAAAACATTATTTAAAGAATTTAAAATGAAATTATTATAAATACCTACCAAATTATTTTGTTAATGTTTCACCCCAAGTACATTTTTTTAGAAAAACATATGGTTTATTACAAATAAAACTAACATTAATTGATACTTAATAAGAGATTACTAACAAAATAATGATTCATAACAAATAAGAAACGGTTTCAAGAGTAAAAATATATAAGATAAACTCTAGTTTTTGAGACTTATTAATAATTTAAAAATGCAAGATTGAACAAAATATAGCGAAGGAAAAAAATAGTTTTGCAACATCAGACTTTCAATTATCATTTATTTTCATGCCGGCAAGATTTTCTATTTCAGTAATCGATCGTTTATTGTGCTCTGGCTTAAGCGGCTCAAAACTAATTACAACTGTTTTCAGGCGCATTTCATCCTGCAAACAAACAAAAATAATCATTTTATAATAGTAATATTTAATTCGAAATCTTTTTAAACCAAGTACATGGGTTTGAAAAAAAATAACTTAGTTATAGTACTTAAAATATAACCACTTAAATAATACCTGGTCAACAAATATTAATATTTTAAGTGGTATTATAACCAAGTTATTTTCCTTCAAAACCCATTTTCTATGAAGTACCACAAGGTAACACTTGAGTCAATCAATTATTTCAAATACTTCTAGTCTGCAATTACATTAAAATTCTCCCTTTTCGCCCGCATTTTAAAAAGGCCATATTTAAACGTTACATTCTGCACAATCTGCGCTAGACTTTCATCGTTTCGGTCAGTCTTCAAAGCCAGGCACGCTTGGCCTACCTGTTCGGCACTGGCACCGAACAGTTTCTCACCGACATCATTGAACATCGACACCCACTGATCTCCAGTTGAATCCACAACGTTCACCTATGAACCTAAATGGTTACGCACATTCGTCGAAATCTTGTTATGGAAATTATACCGAGGGTAACATGCGATGTTTGAAATTGGGGAATTCTTCGTCGCATTTCTCGCACTTGTACATCCCATTCGCGAGATCCAAAACCTTTTTGTTGCAACCTTCGCGCGGACAGGCTTGGTACGTCATTCTATCGGTTTTTACGAACGCCACCGTGCCATATAGTTGGAAGTAATCACCGCGCGGATCAGAGCCCATATTTTGTGTTTCGGCCACTTCCCGGAACGTCATCCAAGGCGTCTCAAAAAATGCGCCGCCAGAATCAGTTCTGGCGAAATCAGAATTTTTTTGGTGATTGTAATTTTTAAATTAGAAAGTACTATGCATGTTGGTTATTTAATAAATATTATGTAATGTTCTTAGATCAATGAATTTGAGGTATATTAATAATTAATTATTAACATGTTAATATAATAAATACATTAGTTCTGATGAAGATATTGAGAAATATATCGAAACGTTAGCAAGGATTTAAAAGAAGCTTTTTGTTTACAATTGTCCGATACACCCACAACTTGAATTATTATTACTTATTACGTTTTTCTTTACCTGGTACTGAGATTAGTGATAGCAACATCATTATCTCTCGTATCGAACCATCCTCGGAGTTTATACGCTATCGGAATCTCCGGGTTAAGTTTAGCAGACGACCCACTTGTCATTATATTCTTACCGCCCATATATTCGCCCACTTTGGCGCCTCTTATAACAACAACAGGATTTTCTGCGGCTGACGTAAACTCTTCAGCATCCTTTCCCCACAGAGCTAAAGATATCTAAAAACCAAGCACCGATAAGTTCCATGACGCTAAAACTATAGAGTCAAATGCTTGCTTCGTGGTTGGACTGATCTAGTAAATATATTTCTCGTTTCTTCATTTCCCTTCCACTCGACTTTGCAGTAAATTCTACTAATTCAGAGGCGCCTTTGCAAATACCGATTACATCTGAAAATTCGACACTAGTCAATTCCAGACGTAATTTCGTTTATAAAAAAAAACCCGTACCGATTAAAGATCCAGCGGATTGATCTTTAATTCGATCGAGGGAAACAAAGTTGTACATAGCACTCGTTGAAATAGTATTTTCATCATCATTGCATTCTTGTAGAATAGAATCGTTATTTATAGTCATTTCGTAATCATTATTTATTGTGGAAAATTGCTTATTAGCGGGTTTGATTTGACATTTACTGATGTAATACATTTTATCCACCTACAACGGAATTATACAGCGAGAGTTGTAACTCTCTATTCAACTCTCTATTCTATACACGTATTATAGTTCATTTTAATGCTAATGCACCTGAACGAAGCCGTGATACTTTTCGGCCATCTCCCTAAATGCGGTGCACCTAATTTCTCCGCTGTTATCCATTAGATCCATGGAAAATAGACAGCCGCTACCGCGAGAGTTAGACCATTGTTTCAATGCCGTTTTGTTCGTTACTAAGACTTTCAAAGCCCATCTAAAAGACCACACAACTCAGCACTTCAATACATCGAACATGGGGAGTGTATAATGTGAATCCCACATAATTTGAATAGGGAGAAATCGTTGGAAATTTTACATGTTGTTCAAAAAAGTAAACAATTAACTACTCCAGAATCCCTAGAAATATTAAGAACCCCCATTCAGTTCTACTAAATGACCAAACAAATATTTATAAATCTATTCTGTTCAATGTAATTGTATCCGAGTAATGTTATTTAATGTAGTAATCTGTAAAAATTATATATAAAATAAATATTCATTCTGATGATGGCGTCATAGCCGAAACTATAGTCAACTTTTAATATACCTTTACTTGATAGTAAAAAAATAGTTGTTTCTTATTTCCCTATTCTGATCAAAAAGACTATCAAAAAGTTACGGGTCAATCAATCCTTTTTATCCAACATAATTTGTTTCAATCGTACCTATTTTGGTATGGACTTAAGCTAGCGATTGGGCAAATAGTCTCGCTTATATTAATATCGGTGCTATTAATAACAGATGCCGTTTTGCTGGCCTGTACAGCGGCCACTGTTGCCGCGCGTTTGGCGGGTGGGACATCGCCCTTGTTAGTACTAGTACCAGCGCCCTTGACGGGCTCAGAAGTACCATTAGTATCAGCAGTAGTGGCAACGTCATACTCTGTCAACTGTTGTGGATCCCCGATAGTCTCCCCAACTTCAATACCTTCTTGAAGTACATCTAATTCCATTATAATAAGGACCCTCCTGTATAAGCAATTAAAAGAATAGCTGAAGATTCGAATAATTAATATAATATAATTTTAATCATTATAATATAGAATATCACCCAAATACCGTAACCAGCATTAAGTAGCTAGATGTACATTTCAAGCGCTATGCGCCCTTCTTCAGTAGCACAAGATAAAACTAAATAAAATACCTGTCACGAATCGTGATTGATATACTATCAAATAAATAAGTCAACATGACAGAAGTACTTCAAAATTGGCATATAATGACCATATAATATGTACATTTCAAGCGCTATGCTTGTTACGGTATTTGGGTGATATTCTATATTATAATTTAACACCGTAGTGATAATTTTGAAAACTCTTTTCATTCCTTCAATTACCTATCGTTCTTAACATTTGTATTGTTGATGACACTAGTCACGTATCTCTTGAGTTTCACGATGGAATACTTGGCGATTTCTTGGCCAGATGTATGTAACATGGCATACGATATTAAATAACGACCATCGGATAGTAGCATGCGATAACGTTCATTTTCGGAGGTACTGGCGATCTTCTTACTGCCCAGTACTTGCATGATTGGATTGTCGACTTTTCCGCCACGCATTAAGAGCTAAATAACGACAGATGTACGGATTATTATACGTATTTCTAAACATTTACTGCGATATATATTTCAATCGAATATTTCGTAACAAATAGAAATCATTCTGCCGTATGCACAGCATTACTTTATCCATAACGAGAGTCTTTATTGTTACGCTGCCAGTTTTGGCATATAATTGTCCGTTTACTATGAAATGTGTGGCAACAATATTGTTAGAAAAGAATTCGGCTATTTGTACAAAGTGAATACTTACACGCAGAGCTCCGTCGGTCAGTTCGAACTTGGCCATGCCTACGTAGCACGATTAACAATTCGCTTTTAAGGGACTCAATTACAAAAGAACCGATAAAACACTAGCGATGACAGGAAGGTGATGGAAAGTTTTGGCGCAAACATTTCATGCATAACCTATTCACGACAATGGCGGACTACGACAGGCGTGGTAGAGCCGCGCAACTTGACTTTGTGAGGGGCGATGCGTCAAACCGATTATCGAAGAAAATATTTAAAAATTAAAACAAAATTGGTTCGATTCTGGTTAAGAATTGCTGAATAGTAGGTGATAGACTAGTATCGGTTCGATACTTGCTTCATTATCTAATATATGTCACAGATTCTCAACGGCTATCCATTGTCAGTACAAGTTAAATACATATATACAGTACATATGCAATGAGATGAGTGTATCATAGAGTGCAGGCGACCGATCTATTGGATGTCGCGCTTCTTTAACGGCTTAAAGAAGTTTAGAGAGAACAGAGAGTAGTATATATATATATATATATATACACAGAGAGTATATATATATATAAATTGATATAGAATAGCCAGATTAGACAGTATCATTTGTTCTGTGTATGATTTTTCCACGTGTTTCTCGAAGAATATATTTAATAAAAATGAATAGTGTTAGTTCTTTATTGAAAATAAAATTTTGTAGACTTTCTCTTGTGGACAAAGTAAAAATTAAAGAATTAGGTAGGCCATTGCCTGATTTAAATTGATCGCAAATTTGTGCAAGGAGTGCTCAAAACCGGACATTTACGCGGCGTTCACAAAAGACATTTACAAAAAATATTATAACACAGATGAAGGACAGATTCTCATATCGTGGCCATCTACAAGCCGCTGAGTTATTTAACACGAAATCGATGCCAACATTTTCTAAACAATTTCCAGTGGACCTTTTGAAAACCGTGTGTCATGCATATCCATTTTTGAATAAAAACAGATTAAAAACAGAATTAGAAATCAATTACTCGCGTCTCGATTTTTATCAAATAATTTGAGCCACAAATTTTCTTTCGTTATTGCTACAAAATAATCTCTGTGAAACATTCCCGGAAACTATAAAAATACTTAAAATTATTTTAACAACCCCGATGACCACTGTTGAATCAGAGCGTTGTTTTTCAACACTTAAAAGAATCAAAACTTTTTTGCATTTAATTATTTTGCATCCATTTTAGGTAAGATTTCTCACTATTATGTTATTTTTTAAGAAATGCGCCCCCCCAGATTGAAATGGCACGAGCCGCCACTGGGGTATAGCCCCCGAAAGCGCATCTAGCTATTAGATGCTTAGAGTTACAGTATTTTGGGTGATATTCTATACTATTATTTAACACCGAAGTCATAATTTTTAAAAAGTTCAAGTTTATCGTCAATATTTTTATTAACGATATTTAATGTAACATTACTAATCACGTAACAACAAGAATAAAAAAATCAAATAAACAGAACTTCATTAGTTACATAGGCATATAAAACGCATTAAAACTAAAGAGTGTTATCAAGACATTAACGACGTTTTCAGAAAAAGGTTTCAAGTTTTCTGTTTAATTCGATGTTTTTCAATTTTAACGATGACCTGCGTTATATTTAAATATATTCGCCATGGAAGATATTCCGGTAGGTTCAATGGGAGACTGTGCCGCCTGTTCCATTAAATTGTGTAGTTCAGCTCGATGTTTTAATTCTTCTAAAGAAGCAGGAAACCAGCGTAACAAATAATTCCAATCACTTTGCTTCAAAGATAGAAGTTCTACATTCGTCATCTAAATAAAACACATTTCTTGTCTACTTTTTTCTTGTAGAGATGAATAATTAAAATGTTTACCGCCGTGTAAGTACTGGTATGGGGAATATTGAAAAATCCTTGTGCTTCACCGAATGACTCACCAGCCTTTAAGGTCGCAATTGATTTGTTATAATGAATCGTAGGTTGAAATTGAGGTGTTTCGTATCGCGTTGTAGTAAATGTATTCATGTCACTATTGTCCTTATCGTGCTTTGCACACCTTTTTACTTGTCCTTTATGAATGAAGTACATGCCTAAAGCAAATACCATTTTAACATCTTTTCCTCAGCCCGGCGAAATGCCAAAATACTTGCATTCATTAATATCTCCACATTCCACAATGACATAACCGGGAAAATATATAGTCCTCTTTAAATGAAGCAATAATTGCCTCACAAAATCCACATGAGTGTTTGCGAAGAAGAAATTATTGCGAATATGGTGACCATACAACTCTCGATACAACTGTTCACGTAAAAACTTTGGCGTGGTCAAAACTAAATCGGGTATATGCTCCCCTTGATGAAAGTACCACAATTGTGTTAAGTGTGACAAAATATGACGCTGGAGTTGTGGCGACAGTTCGCGATCCTATAGGAAGTCAATTGGTGGAAACTAGGCACCTTAGAAATTTAAAATTATAATTTACCTGAAGATATATTTTCAAATCATCAATTTGTCTTTCATATAGACTCATGCTAAAGTTATTCACCACCAAAATGCTAACAAATCCACTAAGCAGCAATGAAATGGTAAGTAAGGAACATATAGCCATAAAAATGGATAAGGCCATATTCATGGTTCGTCGGGGTGCCATTATTCTTAAACCAGTGGCAGTAAACATATTCACTGTGTATGTCAGTATAATCGCCAAAGATTCAAAATAATCTGTCGAAAGAATAGTTGGCGAATTGTGCGAGGCGTGAGCTTGAAAGGGACATATCAAACCTGGACAAGCTACTAATCGCCTATAAAAACATTACGTATAAATATAGCACTAAGTATTTCCAATCTTTTTTCGACTCTACCATAACGTTGCCAGAAACATAATTTGAAATGTGGAAATATAAAGCAAATAAGTCCATCGCAAATGTGGGCTAATGTTCAGTTTTCTATTCTGTCTGTAATAGTACCGATTCATATACATGAATCGAAAGACGCGATTCCCCGTGGCAATGCGGATAGTAAAATTGTCCATTTCGAAAAGACGTAATATAACGTCGATTGGCAAAGCCCCCAGCAAATCTAACCAAAAACTAAACGAATACACATATCTGGAAACGCAGGAATCAACGTTAAATACTGAAACCATTCTGCAAATATTAATTTACCTTCTTCGTATTTTTGATGGGTCTATTACTCTCATACCAGTCTCAGTATCAATATATTGTAAGAAATAGTCCAAAATAATGCGAGGTATAAAAATACAATCGCAAACAATTATAAATGCCTAAGAAAGTAATTAATTAAAAAAAAATCATATAAGAGATTATCGAAATTCGTAATACTTCTTCAAAAGTATCGAGTGCTTGGTCCAGAGTGGCGTGCAGAATATAAAAATACAGCAGATACACGATGCAAAATAACGGCGCCACATGCACGAAAATAAAGTAATCCATATATAGAAACCACAAGCTTTGTTGATTGATAATATTATTAATATATTTATATAGTGATCCAATTATGGATCTACGAATAGATAAATAAGCTATTTCCACAACCCCAATTGCTTAGATAGTATATACTTTGAATAACTTTTAATACCGCTAATTGTTGACGCATTCAAACTTTCATCATGATCTACTTTAGATTCAAAGAACTCGTAATTAAGTTTTGATGCATTTTTGGCAAAACGCAGCATCGCTGGATCATCCGCGGCCAGCACATGAAATAGACTACTTTCGATTACCAGTAAATCAACATGTACCATGGCTACGGCTAATATGGTTTGACGGGTTTCGCCTTAGAAAAATTGAAAGGTATAGTCAAAATAGATGAGTTTTCATACCCTAAAGAGACAATACCTCTTTTATTAAAACACCCAAATATTCCTCCGACATTTAAGGTTTTAACTCCAAAAGTAGCTACGGTTATTTCAACTCGCCCTTTCGAAACGAAATACAAATCTCTTTGAATATCGTTTATTTGGATAATAATCGAGTCCTTCTTGAAATGTTTTAATTTAAAGTTTGTGCCCAAACATCTACAAGAATGTTTAAACTTATTGAAATAGCATATCTTTTACAATTACACATCATTTCTACCTAACAAATTCTGGGTTGACATCTTCAAATATAGTCGAAAAACACGCCGCTTTACTGAACATAAATTCACAAAGATCGAGTACTAATGTGTTGTTGAATTTGGATAACATATTTGCCTGTATATCTCCACCCCGTTCCCAATTGTATTGGTAATCTTCACAAATCTGTTTGACCAACTGTGGCTTCACATTTTGCGAATGCACAAACGCTACAAATCGTTTTATGCGAAATCGGTATTCTGTGAGTTTTGCATTCATACCCACCTAAAAAAAAATCTCTAGCATTGCATCTTGATATAATTTGAACAAATAAATTGTACTGACCCCTGCACCAGAAATATAGGACAACATGTAAAATCTTGTAATTACAATAAGAGCCATCAAAGCCTTTAAGTAACTACTAATGCCCGCTTGTTGAACTGGAGATATACCTTGGAAAGAAGTACTAAAGTACGTCACCACGGTATACATGCAGACTAGCATGTATTCTGCAATTGTTTCGGCTTCAATATTTTGATGCAGTATCCAATTATTTAGCTCGCATGTTAACATTTTTTCGTACTAGGAAAATCTCATGGAAATTAGTAACAATAGAAGATTCGCAAATGTAAAAATTACTAACTCCAAGAAAGCAACTCATAACATACAAGATTGCCACGCTTATGCCCATTATTGTAATTACAATCAACATGACTTTTGCTAAGTTTAGCCAATAGGAGACAGTACCTTCGTACCTTTGTGCCAAATGATGTAGAGCCAAAATTATACGGTATATTGCAGCTGGTTTCGTAATTAAATGATATAGTCCAACTGCTATAAATATGCAATAAACATAACAGGGGCATTGTTTGTTGAGAGTTTTGAAGTCTAATAAATTACCAGCCACTCTCTTTGATGTTGGAAAAATAATATCCAAGCCTATTATTGTTATTGGTAAGGTGGCATAAACATCAATAGCTAACGCTGTCTGACAATAGTATTTACATGTCAATAAAGGATGTTTAACCAAAATACTCTATAAGAAATAATTACTTATGATATAACTGATCCAAAGATACACCACACTACAGGTAATTTTTTTCCAGCTGGCGAACGTCCGCGCACCGATAACCGCTGCACAGACAGCAACAACCAATAAGATATTCCATTGAGGATGTTTACATGTAAACGCTTTAGAAGCCGTGCTTACTCCAGGGCTGTAAGACGAGTGCGCATACCCTTGCAGTCGCGGACGTTCGCCAGTTGGAAAGAATTTACCAATACATTGAAGTGTGACGACTCTACAATAAGATATACTTCTTTACTTGACTGTTATAATAGTGACAGTGCATTCTAATATATATATCAATCAAATTTAAAACGCGCATGGTTTTCATTAGTGTGTAGATGTTCGGAGTACGATATAAGATATTTGCTAATAAAATAGCAATAACACATTGTACCACTCCCATGATACATCTGAAGATCTCATAATAGAAATAGAAATGACCATATGGATTTATGCCCCGCGGTATGAATAAAAATCTGGTAAATTTACATATTCCTGGATTAACAGAAGGATTTGAAATGAGTTTTCTATATCTAGATTGCAAAAATTTTAAGAAAAATATTACCATAACTCTTAAATACAGCTTTGTATTCGTCGTTATTAAATGGATTCCCCATTAAATCTTTCTTTCGATTTAATTTGAACACATTGTTCTTAGAGAATGTATCTTCATTAGGTTGCGAATTTATTAACTTTAACTGATACTAAAACGGATTTTAAGAATATTTCGATCAAATTGATAATAGTTAACGATTTGTATACCTCGGTATTCATCCATATATCCGAAAATTCATTAAAATGCCATTTTATGGTATCAAACAAAGGACCAAAATAGTCGATGTGTCGTTTCATTATAAAAATTAAATCACGTCTTGCTATGTACAGAACCTCGACATCAGTGGAGGCATAGATGTCAACATAAGTTGGAATCCGATGCAAAGTGCTAAGTATTGGAAAACAGTCTCCAACTGTTAGGATTTGATGTGGCAGGCCAATGTCATTAGATAGATGCGATACGAACTCGCAGAAACTGTTGTATATAATTGAAGATATTTGTAAAATAATAAGCTAAATATGAAGAGTATTGTTGAATGCTCCGTACCCTCTCATAATAAAATTCAAAAATGCACTATATTGTCCGCTTGAACTAACATTACTACCAATTGGCATTACTTTAAGGCCACACTTGTTAGTCAACTCATTCATGATGTACGTGGGACATTCGGAGAACATTCTAACTTTATGGAGACAATCGAACATCCTCGCTTTAATTACTCTTGATTGAATTACTTTAGAACTATCACTGAGGATACCTAATTAAAGAAATTTGTGATAATTCAGCAAATGTTGATTTTATTTGTGTGAACTTATTTATTATATATTCTCTGCTTTATTGCATCTCTATTCGCGTACGTGTATCTTCGAAAAAGTATAGATATCTTCACACAAATAAAATGTTAGTATATTTCTAGCTTCTGCTAACCTCTAGGTCCAGTAGTTTCAATGGCCTCATTGAAATGCCATTGGAAATAAAAAAACTTCAATGCTTTTGTTTGTAAGTCTTCCTTGATATGATTTATCACCATGTATTGTTTGAGCATTCGATAATTTTCTGAGTATCGGTGTCGAGCATCATTTTGGCAAACTGTTACAGCTGTTAATTCAGCTAGGCAAAAGCTAAATGCGAAATATCTGGGGAGAATTTCGTTGCCGGTGCCGTCAATTTTTTACAACAATCGATTTAACTATATTACCCAATTACAGCTATAAAATGATAAGCCCACATATCCTTAATATCATACGGGAATGCAATACTGTGGGTAATCCCAAGGAAAACTGATATCGAATAACTCAAACTTCTGTCAAAATATCTATGAGGTTCACTCGTTCTATTAGTCAAGACGTAATTGTGATTCATCCACCCTAAAATGTGAATTGTTAATTGAATTCTTTTCTCCATTTACAAGAACCGCATTTACCCGTTTTAGAACATAATTCACTGAAGCATGACATGACAAACAAAACACAAGCGAAATGATAAATTCCCATAATATGAAAAATGAGGTATTTAGTACATCTGATAAATATTTGATTTGTCTTCAAATTATTTTCCTTTTTCATAATCACTGCAAAGACGCGGTAAACTCTGATAACACGCGGCAATTTTAGGTAGGTTGCTATAATTTCAGAATCACCCAATCTATATAAACAAGCCTCTTGCATTATGAAATTATTTGGTTTAAAAACATATAATTACCCAAAGCATCGTGCAAAATAATCAAACGGTAATGTAGCGAAAATATCAACAATAAATGAAAACCTCTTCAGGTTCATAACCGCAAGTTTTGCAGGATCGCTAATTATTCGGTTATTTACTTTTATAGCCGTAATTATTTGCAAAAATAGATCGAAATAGTTCAGTACGTCCAAAATTAGCAAAAATGAAAATTCATATGCGGTTGTTTTCTTAAAGAATGCTACAATATACGGAATTCTAAAGGCCTAAAAAAATGCAATATTATATGTATCTGCAATAATGTATTATCTTATTTTTAGGTATTACCTGATATAAAAAGACTATCAACATGACATAATTAATAGTATTACAGAAACTGCTATCGGGATCAATGACACAAGGACATTTGCCTTGAAGGCATATCGCCTGAATGTTAAGTTCCACTTTGTTGCTGAGCACAAGAAGATCCAAATATGCAGAACAAAACATTACATCGATAGGATTGTTCGTTAGCTGATAATTAGGTAGATTATATTTTCGATATTGGCTGTGAATATTGATTAATAGAACCTTATCAAATTTCTTAGCTACAATAGTGTTCTTCATTGTTCTCCGCCAATGGCTTTTAAGACGTTTAATGGAGTTGTCATATTCATCTGCAGAATAATGGTATAGAGCAACTTGTCTTTGTTTCACCATCTTTCGCATCAATCTTGCATTGCTCAAACGATGTTCTAAAAACTGAGCTAGGTATCTGATTAAGCGTGTTAAAAATATTTGATTAGGGTTTGGAAACTACAAAACTGGCTGTATAGTGTACTTGCGTCTGTTTCGATATTTCCTAAGTGTCATCATTAAAGAATGATATGAAATAGTTTGAATATCACAATAAGTTGCTGCTCGACAATTCGCCGTTGCCTTTATGGGCATTAAGCATGATATTTCACCAAGGATAGTTCCCGCAGATAATGATACAATGCTGGAATCTAAATCTTCATCCGAAAGAACCTGGCCAATCAATTTTAGAATTAGTAAAATTACCCTCCATTAACCTGTCTAGCAAAACAGTAATTACTTGAATCACTCCAGTGGAAATAAAAACCATATTATTTTTTAGGTCGCCTTCATTATACAAATAGTCCCCAGCTAGTAAGAAATCATTTTTCATCAGAAGTGTTAGCTCTCTTTTGAAGGCCATATCGATACCAGAAAATATATGCGAATGTCGCAGCGCCTCCCAAAAAATATCGACAGTAGCTTCTTTCTGAAGACACGGTGATACGAGATTAAAAGATTTGGGCCAATTCAACATTCCTAAATCAGTGTTAAAATCTAATTTTGATCAATCCAAACATATAATTTGGAAGTGTCTGACCATGTCTTTTGTCCCAAAGTTGCCGATAATAATTAAGAGTTCGATCATGCCATTCCCCAATAATACCCCAATCTTTTAGAACGAATTTGATATGGCGTAAACGATTAGCATAACGAAATTGCTTCTGTAAAGCGTGAAGAATCACTGCTGTAAGTTGACCCGAGTAAATCATAACGTGCCACAAATATCCAACCATCATTAAGAGGCACATCATGAGTCGCTCTTCAGCATTTTCGCCACGAATTATACCTAACCGAGAATCATTCTTAGTTGCTTCGTACCAAAGAATAAGAGGGATTGTGGCTGTATTGTATAATTTCCCTACCTATCCAATTGTGCATATATGTATTTCCCATGGTTGTGTAAGCCAATGTGAAGTTATCAAATCCACTATCAATATTAAATCTGTGATCGAATAGATAGTGCTGCCAAGTCATATTGCCTCCAACCCAATGAGGTATGAAATTGAAGATAACTGAAGAAATCAGTGTTATGAAGGCGTATTGGAACAATGTAGTTATCGTAATGAAAAGGATATGGTTCATTCCAGCCTGTTTCCTTAGTAAGGTGTAATTATATACAAGATGAATCTAAAAAGCGGTCGTTGCGAAAAATGAGGCAAACAATAATTTCGAGGCTATATCTTACCACCCGCAGCAAAACTTTTAACCAAGCCTCTCTGCAACCTTCGTATTCTTTGATATCGAAATGAACTAGCAGTACCAGTTCATTTACTGGAAGCAGGCTAATAATATCGATAGTTATTATTGACAAGGGCATTGGGTAGTAATGACGTTTTTGTCGATAATTTGGCATGTTTCTGAGGAACGATACGTGATTAGAGAAACGAAACTTTTTTAAGATGGACATTTTTGGATATTCTGAAAGATTTCTAAGCAATCACCTATGCATTATAGTCATTGTAACATCGAATAAATAAGTTAATTCTATAACGTAATAAATTAGGTTTACAATAAAAATTGGCTGCTTCCCATGGAAGAAGCCATACATGCCTACATTCATAAAGAATGTAACGAAAGTAACTAACGTTATAAGTATCTAAATGGAAAGAGAAAAAGATGTTAATAATTACTAATATGGAAAATATGTTGCAATGAATAATTTAGCGATGGAGTACCTGCCAATATATTTGGAATGGCAGGAAAATAAAATCTTTCAGGTCAGATTTCTTTTCAATGTTATCGGCTTCGCTAAATAGTTCTTTTCCAGTTTCATCCATAGAGACTTTGATGGTTGCCATGTTATCATTAAGGAATTATCATTTAAAAATGAACGATCAAAATTTAAAGGATAATTAAGTGTGTCGTTCTCGATCAAAATTACATGTTCTAGTTGCTACTGTAATAATTTAAAGAATACTGTCAACAGCTTCAAATTGAAATAAGCCTACTAATTAAAAAAATCCTAACAAAACGTTTGGAGTCATTCTGTCACACATTCTAATCTTTATTGTTATCATAACAATAATGCAATTTTGATATTTGTATAGAATATCACTCAAATATCGTAACTCAAAGCATTTAATAGCTAGATGCGCATTTCGGTGGATATGCCCCCATCTTCAGTAGCACAAGAAAAAGAACTAAACAAAATACCTCTGCCACTAATCGTGATTGCTATACAATTATATATATATATACATATTTTTTTAACTTGTGCTACTGAAGATGGGGGCATAAGCTTCGAAATGCGCATCTAGCTACTTAATACTTTAAGTTACGGTATTTGGGTGATATTCTATGCAATTATTTAACACCGTAGTGCTATTTTGATATATGTTTAATAATAGATTAATACGGCAAATTATATATTTTTATTTACTAAATAAAAATGGAAGTAATTACCGTTTAACTTATTTTTCAATACTAAAAATTTTAATACACGGATTTTCCACACTCAAACAATTTTTTCCCTAATCTATTGTGTCTATTACTTATATTTATATATCAAATTCCAAAACTTAAAACACAACAAAGCGACAGTGCTACGCGTAGCTGCGTTTCTGAGGCTAACTTCACCATTCATTATTTGGTGCTAAAGTTTAGCCGAGACTCTAAGAACGCTAAGTTGCGCACGTGCACTCATATGTTGCTACTTTACATACATGTGTCTCAACATCGCAACATTGCTCAATATGAAGGTTACTGTGAAATGGTCCTATATGTGTTTTTATGATTAATATACAATTTTATAAGATTAGATAAGATTACAACGGCATTAAATTCTGTTTTCCACACATTATAAAGTTACGTTTTTTAGATAGGTATGCGATTTTGTGTTAGTGTTACTTCGGCTGTCTTACGTGGTACCCAGATTGTGTAATAACATGGATCCGTGGTTACTTCTTTGTTTGTTTGCGTTTATTAATATATATGCTCAAGATACGGGACGATGTTAGTATACCGGTAATTTGATAATAATTTCCAAGTAATATCGCATATTTCCTTGTATAGATAAAATATGCGCCAACGATAAATTTGATACAGTTTGTCAGCAATTAGAACGCTCCCAGAAATTTGTCTGTGATAAAATAAAAAATAAGTAAGTTGTTAAAAATATCATGGATAAAATATTGAAATGGTATAATTTTTGCAGTGTTGAATGTATATTAGATGTAAATAATAAGTTGGCTAGTTTTGGTGTTATAACGGCCGATGAAGCGGCTCTTGCCGCCCCTTTGGTGCAAGACAATATTAATGTTATTGGTGAAATTCGTCCAGCTGACCGTAAGTCTTTCACACATTAATAAATATTTTATTGATATTTATCATAATCAATCCCTTATATTTTCTTAAAAAAAAAAAATTTATAAGTTATCCAATTGGATTCTTGTACTTCATCCGTGAACACTACCATATTTAATATGAAAAAGGTATTGAATATAATTTTATTAAACGTTAATGAAGACAAGAATATATAGGAACTTAAATAATATTGCAACGTATGTAATAGAAAATGATTAAGCTAATAACAAGGTGTTGCCTTTCGCCATCTTGATTCGATTGATAACGTTAAGTAATAACTAATACATAATTGTTTGGCTTTTCGAAGCGAGAATCAAATATAATGATTATTAATTATTATTAATTAATTAATTATTATTAATTATTAATTCTCCCCGTGTTATATCTTGTATATCCCTCCTATAATTCTCAACTTCTTGACCATAGGCTCCGCTAATAAGACTGACTACGACATAGTCGTTCTATTACGAACAAACAGTAATATTTCTGGCCCACAAGATGTTAAGGGTAAGAAGCTCTGTCATCCCGGTTTCGGTAAACTCCAAACCACCGATTTCATGCTGGAGGAGTTTACCGATCAGATGATCACCGCGAATGGAATCGATCTATGTAACATTGATGGTGTTACATTAATTGAAAGGAAAATCAAAGCTTTATCTGAACTGTTTGGGCCCAGTTGTAGACCTGGACCTTGGGTCTGGAACGAAGTGTTCGATAAGCAACTGAGTGAGTTGATTATGTATTTTTATGTTGATTCCAATAAGAGTTGTACGTAGGATCGATGAAACTAGTAGTTTATTTAGATAACATTTTAAGTAGTCTAATATTATTTATGGATTTTTTGGGAAACGTATGCGTACCTTTTCCCAATCTTCAATAAAACCGCAACAAATTTTTATCAGTAAATAAATAGATACACGAAAATCGGATGCAGCGACATATACTGAACTTTATTTGTCATTACCAAATATTTTTATATGTAATCATAGTTAAATACATTAAACCAGATTGTACAATATTTTAAGTTTATTATTCAAGGTATAAGCGATCATTGTCCAACTATCGATATCAATAATTCTTTAAGTAAATAATCTGATTTCGTTAATTATTTTAGAACAACGTTATCCATCTCTTTGTTCGCTATGTCCTAACGGATCATGTTTATCTGGCTCGGCCAGCTCTTCAATTACTTCTGACCCTTTCCGAGCTTCGTTAGACTGCCTTCTTAAAGGAAATGGCGATATTGCTATTACCACACGATCCGCCGTTGAAACATATCTACCCCAGTTATCAAAGGATAGCTATCGGTATTATTGCCCGAATGATGGGAGAGCAGTCGTAGATTTACCTTGTGAATGGAGTAGGCAACCATGGAGTTTGTTGATTGCAAATAAGTGAGTTCAGCAGCAATTATTTAGTATTGTCTTACACACGCGGTGTCTTCTTAATAGAGATGAAAGCGAAAGATCGCAATCCCTTTTAAAGAAATACTTAAGCGATATATTGGTAGCCCCCGATAGAACTCCTTACACTGTCGAGGAAGAAGCTGTATATATTAAAAAAATTATTATGGAAAATGGTGAGAGAATCGATGGTAGAATCAACATGACCAAATATCCAATCGGCTTACAAACTTATATCAAAGGTTCGCGTAAGCTAGTATCATCGTTTTCACAAGTCTAATATTTTTGTTAAAAAATTTAGAGTTTCGTAAAATCCATGCGGCATCGTCAATTAAATCGTGTGGCAATGAAATTCGTTGGTGTACTACATCATATAATGAACAGAATAAATGCGTATGGTTTGCACAGGCCTCCTTAAATCAGGGAATAGTGCCTTTTTTGCGTTGTGTTCAAGCTGACGATCAATTAGAATGTCTGGATTATTTGAAAAGTAATAAAGCGGACATTGTAATGTCTCCAGTTAGATACGGGTTTATTGGAAGGCGGTACGATATAAATAACAGTTCTTTGAAATGACATTGGACAAAAAATTACCGAGTTGGTAATTTTAGTAAAAAAAAATATCGATATTTGTAGGAAAAACTTAACAGCAATTGCTTATCCAGAGACTAAGTTTGCGGAAAAAATAAAGACCATGGTTGTGGTGAAAGATAACAACCTTCCAAATGATGACAAGATGAGCATAACTAGGTTTGAAAATATGAAAGATAAAAAAGGTTGTTTTCCAGAATATGGAGGTGTTTGTAAGTAATTTTGAACCATCAAAATCATACAGAATTGACATGTGAAATAATTTTAGCTTGGTTTTCTTGGATTGATGTTGGTCGCCAGTTAAACGTTTTGCCCAAAGATTCTTGTGACTATGGTAAATTGGCTAGCGATTTCCTAAGCGAGGCTTGTATGCCCGGAGCCAAAGATGGCGAACATGAAGTTACCGTGGACACCGATGAAGAACGAATGTGTCAATTATGTAGAAGCTCACCATTATCAGCGAGTAAGTATCAACAGTTCTAATAGTAACGGTTTTTTTTTTGTTCCGAATTTATTTCAATACTTTTTGTAGCTGCTACGAATTGTAACGCGGGCGATGAGAATGACTTTTATAACGTTACCGGGTCTCTGAAATGTTTGGATGAAGTTGGGGACTTCGCAGTGATTGGCTTAAGAAATGGTTTGTCTGCCATTTTTATATTCACTCCGCACATGATCTATAACAATATGTTTATTGCATTCTAGACGTTAGCCTTGATAATACTAACCAATATCGTGTTCTTTGCCGTAACAACACTTTAGCCAAGGTGCGTGGCTTAAAAATAGACGAGAACTGTGCATTAAACACCCTAATTGACAGCGAAGTGTTGATCCGGAGAGGTGACCGTAATCATGACAATATCAGATATGCCTTAGAACAAATTGAGGCAGCGTTTGCTAAGAACTTAAATACACCATTCGAGGTCTTTAACAGGTTCAACAAAACACTGGACTTGCTCTTTATGGTGAGTGTAATTATCCAAAAGCTTTCGAAAAGATGTATCGTAGAACCGCTCTTGATTTACCAAGTTATATTTTTTAGGATTCCACACCTGGGTTAGCCTTCGAGGACTCCACTTATGAGTATATAAGAAACTATGTGGACTTGACATCGCATTTTGATGATTGTGTAGCATCGGGTAAAAGTGATGCATCACAATTATCATCCTTGTTTGTTTTGCTATTCCTTTCATTAGTTGTAGTAGTTAAGTACAGGTGCCTTTGTAATGTACAATAAAATATCAGTATTTCGATAAGTCGAAGTTAATAGCACGGGTTGTTTGTGTTTTGTTTTTTGTATAGTAAACTGTATATTGTATTTATATTTGGTATTTATAATTTTATACGCTACACTATGAAGTTGAATAATTATTTGTCAGAAATTAATCAGAAGTCAACAGAATAATATTGTGCCATGTCTTCCTTTAGCTAAATTTTTTTACTATACATGATTGTGTTAGAAATTTGAACGGTGCCTTTCAAGAATTAATTATATTAGCAATAAATCATCTGAATTTATAATTCTATAAAAACGCTTACTTTTTGCCTATCCTTTTTAAATTGTTTAGTTTTTACATACCAAAAAACCATGAATTGTTAATGTAAGTATTTAAATCGTTCCGAAAGAGTGCGAAAGGTTTACTATAGTGCGTGAATTTGTTTTACTTCGTCTTGTGAAGAAGGAAAAGTCAAATTGTTGTGTAAATTATTGTTTAACTTATATATTATAACTCAACAAAAAGAAATCAATGTTTTCTTTTAATAATACAACAGACTCTTCGTTAACACTACGTCGAATCGTTAAATGATTGAAGTTTCATAATACTGAAATTTCATAAGATTGAAAAGATTCATAATACACCAGTCTATTGAACACCAATGACCATGTATACATAGACGTTGCAAGTCATTTTGCATTGTTTTGGGCAGCACTTGTTAAACTTTGACCAAAATCGCCAAAAAAATCGGAATATTTCAAAGGTATATATACACAACTTTTTCAGTTTTTTCGACGATAATTTCAACTTTTTCCAATTGAACCGGAAATCAGTAAAATATAGTTTTAAGACGATTTATAGCCATTTTGCATTGTTTTGGGCAGCACTTGTTAAACTTTGACCAAAATCGCCAAAAAAATCGGAATATTTCAAAGGTATATATACACGACTTTTTCACTTTTTTCGACGATAATTTCAACTTTTTCCAATTGAACCGGAAATCAATAAAATATAGTTTTAAGACGATTTATAGCCATTTTGCATTGTTTTGGGCAGCACTTGTTAAACTTTGACCAAAATCGCCAAAAAAATCGGAATATTTCAAAGGTATATATACACGACTTTTTCACTTTTTTCGACGATAATTTCAACTTTTTCCAATTGAACCGGAAATCAAGAAAATATAGTTTTAAGACGATTTATAGCCATTTTGCATTGTTTTGGGCAGCACTTGTTAAACTTTGACCAAAATCGTCAAAAAAATCGGAATATTTCAAAGGTATATATACACCACTTTTTCACTTTTTTCGACGATAATTTCAACTTTTTCCAATTGAACCGGAAATCAATAAAATATAGTTTTAAGACGATTTATAGCCATTTTGCATTGTTTTGGACAGCACTTGTTAAACTTTGACCAAAATCGCCAAAAAAATCGGAATATTTCAAAGGTATATATACACCACTTTTTCACTTTTTTCGACGATAATTTCAACTTTTTCCAATATTTCCAAATATTGAACCGGAAATCAGTAAAATATAGTTTTAAGACGATTTATAGCCATTTTGCATTGTTTTGGGCAGCACTTGTTAAACTTTGACCAAAATCGACGAAAAATCGAAATATTTCAAATATTGTAAAATGACTATAAATCGTCTTAAAACTCTATTTTACTGATTTCCGGTTTGAACGGAAAAAGTTGAAATTATCGTCGAAAAAAGTGAAAAACAGGTATATATATAACACACCACACCGCATAACGTAATTAAGTGGTATGTACACCTGTTGCTCCTGAAAGATCGCTCCTGAAACGTTGTTTCAGCTGTGGCGTCTGTTTCAGGAGTCCTCAGTCGCTGTTCCGACGGCTACGCAGACACAAGTATCAAAACACCAGGCGATTTTATATCGTTTATTGGAGATATCGAACGTAAAATTAGTTTCCTTGAATATATTTATTTCGCACTTATAGCGATCTTACATGAACCATCGAATTAATTGATCAAATTAGCACTTTCGAAAAATGGATACCGATGTTTGAACAAATCGCTTTTCCATACACACTTAATCTTGTGTACACTTCCACATTTGTATAAAGTAATTTTATTTATTCAAGACTTTAAGAGACATGTGCGAATTGTTCGCATGATACAAACATTTTGCTGTTTAAATCATCTGATTGATAAATTAAGACAACAATTTGAATTAGAAATTTTTGTTTATAATTTGTGAGCTTAGTTTTTACTTTTGCGGCGTGTGAAATTAAATCAGTCAAGTTCTTCAATTCTTAAATAGATTTTTATTTTTTTATTTTAAAATATATAGTGCGAGGTATTGTGATTTCTCAAAATCAAAACTTCTTTTTATTTTTATTAACTAAGTGCATTTTATTGAACCTTTGTGCAAAATGTTATTGTTGCTAAATTTAGTATTATTACTGTATAATGCTGGTAACAAAGGTAAGTCAATAGTTGAATTATGTAAGTGAATAATAAACAAATGTAGTGCAGGTTATTCTTTTGCAAAATATTTTGTTCGATTGCAAAAGGATTTGATTAGTCGAATAGAGCAATGATTTGTAAAAGGCAATTTGACATTCAAATTTTGCCCTTTATTGGAAAAGTAATATTTAAATTTTATTACTTAATTTATACAACATGAAAGTACTTTAGAGTTAATGAACTTGGAAATAATTTAATTACTGACTGAATGATTCGATCAAAAATATTTCATATTAATTTAAAAATTGTATTTATAGATTGATAGAATTTTTTATCTGCAATTAACAGAAATTGAAAAAAAATGTAGGAAATCTTAAGTGTTGAAAGAATGCGAAGCTATTAAATTTTGTCAAGAAAAAAGAAACAAGGTTAAGTAATAAAAGTACAAGAATAGATAATGTTTTGAAATTGTGGATTTTAATGATTATTCGGTTTTATTGTTGATTTTCAATAAAACGTCCCGTAAATTAGGCAACAGTGGGATTAATCATAGATTTTACTGTCTCAAAAACAAAGGAAAGCTTTTAATATCTAGGAATAACAAAGGAAATTATTGTTGATGCAAAGGTACAAGTCGTCATAAAATTCAAAAAATATATGCTGAGATGAGTCACATGTTTAGCGATTTAATTATTAATGATAAAAAAGAATTTATAAAACAATAAATATTTTTTAAAGCTGTTAAACTCTGGCAGTTCTTCTATTTATTTTTTTATCAGGAATTTAATCGTTTGCTTACTATAAAAACATAATTATTTATTGATATATCAAAACATTTTTAAATCTAAATAAAATATTTGCTAAGACCATGTTTGTTAGCACTTTAATGGCTAACGAAATGCTACATTAAAAAATTAATAATTATTATTTTTAGCGGTTGAAAAAATAACAATTCTAATGTATTTGTGTTTATGAAACGATATAGACTTTTCCGCGAAAAAATATAAAATATTCGAACCCTTAATTTTTATGAAATATAGATGGGTGCTTGTTTTCGCCTTCGCATTACTTAATATAAAATTTTGTTTTTCGTACTAATGAATAAGTAAACGTTAGCGTTTTGTAATATAAAATTTGCCATTAATTTCGATAAATCGTAAAATTATTTGAAAATATTTATTTCCAAGTCAATTTGCGTGCAAATTTTAGCATGATCATTTACGAAAAACTTTATATTTACAATAAATTATTGTATCAAGTAAATATAGAAATAATAAACAAAGAACTCTATTAAGTTGAAATCGGAGGCAAGGAAAGAAAGAAATTTTATTTGAAGGAAATAAATCCAGTTTATGTAAACAATATGTCCCGCATCAAGTAAATAATTCAAACCAGTTACAAATAAAACTGATTCTGAATTCATTTTTTTTTGCAGGAAACTCGTAAAATCGATGCAAATAAAACTAAAAAATATTTAACAACATTGATTTTGAAATTGGGCTAGGCTAAAAATAAGAATTAAAATTTTCTTCCAATAATCAAAACAAGATTATGTTAAAGGCGTTTTTCATTCGATTTATTTGATTATAAGTCGAATTAAATTTTAGAATGTTTCGAAAGTCAAAATTTCGCAATGTTTCAAAAAAAAACGGTTTAAAATTCTCCGCTGAATTTAAGATATTTTAATTTTCTTAAAACCGTAAAAAATCCTTAAAAACGAAAGATACTTCATGAGTGTCAATTTCATTGTAAGTTTTCTTTGCATAAAACTAAATCAAATACAACATTTTTCTCTTCTATCATCCTTAAAGCTTCTATCATCCTTATATCATCCTTCTATCATCCTTATAGTTTGATATTTTGTAAATAAGCGACTTTATCGACACCATAAACTAAGAGTTTATAGTACACGTCATCCACATTATAGATAAATTACTGGAAATAAATTCTTTTGATGTTGATATTTGTTTACCATTTATGCGATAAATATAGTAAAAATCTCATTATTTTTTTTATGAAATATTAAATGATGCACACTATTAAGTAGAAATAAAGCCATATAAATCAATTATTTTGGCCGAATTTGATGTAGCTTTTGTGGCAAAGGTAATACGAAGAATGTTAAAACATAAAAAAAAAATGTATTCGCCAAAATTCGGCCATACTAATGCTATTTCAGTCATATTTAATTTTTAACAAGTTTTATTGTCATCTTTAATAATTAATATACATTTCTAGGGATCGATTTTCAATCAACACTTATAATATCGAATACAATTGTTTATAGGAAGTTCTTCGTGTAATAAGAAAGAAAAATTGATACTACTATCTGATTAGTTAAAGAGTCCGCAATCCTAAAGATTGGTTGGAAACAGCACGCCATGCCGATCTATCCTGAGCTAATCCTTTCATCTCCCTATAGCTATTCATCTCAACGTCTTCAACTATCTGACTCACATACTCCAATTTAGGCCTACCTACCCCTCTCTTTCCCTCCACTCTACCTTCTATGATCAATTGCATAATCCCCCCATGCCTAAGGATATGCCCTACTAATCTGTCTCTCCTACGCTGTAACACTCTCCAAATACTTCTCTTCTCCCCTACTAACTCTACTACATCTTCATTTGTTACTTTATCTTCCCAACCAATCCTCATCATCCTCCTATAACACCACATTTCGAATGCTTGTAACCTACGCTTCTCTTCCTTTCCTATAGTCCACGCCTCACACCCGTACAGTGCTACACTCCAAACATATACCTTCAGTAATCTTTTTCTAATACCCAAGTCAATATTTGATCTTAAAATCTGTTCCTTTTCTACGAATGCCTTCCCACCCTGTGCTATCCTACACTTTATATCTACCTTGCTTCGATTATCTTTTGTGATTCTACTGCCTAAATAACAAAAATCTGACACTTCTTCGATTCTATTATCTCCTATTGTGATCCTCATTTTTCTACTGCATTCCTTTTTGTCACACCTCATCACTTTAGTTTTACCTATATTTATTTTCATGTTAAAATCCCTAGTCAATACTGCCTGCATACCATTCAATACCCTTTCTAAATTCTTTTCGCTTTCTTCCAATATAGCTATATCGTCGGCGAATCTCAACATATATATTTTCTCTCCTTGTACATTCACACCTACACTATATTCTTCTTTTACTTTGTTTATTGCATCTTCTATATATAGATTAAATAATAACGGTGAAAGTGTACATCCCTGCCGAACTCCCTTCCCTATTTTTGCTACCTCTTCTTCCCTAATTTCTACCTAACTTCACTAATCCCTACAATATCCAGTTTAAGTCTCTCCATTTCTAGTTTCAAATTCTCTAACTTTCCTATCCTATTCATACTGCGAACATTCCACGCTCCAACTCGTAGAGCTCTCGGCGAAATCGATTTCTTGCCCGCCCCAGAATCCGAGGGCTTGCCTGCTACCGAAGTAGCCGGGTGAGATTCTGAGCCATTGGCTCTACTCACCTGGGGTAATACATTAATAGTAATCGACATTTCATTCGCTGTAATCTTGAGAAAGGTACAGTGCTGGTTTCTCCTTGCCTTGCACCGACCAATGAGTGCATATTTTAGCCGTCGCCCCACCGATTCAGCCTATTCCCCCTAATACCGTGGGTTAGCCTGAAATCTTTCCTATAGACCGGGATCCCTGTATAGGGACCGCTCTATAGGCCAGAGCGTCGTTGCCCATGTCTTGCCCCTAGGAGGCATATGCAGTGCATTGGCACACTATGCGACACTTTCTGATATAATCTATTAATCACGAGAGTGTTTTGTTACCTAGTTAATTAAATAAGTGTTTCCAGTTACGGATTATTTTTAGCCAAGTCCAGGCCTTTTTGACCGTTTCTTTCCACCTAAACGCACGCAATTACATTACCAAGTGTGAAGTAAACGCATTTCCTTGACTATATTCCCAGGAATTCTCCTATTGTTCCTTTGTAAATATCACGCGCGTTTGCAGAAGTTTCTTACGTGTAAATCACCGTAAATTTTCAACAAACGCGCGCTTATTTTAATGCTATTGCTAAATTTTTGTAAGTAACGAAATTCGGACGATTTATACACACACAAATGTTTCTTATAAAATTACCAGAAATGTACGAATTCAATAAAAAAATTGTTGTACAAGTTTTTGTAAATGTTCGTTCAAATAAACGTAGAAATAAAATAATCACTCGGGAAAATGTAATTTATTTTTTACTTTTGTCACCAACATTCGCTGCTTCCGTTTTTGTTCAGTAATTACATGTCTTTAACGCGAAATTGATTTCCTTGGAACAATTTGCCATGCCGTCATTTAGATAGTCGGTAATTACTATTAATTAATTTCCCTGAACCTTTATGATAGACATTAATCACATACACTGAAACTTTCAATTCTACATCGACAATATTATAATTAAAATATTTACATCATTAACTTCGATCGTGTAAATTAGTTTCGCAATATTTCGCAATGTGTGGTTTTAGAAAAGTTAATCAATTAATTACTGCTCTATTTGTTAACGAATTACGTCTTGAATGTACATACAGCTAAGAAGTGAATTCACCAATTTTTTAAATTTAAATATCACATTTATATGACAGAATTTTCTTTAATTAAGCAGATTTATATAAAATGCACGATGAAAAATGTTTTTAATGAAAATGTGAAACCGCATATGTACAAATGTACATTGATGGAAAACATTTGGGTGTCACAATTCAATGTAATGGATAATGTGCCATTAGGGCTGAAGACCATCAAATTTCACGAAACGATGTCGCTTGTTAACTGAACTATAAACCGTGATCAACGATTGCCATGAGTCGAATAAGGAATTGATGTCGAGGGACGGGGGTGGAACATGGTGAAGTGGGACATAGAGGGATGTGGGCGATTAGGGATGCGAACGTGGAATTGGATTCCGTATAAAATAAGCCATTATTGTCATTTATGCGATGTCAGCTGTATTTTATTTCTGGCTTCATCTCGATGATAAACTTACTACGAAACGTTTTGGCATACAAATTATAAACGGTGGAGAAAAGAATGAGATCTTTTGCGAAACGTTTTTTTTTTCATTTTCTAGTAGCTAGACTAATAATAAAATTATTTGCTTTTGTATTTCATCGGAGAAATATATCTACCGTTTATTAAAAAATTAAATATTCTTAAGATAGGCAATTTGACCCAATGTAAATGTGCCTATGATGACGTGGGTCGTATTTAAATATCTATGTATGGTGCGCATGTGTCTTAGTAAAAGTCCCAACCACTGTTGCCATAACAAACTAAAACGATGATATTAAAAGAAAAAAAACATGTGTGAGACTCTCGGGCGGTAGAAGTGAAACTTCTTAGCTCCTAGGAAAAGTTGATCTTATGCATTGCTTTTTTTCCATTTGTTAACGATTTGATTTTGATTGATTTTGATTGACACTCTGATCATCAAAGAAAGCATTATTAACTGTGTTGTCGTACAGTCTATAAAGAGGAGTTTCGATTAAATTTTGTGTATGATGCACTAGTGGGTGCATTTCTATTTGTCGATGGCTCAGCTGTATCAAATTCATTTCATTAATCTCTCACACCGCGTGTATCTTCACGTGCCTGAATCAGTGGCATTCAAATTCTCTATACCACTCACTGTGTCCTCACTTAACGACGGTATCGATTCATCCAGTGTAATTGAGGTCGTTGGAAGGTTATGTTATCCACCGTGTTTCTTTAACGCCCTTTGCCTGGCTCGATACTCTCTACTTCTTTCCAGGGTACTTGTTGGCACTTTTCTTGGCGGTTTATTCGCTTTCTTCCATTCTCTAAAGGCTCGCACTCTGTCTGTACTTGTCTTTTTCTCCATTTCACTTTTCACACAATGGAGATTGTTAAATAAAAGATTAAGCTGTGTTTGTGTAATATATAATAAAATACGCAAGCGTCTACTGGTTGCCTTATGCCACGTATACACACAATACACGCGGCGCATGCGCGTAGCGTGTTTCACTTTTCGTGACGGGAGCGTTTTAATTTTCGTGACGTTCAGGCCAATTTGTCCCACCGCGCCTATAGAAGTTTCACTTCAAAAAGTTATTACATACAAGTTTATGGTTGATAATTATTGTTTAATATACACCTTATTATTGATATGATACCAGCCGAATTAATAAAACACGCAGGGGAAAAAATGCAGGAGCGATTATACAGGTTAGTTTGTAAAATATATGAGAAGGGAGAAGTACCACAGGATTTTCAGCGTAGTAGAATAGTAACAATGCCGAAGAAAATAGGAGCTAATTTGTGTGAGAACTATAGGACCATTAGTCTACTATCACATGCATCGAAGATATTGCTAAAGATTATTTATAGGAGATTAGAAAATAAAGTAGAGGAAAGGCTAGGAGAAGATCAGTTTGGTTTTAGGAAAAACAGAGGGACGAGAGAGGCGATTCTAGCACTAAGAACGGTAGTAGAAAAAAGAATGAGGGTAGGAAAGGTAACTTGCATAGCTTTTGTAGATTTAGAAAAGGCATTTGATAATGTAGATTGGGACATAATGTTTAGAATTTTAAAAGAAACGGGTATAGATTATAAGGATAGGAGAATAATTTTTAATTTATATAAACACCAAACTGCCTTAGTTAGAATTGAGGGGGAAGAAGAGGTAGCAAAAATAGGAAAGGGAGTTCGGCAGGGATGTACACTTTCACCGTTATTATTTAATCTATATATAGAAGATGCAATAAACAAAGTAAAAGAAGAGTATAGTGTAGGTGTGAATGTACAGGGAGAGAAAATATATATGTTGAGATTCGCCGACGATATAGCTATATTGGAAGAAAGCGAAAAGAATTTAGAAAGGGTATTGAATGGTATGCAGGCAGTATTGACTAGGGATTTTAACATGAAAATAAATATAGGTAAAACTAAAGTGATGAGGTGTGACAAAAAGGAATGCAGTAGAAAAATGAGGATCTCAATAGGAGATAATAGAATCGAAGAAGTGTCAGATTTTTGTTATTTAGGCAGTAGAATCACAAAAGATAATCGAAGCAAGGTAGATATAAAGTGTAGGATAGCACAGGGTAGGAAGGCATTCGTAGAAAAGGAATAGATTTTAAGATCAAATATTGACTTGGGTATTAGAAAAAGATTACTGAAGGTATATGTTTGGAGTGTAGCACTGTACGGGTGTGAGGCGTGGACTATAGGAAAGAAAGAGAAGCGTAGATTACAAGCCTTCGAAATGTGGTGTTATAGGAGGATGATGAGGATTGGTTGGGAAGATAAAGTAACAAATGAAGCTGTACTAGAGTTAGTAGGGGAGAAGAGAAGTATTTGGAGAGTGTTACAGCGTAGGAGAGACAGATTAGTAGGGCATATCCTTAGGCATGGGGGGATTATGCAATTGATCATAGAAGGTAGAGTGGAGGGAAAGAGAGGGGTAGGTAGGCCTAAATTGGAGTATGTGAGTCAGATAGTTGAAGACGTTGAGATGAATAGCTATAGGGAGATGAAGGGATTAGCTCAGGATAGATCGGCATGGCGTGCTGTTTCCAACCAATCTTTAGGATTGCGGACTCTTTAACTAATACACCTTAGTAAAAATACTATTTCTATCATCCACAAAGTCTATTTACGAATAAACATGCTTCTTTTCTATACCACTCGTGTATTGCTTTCAATTTACATTTTCATCTACAAATTCCAACCTTCTGTACTTTCGAATAAAACACACACACGTTGTTCAAAAATTAATAAATTTGCGGTGGGAAATTATTTGAATCCACGTTTTATTACAAACTATTATTACAAATCTGTCACTAAATCGTAATGGCGTAATCTAAAGTTGATCGGATATTTAGTAGCAATTGTAAACGATTTTGCGCGGCATAAAATCTCTAGCTATAATAATGATTTGAACAATGTAAATATATCATCGAAAATGCAATTAATGAATGGAAATGTAGTTGATTTTGTTGATAACGAACTATTTTTTCGGTGTCGTATTTTTATATGCCAGATTATTAGTTTTCAGATATTTTCAGCAGTTTTTCACCCTCAATTTGTTATCGTATATAGTCACTTTTTATCTTGCTGACGTTTCAACTCAAAAACTCTCATCAATATCCTTTTATAAGCCATTCTGACATTTATTGATAACTTTTATTACATTTCGCCACTACAGAAATAAATTCCACATACCATGGACGTCGAAAATAATTATTTTCTACATTGCACATTTATTATTTCTTCAATCGACCGAAAAAAAAGTAAATAATTTTAAAGGACATGTTTATCAAATTATTTTTTTTCGGCGAGGGAACCACTAAATTGGACTTAATTAAGTTACATGGAAGATTTGTTAAATATTCTGGTATTTTTGTCCAAGCAGAAAGTTCTATTTCGTAATTTTGACAAGCTAATGGAAGGTTCAATTAGCGACATTGAAGCAGCTCATTTATTTGTCGCTGGTAAGTTTCCATTATCAGCCACAACTACAATGGATTAATTTATGTAAATTGCACTTGAAATTGATAACTACATCCAGATATAGGTGGCGATAAAGGTAATCCATTATCCATTAAGTACCGTGCCGGATGAAGCTCGTTTGAACATGGCATTATTAATGTCGAAACTAAAGTAAGGAATTGTCTCGTGATATAATTTATTGCTAGTTCCAGTTTGCTGTATTTACTAGAGGTAGTTTCACTATATGTCATTTCAGGAGCAAGGATTAGGAGTTATCCTTATGAGAATTATCCTTACGGTTTAAGGAAGAGGGAGGATGTCAATAAAGGCTGTTACAAGCTGTCGATATATTCCCAGCAAAAGTTTTGTGAAAATTTATAAGACAGTACATAAGAAAATGTACAAAACAAAAATAGAACACAAAAAGATTTTGAAAATATATAAGAAACGCGTTAAAAAAAATTTTTTTTTGTTATAGCGAATGTTTTTACCATACACAATAGAAAGATATAAATATAATCTTAAGATGAAAAATGAAGCGGATTTTTTTTTAATCTAATTTTTGTCAACTTTATCTGTTACAGGCTTCACCTTATTTCTTCACGTTGGAGTAGATTAATTTTACCACACTGCAATGGCTATATTAAAAGATAACTAGTTATCTAGCTAAAATTCGTACTATAGTTTGCAACACTTTTATATTTTTTCTTCATTTTATATTTTTACCATGCGCGAATCGACAACAATTGAATTTCAATTTAATTTAATTTAATTAAATGTTCTCAAGTATTCCCTAAGAGTGATATTATTTTACAGAAGATCTGCATACTAATTTAGCGATTAAGAGCTACTAAATTTTTCAATTAGCAAATTTTCAGGCACTTGACGCAGGAATTTGATGGCGACAAAAGTTAAACATGTCTGCGAATTTTACTTTCTCTAAACCAAGGAAAATTCAGTGTATAATAAAACTAATTCAGTAAAAGCGATTGTTTTTATAGCTGCAAAACGTAATATTTTTAAATGACGTTTAAAAAAAGCTTTAACAACTCTCGAACGAATTCACAAAAATTTAGTTGACTAGTTGAAATTTTGTTGATTAATGAAATTTTATAATTCAAATGGAATGTAATGATCCTTATTAAATTTAGAACTTGTTTTTCGACATGTTTCTGTTATTTTAGGTTGCTGCGCCGGAAGATCCTTTTGCGAACTTGGCGAGTTCTCCTGTAGCAATAGCAACGGATCCTCTGAAGGAGATCACGTCTGTATACCCCAAATAAATATCTGCGATGGCATTGAGGATTGTCCTAATGCTTCAGATGAACAAAATTGCGGTATTAAAAAAAAATACGTCTGAGAAATTTAAATTTCGTATATTAAAATATTCGAAATAATTAAAAAATTGTTAACAATTCTTTTGTAAATGTACAATTGTACAAGGTGTTCTTTTGTATAATACTTTTATCCCCCCCCCCCCCCCCTATAAAAATGTTAATTCAGAAGTACTATTTATTTCTTTAAAAAAAGTAGGTCGATGATTTTCATTTTTGTGCATTTTTGTTTTTCTTTATTAATTTATAGTAATAGAAAAAGTGGGGAACACTAACTAGATTATAATAATAAAAAGACTGAATATGCAGGAATAATTATGCCGCAGAACGATTTATATAACACATTTTTTAAAGTGGAAATGTTAAATTTCACGATTGTTTCCTTCTGGAATAATATTTCAGAATAATTTGAATTGATTTTTTTTTTCAAGTAGCTTATAATGTTATAAGTTTTTTTTTTTCTAGACGATAGCAATTTCGATCTTCTAATAGACGAAATGCTTCGAAAAAATCCGCATGCTGAACATGATGACTTGAATCAAACTTGCAGTAAGTATTGCAAAAAAAAATTTTAAATCTCAAAAAAATCGATCATGTTAAAATCTTTAATTTTGTACCTTTCAGATCGCCTCTGCTTTTTACAACCTTTTAAAAAGCATTTCTGTTACATATATTTTCCTTTCATTAGAATTCGACTCAAGATAAAAACGCTTTTCAACAATTAATCACTACCTACCATCATCTTGCATTTGCAATAACATGTATTTTTATATATCGCAGTTTGATTTGATTCTGAGCTTGAAAAATCAATAAAAAATTGCGAAGAGGACTTTCAGTGTCATAAATCTGACATTCAAAGTTTAGAAGATAATAAGACAAATAAAACAAATTGAAGTTCTGGATATTAAATGAAAATAATTCAAAAAAAATTTAAATGCCACTCTTTTGAGATATTAAATGACTTGTAATTTATTTATTCTTCTAGTGTTAAATTACAGTGGTGGTTGCTTCTGTCGTCACAAAGATATTTTATGCCATCACCAAAAATTACAAGAAGTACCTCAAGATTTACCCGATGATATTGACATTCTGTAAGTACAAGTTTTTTGAGATTAAATTCGCCTAATTTAACTTTTTTTGCTTGCTCCTACATCTTCATATATGCCGTTTTTTATTTTTGCTATACATTTAACTAACAATGAAATTCTTGCATCTTGAATCGTACAATTTTTTTCTTGCAACATGTCTTTGGTTTTACTACCACTCTTATCGACTTTATTACCGACATTATTTTTTTTTTACTATCCTACTTCTCCCTTACGAATTTTCAGCGTATGTTTACTTTTATTTATCTTACAGAGACTTTACAGGAAATAATTTTCAAGTTCTAACGAGCCATACATTCGAAGATCTTCGTGACGTTCGAACTTTGTAAGTAAAAGTGCTTTGCATTTACGAGCTTTAATCACGAAAGAAGAAATATCAACACTATCGCAAAAATTAATTTTGATCCTGAAAAAATGATCTTTTAAAAAATATATTAAAAAATTATTGTAGATATCTCCAAGACATTTTTTTTGTTTTGTCGAATATATAAAAATGTATTTGCACTTATTGTTTATTTTATAAAACTTAGTCTTCGGTAAATTTTATGAGTTAGTTAAAGAGTCCGCAATCCTAAAGATTGGTTGGAAACAGCACGCCATGCCGATCTATCCTGAGCTAATCCCTTCATCTCCCTATAGCTATTCATCTCAACGTCTTCAACTATCTGACTCACATACTCCAATCTAGGCCTACCTACCCCTCTCTTTCCCTCCACTCTACCTTCTATGATCAATTGCATAATCCCCCCATGCCTAAGAATATGCCCTACTAATCTGTCTCTCCTACGCTGTAACACTCTCCAGATACTTCTCTTCTCCCCTACTAACTCTAGTACAGCTTCATTTGTTACTTTATCTTCCCAACCAATCCTCATCATCCTCCTATAACACCACATTTCAAGTGCTTCTAATCTACGCTTCTCTTCCTTTCCTATAGTCCACGCCTCACACCCGTACAGTGCTACACTCCAAACATATACCTTCAGTAATCTTTTTCTAATACCCAAGTCAATATTTGATCTTAAAATCTGTTCTTTTTCTACGAATGCCTTCCTACCCTGTGCTATCCTACACTTTATATCTACCTTGCTTCGATTATCTTTTGTGATTCTACTGCCTAAATAACAAAAATCTGACACTTCTTCGATTCTATTATCTCCTATTGTGATCCTCATTTTTCTACTGCATTCCTTTTTGTCACACCTCATCACTTTAGTTTTACCTATATTTATTTTCATGTTAAAATCCCTAGTCAATACTGCCTGCATACCATTCAATACCCTTTCTAAATTCTTTTCGCTTTCTTCCAATATAGCTATATCGTCGGCGAATCTCAGCATATATATTTTCTCTCCCTGTACATTCACACCTACACTATACTCTTCTTTTACTTTGTTTATTGCATCTTCTATATATAGATTAAATAATAACGGTGAGAGTGTACATCCCTGCCGAACTCCCTTCCCTATTTTTGCTACCTCTTCTTCCCCCTCAATTCTAACTAAGGCAGTTTGGTGTTTATATAAATTAAAAATTATTCTCCTATCCTTATAATCTATACCCGTTTCTTTTAAAATTCTAAACATTATGTCCCAATCTACATTATCAAATGCCTTTTCTAAATCTACAAAAGCTATGCAAGTTACCTTTCCTACCCTCTTTCTTTTTTCTACTACCGTTCTTAGTGCTAGAATCGCCTCTCTCGTCCCTCTGTTTTTCCTAAAACCAAACTGATCTTCTCCTAGCCTTTCCTCTACTTTATTTTCTAATCTCCTATAAATAATCTTTAACAATATCTTCGATGCATGTGATAGTAGGCTAATGGTCCTATAGCTCTCACACAAATTAGCTCCTATTTTCTTCGGCATTGTTACTATTCTACTACGCTGAAAATCCTGTGGTACTTCTCCCTTCTCATATATTTTACAAACTAACCTGTATAATCGCTCCTGCATTTTTTCCCCTGCGTGTTTTATTAATTCGGCTGGTATCATATCAATCCCCGCTGCTTTGTTATTCCGTAAATCATTTAATGCTCTATGAAACTCTGACCTAAGTATGCTAGGACCTAAGTCATCCTCATCTATCTGTTCCACATTTTCTAGCTCCTCCATGTCCTGCCTACCTTTATATAAATCTTCAAGATACTCCTTCCATCTTCTAGCTTTTTCCTTATTTTCTGTGAGTTCCTTACCCTGCTTATCACATATAATGTTACCCTTTGGTTTTACTTTAGAAAAATGTGACTTAATTTTCCTGTAGCCCAAATCTACTTTACTTCTTCTCATATCCTCCTCAATATCCTCACAGTTTCCTTTTATCCACTCTTCTTTCGCTAGCTTGCATTTCCTATTAATTAAGTTCCTTAGTTCCTTATATTTTTTCTGTCCTGCTTCTGTGTTTCCTATTTTAATTTTCCTTCTTGCTTCTATCATTTCAACTATTTCTTCCGTGATCCATTCCCTCCTACCTGCCCTTTTCTTTGTGAAATTTTATGAAACAACTTCAAATATGTTTACTATTAATAAAATTACTCATTGCATTTCGGTGGTTTTTCTTCATTGCGTACTAAAATAAGGATTCAAAGATTGCTGAGGACTTGCGATAATATTCTGAAAAGAAATTTGCGAGGATCTGAACATATTAATCCATTTAAATATCATGAATAATGTAATAGAGCTAGTTTATGTTGAATTTTGTGACTGTATTCTCATAAGGGCGCACAAAGGCGACTTTATCCGTCTTATTTTATATATGCAAAGAACCAAGGAACGCAGAAAATATATTAGAGATGTCGCCTTTTTATAGCATCTTACAGGGGCTGAAGTTTTATAGACTTTGAAGACAGCGATACTTTGTTAAACTCATTTTGCCAGAAGAAAGAGAGCTTAATTTAAATCGAATAAATTTGATAGCATTTTGGAGTTATCAAGTCATATGTTAAAAAATTTCATTCCAATTTATGCAATATTTTATGCGTTTTTTTTTTAGCACATTTGCTAAAGATAAAAATAGTTACATTTGTAAATTTATGTACAACTGATAACGAAGTATTTGAAAACTCATTTTATGTACCTTTAAATATTCTCCCAGGAAATTATGTTTCTCTTGTTGTACAGGGTACTACGACACTGCGAAATTGATCATATATTTCCATATACTTTCTACAATCTATCATATATAGATATTCTGTAAGTATTAAAAATTAATGTAATTTAAGAGTAAAGTTGATTAAAAAGTCTATTTTTTCCGCTAAAGGCATTTGGATAATAACAAAATCAAGAAAATATCAAACCATTTATTCAATGATGAAAATAATTTAGAAGTGCTGTAAGTATTGAAATATTACGAAACATCTTCGTCTATTTTTTTTAATACAAATTTTATCATATACAAATTTGAATATATATTTTCTCTTTAGCTTATTCGAACCCTGTCATTTTTTAATCAAACATTCTGCGACTTATAAATTATCCTTTCTACGATTTGTTCTATATATAAAAATAAATATATGTTTTCTGGATTTTCCGCTTAATATTAATGGGGTTGGCAGAAAAGTCCTGGAAAATGCAGGATTACGTATTTATATATATATAAGGGATATGTAAATATTATTAAGGAAGCAAATATTATACATTACGCATAGGCGGATTTTTATTAAGTAAATATGTAAAAGTAAAAACCATAATAAAATTTTGTTAATGAAGGATACAAAATGTTATTGAGCTGAAAGTAATATATTATCCTGTTTTTATTAATATTTCCATATATGTATATGTACGTATATGGTAATAGAATATAAAATTTATACAAGATATGCAGAATTTTATTATTTGCTTTAATGTACATCAAAATACCCTATCTACATTTTTGAATATATCATTTTCTTGCACTAAACTTTTATAATAGCTTTGATTATATGATACCAATGGATGTTTACTAAAAATTCTTATTTTCCACTACCGTATACTTGCACTTAAACAATATGAAAAGTTTTATAACCGTGGCAAAAGCATAAATTATTACATATCTCTTCTTAAAGGAAGATTTATTACTTCGCTCCCATGATTTATTGAAGATATTTTTATTTTCGATTACCATCGATGTAAATTCAAAAATATTTTGCTTGAATTTCGTCAAAAGCATCCATAAACAATTTTTGATAATGTAATAAAAATGTCTTAAAATCGCCTCTACCATTTACGTACTTTTCTACTAAAAAAATTATTCCTCTTTAAAATATTAAAAATATATCGATGACTCAAAACAACATTTAATTTAAATAAAATATTTCGGGAATAAAAAAGATGCATTGCACTATAATTTTAGGTAAAACAGTAACATACGTTCAGATATCCTTTATTTCTTTACATTGTATGTCCTTGAAAAAGGCAAGAATTTAATTTTGCTAGACCTAAGCATGACTTTTGTTAGACTGAGCTATGCTGGATAAAAATTAAAATTGGAAACACAGAAGCAGGACAGAAAAAATATAAGGAACTAAGGAACTTAATTAATAGGAAATGCAAGCTAGCGAAAGAAGAGTGGATAAAAGGAAATTGTGAGGATATTGAGGAGGATATGAGAAGAGGTAAAGTAGATTTGGGCTACAGGAAAATTAAGTCACATTTTTCTAAAGTAAAACCAAAGGGTAACATTATATGTGATAAGCAGGGTAAGGAACTCACAGAAAATAAGGAAAAAGCTAGAAGATGGAAGGAGTATCTTGAAGATTTATATAAAGGTAGGCAGGACATGGAGGAGCTAGAAAATGTGGAACAGATAGATGAGGATGACTTAGGTCCTAGCATACTTAGGTCAGAGTTTCATAGAGCATTAAATGATTTACGGAATAACAAAGCAGCGGGGATTGATATGATACCAGCCGAATTAATAAAACACGCAGGGGAAAAAATGCAGGAGCGATTATACAGGTTAGTTTGTAAAATATATGAGAAGGGAGAAGTACCACAGGATTTTCAGCGTAGTAGAATAGTAACAATGCCGAAGAAAATAGGAGCTAATTTGTGTGAGAACTATAGGACCATTAGCCTACTATCACATGCATCGAAGATATTGTTAAAGATTATTTATAGGAGATTAGAAAATAAAGTAGAGGAAAGGCTAGGAGAAGATCAGTTTGGTTTTAGGAAAAACAGAGGGACGAGGGAGGCGATTCTAGCACTAAGAACGGTAGTAGAAAAAAGAAATAGGGTAGGAAAGGTAACTTGCATAGCTTTTGTAGACTTAGAAAAGGCATTTGACAATGTAGATTGGGACATAATGTTTAGAATTTTAAAAGAAACGGGTATAGATTATAAGGATAGGAGAATAATTTTTAATTTATATAAACACCAAACTGCCTTAGTTAGAATTGAGGGGGAAGAAGAGGTAGCAAAAATAGGGAAGGGAGTTCGGCAGGGATGTACACTCTCACCGTTATTATTTAATCTATATATAGAAGATGCAATAAACAAAGTAAAAGAAGAGTATAGTGTAGGTGTGAATGTACAGGGAGAGAAAATATATATGCTGAGATTCGCCGACGATATAGCTATATTGGAAGAAAGCGAAAAGAAATTAGAAAGGGTATTGAATGGTATGCAGGCAGTATTGACTAGGGATTTTAACATGAAAATAAATATAGGTAAAACTAAAGTGATGAGGTGTGACAAAAAGGAATGCAGTAGAAAAATGAGGATCACAATAGGAGATAATAGAATCGAAGAAGTGTCAGATTTTTGTTATTTAGGCAGTAGAATCACAAAAGATAATCGAAGCAAGGTAGATATAAAGTGTAGGATAGCACAGGGTAGGAAGGCATTCGTAGAAAAAGAACAGATTTTAAGATCAAATATTGACTTGGGTATTAGAAAAAGATTACTGAAGGTATATGTTTGGAGTGTAGCACTGTACGGGTGTGAGGCGTGGACTATAGGAAAGGAAGAGAAGCGTAGATTAGAAGCACTTGAAATGTGGTGTTATAGGAGGATGATGAGGATTGGTTGGGAAGATAAAGTAACAAATGAAGCTGTACTAGAGTTAGTAGGGGAGAAGAGAAGTATTTGGAGAGTGTTACAACGTAGGAGAGACAGATTAGTAGGGCATATTCTTAGGCATGGGGGGATTATGCAATTGATCATAGAAGGTAGAGTGGAGGGAAAGAGAGGGGTAGGTAGGCCTAGATTGGAGTATGTGAGTCAGATAGTTGAAGACGTTGAGATGAATAGCTATAGGGAGATGAAGGGATTAGCTCAGGATAGATCGGCATGGCGTGCTGTTTCCAACCAATCTTTAGGATTGCGGACTCTTTAACTAATGCTGGATATTAATTTTTTTCCCTCCAAGAAATTTGCAATTTTTCTTTTTCTGCTTTGCAAATATTTCATATAAACAGTGAACGATAAAAAGATGGTAACATTATTCGGATAATGCAACTAAAGATGGCATTTTCTTCCGACTATGTATTCGTTTTTATTTATTTATTACATTTACTGTTTGTCGTTTATTATTATCAAATAAAACTACCTCAAATAAATTAAGCTATATTTAGTGACCAACATAATTTCCAAACAATTTTTTTTACAGTAAACGAAAAGTCCACCCCTAATAGTAGAACTAAAAAGCACAGAACAAGCCGTGAAAAGCAAAGACAGGGATATCCACTTAAACTAGCAGCGCAACATAGTTTATAAGACATTTTATTACGAATACTTGACAGTTATTGACGTTCATTTACCCGCTTAATTTATATCAAATATTAGGGTGGTATGTCTCTAAGGGTAGCAATGTGAGAAAGTGTCTAAAAGTTTTAGTATAAGCCAGGTAAAACGAAAAAATTCAACGCATGGAAAGTTTTAATTTTCATTTAGTTTTTTTTAAAGCATTTTTATTTGCACATCATAATTAATGAGAAATTACGGTTTTTTTGGTATATTTGATGATATCTTTTTCTTTCAATAATGTTACAGAATTCTCAGATACAACGATATTTCTTCTTTGCACATCGATGCTTTTCAATACTTGAGTCATCTGATGGAATTGTAAGTATAAAATAAAAATATATTCACAGACAATATATCAATTTTTTTGATATATTGTGTGTAAATATATATTTTTTGCAAATCATTGGCAGCTGATTTTATTTTTATATACAGAGCGCAAAAAAGCTAGAAAATATTACGATTTATATCCAAGATATAAAACTTTTACCAAAATGATTCACCCTTCTCATTTTACAATTTTCAGTTTTTTTGACGATATTTTCAAATCTTACAATAAAACGAGTTGTAGATTTAGAATCTTCAGATAATTTTCCATTAGAAAATGCCTCGTGCACTTTTTCTCATGCAGCAAAAATTCTAAATTTTAACACATATAAAATTTCACTTTGAAAATTGATATCTTTAGAAAAATATTTATCTGTCATCAGAATCACTTGCCTGATTCTAAATTGTGACATCGAATTCTATTAGAAAAGATCATAAACTCACTTTCAAAAATGTAAAAATTTTACGAAAAATACTCACAGAGTGGACATTTTTCAATTTTCAATTTGAAAAAAACGTACCATAAGGCTAAATTTAGGTGATACAATAATTTAAAAAAGAAATGCGAATTTGGCACACTTTGTAGGAAAAATATATTATGATGAGTAAAAATAAAAAGCCCAATGAAATATATAATCTGGTTTGATGTTTGCTGAAAGGATTTTTTATGATTTAATTCAAATTGATATGTGGAAGCAAAATATATGCAATATATTCCTTTTGATTTTGAGGACTTTTATAGATTTATTTTTGTTGCAGAGATTTGAGCTACAATGATCTGAAAATTGTCACAGCACCTTTATTTAGACCATTAAAAAATCTGATAAAATTGTAAGTAATTATTTTCAAAAAATCAAAAACAATCCTAATGTTAGATTATTAATTTATTAATTGCCTTTTTTGTTTTCTTTGAAAAAAAAAATAGGAATTTAGAAGGAAATCGCTTAAGGTCTATAGATACAGATACGTTTCCTGAATTAAAAAAATTAAGCACTCTGTACTTGAGCAATAATAAAATCTACTTAATTGAAGCTGGGGCCTTCAAAAAATTGGACCATCTTTCCAATTTGTAAGTCAAAATGCAACACATGTGTAAATGTACTAAATATTCAGTTTGTAATTTCAATATTTTGGTGAGAATAAGGCGTCAAGAGCAATTTTGCCGCCCTGGGAAAAAAAATCACAATTTGATTATTTAAAATATATAGTTATTTTAATTTATATGACCGGATCGTTTTGTATTTTTATGGCACAGATATTTACGACCTCCGTAATTAAATTTAAGTTATTGAAGAATCCTAAAATACTTTGCGTTGTTCACTTTTTTTCTTTTTTTGCTGGGATGTTCTCCCCCATACATTTAATCAAGTTTCTGTAACCCAAAATCGTTGTTATTTTTAAATCGATACGCTATCTTAAACTAGAAACCCGATTATCTTCCCTTATAACCGATAATGCACACTTCTTGCAGGTTTTTGTCCAAGAACAAGCTTTCCCATCTACATAATGGTTCATTTGCGAGTTTACACCGACTACAAAGTTTGTAAGTGCGTTTAGTAATTGCGTTTGTATCACTAACTAAAACAAAAGAATGTAGAAGGACTCGATGAGGACGAGACTATTGCTTTTTATTTACTCATTTATTTACTAGATACTTTTGTTTTATTACTTTTCTACCCGTAACAAAAAAGTCTCTGCAATCGAATGCGATTTTAACGTTTTATTATTTAAATATTTAAATATCGGCGATAAAAAAATTATTTATTAGTTGTTTTTTTAAATAAACTGCTATAAGTTTATAATGTTTCGTTTGAATCTATAGTCGATATTCATAGCTACAGAGTAAATACAAAAGCACCCTTAATACGCGATGTGGAATTCTACGATTACATGATTACAATAGTCATTTTATTTTGCAGAAGTTTAGATGGAAATTCTATAACTAATATCGAAACTGGGGTATTCCGTTATTGTATCAGTTTGGATTCATTGTAAGTATTAATTACACGTTGATTTTAATTACCAGTTCACTTTAACAAAATTATTGCAAATTGAATATACAGGAAATAATTTATTTACATTTACGTTAATATTCGTGCGCATGTAGCAATGAAATTTGTTAATCATTTTATCGAACATTGGCGATATAATAATGCTCCGAGAATATATTACAAAAATTATGTAATTATTTTACATATACGTGAGAATTAAAAAAAATTTTTTTAATGATCAACCAAGCGGAAGAGTGCTAAAAGAGTTAGCAAACTTACAGGAAAGTTTTACATGGTTTTAGAATTGAATCATTAATCACAACGTGGTATAAGGCATTTAGTTTGAAGAAAATATTTGAAAATTGTTATAAAAAAATGCTTTTCATTAGGGATTTACGGGATAACAAATTCAATCGACTGGAACGAGACGTTCTGCAGCCACTTCAAAATCTAAGCCACATGTACGTAATTTTCGATTTTATGTGGAATATAGTAAAAGTTGAAATGTTGCAGATATTTCGAGAGACTAGAAAATTGCATAGATGCCCCTCATGTGCGAGTTTGTGAACCAAAATCAGATGGTATTTCAAGTCAGGAACATCTTTTGGATGGTGCTGTGTTACGGGCCAGGTATTTTATACATATTTTTTAGCTCAAGACCACACTATAAACAAAAGAAATAAAAAATGATAAGGGGATACCACACGTTTTAACAACGATTGCGGTACACTGTGTGGCCAGCTTTACATTTAAAAAATCCAAAATCATCGATGGATATTGTAAAATTTAATGTACGGTACATTTTTTAAAATACCATTTCGAATTTGGCAGTGTTTGGATAATGGCTGTTGTCGGATTTATTGGAAATATGGTTGTTTTATTGGGCCGGGGTTGTATGAACCCCACACACAACGTCGTGCACTCCCTTTATATAAGAAACCTCGCCATATCGGACCTTTTAATGACCATATATTTGGTCATTATAGCAGCTGCAGATATCCACTATCGCGGCGTTTATTTGCAGAACCAATGGAGATGGCGACATAACATGTGCAATTTATGTGGTGAGAATTAATTCGTAATTCGAATCAGTTTGCATCATTCGAATAATTCGTTTTATTGTAGGATTTCTCAACACCCTTTCTTGCGAATCTTCGGTGCTAATCTTATCTTTAGTCACTTGGGACCGGTTTGTATCCATCACCCAACCTTTGGGCAGGAAACAACCATCGTCCAAAGTGGCCGTTGTCACATTGCTCACGCTATGGGCACTTTCCGCTCTGATAGCTTACATTCCAATATCGAATCTCGTGGCCAACTTATTTGGTTACGAATTTTACAGCAGCAATGGCGTTTGTTTACCTTTATTCATTCACGATCCCTATGCACAGGTAAAGCGAAAATTATATATATTTTCAATTAGTCTCGACTTACGCTCTTCATTCTACAACTGCAAACTTGATTCTTCATCGTGGGGTAATTAATCATCGATTAAAAAAAATTACGTGACGATAAATTTGTGCATACTACCAACCGGTGTGCGCGTTGTTAAATTTGTATGTTGTAGAATGACGAGGATGGTTTGGACCCTTTGGTAAAGAGTTCCATATATTTTTTTGCAGGGTTGGATTTATTCGATGGTGATGCTTATGTGCGTGAATGCCTTGGCACTGTTGTTCATATGCTACGCTTACTATCGGATGATACGTGAGATACGCATTAGTACGGTAGCGTGTCGTAGCAGCAGCACGCACCGACATCACAGCGTGGAGCGTGATCGGGTGGCGCACAGATTCGCGCTAATTGTCTTGACGGATTGTTTATGTTGGTTGCCGGTGATTGTTATCAAAATGATGGCTTTGGCTGGTAGAATTAATTCATTTGGAAGTACTTGGAATTTAAATAACTGATATATATTATTCAGGTATCCAGCCAACGCAGAATTATCAGCGTTTTCTCTACGCTGTTTTAGCAATTTATATATTACCAATAAATTCTGCACTTAATCCGGTTCTGTATACAATTACCACGAAAGCATTTAACAAACAGGTAATATTTACCATACGAAGTATTTCAATATAAATATTTAATTAATTTTTAAACAGGTAAAGAAGCTTTATGAAACTTGCGCTTTTTGTAAAGGAAAGCGAAGGGAACGTCAACATTCTGGTTACGATTCTGCATTTAGTTTGAGCCTGAGTGTTTTTCAGAAGGGTACTGGTGCAAGAAGAGTACTAACATACAGGGTAACATATGATGAAATGTAAAAAATCAATCAAATCGATTTTAAATAGATTATTTAACCGTGATATAAAACATTGTATTTTTATATATGTTTCCTAATTATGATTTAACTAAGATTTTTTTAGGATACTCAGAGCAGCGTGGTACCCAGCAAAAATAGTTTTAAACGGTCAATTGTCTAGTAATTTTTTATACATAATATATATTTTATTTTTGTATTGTAATTACTGTAATAAATAAGATTGTTTTTAAAGTATATGTTTCTTTAATCCCCCTTTCAAAACTGAAGTAAAAAGCGACATATTTTGAAACATATAAAAATGTTAATAATACAAAAATTGTAATGGTTTTTTAAAAATATTCATTCAACTATTCTTTATTTTACCTAAATCTTCGAAACTAGAAAAGAAATAGTCCTCTAAAAAGCTCTAGATAAAGTATTTATCAAATCGTTATCTTTCAGGACATCAATGCAGAAATTGTTATTTTTGTGGAGGTACCTGCGTAGGTATCCTGTTTGGTCTGCACACCATCACAAGAATTCTCGACGAATATAGTTTACTATGTAACGTTAGGTGTCGCTAGGCGTATAGAAAGAAGAGTAAAGAGAATTTTAGATGTACAATTTATTTAAAAAAATTAAAATAGCATTTTTTGTTTTGTTTTTGGGATGAAATGCTTTGATTAGTTTTGAAACTTTTTATATTATTTTATATATTTATTACTTTTTATATTATTAATTTAGTTTCCTGTGTAAACCAATATAAAAAGATATTTTTACATCTTTTAGAAAATTTAGATTAACTTATACAAATTGAAGCTTTATATACCAAAAATATTTTAAGCTATACCGGGTGTTCCATTTTCGAAACGCACACATTAACTTCTTAATGTGAAATGCAAATAATAATAAAAAAATTCTTACAGGGTTGGCTTTCTCTGCCCTTAATTCAAGGACAGAAACCAAATTTCAAATATCTGTTATGGCTATTTTTTTAACACCATCTCGGCGAATAAGTTCCAAGATTTAGTAGTGGCAGATAAATAACAAATCTTTTATTTTTTTAATAATTGTTGCACACGGATCTCTAAATAAAAAACCACTAATATTTTTTACTATATTTTCTCACTCACATTACACAACATAAAACTAACTAAAAAAAAAAGTACTATCCTCTAACATTCAATATGCAGTTTTCTAGTAAATTTAGAACTACAAAATTACATATTATAATGGTGCGAAATCGTTCTATTTCGTCTATAAGATTTGGTTTTCAATAACTGAAAACGATATAATTTTATCACCTTTTCTTCTCAATTCAAACATGTCCTTTCGACATGTCCTTCATACCCCATTACTAAATCGTGAAAAATTATTTATTGCAACACACTTCCTCACTTACTCACCACAAACCCATACAATATATAAAGCCCATCTAACAACACAAAGTTATACGATGTATAATTTTATTGCGGAAATGTGATAATGGCTTTGCACATATCTTTCTTATTGTATTCGCTGTTGCAGCAAAGCGACGGATATGAAGAACGGATGGTCCATTGCTTCCGGTCATCTAACCGTACCATAAACTACCCTAACGTTGTATACTGTGTGTTTACAACTCAACATCCATGTGGAAGAGCGTTTAGTCTTAAACAAAATGTCTTTGAAAAATTATATATTATTATAATCTGATGTTCAATTATATAATTGTATATAATTTAGAACTATGTTATTATCAATTAATTTTAATATACATAATTAATTGCATATTACCCATTTGCCTAATAAGAAATAATATTTATCAATAACGAAAGTTGTATTTGAGCTTGATATAAGACGATTAAAAAAAAAAATTATATTAAAGGATCCTGTATAATAAATAGTGCATTGCTATTAATTCCCAAGATATAGCTGATTTTACACTATTGTTACAGAATGGTAGTATTTCAGAAGAGATTTTTGATAGCTAATAAATCAGATATCAGTGTCGTACCAAATCGATACATTAAAATGAAAAGAATTAGTTTTTTAACAGAATAATATCCTAGTTGGACGACTAAGATAAATTTGTGATATGTATATAAATATTTAATTTTCAAGTGTGTTTTTTAAATATTGCCAATATCCGTATCTTAATTTATTTTTGTGTGACAAAATTAGCGCGTTTTTTATTGAACTATCCTTTAAAACTCCAAGCGAATTGACCAAATTCAATTAAATATGAAGTGCTTTTTCATTTCCATCGGACAGATTTTTTGCTATGTGTTTATATGCATGTACATTGATATCTATGTATAAGACAAAAGAGGAATTATAACATATACGGGTGTTTAAAAAAACTTGATGAACACACTAACTGTATAAAATAAAAATTTGTTTAATAAATTTTTTTTTTTAGATATTTAAAATTCAATTTGTATTGTGTACGTTTTTGGTGCGAATTTATAATTTAATGATTGGGTGAGATTTTTTTACAGCCTGTATAAAAAAAGCTCCCGAAAATGAATGTACTAATTAACCGAATGTTGAAAATCCACTTAAATTGAATATTTTGATATTCATAAAATATTTCTGCACGAAACAGATTTTAAATAAATAGTTTTTATAGATATAATATCGCAGAAGTGCATGATAAACCGATTAGAGTTTTTAATATTACCAAAATATACAGCGTGACCAAGAATAAAATTAAATAGTCTCCTTATTAAATTTATTTCAATAAAAATTTTAACCAAGGAATTTATGGTTGATTTTTTGTTTTATGATTCAAAATTTGTTATGGATCAAATGTTAATTTTAGATGCCACTGTGTATATAGTGAAATTAATCAAAATCCATTACAAAATGCATTTACCTGAAATAACCATTTTAAAATGCAGATATTTTATTTGATTGTATTTTTGATGAAATATGCAATCTGTTATATAAATACATATCACAATGATATACCGGGTGGATCGGCTCAAAACTGACTTAAAAAATAATTGGAATACTTCAGTTTATACATAAAACATAACAGTTTCAATTGGATATTGAATATTTACAAAAATGTAACAATTTTCCTAATATTTTTATTTGTGATTTAAAGAGTGAGTGATATCAAGATTATTTCTTTTAATTTGACTAAAAAGTATCGCATTGTATATTGGTTTTTCATGAAAATATCAGTGACAGTAATAAAAAGTGATATTTCGGAGTTTACCGAAATGTTAATCAAATAAATTATTTTGATATTAGCAATAAAATGCTTTGCGATTCACTGCGTATGGATATATAAAATATTCAACATGACGATATGAAATACATTAAATTCGTAATATTTCAAGTTTGGTACAGAACGGTAAATTCGTTATCCGAATAATAATTTAATAATTTATATGAATATATACTCGTTCTATGAATTACAATTATTTGTATAGAATCATAAACAAATTATATACAGGGTACCTGTCACTTGAAAAGTACGATATTTGAACATCTGGTGAAAATGATTTATTCATTTCAGTTGTACAAATAAAAATCGATACATTTAGTCATTAAAAAAATGTCATAGTTCTTAAAAGCGTAGTATACTTTTTAAAGTGCCGAATTTGTATTATTAATATATTAGAATTATACAAAAAACCAAGCATTGTTTTTTTGGTACTTTTTGTTTTTTAGTACTCCTGTATGTTAGCCGATGAAAATTTGATTATAAACCACGTTAATAATTTATATATTATCTAGTATAATTTTGGTACATTTAAGCTGCTTTTTCATTAAAACTGTTGCTCATATTTATTCATTTGAAATGAGACTTCGTTAATTCAAACAACCTCCAGCCAACGAACTATATAGTAACAAATCGTGTATTTGTTTTTCATTATGGAAAATGAGAAAATAATTTTAATTAAACATTATAGGAGCTTATTATCGGATCCATTTCAAATATGAAATTATTAAATTTACAATTAGCCGCTTTTGATGATTATTTGATAGGAAAATAATAGACAAAACACGTCCCGAATATATTCTCATAATAATAGCCATTATTTTTGTTATATATATTTGATCAAAATTATAATTAAAGTATTCCACCATGATGGTTTGGAATATGCGCTTCAAATGGCATCTTCATTTTTGAGCCGGTCATTTTCGCAGGTCTGATGGTAGTTTATTATAGAATTTGTAATAAAAATAATCTGTATTAAAAATATATTAATGTATAATATAATATGCAATGAATCTATTTGAAAGAATCCTGTAAGAGGATTCCATATAATCTATGATTAAAGAAAGAAATATTTTATCATTAAATCTTACCTTTCTGAATTTTATTCAACAAAATGAACCACTCAAATATAACGTTATCCTTTCTCGAGTAATTATTTTTGTTGCCTTTTTCGATTTCCTGTTCAACATTAAATCATAAATGATTTACGCCTTTCCGATTCACACATACAAATGGGACAACTATTAATTATAACTAATTCCGCTATTGTTGCGAGATGTTATTAGTCTTCCGACAACGGCGGCACATTCAGCATCGCGTTAGCCACGCATTGGACAACTATACTCTTGCAGACACGCGTCGAGCCTAATCCTCGATCGTATAGCGTCGTTACCACAGGGCTTAACTTCACACCGCCACGTGGCAATGTCGTAATGTTCGTCTGGGATATTGTTTGCTTTTCCGATACGTAATATTCATATGTTTATATGTACCGCGTGTATATTTTATTTAACCAAACTTCAATCGTTGACAAATTTAAGGTATACAAGAGAATCTGTTTTGAATTACCATTTTTTATGCGATAATGTGCGAGCGATACATTTTTTGTTTAGAACGAACAGTGTACCAGAGTGAAATTTTTTACAATTTTTTTTTTGATTCTGGTAAGAGTGTCGGAGTAAAGAAGATATAGCTATCTTGGAAGAAAGGGAGCAGAGTTTAGGACAAAAATAAACAAGCAAAACCAAATCGATGAGTGTGACCAGAAGAAGCAGGCGCAACATGAGGATTAGAATAACAGATAATAGAATAGACGAAGCGTCAGAAGAACTATTTAACAAACTAATGATTTTTCTATAAAATTTTCGCTTTCACACAAAAAATATATCACATTTCTTAATAACAATCTTAACACATGCAAATCATTCTTTTATTTTTAAATATAACTAAAATTTCGAACGAAATAAACTACATTTTCTGTTCTTTCCTTTTATCACCTAGCTGGGATCTTGGAGAATATCTATTGAAGTAGCGCGGACATTGATGAAGAGGTTTCTCGCAAGTTCGTAGGACCAGTACAGAAGTAAACGAATCTACTATCTGTATAAAGACAAGCAGGACAGGGAGGATCCAATCTTTAATTCAATCGCATTAAAAAACAAAAGCGGGGACCCCTCCAGCGAGGAATTTCGTGGGCATATCCTCCACTGGCAGAACAACGGGAGGACCAGCGACAACTTTTCTAATCAGTGCCAATTCAATGGAGTTCGCTATCTACTTTTGTATAAGGACTTCGATTGAGTGGTTATCTCTGTTTGGGTAAAAAGTACAGGCATTACTGAGGACGAAGGTAATGGCGACGAAAAGGTCCTTTCCGATTTAAATAGGATACAGACATTGACGATAATTTAAATATACTTGTTTTGCAAAAATTATGGCGGTTCCTCATCGATATTGCTGTAAAAAAATAATACATACGTAACGTATTTTAAATTAGCTGCTGTACTGACTTCAAATTTCCATAGCAAAGTAATGCAAAATATCAAATCAGCTGAACCAGAACATTTATTTCCATTCGTATATTGCGCAATGCTTTAGGAAGATTTTAACTAAGTATACTCTCTCCTGGCAATTTCCTCGCAACACATTTTCAGTTAAATAAATGTGAAATTTCAGTGAATACTTCACAGTCACAAGAACCTGAACGTTCATCAGTACAAGTTCCAACAAAGCGGAAGCGTCTAATTATATATCCTTTGCCGTGTAACATAAATTCCTTCAGCCGTCATTTGCGTGGTGCATTTTGTGTTCGGTATAAACGAGAAGAATACAATAATTACTACGAACTTAAAATATCTATTTAAGGTAAACAGGGTTGGCTTCCCCCGCCCTAAATTCGAGGACAGAAACAAAATTTCAAATATCTGTTATTGCTATTTTTTTAATACCCTCTCTGCGATTAAGTTCCAACATTTAGTAGTGGCAGATAAATACTAATTTCTTAGTTTTTTTAATAATTGTTGCGTATGGATCTCTAAAAAATCACCAAGCCGTTCCTGCGTACACAAACTTGCAGGAGGAACTGCGGTGAATCGTAAGTGTGTTAATAAGCCCAACAGAAGAGTATCAAGTTTCATTATCAAAGATTTACATAATTAATTTTAATGGGGCAAACACGGAACCAGCAATAAAATTATTTATTCAAATTCGCAAATAAAATGTAAAATTCGCGTTCGATGTGCAAAATATTTTGCGTGCACCTTTCGCATTTACACTTCTTAGTAATGACAATATTTTAATTTAATTCCGAGTATTGGTTGCATAATAATATGTTGTCCGATTGCGGAGTTCGAGGCCACTTTGTCCGAAATTAATCGGGCTCAATTAACAAACACGTACACGTTCGCTTTAGCAGATGGTTTCACTTAATTAATTATTACGAAACAAATGTAATAAATTCGATAAGAATTAAATATACATTTTTTTGATAGAGGAGAGCATCTTTCAACCAACCATTCATTAGCAATGAACCAAAATCAGAAGTACTCGTAGTTTCGTTTTAGTAAACTTTCGCACAGAAAAGATTATAAATTGTTTTGCAAAACAGCAGTATAATAGCGGCAATAATTTGCCATGCGCTTCAATATATGTCACATGAATTCCATCCCTTGTATAATATGTCAAACATGTCCGAATTTCGTTCAGGATACGAACAATGCTGTCAATTCAACGGATTGCCAATATACATATACATATGGTGAAGATTATTTGCACTCAGAAGACCTCGTCATAACCCACTGACGTGGAAAATTAAAAATGTAAGTAAAAGATTACGAGAGGATCAGTGGAAAGAGTGATTACTAAGAAGATTTTTTTACGAGTATACAATAAGTAAATTGTTCGGTACCAAATGATCGAACGAAATAAGAATTTTATACCAGGTGTGGATTCCAAAAAATCGATTGGAATGAATTTTGGATATTAAAAATCAATCGTACGTTTATTATAAAATCTTCCCCCCGTGCTCTTCTGTTTATCGCATTCCATCCGAGCATTGACCGTAGAAAATTCAAACTCTATGCACTTGCTCGATAGTTGAGCTTTTGTTTCTAAATCCGAATTGGTGTTTCGGAATAGGATTTTATTTATAATAACTGGTTCGGATCTAGGCAGCATAAGTTTCTCTAGTATCTTAGAAATTATTGGTAACAGGCTAATTGAACGGTAAAATGAAGTTCTGTTCCTACTTTTCTGCACTTTGGATCAATATAATTTAAGTCTCTTTCCATTGCGAGGGAAAATAGCTTCGTTTCATCAGGCAATGGATATAAGTTGTACTAATTTGTATCCAACCACGGGCAGTTCTTTTAGAAATCCTCCTGTGATCAAATCATAGCCTGAGGATTTACTTGGGTTAAGTGTATTTATTTTATTTTGTATCTCACATAGTAAGGGCTTCGTGGGCAGACCTAACTGGTAAGGTGCTTGAGCGATTGCATTGACTTTTTTATCTTTATCAGGAGGTGCCTTGGACGGAAAAAGCTTAAAAAGAGGCGTGAGACAAAAGTATTTGCTTTTTCCCCATATCATCAATCGCCCAGTTCTTCCACATTATCAATCGCCCAGTTGTTCTTCATAAAGTTCGTCGCTCCAAAATTCGAAATTGAAGCCAGCTCAAAACTCGCCCTTCCGCGAGTCCTTCTTCGCAACCTTTCAAATCAATTCCATTTCCACCCGGTTTTGTAAGCATTTCGGGTTGTCGCTACATGGAACAGCAAACTACTTACAAACACGTACGAGTGTAGTACAGGTGGTATCGTTCGCTCTTACATACTGCGCAACAATCGGGAAAGAGTAAGAAGAGGAAGCCTATACAGAGGCCCTATAGGTTTTGTGAGATGTCGAGCAAACTCCGAACGATGGAAGGTTTGTCGTTCAACAAGAGCAAGCATGGAGGACACGTGTCCCACCATCGGTTCAACATGGAAAATACATTACCGTAGCTACGAGAGAAATGTAGACGCGTAACGAAGAGAATCGCGATTGAAAATTGGAGCGTCGAAAAGTTGATCGTAAATATTAATAAGTAAGAAGAAACTTATCTCCTTACAAGCTACAACTGAAGAATTCCTTTCCTAGGCAAAGTTTTATCGTCTCATTACAATAATTTAGAAACATGCTCGCAAACATTCGTAACATTATTGCGTGCAGAATGCACGAGTTGCTGCTTCATGTTGTCGCGTTTTTTTGCGTAGCCTCCGAACATATATCATGCATGATGTGTGTGCGGTTTAGCAATATGACATGTGTAGTGTCATAACAGGTGCTTTTCTTACACCTGTTGAGCACTGAGGCGGCCTGAAGATCCGCTGGTATATATGTGTACGTACGGTACGAAACGTGGTATTCGTGTCTTGCAATTATGTGTACGGGCTAGCGGTCAGTGATGGCAAACATAATCAGGAAACGGTATATTGATTCAATTTGCGTGTAAATGTTTGAATTTACCGCCAAAAGTGTGTTGTGCGCATGCTATGTAAATGTGCGCATCAAAACAAAGCTTTTCGAGGTAAAATAAAATTGTCTGTTTAAAATGACGAGTTTACATGTTTAATAAATTGTATTTATTAAAAACAAAATGTTTTTTTTAGATGATTTGGTACTGCTGTGTTATGATAATTGTTGTGTTCATTATATCGAATATGGAGCTCATTATTTCAGCGAAAAATCTTGATCTGTCTAAAGAACTAACAACATTTCTGATGACATAAAAATTTTCGGTATAATTTAATAATAATTACTGATGTTTTTATACTACTAAAGGACTAATTATTTGTAAAACTAGAATTTGAATGTAAAAGTTTGTTATCATGAAATAAATAAATTGTTATGGCAATGAGTGGTAATAAAAATCTAGTAATGATATGTATATTTAAAAAATAAGAATGTTTTTTTTTGTGTGTAAGTAACATTCTTGTAAAATTACATATATACAGGCTAAGTAAAGCTGCACATGAGCATAATATGGCTAATTATCGTTCCAGGCAAGACAAATTAATGATCCCGCCGATTAATTAGTATCTGATACACTCGTGAGTGTACATTCTTCTGTTTCCAGCGCGAACGAGATGTAAGTCAACTGTTTTTGCACGTAAACATTACTAATTAGTGATGGCTTGTTCGTATTGTTTATTCCAGCTTAAATTATGTTTTTAATATTATCAATAACTACTTCGTATTCGTATATAAAATAAGATATATACGGCAGAGACATTTTTTCAAAAAGAAGCTGTTTTGTTAATAGCTTTATTTTTGTACTATTTAAGAGCGTTTAATTTTTTTAGTATAATACAAAAATATTGTATAATTACAAATGTATATGCGAGTATATTTTACATCCCCAACACATTGTTAAAAGAATATTAAAAATGGATTAAAAGCTTCTATTGTCAGGTGTTAATTTGTAGATTAGAAATGAAGTTCAATTAAAATGTCGTTAAAATAAGAATAGACAGATTGAATTTGGCAGTAAATACATACAATGAAAAATATCTACCACGATGAACGAGATCAATGATATGCAGGAATGCTTTTTATGGTATTTTTCTGAGTAATCCAGCGCTCATGCCCGGTACTACTTATTAAATCACTTTGTCTCTACTTTGTGCGTGTACTGCCAATTAAAGGGTACTCCTAATGTATTATTTATAATGTGGCGAGTACTCTTAAGGTAATGTTATTTACATTTACACATTTTAGAATGCAATGTAATACGTGCTGTGTAGATATCTACCTTCGAAATCGTTATACCATAACATTTCGCTTATTAAAAGATTATTTACATTTTTTTTTTTTGTAAACATGTAAATGATATTTGAACGTATTAGAATCGCACACAAATTTATTGCGTAATAAAGATTTAGTGCGAAATACACAACATCTTCCGCAGCGTCAAATTTAATAAATTTACATTTGATTTTGTTCGTTATTGCTTATATTTGGATAAACTCTCCTCATCTCTATGTTTTCATAAAATTACGTACGCTTATTATTTTGATATCGTACATTTGTAAATACTACACATCATCAATTAGTATTGCCTTGATAAATTGTGATCATTCGTACATTTACAGATAATATCGCAGATCGGCTTTTGCTCTTCAGCTAAATGCGCACCATTAATTGATAAGCATTTTACCGTCCAGACGTTTTTAATGAGCATTTATTTATTTTTTATTCCATTAAATATTATTATATAGTTCAAGGAATTAAAGTAGAGGAAAGGCTAGGAGAAGATCAGTTTGGTTTTAGGAAAAACAGAGGGACGAGGGAGGCGATTCTAGCACTAAGAACAGTAGTAGAAAAAAGAATGAGGGTAGGAAAGGTAACTTGCATAGCTTTTGTAGATTTAGAAAAGGCATTTGATAATGTAGATTGGGACATAATGTTTAGAATTTTAAAAGAAACGGGTATAGATTATAAGGATAGGAGAATAATTTTTAATTTATATAAACACCAAACTGCCTTAGTTAGAATTGAGGGGGAAGAAGAGGTAGCAAAAATAGGGAAGGGAGTTCGGCAGGGATGTACACTCTCACCGTTATTATTTAATCTATATATAGAAGATGCAATAAACAAAGTAAAGGAAGAGTATAGTGTAGGTGTGAATGTACAGGGAGAGAAAATATATATGTTGAGATTCGCCGACGATATAGCTATATTGGAAGAAAGCGAAAAGAATTTAGAAAGGGTATTGAATGGTATGCAGGCAGTATTGACTAGGGATTTTAACATGAAAATAAATATAGGTAAAACTAAAGTGATGAGGTGTGACAAAAAGGAATGCAGTAGAAAAATGAGGATCACAATAGGAGATAATAGAATCGAAGAAGTGTCAGATTTTTGTTATTTAGGCAGTAGAATCACAAAAGATAATCGAAGCAAGGTAGATATAAAGTGTAGGATAGCACAGGGTAGGAAGGCATTCGTAGAAAAGGAACAGATTTTAAGATCAAATATTGACTTGGGTATTAGAAAAAGATTACTGAAGGTATATGTTTGGAGTGTAGCATTGTACGGGTGTGAGGCGTGGACTATAGGAAAGGAAGAGAAGCGTAGATTACAAGCATTCGAAATGTGGTGTTATAGGAGGATGATGAGGATTGGTTGGGAAGATAAAGTAACAAATGAAGATGTTCTAGAGTTAGTAGGGGAGAAGAGAAGTATTTGGAGAGTGTTACAGCGTAGGAGAGACAGATTAGTAGGGCATATTCTTAGGCATGGGGGGATTATGCAATTGATCATAGAAGGTAGAGTGGAGGGAAAGAGAGGGGTAGGTAGGCCTAAATTGGAGTATGTGAGTCGGATAGTTGAAGACGTTGAGATGAATAGCTATAGGGAGATGAAGGGATTAGCTCAGGATAGATCGGCATGGCGTGCTGTTTCCAACCAATCTTTAGGATTGCGGACTCTTTAACTAACAAGGAATTCTCTATAAAATACTCGATTTATATCGCTACAGATTATTTCTAACAAATACAATATATAAGTATTGTAAACTGTACTATTAATAGAATTCTTTTGATATACCATTCCCATGCCTAATCCGCTTTGGTAGTACCCCTTTCGGACATGGTACTTTCATCCAAAACAGGTCAGGTTTTGTTCGAAATTCTGTAGCTTCTATTTATCAAATGCCATCCGTTGAATTTACTTAGTTTAATCCTAAAATCCTCGGTGTTGGTGTCAATTCATTTTTGTACGAACACATCGTATGATATAGAAGAGTCGGTTTAATACATTAAGTAGCCAGTGACAGGTTTCTGCCCTAGTGAATGCATACTCAGGATCGATCAAATATCTTCCAGACAAACGAAGATGTGTGCCACGCATATATAACCTTTCTACTGAAGAGTTTGTAGAAACTGTTTACGTATCAGAATTTCTTTTATGTTAAAGATTGTACGTTCTTCACGGTCTGGATGATAGTTTTAGAACAGATATTTTTTATTTATACGACAGGATTATCCTGGAATCTATACAAGCAAGGACACTAACAGATAATGACTCGAAGTAAATAAATATTCCGTTTTTTTTTTTAGAAGCTCTTGATTTAACGTCAAGCAACATCAAACGAACTCCTGAATCGCAAATAACAATTTCTTCTAAATAGAACATACCTCCAAAAAAAATATCATAAAACATAATTAAGTCAACCAACTAATTAATCACGTTGACAAAGCCAAATCAGTGACGTAAGTTTTATTTAAAGCCATTCAACATCTGTATATTTCATAAAAATCAGTTTCCATACATCATTCAACGTGCCTTTCGTTCTTAAGTCAAGCATTAATTGACACGAACGATTTCTTATTCAGTTCAAAATCAGTGTTGAAGACCGTTTATTGATACGGTATTGAAAGAAAACGTGACTGCGCAAAATGTTTTCGTATGCAGAAGAATGGTATAGAAGCAAAATAACACAGGTAACTAGAATGAGTTACTTAAGAGTTAAAATAAACACGTCAAAGAGAATTTTAGTTGATGGAGTGTAAAGTGTTTGAAAATGATACGGTGAGGTTTATCATATGCAGAGTTCTTGTACAGATAATTTTTTAATTATCGTGAAATATTTTAGTTGTAATTTCAATTAGAGAAACTAAATCTGTTCGCAATTGTAATAAATGTCTAGATATGAACGTAATAATACACCATCTTGAAAAAAAAATCCTGGTTGAAATATGAAAAAGCACTTAGTTTTTAATTGAATTTGGTTAATTCGCGAGACTTTTAATGGATACTTTAACAAGAAGCGCGTCGGTTTCATTATCATGAAAATTCCAATGTATAAGTACATCTTTCACGTTTCAAATCTTCACCAAATCTCTTGAAAACGAATTGATAATATTGCAGCTAAAGCTACTTAAGAGTTTTTTTTTTATCACTCTGGGATTTGTACTTCAGAAAAATGAGAAATGCAATCGCGAATTCTAAATCCCTATTTGATCAGAAGTTAGTAAATGTAATGTTAGTCAAAAAACGATTTAAAAAAATAAATTATTGCATTTTTATTTAACCAACTTTAAATTTTAACTATTTTCATTAATTTAATCATGGTATATAAAAAAATCGTTTGTATAATTGTGAATATTTTATAAACAGCTGGCACTCTTTACGCAGAATTTGGCACAGAACAGAAGAATGTTAAATATCGCACAAAGAGCTTAATGTAGTCGCTAATATCGAATTCGGCATGCATAGGCTGTTGTCGGTAACAACCCCGATCTTTTGTCGCAGCTTTCGAGTATAAAACGCATTATATGAGCGGCGAATATTCTTGACTTTTGTCAACAGATGTGTCGTTGCACAATATGTGTACAAATGACGACAGACCGTCGTGATTGACATGTTTTCCCTCGACATTGCTAGATGACGTACACGTCAATCATATTAAGACATATAAAGAGAAAAGCACTCGTCCTTATACCATCAGTCACTTGCAAAATAAATCGGCTTGAATCTCCCAATGCGAAGAAACCACCAACAAATCTCAACAAATTATTTATCAATTTTTATTTATCAAATTGGATGTTGAAGAGAATTTTTTTTTGTTAGTTAAAGAGTCCGCAATCCTAAAGATTGGTTGAAAACAGCACGCCATGCCGATCTATCCTGAGCTAATCCCTTCATCTCTCTATAGCTATTCATCTCAACGTCTTCAACTATCCGACTCACATACTCCAATTTAGGCCTACCTACCCCTCTCTTTCCCTCCACTCTACCTTCTATGATCAATTGCATAATCCCCCATGCCTAAGGATATGCCCTACTAATCTGTCTCTCCTACGCTGTAACACTCTCCAAATACTTCTCTTCTCCCCTACTAACTCTAGTACATCTTCATTTGTTACTTTATCTTCCCAACCAATCCTCATCATCCTCCTATAACACCACATTTCGAATGCTTGTAATCTACGCTTCTCTTCCTTTCCTATAGTCCACGCCTCACACCCGTACAATGCTACACTCCAAACATATACCTTCAGTAATCTTTTTCTAATACCCAAGTCAATATTTGATCTTAAAATCTGTTCTTTTTCTACGAATGCCTTCTTACCCTGTGCTATCCTACACTTTATATCTACCTTGCTTCGATTATCTTTTGTGATTCTACTGCCTAAATAACAAAAATCTGACACTTCTTCGATTCTATTATCTCCTATTGTGATCCTCATTTTTCTACTGCATTCCTTTTTGTCACACCTCATCACTTTAGTTTTACCTATATTTATTTTCATGTTAAAATCCCTAGTCAATACTGCCTGCATACCATTCAATACCCTTTCTAATTTCTTTTCGCTTTCTTCCAATATAGCTATATCGTCGGCGAATCTCAACATATATATTTTCTCTCCCTGTACATTCACACCTACACTATACTCTTCTTTTACTTTGTTTATTGCATCTTCTATATATAGATTAAATAATAACGGTGAGAGTGTACATCCCTGCCGAACTCCCTTCCCTATTTTTGCTACCTCTTCTTCCCCCTCAATTCTAACTAAGGCAGTTTGGTGTTTATATAAATTAAAAATTATTCTCCTATCCTTATAATCTATACCCGTTTCTTTTAAAATTCTAAACATTATGTCCCAATTTTTTTGTACCATCAACAATATTGTAATTCTCTAGCTGATACATAGTTCTGATTATTGTCCACTGGGATTTTCTTTGCAAGAAGATATTTCGTTCTAACAGTTAGATAAAGGCGGGGTGCTGAAATCTTTTCATTATATCACCCGGTCAATCCATATGTGAATTTGCGATATAGCCGCGCCGGTCTTTTTGTGCAAACTCAATCTATTTAATAGAATAACAAGTTTGGATACAAATCGAAACAGGCTCGTGACATGCCTTGACATGACCACTCAAATGTACCTCACCATGAATTCGGAAATGTATCGAAATATATGTTAGAAATACTGTGTATTTATATATTTCTGTTATTACGAAGAGGGGACAGAATGTAGGGATTTGTATATATTTTTCTGGGCCAATGATTCAGTTTTAAAATACCAATTTTTTTTGTTGATATGGCGGAGTGAAGGTGCCTTAAAACTACACAAAGCCAATTTTAATTATATAATTTAGAAAGCCAATATTCGATATTGTACCAGTCGTAAAATAACACGGTAAAACACTATAATAATATAACCCCAACCCAGTTAATTGACTCGGGCATGCAGAAATAATTTATGCAATTATAATAATTACCGCTGGCACATCATTGGTTAATATACATGACCTGAATCCGATTCAGGGGTTAGAATGGACTGTGCCTACATTCCATACTGCTCATGTTTCGCTCAAAACAGCGTTTATCATCAATAATTTAGCGAGTAATTCATTGTTGAACAATTAGAATTAATGAGTGGTAAAGGTCCCGGCTATGCCAAATTATAAACTCCGCTTACACAATAAACTACTTTACTACGTTATTATATATTAACTAACGTTAAATACTATACATATATAAGGCTATATATGTTCATATTGAACATTGCATTGAGCGAATATTATACTAAAGACTTAAAAAGGGTTATATTGTAAAATTAATAAGAATGGATTTTTTTTGTAATAAAATATTTTTCGTATACCAAACATATATAGGAGCGATAATACAGGTTAGTTTGTAAAATATATGAGAAGGGAGAAGTACCACAGGATTTTCAGCGTAGTAGAATAGTAACAATGCCGAAGAAAATAGGAGCTAATTTGTGTGAGAACTATAGGACCATTAGCCTACTATCACATGCATCGAAGATATTGTTAAAGATTATTTATAGGAGATTAGAAAATAAAGTAGAGGAAAGGCTAGGAGAAGATCAGTTTGGTTTTAGGAAAAACAGAGGGACGAGAGAGGCGATTCTAGCACTAAGAACGGTAGTAGAAAAAAGAATGAGGGTAGGAAAGGTAACTTGCATAGCTTTTGTAGATTTAGAAAAGGCATTTGATAATGTAGATTGGGACATAATGTTTAGAATTTTAAAAGAAACGGGTATAGATTATAAGGATAGGAGAATAATTTTTAATTTATATAAACACCAAACTGCCTTAGTTAGAATTGAGGGGGAAGAAGAGGTAGCAAAAATAGGGAAGGGAGTTCGGCAGGGATGTACACTTTCACCGTTATTATTTAATCTATATATAGAAGATGCAATAAACAAAGTAAAAGAAGAGTATAGTGTAGGTGTGAATGTACAGGGAGAGAAAATATATATGTTGAGATTCGCCGACGATATAGCTATATTGGAAGAAAGCGAAAAGAATTTAGAAAGGGTATTGAATGGTATGCAGGCAGTATTGACTAGGGATTTTAACATGAAAATAAATATAGGTAAAACTAAAGTGATGAGGTGTGACAAAAAGGAATGCAGTAGAAAAATGAGGATCACAATAGGAGATAATAGAATCGAAGAAGTGTCAGATTTTTGTTATTTAGGCAGTAGAATCACAAAAGATAATCGAAGCAAGGTAGATATAAAGTGTAGGATAGCATAGGGTAGGAAGGCATTCGTAGAAAAGGAACAGATTTTAAGATCAAATATTGACTTGGGTATTAGAAAAAGATTACTGAAGGTATATGTTTGAAATGTAGCACTGTACGGGTGTGAGGCGTGGACTATAGGAAAGGAAGAGAAGCGTAGATTACAAGCATTCGAAATGTGGTGTTATAGGAGGATGATGAGGATTGGTTGGGAAGATAAAGTAACAAATGAAGCTGTACTAGAGTTAGTAGGGGAGAAGAGAAGTATTTGGAGAGTGTTACAGCGTAGGAGAGACAGATTAGTAGGGCATATTCTTAGGCATGGGGGGATTATGCAATTGATCATAGAAGGTAGCGTGGAGGGAAAGAGAGGGGTAGGTAGGCCTAAATTGGAGTATGTGAGTCAGATAGTTGAAGACGTTGAGATGAATAGCTATAGGGAGATGAAGGGATTAGCTCAGGATAGATCGGCATGGCGTGCTGTTTCCAACCAATCTTTAGGATTGCGGACTCTTTAACTAACCAAACATACCAACTAATAAAAGCAGACTATTTATTAATCATAATTATGATAGTCAATAAAATTGATCGAAATTTTGAAAATTGTTTATCCAAAATTATATTTTTTGACGCATCTGTATTTTTAATAACGAAATTATAAATAATTGGTAGTTCATATATATAGATTATTAGAGGATTATTTTTTGACAGTCCGCATATAATATATAATACATTTTGTATTCAAGAAACAAATAAAAAAAAATTCCAATTAAATAAATTTGAAATCATATTTAGGGAACCATTTCTTTAAATTGCATGCAAATTAATTTCGACCTGTGTAAATTAATTTTTCGTAATTATTTCAGTTCTCTATAATTTATTTTTCTGCCCGTGAGCCGCAAATTAAAAGGAAATCTATCTTGTTTAGTGCAAGTAGCTATCTAATTGAAATTGAATGCGTTTCAGCTGCATTAACGCTCATCATCAGTACCCAGTACAATAACCCCTTTTCTTTTCCTGCTATATAGATCACCCCATGCACGTAACAACCCTCATCTGTCTCTATCTTTATAACCAGAGTATGTTTACTTGCCCCCTTGCGATAACAGACCCTTCAAGAGTGTATCCGAACATTTTAAGAAACAACGAAATTTTCCAAAATTATAATGTTGTATATTACCAATTTCAAAATTGATTGGCTGCTGCAGTATAGGAAAAATTTTTTTTTCTACAAAATTGAGAAATGTTTATGATAAATCTTTAAATTGAGAAAAAAAAGAATTTGTGTAGTAGAAACTTCAAAATACAAAATTTCATACTTCAAAAGACAAAATATATTTTACATTATATTCTTTTGTATATTGTATCGCCTTTAAAAAATCCTTTATATATTTTGTATCAAGGACAACTAAATTTTCAAAAATTATAATGTTGTATATAACCAATTTTAAAATTTATTGGCTACTGCAGTAAAGAATAAAAAAATGTTTGAACAAAATTGAGAAAAGTAGATGAAAAATCTTTAAATTGAGAAAAATTTTAATTCGAGTAGTAGAAACTTCGAAATACAAAATTTCAAACTTCAAAATACAAAATATATTTTACATTATATTCTCTTGTATATTGTATCACCTTTAAAAAATCCTTTATATATTTTGTATCAAGGACAACTAAATTTTCAAAAATTATAATGTTGTATATTACCAATTTAAAAATTTATTGGCTGCTGCAGTTAGTTAAAGAGTCCGCAATCCTAAAGATTGGTTGGAAACAGCACGCCATGCCGATCTATTCTGAGCTAATCCCTTCATCTCCCTATAGCTATTCATCTCAACGTCTTCAACTATCTGACTCACATACTCCAATCTAGGCCTACCTACCCCTCTCTTTCCCTCCACTCTACCTTCTATGATCAATTGCATAATCCCCCCATGCCTAAGAATATGCCCTACTAATCTGTCTCTCCTACGCTGTAACACTCTCCAGATACTTCTCTTCTCCCCTACTAACTCTAGTACAGCTTCATTTGTTACTTTATCTTCCCAACCAATCCTCATCATCCTCCTATAATACCACATTTCAAGTGCTTCTAATCTACGCTTCTCTTCCTTTCCTATAGTCCACGCCTCACACCCGTACAGTGCTACACTCCAAACATATACCTTCAGTAATCTTTTTCTAATACCCAAGTCAATATTTGATCTTAAAATCTGTTCTTTTTCTACGAATGCCTTCCTACCCTGTGCTATCCTATACTTTATATCTACCTTGCTTCGATTATCTTTTGTGATTCTACTGCCTAAATAACAAAAATCTGACACTTCTTCGATTCTATTATCTCCTATTGAGATCCTCATTTTTCTACTGCATTCCTTTTTGTCACACCTCATCACTTTAGTTTTACCTATATTTATTTTCATGTTAAAATCCCCAGTCAATACTGCCTGCATACCATTCAATACCCTTTCTAAATTCTTTTCGCTTTCTTCCAATATAGCTATATCGTCGGCGAATCTCAGCATATATATTTTCTCTCCCTGTACATTCACACCTACACTATACTCTTCTTTTACTTTGTTTATTGCATCTTCTATATATAGATTAAATAATAACGGTGAGTGTGTACATCCCTGCCGAACTCCCTTCCCTATTTTTGCTACCTCTTCTTCCCCCTCAATTCTAACTAAGGCAGTTTGGTGTTTATATAAATTAAAAATTATTCTCCTATCCTTATAATCTATACCCGTTTCTTTTAAAATTCTAAACATTATGTCCCAATCTACATTATCAAATGCCTTTTCTAAATCTACAAAAGCTATGCAAGTTACCTTTCCTACCCTCTTTCTTTTTCTACTACCGTTCTTAGTGCTAGAATCGCCTCTCTCGTCCCTCTGTTTTTCCTAAAACCAAATTGATCTTCTCCTAGCCTTTCCTCTACTTTATTTTCTAATCTCCTATAAATAATCTTTAACAATATCTTCGATGCATGTGATAGTAGGCTAATGGTCCTATAGTTCTCACACAGATTAGCTCCTATTTTCTTCGGCATTGTTACTATTCTACTACGCTGAAAATCCTGTGGTACTTCTCCCTTCTCATATATTTTACAAACTAACCTGTATAATCGCTCCTGCATTTTTTCCCCTGCGTGTTTTATTAATTCGGCTGGTATCATATCAATCCCCGCTGCTTTGTTATTCCGTAAATCATTTAATGCTCTATGAAACTCTGACCTAAGTATGCTAGGACCTAAGTCATCCTCATCTATCTGTTCCACACTTTCTAGCTCCTCCATGTCCTGCCTACCTTTATATAAATCTTCAAGATACTCCTTCCATCTTCTAGCTTTTTCCTTATTTTCTGTGAGTTCCTTACCCTGCTTATCACATATAATGTTACCCTTTGGTTTTACTTTAGAAAAATGTGACTTAATTTTCCTGTAGCCCAAATCTACTTTACCTCTTCTCATATCCTCCTCAATATCCTCACAGTTTCCTTTTATCCACTCTTCTTTCGCTAGCTTGCATTTCCTATTAATTAAGTTCCTTAGTTCCTTATATTTTTTCTGTCCTGCTTCTGTGTTTCCTATTTTAATTTTCCTTCTTGCTTCTATCATTTCAACTATTTCTTCCGTGATCTGTATAGGAAAAAAAATTTTTTTGTACAAAATTGAGAAATGTTTATGATAAATCTTTAAATCGAGAAAAAAAAATTTCGAACAGTAGAAAGTTCAAAATACAAAATTTCAAAAAGACAAAAATTTCAAATACTAAGTTTCAAACTTCAAAATACAAAATATATTTTACATTATATTCTTTTTGTATATTGTATCGCATTTGAAAAATCCTGTATATGTATTGTATCAAGGACTTTTGACTAGGGAGTCTCTAAGGACCTATGAGTGCAGAAGGGTCCTCGGGGAGAAGAAGTGATACTTGCTGACATTCGAGGTGTTCCTTCAAAGCCAACAGGGAACAGTCCCTATAGGATAGGGGACACTTTCTTCAGTTCGTATGTGAATTTAATTATTTTGTAAATGTAATGTAATTTGAAAAAAATAAGTAAATCTGTTACTGAATCATAAAACGTGCAATATCTACTACACCGACGTCTATAAATTTCACAAAATTCATAATTTAGGCAGCCCTAAAAAGCACTTCCTCACCACAAACACGTTTTGGGCGTTTACATTCATCTACTGGCGAGGGTGTAAATAACAATAACTCTCAAAGTCTTCGTATATCGTCAATAGATCATTCTGCGTACGTACAAGTCGAATTGCTCGGTTACTAGTTGATAGGTATGTTTGTGTCCGAAATTGGCGTGTAAATGGCCCCTCATTATAGCCAATTTCAGGTATTAAATCATTCGGTATAATTACGACTGACCGTAAACTGATCAACGATATAAAATGGAATGTACTGTATCAAAAAATTGTTGAATCTTTTGCAGGGTTCTAAAATTTGTGAAATTAAATCATCGTGAATTTTTGAATTTTCACATCTTTATGTCCCGACGACTTTTGAGAAATCAAAAAAATGTTACGTTGTTTGAGAAAGTGACCAATATAAATGTCAATTACTTTTTTTTTTGAATTGGTTGCGATAAGATTTTGTATATACAAGACTAGATGTGTGTTTCATATGGGAACCGTTTAGGGTGCACGTTGAGGAGCGGGACACGGGACATGGGACAAAGACAATCGAATTCAAATATGTTTATAAAAGGGGAGATATGTTGGATTTGAAATCCAATCGCAGTGTTCGGTGTTGCTCTTACATATACACATATAGATACACCAAGTGGTGAAGAAAATCAATAATACAAGAGATAAAATGGAATATATACGTGTGTGTGTTTGTTGAATATGAAGACAGTGAAGAAGGAGCCTTTTTTCTTATTTCGTTGGATATTTATATACGAAATTGTGCTATTAAATTAATTTCATCGAGACAAATTCATATACATTTTTGATGTAATAATGATTGATATAAAAAAAAATCTTGACAGGTGCAAATGATTTTTAAACAGATATTTTGGTGGCACAAAAAGTCCCTTATTAAAGTCAATATTTGCTCGATTATAAATGTATATTTGAGTTAAAAAAAAAAATTTGCTAGATCAATGCAGTCGCTTTTAGTTATTCAATTGCTTTTACGCCGAATGGACGATACGCCACTGCGTACGGATACGGCAAGCGTTGGTTCTGTTAACAAATTGCTATATTATACAAGTCATGAAGGCGAGAACTTCGGATGAAACGTTGCGCCGCTTGATAAACAGATCGAAGTGGGCGTAGAGAATATATCCTTCTTTCAAGTAGATTTAGACATATATGAGCCCCATAGAATGTCGCAAAAATTACTAGAATGCTGCACCTCTAACGACAACGGAACTACCACAAGATTTGTATACTGTTAGAAAAACGCTCAGAATTGTTTATTTTAATGGGGCAGAATAAATTTTGGGTAGCCCGATATATATTTTTCGATATTTTGTAGGCTTTTCAGTCAGAAGACTAATCGATTGTAAATTTCAGACACGATCATTTTATTGGATCAATACAAATAAGTTTAAAAAACACATCAATTTTTGTAATGTTTATTTTTTTCGTAGTAATTCAATGGTTGCGGATTTAGATGTGTCGCGTTAACAAAACCTTATATTGGGATTTAGCTATTCGGTGAGTAACTGTAGTATCTATCACTACCGACCAAAGAGCCGCGAGGGGTAGCCACCCTCTGCAATATTTATAAATTAACTAAATTGCATTTTGGCGCGCACACACCACCAAAATAGCAGTCTCTATCTATACATATGTACAACGAACACAGGTTGGAACTAAAGAAAGAAAAATACGACATGTCGACACCGCGAAATTTCACTGAAAATTTAAATTCGAATGAGGCCGTCTTCAGTTTTTTTTAAACACGTTTATATAAATATAAACATCTATAACATTTAACGTATAAAACATCTATAAACTGTTACCACAGCAATTTAAAAAAAAATCGATTCAAAAACGAAGGAGTCATTTGTAGAATAATTTTAACAAATTTTCTTATGGCATATAAAGGTATCCCCTTAAGAAACTTTTTAAAACCTTTTTTAACGTTTTTCTACCAACATTTAACATATAAAACATCTATAAACTGTTACCACAAGCAATTTGAAAAAAATCGATTCAAAAACGAAGGAGTCATTTGTAGAATAATTTTAACAAATTTTCTTATGGCATATAAAGGTATCCCCTTAAGAAACTTTTTAAAACCTTTTTTAACGTTTTTCTACCAACATTTAACATATAAAACATCTATAAACTGTTACCACAAGCAATTTGAAAAAAATCGATTCAAAAACGAAGGAGTCATTTGTAGAATAATTTTAACAATTTTTTTTATGGCATATAAAGGTATCCCCTTAAGAAACTTTTTAAAACCTTTTTTAACGTTTTTCTACCAACATTTAACATATAAAACATCTATAAACTGTTACCACAAGCAATTAAAAAAAAAATCGATTCAAAAACGAAGGAGTCATTTGTAGAATAATTTTAACAAATTTTTTTATGGCATATAAAGGTATCCCCTTAAGAAACTTTTTAAAACCTTTTTTAACGTTTTTCTACCAACATTTAACATATAAAACATCTATAAACTGTTACCACAAGCAATTTAAAAAAAATCGATTCAAAAACGAAGGAGTCATTTGTAGAATAATTTTAACAATTTTTCTTATGGCATATAAAGGTATCCCCTTAAGAAACTTTTCAAAACCTTTTTTTAACGTTTTTCTACCCAAAATTTAACATATAAAACATCTATAAACTGTTACCACAAGCAATTTTAAAAAAATCGATTCAAAAACGAAGGAGTCATTTGTAGAATAATTTTAACAATTTTTTTTATGGCATATAAAGGTATCCCCTTAAGAAACTTTTTTAAACCATTTTTTAACGTTTTTCTACCCAACTTTTAACATATAAAACATCTATAAACTGTTACCACAAGCAATTTGAAAAAAATCGATTCAAAAACGAAGGAGTCATTTGTAGAATAATTTTAACAATTTTTTTATGGCATATAAAGGTATCCCCTTAAGAAACTTTTTTAAACCATTTTTTAACGTTTTTCTACCCAACTTTTAACATATAAAACATCTATAAACTGTTACCACAAGCAATTTGAAAAAAATCGATTCAAAAACGAAGGAGTCATTTGTAGAATAATTTTAACAATTTTTCTTATGGCATATAAAGGTATCCCCTTAAGAAACTTTTCAAAACCTTTTTTTAACGTTTTTCTACCCAAAATTTAACATATAAAACATCTATAAACTGTTACCACAAGCAATTTGAAAAAAATCGATTCAAAAACGAAGGAGTCATTTGTAGAATAATTTTAACAATTTTTTTTATGGCATATAAAGGTATCCCCTTAAGAAACTTTTTAAAACCTTTTTTAACGTTTTTCTACCAACATTTAACATATAAAACATCTATAAACTGTTACCACAAGCAATTAAAAAAAAAATCGATTCAAAAACGAAGGAGTCATTTGTAGAATAATTTTAACAAATTTTTTTATGGCATATAAAGGTATCCCCTTAAGAAACTTTTTAAAACCTTTTTTAACGTTTTTCTACCAACATTTAACATATAAAACATCTATAAACTGTTACCACAAGCAATTTAAAAAAAATCGATTCAAAAACGAAGGAGTCATTTGTAGAATAATTTTAACAATTTTTCTTATGGCATATAAAGGTATCCCCTTAAGAAACTTTTCAAAACCTTTTTTTAACGTTTTTCTACCCAAAATTTAACATATAAAACATCTATAAACTGTTACCACAAGCAATTTTAAAAAAATCGATTCAAAAACGAAGGAGTCATTTGTAGAATAATTTTAACAATTTTTTTTATGGCATATAAAGGTATCCCCTTAAGAAACTTTTTTAAACCATTTTTTAACGTTTTTCTACCCAACTTTTAACATATAAAACATCTATAAACTGTTACCACAAGCAATTTGAAAAAAATCGATTCAAAAACGAAGGAGTCATTTGTAGAATAATTTTAACAATTTTTTTATGGCATATAAAGGTATCCCCTTAAGAAACTTTTTTAAACCATTTTTTAACGTTTTTCTACCCAACTTTTAACATATAAAACATCTATAAACTGTTACCACAAGCAATTTGAAAAAAATCGATTCAAAAACGAAGGAGTCATTTGTAGAATAATTTTAACAATTTTTCTTATGGCATATAAAGGTATCCCCTTAAGAAACTTTTCAAAACCTTTTTTTAACGTTTTTCTACCCAAAATTTAACATATAAAACATCTATAAACTGTTACCACAAGCAATTAAAAAAAAAATCGATTCAAAAACGAAGGAGTCATTTGTAGAATAAATTTCACAATTTTTCTTATGGCATATGAAGGTATCCCCTTAAGAAACTTTTTAAAACCTTTTTTTTAACGTTTTTCTACCCAAAATTTAACATATAAAACATCTATAAACTGTTACCACAAGCAATTTGAAAAAAATCGATTCAAAAACGAAGGAGTCATTTGTAGAATAATTTTAACAATTTTTTTTATGGCATATAAAGGTATCCCCTTAAGAAACTTTTTAAAACCTTTTTTAACGTTTTTCTACCAACATTTAACATAAAAACATCTATAAACTGTTACCATAAGCAATTTGAAAAAAATCGATTCAAAAACGAAGGAGTCATTTGTAGAATAATTTTAACAATTTTTTTATGGCATATAAAGGTATCCCCTTAAGAAACTTTTTAAAACCTTTTTTAACGTTTTTCTACCAACATTTAACATATAAAACATCTATAAACTGTTACCACAAGCAATTTAAAAAAAAATCGATTCAAAAACGAAGGAGTCATTTGTAGAATAATTTTAACAATTTTTTTTATGGCATATAAAGGTATCCCCATAAGAAACTTTTTAAAACCTTTTTTAACGTTTTTCTACCAACATTTAACATAAAAACATCTATAAACTGTTACCATAAGCAATTTGAAAAAAATCGATTCAAAAACGAAGGAGTCATTTGTAGAATAATTTTAACAATTTTTTTATGGCATATAAAGGTATCCCCTTAAGAAACTTTTTAAAACCTTTTTTAACGTTTTTCTACCAACATTTAACATATAAAACATCTATAAACTGTTACCACAAGCAATTTAAAAAAAAATCGATTCAAAAACGAAGGAGTCATTTGTAGAATAAATTTCACAATTTTTCTTATGGCATATGAAGGTATCCCCTTAAGAAACTTTTTAAAACCTTTTTTTAACGTTTTTCTACCCAAAATTTAACATATAAAACATCTATAAACTGTTACCACAAGCAATTTGAAAAAAATCGATTCAAAAACGAAGGAGTCATTTGTAGAATAATTTTAACAATTTTTTTTATGGCATATAAAGGTATCCCCTTAAGAAACTTTTTAAAACCTTTTTTAACGTTTTTCTACCAACATTTAACATATAAAACATCTATAAACTGTTACCACAAGCAATTTAAAAAAAAATCGATTCAAAAACGAAGGAGTCATTTGTAAAATAATTTTCACAATTTTTCTTATGGCATATAAAGGTATCCTCTTAAGAAAAAAATTTTTTTTTTGGTAGATAATTTTTTCCCCGTTCATTTCGACATAATACTTACACTCCTGGCATATATTCGACAAATCATTTTGTATTGTATATACTTTTGCAAATACGGCCCTGAAGTAGTGTATTATGTACGCTATACAAATAAAATACATTCCCATTCTGTGTGATGGAGTACAGCAACTTATATGGCTGATTGATTTTATTATGATTAGATTAGAAGCGATGTGATTGTACTCGGCAATGGAAGAGTGCTTTGCCAATAGCAGAGAAGAGTGAATATGCTCTAGCTATAAATGGCCTTATTCGATTTGAACGACATTTAGATGCTATTTTAGCCTAATGAATGTCAGAGCTGTGCAAACGCAGAGGATTTCCCACACAACACCATAGCGGGATGAAACTAAACTACACACATTGTCTTCGCGAAAAAATCCCGCTCAATGATACGAATTATTATTTTTTTATCTTATAAGTGAAGACCGTCATTAATGCCATTGTTATCATCCCTTATCCCATGAAAGATGTCAGGCTGTTTCAATAAAAAAATAAATTTTCGGTTTTCAACAATGTTAAAATTTAACAATCGAAGTTATGTGGTCCACGAAGGAATATTTTGCCCTGTTGAGGACTCCCCGCGATTTCCGAGTGACTCTAATGTAATGTAATGTATCCCGAAATGATATAGCAGTTAATGATTGGTCGGAGTTTCGGCCGTTTGTGTATGTTGCAATGACTCGGCTCTTCGGAAAATTACATTAACATATAAGTAGAGGTTAGCTGGTACAATGGGCTTAACCACACTTTAATATCACAGTGATTATTTACGGATATTGCGTGCAGATTATATTCGCATTGGTTGCAGATTTGATATGTCTTGTATTTTATAAAATCATATCGCCCGAAGAATCTGATAAAAAAAAAATTTGTTCGCCAGTTTTTCTTTGCTACATGTTAATTTGAAAACGACGTTGTTTAATAGTGGAAAAGAAAATTAATGTTTGAAAAATTTCGAATCAAAATATATTCTCTTCAACCCGGTTTTTCCACAAAATTTACTTTACCAGTTATAGAAAAACTATATATAATTCGATTTTTTTAAATATAGAATATCACCAAATATTTTGCTAAATAAAAAATCTTAAAATAACTTTTAAGCGACGATAATTTGTAGTAAATGATTTATTGTAATTTATAATTTGTTGAGAAGTTTTTATTTGCCATTAGAATGTTTATAAGCGCAAGTTTGGCATCAATTTGCTGGTATTTTCTGCGGTCTTGGAAAATATATTCAATTTCAGTGCGCTAACTTATATACATGTATTTTATGTTATAGGAAAAGCTCGGGTAAACTTTGTCTTTGTAAGTAAACGACGTCAACACTGTAGAATGTTATATAAAATGTATTTATGCAATATAAGTTTTTTTTTTCGGAGCGAGTCCTGGAACAAACGACACACAAACATTCAAACGGGACCGTACTAAAGAATTATATATATAAAAAAAACAGAAATTCCTTCTAAACTCCAATTTTAAAGCAGAGATAAAGAAACGATTAAAAGCAAATGAATTTTTAGACCATACATTAATTTGGAAAGCTCAAGAGAGCTCTGAAGTGCCAACAAGTACCTTGGAAAAAAGTAGAGAGTATCGAGCCAGGCAAAGGGCGCTAAAGAAACACGGTGGACAACATAACCTTCCAACGACCTCAAATACACTGGTTGAATCGATACCGTCGTTAAGTGAGGACACAGTGACTGGTATAAAGAATTTGAATGCCACTGATTGTACACGTGAAGATACACGCGGTGTGAGAGATCAACAGCTGAGCCATCGACATATAGAAATGCACCCACTAGTGCATCATACACAAAATTTAATCCAAACTCCTCTTTATAGACTGTACGACATTACAGTTAATAATGCCTTCTTTGATGATCAGAGTGTCAATCAAAATCAATCAAAATCAAAATTAAATCGTTAATAAATGGAAAAAAGCAATGCATAAAATCAACTTTTCCTAGGAGGTAAGAAGTTTCACTTCCACCGCGCGAGAGTCTTTTTTTATATTAGGGACTTACTAAGTTAATCTTAATTTTAACATGCCTCAATCGGATGTAATAAAAAAAATTACTAGCAACATAAACTCGGCTCTGTCTCGATATCTGAAGCAAGGAGTCTCTTTATGCTCCTTGGCTTGGGTTTTTAGTATACAAAGAGGGGTTTGTGTAGCTCGTATATGGTATAGAGGGCGCAGCATGCTTAGCTCGTTGTAGTCGTCGTCGAACTTAAACTTTACAAGTAGTCCTTTGTTTACGACGCCCGTCGAGAGCGCCGAAAGTTTCATACCTCGAAAATATACAAACACCAAGACTCCTCATATGCACAAGTTAGTTTCTACAACAAAATTTCGGTTAAATCGTCTTTATATAAAATTAAAACTGAATTATCGGCATTTAAAGTAATTGATTAGATAATATTTGTATGAAAATTGTGCACAGTCTATAAAAAATCTGGTAAACAAGAGGCATAAAAAATAAAATCGCAAATTACAAGCACGTATTGTAGTATAAATTATTATTATTTAACATAACAAATTATAGAATTATGTAAATACGCAGAGTTAGTATGCATCCGAAGCCCTATCTGATAAACTGATCGTTATAGTTTTCTACGAATATTGTCTTATTACGGAATATTGTACATGAACCAATTACCATCGAATGCATTATACAACACGTATGATAATTATAATGAGCCAGAATGAAATTACGGAGCAAAATTATGTTTATCTTGGTCGCGAATTTGCATTCAGGTCCAGCCTTATTCGCGGTAATATGCTTAATCGGTGAACATCCAAAAAAAATCGAGTATTTACTCACGTATTTTATGTTAAACAGCAGATTTTAAATGTAGATTCTTACGATAATTTAATGGGCTGATAAGTTTTTAAAGAATATGTAACGTATCGTTAGTGTAGACGCATAAACATGATCTAAAATTTAATTGGGCAGAGGACCCGCGATTGTTACATCAACGTATGAATTATCCATTTCATTCATCGTTTAAGAATGCCTTTATCTGGACTCAATTTACTGCAAAAACGGTGGGTTATGTTTCATATAATCTACAAGTGGTTGCGAAATTTTTTATCCATTTATTGTTGTTGTTGTTAGAAGTATAATAAGATATTAGACTGAAATCTGATTTTTTAAAGTTATCGAAAATTCTGACCAATTTAAATTTGAAAAAAAAAATCCTTGTGTATTTTTGGAAGATTCTTTAGTTAACTCATGCGTTTGTTATACATATTTGCCTAGGTCATTAATTCGAAATGAAATTTTTGATTATATGCTAGTTAGTTAATTTTTAATTAGTTAGTATAACTAACTAGTTAAAGAGTCCGCAATCCTAAACATTGGTTGGAAACAGCACGCCATCTGCCGATCTATCCTGAGCTAATTACTTCATCTCCCTATAGCTATTCTTCTCAACGTCTTCAACTATCTGACTCACATACTCCAATCTAGGCCTACCTACCCCTCTCTTTCCCTCCACTCTACCTTCTATGATCAATTGCATAATATACTATGGAAAAATCGTCGATTTTCGCGATGGATTAAAAAATGCTGAAAATAGGCTAGAACGACTATAAATGGTCCTAGCTAACGTTTTTACTGAGTTGCGGTTCAATCGGAGAAAGTCGCGGAATTCGTCGAAAACAAGTTGAAGGCTATACTATGGAAAAATCGTCGATTTTCGCGATGGATTAAAAAATGCCGAAAATAGGCTAGAACGACTATAAATGGTCCTAGCTAACGTTTTTACTGAGTTGCGGTTCAATCGGAGAAAGTCGCGGAATTCGTCGAAAACAAGTTGAAGGCTATACTATGGAAAAATCGTCGATTTTCGCGATGGATTAAAAAATGCTGAAAATAGGCTAGAACGACTATAAATGGTCCTAGCTAACGTTTTTACTGAGTTGCGGTTCAATCGGAGAAAGTCGCGGAATTCGTCGAAAACAAGTTGAAGGCTATACTATGGAAAAATCGTCGATTTTCGCGATGGATTAAAAAATGCTGAAAATAGGCTAGAACGACTATAAATGGTCCTAGCTAACGTTTTTACTGAGTTGCGGTTCAATCGGAGAAAGTCGCGGAATTCGTCGAAAACAAGTTGAAGGCTATACTATGGAAAAATCGTCGATTTTCGCGATGGATTAAAAAATGCTGAAAATAGGCTAGAACGACTATAAATGGTCCTAGCTAACGTTTTTACTGAGTTGCGGTTCAATCGGAGAAAGTCGCGGAATTCGTCGAAAACAAGTTGAAGGCTACACTATGGAAAAATCGTCGATTTTCGCGATGGATTAAAAAATGCCGAAAATAGGCTAGAACGACTATAAATGGTCCTAGCTAACGTTTTTACTGAGTTGCGGTTCAATCGGAGAAAGTCGCGGAATTCGTCGAAAACAAGTTGAAGGCTATACTATGGAAAAATCGTCGATTTTCGCGATGGATTAAAAAATGCTGAAAATAGGCTAGAACGACTATAAATGGTCCTAGCTAACGTTTTTACTGAGTTGCGGTTCAATCGGAGAAAGTCGCGGAATTCGTCGAAAACAAGTTGAAGGCTATACTATGGAAAAATCGTCGATTTTCGCGATGGATTAAAAAATGCTGAAAATAGGCTAGAACGACTATAAATGGTCCTAGCTAACGTTTTTACTGAGTTGCGGTTCAATCGGAGAAAGTCGCGGAATTCGTCGAAAACAAGTTGAAGGCTATACTATGGAAAAATCGTCGATTTTCGCGATGGATTAAAAAATGCTGAAAATAGGCTAGAACGACTATAAATGGTCCTAGCTAACGTTTTTACTGAGTTGCGGTTCAATCGGAGAAAGTCGCGGAATTCGTCGAAAACAAGTTGAAGGCTATACTATGGAAAAATCGTCGATTTTCGCGATGGATTAAAAAATGCTGAAAATAGGCTAGAACGACTATAAATGGTCCTAGCTAACGTTTTTACTGAGTTGCGGTTCAATCGGAGAAAGTCGCGGAATTCGTCGAAAACAAGTTGAAGGCTATACTATGGAAAAATCGTCGATTTTCGCGATGGATTAAAAAATGCTGAAAATAGGCTAGAACGACTATAAATGGTCCTAGCTAACGTTTTTACTGAGTTGCGGTTCAATCGGAGAAAGTCGCGGAATTCGTCGAAAACAAGTTGAAGGCTACACTATGGAAAAATCGTCGATTTTCGCGATGGATTAAAAAATGCCGAAAATAGGCTAGAACGACTATAAATGGTCCTAGCTAACGTTTTTACTGAGTTGCGGTTCAATCGGAGAAAGTCGCGGAATTCGTCGAAAACAAGTTGAAGGCTATACTATGGAAAAATCGTCGATTTTCGCGATGGATTAAAAAATGCTGAAAATAGGCTAGAACGACTATAAATGGTCCTAGCTAACGTTTTTACTGAGTTGCGGTTCAATCGGAGAAAGTCGCGGAATTCGTCGAAAACAAGTTGAAGGCTATACTATGGAAAAATCGTCGATTTTCGCGATGGATTAAAAAATGCTGAAAATAGGCTAGAACGACTATAAATGGTCCTAGCTAACGTTTTTACTGAGTTGCGGTTCAATCGGAGAAAGTCGCGGAATTCGTCGAAAACAAGTTGAAGGCTATACTATGGAAAAATCGTCGATTTTCGCGATGGATTAAAAAATGCTGAAAATAGGCTAGAACGACTATAAATGGTCCTAGCTAACGTTTTTACTGAGTTGCGGTTCAATCGGAGAAAGTCGCGGAATTCGTCGAAAACAAGTTGAAGGCTATACTATGGAAAAATCGTCGATTTTCGCGATGGATTAAAAAATGCTGAAAATAGGCTAGAACGACTATAAATGGTCCTAGCTAACGTTTTTACTGAGTTGCGGTTCAATCGGAGAAAGTCGCGGAATTCGTCGAAAACAAGTTGAAGGCTATACTATGGAAAAATCGTCGATTTTCGCGATGGATTAAAAAATGCTGAAAATAGGCTAGAACGACTATAAATGGTCCTAGCTAACGTTTTTACTGAGTTGCGGTTCAATCGGAGAAAGTCGCGGAATTCGTCGAAAACAAGTTGAAGGCTATACTATGGAAAAATCGTCGATTTTCGCGATGGATTAAAAAATGCTGAAAATAGGCTAGAACGACTATAAATGGTCCTAGCTAACGTTTTTACTGAGTTGCGGTTCAATCGGAGAAAGTCGCGGAATTCGTCGAAAACAAGTTGAAGGCTATACTATGGAAAAATCGTCGATTTTCGCGATGGATTAAAAAATGCTGAAAATAGGCTAGAACGACTATAAATGGTCCTAGCTAACGTTTTTACTGAGTTGCGGTTCAATCGGAGAAAGTCGCGGAATTCGTCGAAAACAAGTTGAAGGCTATACTATGGAAAAATCGTCGATTTTCGCGATGGATTAAAAAATGCTGAAAATAGGCTAGAACGACTATAAATGGTCCTAGCTAACGTTTTTACTGAGTTGCGGTTCAATCGGAGAAAGTCGCGGAATTCGTCGAAAACAAGTTGAAGGCTATACTATGGAAAAATCGTCGATTTTCGCGATGGATTAAAAAATGCTGAAAATAGGCTAGAACGACTATAAATGGTCCTAGCTAACGTTTTTACTGAGTTGCGGTTCAATCGGAGAAAGTCGCGGAATTCGTCGAAAACAAGTTGAAGGCTATACTATGGAAAAATCGTCGATTTTCGCGATGGATTAAAAAATGCTGAAAATAGGCTAGAACGACTATAAATGGTCCTAGCTAACGTTTTTACTGAGTTGCGGTTCAATCGGAGAAAGTCGCGGAATTCGTCGAAAACAAGTTGAAGGCTATACTATGGAAAAATCGTCGATTTTCGCGATGGATTAAAAAATGCTGAAAATAGGCTAGAACGACTATAAATGGTCCTAGCTAACGTTTTTACTGAGTTGCGGTTCAATCGGAGAAAGTCGCGGAATTCGTCGAAAACAAGTTGAAGGCTATACTATGGAAAAATCGTCGATTTTCGCGATGGATTAAAAAATGCTGAAAATAGGCTAGAACGACTATAAATGGTCCTAGCTAACGTTTTTACTGAGTTGCGGTTCAATCGGAGAAAGTCGCGGAATTCGTCGAAAACAAGTTGAAGGCTATACTATGGAAAAATCGTCGATTTTCGCGATGGATTAAAAAATGCTGAAAATAGGCTAGAACGACTATAAATGGTCCTAGCTAACGTTTTTACTGAGTTGCGGTTCAATCGGAGAAAGTCGCGGAATTCGTCGAAAACAAGTTGAAGGCTATACTATGGAAAAATCGTCGATTTTCGCGATGGATTAAAAAATGCTGAAAATAGGCTAGAACGACTATAAATGGTCCTAGCTAACGTTTTTACTGAGTTGCGGTTCAATCGGAGAAAGTCGCGGAATTCGTCGAAAACAAGTTGAAGGCTATACTATGGAAAAATCGTCGATTTTCGCGATGGATTAAAAAATGCTGAAAATAGGCTAGAACGACTATAAATGGTCCTAGCTAACGTTTTTACTGAGTTGCGGTTCAATCGGAGAAAGTCGCGGAATTCGTCGAAAACAAGTTGAAGGCTATACTATGGAAAAATCGTCGATTTTCGCGATGGATTAAAAAATGCTGAAAATAGGCTAGAACGACTATAAATGGTCCTAGCTAACGTTTTTACTGAGTTGCGGTTCAATCGGAGAAAGTCGCGGAATTCGTCGAAAACAAGTTGAAGGCTATACTATGGAAAAATCGTCGATTTTCGCGATGGATTAAAAAATGCTGAAAATAGGCTAGAACGACTATAAATGGTCCTAGCTAACGTTTTTACTGAGTTGCGGTTCAATCGGAGAAAGTCGCGGAATTCGTCGAAAACAAGTTGAAGGCTATACTATGGAAAAATCGTCGATTTTCGCGATGGATTAAAAAATGCTGAAAATAGGCTAGAACGACTATAAATGGTCCTAGCTAACGTTTTTACTGAGTTGCGGTTCAATCGGAGAAAGTCGCGGAATTCGTCGAAAACAAGTTGAAGGCTATACTATGGAAAAATCGTCGATTTTCGCGATGGATTAAAAAATGCTGAAAATAGGCTAGAACGACTATAAATGGTCCTAGCTAACGTTTTTACTGAGTTGCGGTTCAATCAGAGAAAGTCGCGGAATTCGTCGAAAACAAGTTGAAGGCTATACTATGGAAAAATCGTCGATTTTCGCGATGGATTAAAAAATGCCGAAAATAGGCTAGAACGACTATAAATGGTCCTAGCTAACGTTTTTACTGAGTTGCGGTTCAATCGGAGAAAGTCGCGGAATTCGTCGAAAACAAGTTGAAGGCTATACTATGGAAAAATCGTCGATTTTCGCGATGGATTAAAAAATGCTGAAAATAGGCTAGAACGACTATAAATGGTCCTAGCTAACGTTTTTACTGAGTTGCGGTTCAATCGGAGAAAGTCGCGGAATTCGTCGAAAACAAGTTGAAGGCTATACTATGGAAAAATCGTCGATTTTCGAGATGGATTAAAAAATGCCGAAAATAGGCTAGAACGACTATAAATGGTCCTAGCTAACGTTTTTACTGAGTTGCGGTTCAATCGGAGAAAGTCGCGGAATTCGTCGAAAACAAGTTGAAGGCTATACTATGGAAAAATCGTCGATTTTCGCGATGGATTAAAAAATGCTGAAAATAGGCTAGAACGACTATAAATGGTCCTAGCTAACGTTTTTACTGAGTTGCGGTTCAATCGGAGAAAGTCGCGGAATTCGTCGAAAACAAGTTGAAGGCTATACTATGGAAAAATCGTCGATTTTCGCGATGGATTAAAAAATGCTGAAAATAGGCTAGAACGACTATAAATGGTCCTAGCTAACGTTTTTACTGAGTTGCGGTTCAATCGGAGAAAGTCGCGGAATTCGTCGAAAACAAGTTGAAGGCTATACTATGGAAAAATCGTCGATTTTCGCGATGGATTAAAAAATGCTGAAAATAGGCTAGAACGACTATAAATGGTCCTAGCTAACGTTTTTACTGAGTTGCGGTTCAATCGGAGAAAGTCGCGGAATTCGTCGAAAACAAGTTGAAGGCTATTAGTTAGTTAAAGAGTCCGCAATCCTAAAGATTGGTTGGAAACAGCACGCCATGCCGATCTATCCTGAGCTAATCCCTTCATCTCCCTATAGCTATTCATCTCAACGTCTTCAACTATCTGACTCACATACTCCAATCTAGGCCTACCTACCCCTCTCTTTCCCTCCACTCTACCTTCTATGATCAATTGCATAATCCCCCCATGCCTAAGAATATGCCCTACTAATCTGTCTCTCCTACGCTGTAACACTCTCCAAATACTTCTCTTCTCCCCTACTAACTCTAGTACAGCTTCATTTGTTATATATATTTTTTATATAGTTTTTTTTTTTTTTTACGTTTATATAAATTAAAAATTATTCTCCTATCCTTATAATCTATACCAGTTTCTTTTAAAATTCTAAACATTATGTCCCAATCTACATTATCAAATGCCTTTTCTAAATCTACAAAAGCTATGCAAGTTACCTTTCCTACCCTCATTCTTTTTTCTACTACTGTTCTTAGTGCTAAAATCGCCTTGCTCGTCCCTCTGTTTTTCCTAAAACCAAACTGATCTTCTCCTAGCCTTTCCTCTACTTTATTTTCTAATCTCCTATAAATAATCTTTAACTATATCTTCGATGCATGTGATAGTAGACTAATGGTCCTATAGTTCTCACACAAATTAGCTCCTATTTTCTTCGGCATTAGGCTTATAATAAAAAGGATTTTTGTTGTCCTTTAAAACATATCATTTTCGTATTATGAAACGAATTAATGGCCACCGAATGAGTAGCTAGCGAAAAGAGGACATTTACCCTACGAGTCTCCCCATTCGTGACGTAATTGGATGATGTTGGAGCATTAAAGCCTTATTTCCGCACCCCTGAATTGTTCTAAAGTTTTAATGCCTTGTTAATGGAGTTTTATAAAATAATATATATTTTAGTTCGGATATAATATAATATAACTAGACTATGTTGCAGTTGTTACGAGTTTATTTTAGTTTAAACTAAAATACAGCTGAATAACACACGAAGTTTCGTTAATAAATAATTAGTTGCTCGTGTAAAATACAAAAGAATATAACCAGAACATATAGCACGCGGCATTCGATTTTCTTTTCAGCACCACGATTATTTTATGTGACAGTAAATTGGATAAATAACAGACGACAGATTTGTATCGACCGTTATCTCAAACAGGCCATCACTAAATAAATGGGCGACTCCTCCGTCACTCCCGGTATTATTAAATTAACCCATCTCGATTACTGGGGCCCCACGGCACTCGGAGGATCATCAGCTCATCTAATCTCATTATAAGATCATAGGGACACTGTTTTATATTGAGACACACACACACGCCAGATGATTATTCGATAGACAAGAATCGGCACAGATTCGAAATTCAGAAGAAACCTTATTAATCTACAATCGTATTTGGACAATCGAGCAGCTACAGATCACAAAAATAACGGTCTTGAACGTGATTTTTTAAGATGTTTGAATGGATGAAGTTAAAAGGTTTTATGTCATTTTGCAAATTTACTGATTTAATGGCTGATTTAGTGCGGATCTCGATGGATGAGGCGATGGTAAATTCCTATAAATATGGGGTCGGATAGAAGAAACCGAAAATGTGTATGATCAAATTCCTACAAACGCCTGTTGGCCATCGCCTTCCTCGTGCACGAAGCACTTATTTCTTGCACATGTTGTTATTTAATAAATTAATTAGACAACATGAAAATGGGCCTGAATTTACTAAATTCATTAAATTTGATTTAGATTTATACATGTATATACTTTCATAAGCATTTAACTCGGAATTATTCAAATTCAAACACTTTGAAGCAATTTAAGTGAACTAATTTGAATTGGATGACCTGAGTTAGTCAAAAATATGCTCGGCTACAGCACTTTTATCTTTTCTATTTAATCTGAAATGAGCTAAATGCTCCTTAAATCTAGTTGCAATTGATCTACGTCTATTATCACCGTAGTGGTCGTTTTTAAAATACATTATCACTCTTTACAAATGTATTTTTTACTTTGAACCTTTTCTCAATAAAGATTCTTTCCATGAAACACAGTAGCTTATTCACAAGGACAGATTATCATCGATACAGATTCGAAATTAAATATACGAAACGCAGAAGGGAACTTATTAAGTAATCTACAATAGTATTTAGACAATCGAGCAGCTACAGATCACAAAAATAGCGTTCTCGAACGTTTGAATGGATGAAGTTACAAGGTTTTGTGTAATTTTAGAAATCTCCTGATTTAGTTCTTGTGAGCGGATTTCGAAGGAAGGAAATGGACGCGGCCTATTTCCATGAAACATAGTAGCATATTCAGCAGGACAATCTACAAGGACATAGGGACGGTTAGCGATCCGCGACGATCGTCCGGACGTCACCCCAAACCGAGAAGTAACCTCAAACAGTACGAGGGCGGAGGGTGGCGTTGTAGCTACCACCGACTATACTGTTCTTGTTGATGATGCCCTGGGACAGTGTATGTCCCGTGCTTTTGTTCTGTATGTGTGTGTGTGTGTGTGTTTATGTGCATTATACTCACAGATAACGTTTAATTCAATTATCGGTGACCGCATCTGCCATCTGCTGGCCATTATGAGTGCCACACAGACCGGGGGTTAACATGATTAACTGCTGTTTATGCGATCGATTCGTCCCGCATTGATAATGCTAATCTCGACTCGAAATTCGCTACGAAAACGTATTATTACCTTTTCAAATTTGATCGAATTGTCTTTATTTTAGAAATGTTACTAAACCTGCTTGCGGATAATTAATTTGGCTGCACGCATAATCAACATTTACAAGAACTGTCCAAAAACTAGAACTTTATGTGGACTAATTCAGCAAGTTTGGGTAATTTCGAAAGAAATTAAACCCTTCATATTTGCATATCCACATCCTATTTCAATGGCGACGATTTTTTTTACATAAACTACTATTTGCTTCATATTAGCAAATAAATCAGTTTTTTTTCTGTTTCAATTTTGATGATTGTATGTATCAGTTGACATTTGTTCCTTATATTAAGGGCATCATTTATTAGGTCCTTTTGTGCCCGCGTTGATCTGTCATATGCATGAAAAAGAGCAAACGAAACCCAACGAAGGCTAACCACAATATTATATGAATGTCGCTGCTTTCACGACGGATGAGAGTCTCGAAATTATAATTTTCGAAATTAATTGTGATCGTTAACACAAGCCCTTTGTTGTCCAGAAACGAAATGGAGACTTTAAAATATACAGCACGTCAAATTGAATAAGTAAAATGTTTAAATGCATCATCTAAATCTATAGAAAAATAATTCAATTATTTGAATTGAAGAATTGAGAGCAATTGAAGAACGAGCTTGTTTTTCTCGGCTAATTTGTTTGATATTTAAAAAATACGGTTGCGTAATTTTCTGTTTACCCTGTACGAGTTTCAATACGTATATAAAAGAGTGAAAGAGTATTTTAAAATATGATAAACGAGCTGGAGGATACATTCGTTGGTGGTTGGGAGCATTAGTTGCTTTTAAAATCTGTCGCAGACACACATTTTGGTTTGTAGCTTCGGAAGGATAATGGGTGGAGGAAGAATCAGGGAAGGATCAGCGAACGGGGCAATGGAAAAAGAACATTAATATCGTATACGCGATTAACAGTGATTGTAAATATTTAAAAGCAAGGGGATGATTCAGTTACAAGAGGTAACAAACTAAATTTAGTTTCAAAAAAATGTTTTTAATACATGCGATCAAAATTTTGTTATACCATTTTTTTTTGGACACCTCTTCTGATTTTAAACAGAAACATTTCCAAGTTGTATGGATCTTAAAAAATTTACAGTTGATTTACTTGCAGTAAAATCGAAACTGATTCGATTTTAATTTCACGTTATAACCTTTTATGATGCAAACAAATATATAAGCTACTTTTAAATTAATCTATTATAAATATGACAGCTTGCGTAAATCACAACCATCAACTACCTTACCAATTATAATTGACATTATGTAAAACATTTCATCCAACAAAATAATTTACATGATTTTTTGTCATTCTTGTCCTTGACGAACATCACACCGTATATAAGAAAATATATCGTGCGACAAATTTCATTCTTAAACATGGATAAATAATATGAAATAATCAATTTTTCCACGATTAATAAATACAATCGCAATTATAATCTTCATAAACTTAGCATTTTTTCGATATTAATATTGTTGAGCTTAATAAAAAGTCATATTAAATTAGATTTGCTCGTGATGATGATAGTTTAACATAGCGATATGAAATTGTATGTTGAGCATCGCAACAGGATGGGAAAGAGTGGCGGTGACAGAAAGAAGGTCCTCTCTTCGGATGGTTTGCGTCCGAAGAGTTTGCGTCGGTTGGGCTTCAGATGCGACACGCCCAATTGTAAAAATATTCTATTAATGTGTTGATAATGGGTTGCCAGAAGAATGGGTATGTGTCCCTGTGCAGTTGTATAGAAATCTGGGACATACATGGGACCATGATTGATGGGATATTCTCGCCTAGGCGATGTATTAATGCGTGCAAGATAAAAATAAAGAGTTTCGTTTAAGAACGCTTATAGAAATACAAGAAAATTGATTTTTATTGAAGACGCATTTGTTGTTAGATAACGATTTAGTGGAAAAAAATTCAGATCATTTTTTAAAATATATTGTGGAGGTGTCTTCATATTTTTCCAATTTCAAAGAGTTTATATGAAATTGTTGATGGTTTTGGGAATTACATGTAAAATTTTGTACGTGGAAAATTATAGAAAATATTGCTTTGGGCAAAACTAAAATTAATTAAATGATACTTGCGTGGCATTCTTAAAAAAAAAGAATATAAAATATCTAATGAAAAATTGTATACGATGGAGCCCTATGAAAATTTCGAAAAATTATTAAGAAATTACATTATAAAACCATTGTACGAAAACAAAAAGCACATTAATAATGAAACACCCGGTATGTGTCCACATATTCAAAGTTGAGCTTAATTCATGTCTTAATACCAACTATACATCGTTCTGAACTAATATTCATATTAGTGTCAATTTTATAGTATTAATACATGATTAAAGACTTAATAATTTATCATGAATACCCAAGAAAAAAAAATGCAACATTACATTTACGATTTACAGAACAAACTATGGAAGATCATTATAAATTTTTATACTCGTTTTGTTGAATAATTCAAGAGAAAGTTTTCCCTAAAGTAATTCAAGTTTTCAAGAAAATCACTAAAGTAATTTTTCACGAAAGTCGCAATTTTTAATTAATAAACTGGCAGCTATTATATTGGCGCCCCTTCTACTGCACATTACAAATTAAGACTAGTTTATGCATAAGACCAATGATAACAAAAAAATAAATGAAAATATACTGGCCGCTTCAACATCCCGAAACCTTATGCTCGTGAAGAGATGCTCGCCACTGCATTTTTGTCATTTGAGGGTGTGGTCAAAATTACTGCAATGTTGTCATATCGACAGCCAACAAATACATTAGCATAATTGATCAAAACAAATAATAAATAACTTTTTACTAAATAGTGGACTTTAATCGAAGCCGTATATTAAATATTCTAAATCTGAATTTTCCATTGCAGTTTACAATTTGAGCACTTTGTACTGACGTTTGTTATTCATATATGGCAACAATGGTACTGGAAGCTCAACCCAAAATGCGCAGTAGAGGATAAATTAGGTCCGCCAAGATATAAAAAAATTACTTATACCAAAATGATTTTTTTTGAAATGCTACAAAACTGTAGAATTATTTTTAAAATAATTATTGTGTCATATTTGTATTAACTTGATTGATTATAATTTTTTTATATAAAAAATAAATTACGGTAGAAAAATACAGCGGGCAGCGTATTTCTAACACACAGACCACGAACAGGCGAAGACTTAAATAACATAACACAGTACAGGACACGCACCTTGATGGACGGAACCACGCAAAGAACAACCCGCAAGATCAATAAACCTATATGTATATTATGGGTCGTTATAATTACTTGACACAAACACACGGCTTCCTTGGATAATTACAACTTATCCACATGTATGTGTGGCGGAGGTACATGTCGCTGATTAGAGGTTGCCATGTTGCCACGGTCGGATCGTCCAGTCAGTCAGGAAGAGAGGATAAGGAACTGACTGAACAGCTGTGGATGTGCCCGCCATACAGTAGGATTAAAAAATTTGGAAAGGAATTCGATAAATTAAACAAATTAACTTGTATTTTCAAGAAGATGATGGCGGGTTCGAATCCTGCAGGTTCTACAGTTTTCCTGGATGAAATAGTTTTTTTAAGAATTGTCCTCGTACCTAAAAATTCTGTACCTAAACAGGTTTTTTTTTTGTAATTATATTAAAATAGTTGGAAATTATATTAATGTTTTTTTTTTTTAATGACTGTAAAGAACGTTGCGCATCACGTATCCTTGCATATATACGCAAGGATACGTGACGTTTGAGTAGACCTGTATTTTATACCGCAGCTTGCCTATAGATGTTATTTCGTTAAGGATATTTAAGGCGCGAACAAACATCGAGAAGAAAAATGTAAAAAAATGCTAAACGTCGAGAATGTCTACAAGACATTACGGTATACATTTTTAAATGATTTTTATGATTCTATAGTAAATAATTTGAATAATCTATAAACTAGCATAATTTTTAAAAAGTCACTAAATCATCCAATCAAATGAAGCCTTTCATTGTTTCTTTCACAAGCAAAAAAAATGCATACAAATGTAACCGTGCTTCATACGATTTTTAAAAAATTTGTAGATTGCTTTAAAATGCTATAACTCATCCTACACTAAAACGTCGCCCTTAATATGAAGAAAAACAATTTTTTTTTGTAAATAAAATGTTTTATGTAGAGTAATAATCAATACAGTCCTCGTGGAGATAATCTTCCATTTCTACAATTATTTTTTGCAATACATCATTTTTTTGTATTCAAGTGACTACATGGTCCTGGCAATTTCACAAAAATTTTCATTCGCTTGAAAAATCTCTTTTGTACTGCTTTCTATCTACCACAATTTGTACCAGAAGTGTAAGGGGCATAGTCGGCAATCAACTATTATAATACCTCGACAACGCTCACTTGTTTCGCATATAATTGAGTTCTCAGTTTCGTGCGAATATTTTTCATGTTGTTTAGTCGAACCTACGCGTGTACGTCTAAATGCAACACAGCCAGCACGTATATATGCCTGGTTATATATGTACTACGTGCAATGGGCCCGCATGTAACAATATACCGATGTCCGTTTTGCATTTGTTAATGTTAGTTCTTTCTACTCCTGTCTAACGAATCCATCCGACTCTCCGTTTCGCCGCTAATTTAACAGGAGGCTAATTATTGTTATAACTGGTGGTAATTGTCTTCGTGGACAGTGCAGTACTCAAGCGGAAAGTATCTATTGGCAAAATCTATCGCAATCTCTTCGGTATCTTTTAGTAAATATCTTTTTAAGATGTAGAAATGGTTATATAAGCAAATATTTTCACAATTTAAAGGTCATTGTAAAATAGGAGAGAAATTTACTGCAATTTAAATTTTTTTTTTGGTATTTGGGTGATATTCTATATTAAAATTTCCCGTAGGTTAAGCTATTTTCACATTTTTGTCCTATTACATCAAATTAAGTATCTTTTTCATTTTGTAAAAAAAAAACCCAGCTTTACAACAGAAAAAAAAAATCAGTTCATTATATTTGTGCATTTTGCTATTTTATTTAATGATTTAATACTGTCCTGAGTAATTTTCCAATTAGAGTCGTATTAAATATACTTCTGTTACAATATAATTACCGGTTATTCATGTCAGAATAATTATCTCACCGCATAATAATATTCGTAACAAAAATTTAAATGACGGCAGGTTTACTAATTATCGAAACAGCTTGTTTTTAGTATAACTTCTTGTATTAATAAATGATCAGGCGATATTATCAACATCGGCATTAATTGTGTTAAAACAATTTATTTTAAAATGTTCGCGCTTGATATATCGAATCATTGTATGCGTTTTTTGTTTGTTATTGAAAATAGTCTTTATATGAGAACAAATATCAGACTTATGTGTGGTATACATGTCTGGCTATGGAGCCGGAGTCTCCAACTTCGAAGAATTTAACCGTTTATAGTGAGAATTTCAGCTTCCAGACAGCGGATACCTTGGCAGTAGATAAAAACGCGGTATATAACCGGATTTTTGCGTGCTTAGAATAACAAATAAAAAGGTAACCTGTGCGAGCAGCAAAGGTGTTGGCGCTCTCTTCGGATGTTTCCACAGGTTTTTTGTTTTGTCGCGTTTCGTATTTCGTATGCAGGTCTTCTTCATTCACATTCATGCAGATTAATGGGACGCGGACGTTCATAGAAGCGTAAAGAAAAACTAATACCAAACTTCTTCACACCTGAAAATATTCTTATATTGCCTCGCCATTAATCCGACAAATTCTTTGTTTGCACAAATAAGAATACGGTTAATTTTTAAGCAGTTTATTATCGCCGCTCTTTTTCGCGATAAGGTCACGTATTTTAAAGCAAACAAGTCATCTTGTTCGTTTTGGTATACACGATCTTGTCGATATAATGATGGCAGCTTAAGATTGAGAAAGTTTTTATACCAGAACGATGTTCCGCAGATAATATTCAATGTATTTAGATTATAGTACTTGTGTAGTTTGCGTTAATATGCAAGTTATAAAGCCTGACATAAATACAACAACAAAAACTGTAACTTAAAATCCATCGGAAATTTGATCACGCTCTATCGTTAATATATTAAGATATAAAACATGCTTAAAAACACTTTAACGAAATCAGTTGAAGAATTTTCCATCGTCAATTATTTGTATTCAGACAGTTTGATTTATTATATATAGGTTAATATTTAAAGATAAGAAATTTAAGAAGTGGAAATATATTTTTGTGTTACTCTCAAATCGATTATAATGGACAGGATGTAATGTTTTATATTTCCCTCGTGATCTATATTAAAATATATGTTTTTGGATGTGTGTAATAAACACACTGTATATACGTACATCGCATTATATACGTCTACCTGCAGAAGAAGCAAACCAGCAATTTCCTCGAGTGATTTTTCATTGAATTTGTAAATATTATAATAAAGACCGTGCGGATACCATGCAAAATCCATGTAATTATATAATTATGCATAATATGAAATTATTTTCAGGAGTTAAGTCGAGAAAACCGGCTACACACCAAACGGACAGAACAGCGAGAAGATCAACAAACTAGAACAAGAACTAACAAGAGATAAAGTAGTATATAGTGGCTGTTGTTCCCCACAGTTCTCGCATATTTACTCAAGCCTCCGTACGTTCGTTATAATTATATATTTTTTAAACTTGCGGGGCGTGTAAAGTTCGCTCTTTGCGCTTAATATGAAGTATCTTGAATTATTTTTATTTAATACGAAGTATCCTGAATTATAATTATTATTAAAAGTCAATGCCAAGACGCCGGGAATATATAGTTTTACATTTAGAAAATAATTTAAAAAATGCATCACTACGTGAAGATTCATTTTGTCGAAATGATGTGCACGAAGAAAGAAATTCAATTTGTTCGAACTGGCGATTTATTTTAAGAAAGGACGAATTTGATTTCGTTTAAGATTTCATTTATTTGGCACAAGTTGTTTGACTTTGGCATGGGTAATATTAACATGGTCAACATATACGCTAAATGTGAGTAATTAATTGATCCAAAAAAAAATCCCTTTACGAAAACTTTACCACAAATATTTAAAAAACATGTTATTGTAATTTTTTTTTCATCATTGAAATTGGAGGCATGGTCGCTTTAAGAGTGAAATAAAAGAAATGCATAAGAAAAATGTTTAAAAAAGATATGCGTGAGACTCTTGCGCGGTATAAGTGAATCTTCTTAGCTCCTAGGAAAAGTAGATTTTATGCATTGTTTTTTTCCATTTGTTAACGATTTGATTTTTGTTAACGAATTTGCATAAATGGAATTTTGGGTGAAATTAACCTCTCTGACACTAAATCTAATTTTGGTAGATGACCAGGTAATTCTGGGTAGACACAACCATTTGACATCGATAACATTGGAATGGTATTCCGAGTGAGAGCATTTCTTCGGCATGAATTGCACGCTATCACATCTTCAATGATAATGGCTGGAAACGCAGTATGTAAACGTTGCGCGTGCTTAAGATCAACAGGTTTCACATCATTCTTAAACCATATTCAGACACACTGTACCTAGCGGATTATTGAAAAATTGTTTATCAAATTCGCGATGAGCAGGTTGAAACAATGTTAATTTTGTGTATGATGCACTAGTGGGTGCATTTCTATTTGTCGATGGCTCGCTCAGCTGTATCAGATTCATTTCGTTGATCTCTCACATCGCGTGTATCTTCACGTGTAATGAATCAGTGGCATTCAAATTCTCTATAGCACTCACTGTGTCCTCACTTAACGACGGTATCGATTCATCCAGTGTATTTGAGGTCGTTGGAAGGTTATGTTGTCCACCGTGTTTCTTTAACGCCCTTTGTCTGGCTCGATATTCTCTACTTCTTTCCAAGGTACTTATTGGCACTTTTCTTGGCGGTTTATTTGCTTTATGCCGTTCTCTAAAGGCTCGCACTCTGTCTGTACTTGTCTTTTTCTCTATTTCACTTTGCACACAATCGAAATTGTTAACTAAAAGATGTGTTTGTGTAATATATAATAAAATACGCAAGCGTTTACTGGTTGCCTTATGCTACATATACGCACAGTACAAGCGGCGCATGCGCCTATAGAAGTTTAACTTAAAAAAAAAATTGTTACGTTGAAAGATATCACCAACGCCGGGTATATTAAAAGCACACGTACCTGTGCAATTAGTAATCTTCCATAATTTCTCTTTTTACGATATTTTATAATATCCCCCTATAATATTATCGACGACATCAACAACCAACTTGATGATTACAGATAATCATGCTCCGCACAAGATTATATATTGTAATATTGATAGTTATACGCTTCTTATACAATATTAGTTTTAGTAATCTTATTTTAATTCGTACGTTAGTTCTCGATAATGGTCTCGCGAGAATCGAACGGAAATACCCAAAGAAATACAATTAACAAGATATTGTAGGTAATTTTAGAGTAAGATATTAAATATTGCTGATAATCGTCGATAATAAATGATGCGAAAAGCATTGAACGAAGACATGTGCGAGCAGAAACGATATCGTGTAGTTTATAAACTAAATTACCTCAAACGAAAGCGAAACTGACAAGTGAAATAGCCTACACGTCAATCTGTATTTATACATGTTTGGGTTACCATATAATTATTTAAATTATTAGTCGTTCAGAATGCGCTGTTAAACATTCCAGATGAAGGAAGATTTATGCATAATAAATTTATTAATTTATTTAGTTAGACACCTACGATAAAATATAATGCGAGTTATTGTCGATATATAGCCGAGATTTGCATAATATTTCCATCAATCTGCCGAGTTAATTTTATGCCAACACGTTCGGACGTTGACAGTAACGCAGTGTGCTTCGGCGAAGCGTCATCCTGTACGGAAGAGTGTTAAATTCTCGTCAAAACCGTTGATGGCGCTTCGCCGGCTCGATTTGAAGGGGTGCGAATTTTGGCACCGACGAAATGTCCCACCCAAAGCACAGAGGATTGTTTTCGATTACGTTTCTCTACACACAAAAGTGTCCACAATTTTTTTAATCGAAAATTTCTTAAGACCCCTTATTGAAAAACATTTTATTAGAGCAATGAAAAAATAATAATTCTATCTTATAATTGGCAATAGTTGAAAATATCATTACAATATAACGAATAGGGCCAAAAAATTTATTAAATTTCGATAAAAAATTTCTTTGATGGTAGGCTTTCATCTGTACTAATACATTTGAAATTGTGACTGTATGGCCACACATCGAATTTAAAATAAAAAACGAAGAACATGAATCGACAATATGTATGCTAAATAGACGCATCAGCAAGTGACATTGGGTCTGTCAAATAGTCAAATGACAATTACACGAAAGCCATTTAAGAGGAAAGAGGCAGTAGTCACATATTGCCCTGACAACTGCTCCCAGAACGTATCTATGACAATCGCAATATTAATTATGTTAAACAAAAGTGAACTGTCGTGGACAGTTGGTAGTTTTAAAACAGTTTTTATTGTTGTTTTTGTATGTAAAAGTTGCAGATAGTGGCTCACATATGTAGGAGACATCTTTTATTTTATATATTAAGGCAATATAAATTTTACTATAACCGTAGCCTGTCATTTTCGAGCGGCGTTAAACTCTAAAATTGAACTGTAAAAATTGTTCACAGATATCCATATACTATAAAAGGGGATATATATTTTTAATATTGCGAATGGTTCAAACAATATTCCATCCGACATCTGTTTTGAGATATTACCGAATTTATTTTATTTCGTCCGTTGGCGCACTATAAACTATATACGGCGGCACTTTTTATATCGGGGTATATGAAAAAGGGACCGGACACTTTAAAACTCAAATATCAAAAGCCGATTTAAAATATATGACCCTACGGCTTATTGAATTTCACCACGATATTTGCAAGCATATTGCACGTTCGAACGGACGCGGAGGCCATAATTCTTGTGTTCAGTATGCTTTGGACTTATCCTTGCGAATATAAGCAAATAAAAAATATATTGATTATTTAGCATTAAGTAGCGCTTTACTTAATTTACGAATTGCGATTGGAGAAGCGTACATCTGCGTGTTTCTTTTATAAATAACGGAACGCCTGTACCTGTTTAAACAATGCATTTGTTAAGTACATTAAGAGGGGCTGTTTACAAGAGATTAACAGCTAACAGAGTGTTTGCAGACATCGTTTGCCCATTTGCCGCCAGCTAAATAATCCAGTACTACACTCTCATTTCACTCTATTTACCAACACTCAGTACCTATTTACTTAGTTATATTTGCCTGTTTAAACATACAAACATTAAATGATGAAACAAGTTTACTCAAAGTTTTAAAATATTTAAAAAAAAATGCACAGGCTAATTTTCATATTCGCTTAGAGTCGGCAAATTCACGCAATACAAAGCCTGTCATTTCTATTTATAATACTCGCTGTTTGCGTGGTGCAAACAACATTTTCCGCCTTGTTTACAACCACTGACAGTTTCTGGACTCGGCTAAATATTATTTTTTCACACTCACTTCTGTTCGAGTCGATCTACCGATGTATAAATCCACACTGCGATCTCATATTACCACTTGAACTTGTCAGAAGAAATGTCTGATTAAAATATACCGACGTACCAGACTTGAAAACTACAAAAACTTGTTCAAAGAAACTACTAAATTTGAAATTTATAAAATCAAAGAGATACAGCAGAGTATGATAAGATAAATCCCATCAAAGCAAAATCTCTTTTGTTGGGATACATTTTACTTCGCGTCATTTTGTGATTTGATATTATTTCTATATACAATTGCGAGGATGTTAATATCAGATCGAGGATGCGTCAAAGGAGCCGCAGACTCCGATGATATAGAGAGTGTGGTGTTGTTTATCGAGGTCGGTTATGCAAACACACCTGGACAACTGGACGTGGATCGGAACGGTACCTACGTCATCTGAAATGACAGGCGTGGAGTACATGAGGATGTGGTTCTTAGACCATGGAGAAGGACTTTGCAGGATCAGCAGTTGGATGGTGTGAAAGTTATAGATATAGTTGTCGATAGTTTAAAAAATAATTAATATACATTTGTATTTGGTTGGGAGGACAAACTTATATAAAGTAATCGATTAAATTAAAGTGGAATAATATGAAAAATGTGGAACCGTTTTTTGAAAATCGGGTAAAGAGTATTGATGAATTGAATTAGCGACGGAGAATTACAAGAACGAAGTGTTTTGTATTAAATCTTAAACAATTTTGAAGTCTTTTTATACCAAATGATGGTGAAGATAATTTCAGATGACGGTATTATTTTTAATTTATACAGAATGATTCGTTTTATTCCGTGCATCAAATCAACGAAGTCGAACTTAAATTACTTTTTTCCATCAGCATGTAAGTCCAGGACATAGCGTAGGACACAAATATCCTTAACCTAATCAGATTTGGAGCTTATCTACTACGGTACGATCACTTTAGCGCGTCCTTCATTCGTGATTATCCCTCGGATCCGAACAGGACCGTTGCCCAATTTCACAATTATTAAGAAAAAAAATGGAATTATCACGAGAATTACCAAATATTATTCATAACAAAAAAATTAAATTATCATTATGCGTCGTGAAAAACTAGCTGATAGATAGATACGTGGAGAAAATAATAAGTAATACATTTCAATCTTAAATTTCGCAATATATCTTCGGCAAAAAAATCGAAACTCTGCACCGATCCTGGATTTTCAGTATGCGTACGTTACAATCACTCGAGCAATAAGCGTTTCGCTCAACCGACAAATCTTTTCTTGAGATAAGCTCAATCTTGCACGTTGCTACTAGCGGTAAAGAGGACATCGTAGACACTCAACCTCTGGATACTGCGGATCGTTCAACTACAAGCGGCGGCCTTCGCTCGGTGCGGTGGCACGGAAGAACAACGAAATCTCCGAAGGGAAACCACCCCGACAAGATACAGTGTTATAAAGAATAGGGGGATGCGGGGGGTATAATGAAACAGCAATAAAACGGCAAAAATTGAGGATACACCAGAGGACGTTGTGTGCGAGTGCATTGCAGCTGTTGTTGTTGTTCTTGTTGGCGTTTGAAACCAATAGATAGAGCCACTGTTCGTGCTGGGGAAGTGTCATAGAAGATGAGGAGGTCCTGAAGTCGATCAGGTTTGTAGCAATACCGAATAAGGAGATAATTCTTCGATATGCGCAAAGGATTCACAACGAGTCTTCATATTTCAGAAAAGGGCACTTTGCGTTATGGGATGGAGAGACACACGCAGAAGCAAGTTCAAGGAAGAAGGTATTCTTACAATGCACAGCATGTACATACTGGCAAAAATAAAGATACCTTCTTAAGAAATGAGGAACGACACTCTTACAATACCAGCGGTGCAAAGGTATCGTAGTATCTTCTCACAGACTATCACAATGTCAAGAAAGGTCGCAATACTGAAGTATCATAATGTACAACTTTCTACCAAATCAAATAAAGATATCAAGCAAAAGATATCAAGCAAAAGCAAGATATTTTGGAAAACTTTTTTGTTTGTGGTACCGGCGTCCATATTTAATAACCATTTCAATATCTTCATCGATCATATATATATATATATATCTCTTTGGACAACAAAATAATTCCAATTTTTCAGGGCGTCAAATTTCTTGATTCAAAAGCTTCTGGCATCCTTTAATCTTCTCTGGTAAACAACTATGTTTGTTATGTACCTATAAAGGCCCAACAACAGCTCCTGCTGCTCGCTCTTTCGATGATACTTCCCAGCTCTGTTCGACATAACCTTTCCATTCATTCTCCATCTCTTCGTCCTTCGAGCTTGGGCGTGTAGGATAGGAGGAGCGATCGCTACGCCCTCTACACACAGCGTCCGTCGTACGTGCGTGTGTTCAACGCGAAGAACGGATGAATCCAGCAGGCCAGAACAATAACAACCGACTACTGGTAGTAAGTAGTAGTAGTAGTATTACTACTACTAGTAGTAGCGACGCTAAGTGTGCGTATTTGTATGTCGGTGTTTGAGACGACGGCGGCGGGCGTCGTTGTCGTCGGTTGCCGGTGGAGACGACGTTAGCGTCGCTAGGAACGTCGAATTCGACACGGCGCCTCCATGTTAGATAATATGGTGGAGCAAGCCAAGCAAGGATCGAGAAGGAAGGATGCTGTCTTGTATAAAACGTGTACGCGGTGAGGGTGTGCGAAGTTGCGAGATGATGAAATTATGTGTGAGATGCAGAGAATCGTGTGACCGAAGAATTTAAATTGTACGAAGAGCAAATTTAGAAAAGCATTTACGAATTTTTTTTTTCAAAAAGGCAGTACTATAGTAAACTTTAAGCATCTTGGCAAATTTTTGCAAATTCATACAACCAAAATTTACATTTGTCACAATTCGATGGTTTAAAATTGCGATGTAATGTCGCCCTTTAGGAACCGTAACAAATGATACCTGAAGATTTGGCAACATTGTATGATGTGCACGGTGCAAGTTCGGACACGCGGAAAGATTACTCAGGACAATGTCGCTTCTTGCTAGGATATAAACAATGTTGCTCGACAAAATGAACAATCATGTAATAGCAGCAATGGCATAGGAAGGACATTGATTTTTATGCTTTAGATTTGAAAATTTACAAGATGTGTTAAAAGATACGTGCAATTATTATATGTAGATTTAAATAAGTTACACAAAGCTTTGAAAAGTAAATTAATTTATGTATCATAAAAATTTCCTTTCAAGACAACAAAAGAATGCCTCCTTTTTAACTTCTTTTTGATGTTAAAATCTTTTATTGTTGGTTGATGGCTCTGCAAAAATATAACGAACTACTTATATTCGAGAAAATATTTTAAGAAAATAATTTCTCCAACAGGAATTGTAGCACATTTCATATCTAGTTTATATTCATTTAGTAATATATCCATTCCTTATACCGTCTGGCTGACGTTGAAATATAGGGGAGAATAATGAGGTGGGTCCCTGAGGAAGGCTCGGTTCTGTGGATCTCTGAGCGAAACGCTACCCCAAAGACAGAAACTTCCTAAACGGACTAGAGGGAGAATGTTGTCTACCTGAATGGAGCCTCGAGTATAACATCGGATAACAACATGTGTAGTCGAAAGCTTTTCATTCTAATCGATGAAATATAATAAAATAAATCTGCAGAATGTTCAAATTTGTACACAACCAACGGTAAGTGTATATAAAAAAAATCGATATAACAGGAACAAATTTGTTCAAGAATGAATTTTTCTTTCTATTACTTTACTAACTCTTACGAAGATTTCAAAAATTAATCTAAGAAAAATGACCAACTCGTACAACCAGTACATTAAAATGTCACCTTCTTCTATTTCAATTCGTGAATATGCTCAGCATTCACTGCCCACACGCAGGCAGAAAACCGTCCCTTGCTTATGTACGATCCTGTCCATTATTATAAGGACATCTCTTTAGCCAGGACGTAAATATTGACTCTAAATCGCGTGAAATCGTCCCAGCACAGAGGGCAGCACGTTTTCGTTCGTGCCCGAGCTAAGTGACGCTAGACTTACAACAATATTGAATACTTAGCTCTAATGTGTCCTTCTACAACATTCAGGGAGGACAGAATATCGCATGGAACTGATGGGATATCGTGGATTCAGAAGCGAGAGTTTGATTGATTGGAATCGATGTGCTTTATAGTGAAAAAGGTTTAGAATCAGGCGACATAAATTTTTTTAAACTTTGTATTACTGGTGTGATAACTCACAATAAAAATTTGCAAATATAGACTCATAAAGAACTTATTCGAGGAAGACGTGGATTATTCAAACGCGCACAGGTTCTGTTTAAATTAGAACTGAATCTTATAATCAGATTTCTATTTGTGTCCTTCAAATCTACCTTTTGTTAGTAATTTATGCAAGAAGCTTCCCTCCTTGATATATATTTTGATTTTATATATGAAACTTTGGGTTTAATTCAGTGTTTATTCCATCACTTGCTTTGGTTTACTTAAATTCTTCTTTTTTAAATTTAACAAAAAGATTAATATAATAGTTAAGGACTTCAGTTAAACTAACCCCCCTAGCTTTGGAATGTCCTTCCAGCCTCCATACATGTAGAGATTATTAAAATAAAATATTTCCAATACACTAATAGCTGTAGTAAATGTCTAAAGAATTACAAATGAGATTTATAGAGTTTCTAGAATGGCATTGCAATTTCTCAGTGCTTTCTCTTCTACATTCTTTTTAATTACACGCAATAAAACATCTTCCAAGTCAGTTTGCCCATCGATACATTTTTGTTTGAGTATATAAAAAAAAGTTCTGTTTAAAAACTGGATGAAAATCGATTCAAATTATTTCTATGCATGTAAAAAGTCAGGCTTTTTAAAAATCTTCAAATTCAGTATATATGTTGTTTGATGGAGGTAAATAAATTTGGATGTTCTTGCAAATTAATAATACAGTCATTAATGTTGATAATAACTCAGGCGAAGACGGATTGCGAAGATGATTTTTATTTGCTCACAGCATCGCTACAACAACATATCAACTCCTGAATACGCAATAATCCGAGTGACCTCTGTCCACGCTCCGACAAAGACGCTGCCACTCGACATTTCCACACTCGATGGCTGGCAGACAATCCATTATTCAATGGTCAGTGCACTAAGAGAACGGTAGAGGTGACTGCTATAGCTGAGATATATAAGTTCCTTCGGGAGATCTCCGAGGAGCGGATGGGTGGTTGGGTTGTGTCACTAGTTTCCCAGCGTCCCTTGCGAAGCGACATAGTCCGAGATGCGAACCCTTTAGTAAATGTACGTAGAACAAATGACATCTAGTGTAGGTGACCAAGGCGAAGCTAACAGTATGAAGTATGTATGGCAGAGTCCCCCAGGAGTTGGGCAGAATAAGATTGAAAGGGCAGAAGAAGGTGGTTTGCAATGCGAGATTGCCGATGGTTGTAGAGATCGTTAAATTTGGTTCTTTAGCGTGTTTGGTTTGAATTGAAGAGGTTTATTTAGTTGCCTCTGCGTGATTTTATCGAATGAAGGATATTTATGATGGTAAGTCATTTAAACGTGTTAAGAATTGAAATTGTTACAATATTCAGCTTCAATCAAAACTACTTGCAGATTCTAAATCCTTAGATCAAATATTATTAGAAAATATTATAAAATGATATTGGACAAGAGGATTAAATTAAATTAAAATTGAAATTATATTTTAATTAAATTAAAATTATTTAAAAAAAAATGTTTAAGTTAATCCTACAATAAAATTATTAGCGGATTGAGAATTCTTACATCAAATCCTAACGGAACATTTTATTTCAGATATGTAAACGTGCTGTTATCCTTCGTACATTTAAAGGTTAAGAACGATTCGATGTACAATTCTCAAGAAAACGGAAACTGTCGCATCTCGAGGGAGAGTGAATAACATTTACGCTCGGCAGACTAGATGTTCGTCCACGGTAACAAAGTCCTAACAAATGTAGACCAGCGGCCTGTCGTCTTACATGCAGACAATTTTATCCTAGCAACTTTTCACAATAGTAGCCCACTGTAAAAGAACCTCTCTAAATAAACTATCGCGCAAAATAATAATATTCCACTCGAATGATAAAAGCAAATTTAATCTAAACTTAAATTATCTTAAAAATGAATTTCATTGCAATACATTGACTTGTTATTTTATGAATAATTATTTGTATTTTGCCAATAAACTGAAGGATTGATTTATTTTCCTTTATATTATGGAATTCCAAATACTTTTTCAACGTTTATTGTTTCCGCAATCCGGGTATCGCAATTTTTTACAAAAGTGATATTTTTGTTATACTTTATCAAGACTAATTTAAATTATACAATATTTAATGATAATCAATATATAAAGATATCAAAATCTACAGAAATATTCTTGCGAGGCGAAAAAATGCAAGAAAACTATTATTCTTGTAAAAAGATTCCCATGATGAGTTTGATTGTTTTTCGGACTAATTAAACTAGCTAGAAGTAAAAAATTTTTTTAATACAATCGCGCGAGATGAATGTAAGTTGCTGATATTTTGAAAAAGCTCTTCTTTTGATGCAATATTCTAAAATTCATAAACTTACAAATATGTAACGATTTAATGCCAAATTTGACGAAATACATTTTTTTTTCGTTACATTAAATCTAGTTCTTAGCATATTTGCAAACGTTCCGAATTTTTTCGATATTTTATCCGCTATATCGCGTGAATATCAGATATGGAGGCAAGGAGCTTTTCTACACCGTTCACGTTTCGTTCGCTTGTGTTCCGCTCTGTAGTGACAGCGGTCGGGAGATCGGCTTCCCGACATAATTAGGGGCCAACAAAGGACTAAGTACAAAAGCATGTAGTGGTCGGGCAAGACTGAGTGATGGTTGACAGCTGACCGGAGTCCGAAACCACTACCAAGTCTACCATTTACAGGCTGAATCCCTTACAAAGCTGACTATCAATATATTGCTTCCTTATAAATCGCGACTCAGAAATATAATTGATTTTTTCATTGTTTTTGGATTGTCATAAATCCGTATAAGAAGCTTCGATTGTTTCATAGATTTATAAGAAAATGATTTGTCAATACCTTCATTTGATTAACGATATGCAAAAAAGGACAGATAAAAAATATATGAAAGCATATTTTTGGACCCGACAGCGTAGATAATGTGTGTTTGAAAGAAAATGCAACCTGCCCTGCGCTTCGCTTTTGTTTTCCTTACTATTCTACATCTGTAACACTTGTCTAAGCGTGTTTTATACAAGATGGCCATTATATGTGACATGTCAGTACGTATATCAGGGTCAAGTTCGCCATTATGGGGTACAAATAAACTGTCACATAAATATAAACAAACATATAAATATTGGCTCTATGGGCAATGGGTGACATGTCAACGTGCTTTTCAGGGACAAGATGGCCACTATATGTGATATGTCAGCATATATATCAGGGTCAAGTTCGCCATTATGGGGTACATATAAACTGTCACATAAATATAAACAAACATATAAATATTGGCTCTATGGGCATTGGGTGACATGTCAGCGCGCTTTTCATGGACAAAATGGCCATTATATGTGACATGTCAGCACGTATATCAGGGTCAAGTTCGCCATTATGGGGTACATATAAACTGTCACATAAATATAGACAAACATATAAATATTGGCTCTTTGGGCAATGGGTGACATGTCAGCGTGCTTGTCATGGACAAAATGGCCATTATATGTGACATGTCAGCACGTATATCAGGGACAAGTTCGCCATTATGGGGTACATATAAACTGTCACATAAATATAGACCGACATATAAATATTCGCACATATAATTGGCTCAAGGGCATTGGGTGACATGTCAGCGCGCTTTTCATGGACAAGATGGCCATTGTGTGTGACATGTCAGCACGTATATCAGGGTCAAGTTCGCCATTATGGGACACATATAAACTGTCACATAAATATAGACCGACATAAAAATATTCGCACATATAATTGGCTTAAGGGCATTGGGTGACATGTCAGCGTGCTTGTCATGGACAAAATGACCATTATATGTGACATGTCAGCACGTATATCAGGGACAAGTTCGCCATTATGGGGCACGTATAAACTGTCACATAAATATAAACAAACGTATAAATATTGGCACATATAATTGGCTCAAGGCAATGGGTGACATGTCAGGGTGATTTTCAGGGACAATATGGCCATTTTATGGTATATACATGGTAGATATAAAATACATCTTATACATATAATTTGGGAGGTGGCACACTCCCAAATGTGCCACTCTTTGGAGATTATAACATTTAAAAAACACACAAATTTAGTTAGAGCTCACCTTGTTTCAAGTCAACTTATTTACTTACTTTGGAATATGGTTCTATTGAATATCCTTCAATTTTGATGTTCATTAAGCTTCTTTGTCTTTTAATGGATCAGCGTTTTATCCTTCTTTGATTCTATGATGTATTCACCACGGTTCGGATCAATGCTGTATTATTTTCAGTAGAGGTGTCATCGTTGCTTTCTTAAAATAGAAGAAAAAAAACGAATGAAGCATAATGAATGAAAAGAGAGTAAACGTTTTGGAAAAAGATCCCACTTTAAAAATTACAAAATGTTTAATTATGAGCCTTCTTTCAATTGAAAATAGCATTAAAATAATTTTAATAATATTTTATTATAAACGCTTGTCTAAATATTATTTAAATAAATTTATAGAATTGTGAAATTATATAAAAGTTTCAGATAAAGTTAAAAAATTCTTGCCTTTTGTTAAGTTAGTAACAGAAATTTCTAGCTAACGCATTTTACATAAGTATTTTTCCAAAAAGTATTAATTTCGGATTAAAATTCGATAAAGCATCGTAAAATATTCTAGCAATAATAATAGCAATGTTACATTACAAATTCAATTAATAAAATTTATAAAATCCGCAAATGAATATTGTATTCGAATCAGAAGTACAATGCTCGAGTCTATATTTGATAATGGCAGCAGCTCATGAAATATAGAATTTTGAAACGTTTGAAAGGACGATATTAAGGACCATTTTTTGAAAATATAATTTACGTGTTGAATATTGCACGAAAATGTCTATTTGAATTTGGGGTGACAGAGATTATACAAGGAATTTCTTGAAGAACAGTAATGTCCTTTTAGTACGCAAGAAATTCCACTTAGGTGATTTATTACGAAATGACGATATTAAGGACAATTTAATCATTTGCACAATCTTTTTTAAATTTTTTGTATTAATGCCACTTTTATATATATATATATATATATATATATATATACTTTTTCTATTTAAAATTGTTATTTCATAGTTATTTATCTTGATTTGTTACTTTATGTAACCTACCCATCTCTAATGTTATTCCGGTATCTTGGGAAAACCGTGGATGGAAAAAAGTGTTGATAACTTCATATTAACATATCTATTTGCCACAACAATATAATGAAGTTATTTATAATATAATGAAAAGATTAATTTTAGTATATTTGCTGCAAAGATTCCAGAGGAATCTGTAAGGATATTTAATTTCTGTTAGTGTAAACTACCCCACGAAATATGCACGTGTTTTACAAGGGTAGTTCCTACATACGGGGTAACATATTTTCATTTAGAGCCGAAAGCTGTTGGGACTAAACCACCAGTGTATACAGGGTGTTCTACAACTGCCTTAAAATCATTTACTAAACTAATTAAAACGTACATGTTTTATAACATTAATGATTTACTAATAAAATTTATCAGGTGAAAAAAAAATTCAATTTTTATATAGAAATGTATAATTGAATACAGAAGCAATTTTTTTTATATACTAAGTTAGTTCTAAGAGATGGCTAACGTTCATAATATTCATATTGGATAAGTCCTTAATTTTTTTTTATAAATACTCTGTATAGTCCATCACCTAGTTCTAAATTCAGACATGAAAAAAGGAAACATGGATATGAGAATTCCCCAAGTGAATCTGTGTTCATTACAAAAGCTGCACCTTGCCGTTGGTATAAATAACATTTTTACAGGTCTTCCAGCGAGAAAATGTAGATATATTATTGCTGTAGTCGTACAAGGATAATATCCTTTGAGGTGCAGTAAAATATTACATTGTTACGTACGTTTAAAAATTATCCAACGAAGTGGGACAGCTAAGGTAATATTTTTTAAAAATGGTTTTATTTTGAAATTTCACGATCCAAAAAAGTGGAAATTATTTCGACAAAACGCAAGAAGTAGATTTTATTAATTTCATCAGCTAAGCTAGTTTATTACACAACTATTCGAAAGACAACTACTTTACGATAAGACATTTGCGATAATCTGAGTAATTTATCACTTGCAGAAGTGTTATGGCTCTAACCATATCAGCAAACAGCAGCTGATTCTGATAACCAAGGTAGTACTACCTCGTTCTTGTTGTACCTAAGAATAGATGTAGATAATCGAACGATCAACATATGTAGAAGTAACAGAGGATTACTTCTATATAAACTAAAATAAGTCCAACTCGTGCAATTGTAAATGTTATTTATTTTAATGTGATCGTTTGTATTTACTTGCTGAAGGTGGTAATTAAGTCTGATACGAGTATGCAAATTAAATACAAGGTGAGAAGTGTATAGAATATCAGGTAGATTAGATTTATATATAAAAAAAATCAATCGAATTTAATTTATTAAAGACTTTAAATGTCAATAATTTTGTAATTATTAACGATTGATAGAAGAATTTATGAAATGTGTTGCTATAAGAGGATGTTGTGGATTGGGCGGGAAAAAAATGAAAATTCTGATTGATAATACATAAATTGAAGACTATCTAATAATAATTGAATTTAATAAAACATAAACTTTTGTTGCAAGAAGAACTTTTAAAAATAACAAATGACTTGTAAAATGGTAAACTTCACCTGCTTTACCCGATACTTCATATTCAACTCTATTGTGTTAAGTTAACTAGATAAACGATCTGCTCATTTTTCCTTCATTAGTCTTCCCTTCAACATTAAATATGAACTAAACATTTTCTTAATGAATGAACAAAATCCTTTCGTTACTAGATCAGATATCCCAACCAATGTTGTATACATTAAGATTCCTCAACAAGCCAATAAAATGAAGCGCCCATTGGGACATTCGACAAAACGAGTAAAGAAGAGTAAAAAAAAAGAGTCGAAACACCACACTATACGAATATTCGTCGGTTTATATAAGCGCTCTATAAATTTTGACGTGCGGCTTAAGAGAAGAAAAAGAGGAAAGGACTGCACCGACGACCAAGATGGCAAGTAAGACGAAGTGATGCGACGGTGTAAGTTTGACCTAATGAGAGACACTTTGGATGCCAGTCGAAAGGTAGAAATGTATTTAGAACGGAATGAAGAAAGTTCGAAAGAGTTAACATTCGATTGGTGATAATTGAGATAATAGAAAATGATGTACGACTATAGAAAATGCGAGGAAGTGCGTCAGTTTCGAGGAATTTAATAAAATATTGTGCAGAGATTTTTTTTGGGGAATTTATTTCAAAACCGCTTGTATTAAATTGAGATTATGCGTTTTGTAGAAATCGAAAAATTTGAAACAGCAAAAATTCAAATTTAGCAGCTGACGAAGTGCAATGGATTACGATACGCTGATTCCCTGAGAGGCTGTACAATAAATATTCCATATAAAAATAAATCGTCGGCCTCGCTTTTCGATCGAAAGACATTTCTATAGAAGATTGGTAGTGTCAAAGAGATACTTTGCTGGTTTATATATAATATAAAACACACACACAAAAAAAAAACGAGCAAAAGGACGTAAACCTCGACTCGAAGAAGGGTTTTACAAGCGTTGGATTGGCGCCACATTATGGTGAGACGCTTCTCGCGCTCCACTGTCGGCGAATGCTCGTCACAACAAAGATATCGATGGACGATGGTACTATAAGATGTGATGACGCTGGTACGACCATGGGATGAAGATTCAGATCTTCACCCGCCGATAAGAAAGCAAACATGAAAAGTACATTGAGTTGAAGAATAAAAAAAAAAAACACGGCAATCAAGGACGATCAAACGCGAGTTTCGTGTAAATTAACATTGACTACAGACTGATTTTGTTTTAATATATTTCGAGAGTTTTCAAAGTCGATTTTAATCAACGAAAACGCAAATGCAGAAAAATAATTGTGTTTATGATAGAACAATGTATTTATGTTTATTTGTTGGGTTGCGTGTAAAGGTGAAGAGATTTACGAGAGGCTATGTCTTATTGGTTGGGAAGATAAAGTAACAAATGAAGATGTACTAGAGTTAGTAGGGGAGAAGAGAAGTATTTGGAGAGTGTTACAGCGTAGGAGAGACAGATTAGTAGGGCATATCCTTAGGCATGGGGGGATTATGCAATTGATCATAGAAGGTAGAGTGGAGGGAAAGAGAGAGGTAGGTAGGCCTAAATTGGAGTATGTGAGTCAGATAGTTGAAGACGTTGAGATGAATAGCTATAGGGAGATGAAGGGATTAGCTCAGGATAGATCGGCATGGTGTGCTGTTTCCAACCAATCTTTAGGATTGCGGACTCTTTAACTAAACTAACTATGTCTTAGCGTCAATATGACAGCGTAGAATGAAGAAATTGGATGGATATCAACGATATTTGTCGTTTTTATTAACTGAGGGGGAAGAAGAGGTAGCAAAAATAGGGAAGGGAGTTCGGCAGGGATGTACACTTTCACCGTTATTATTTAATCTATATATAGAAGATGCAATAAACAAAGTAAAAGAAGAGTATAGTGTAGGTGTGAATGTACAGGGAGAGAAAATATATATGTTGAGATTCGCCGACGATATAGCTATATTGGAAGAAAGCGAAAAGAATTCAGAAAGGGTATTGAATGGTATGCAGGCAGTATTGACTAGGGATTTTAACATGAAAATAAATATAGGTAAAACTAAAGTGATGAGGTGTGACAAAAAGGAATGCAGTAGAAAAATGAGGATCTCAATAGGAGATAATAGAATCGAAGAAGTGTCAGATTTTTGTTATTTAGGCAGTAGAATCACAAAAGATAATCGAAGCAAGGTAGATATAAAGTGTAGGATAGCACAGGGTAGGAAGGCATTCGTAGAAAAGGAACAGATTTTAAGATCAAATATTGACTTGGGTATTAGAAAAAGATTACTGAAGGTATATGTTTGGAGTGTAGCACTGTACGGGTGTGAGGCGTGGACTATAGGAAAGGAAGAGAAGCGTAGATTACAAGCATTCGAAATGTGGTGTTATAGGAGGATGATGAGGATTGGTTGGGAAGATAAAGTAACAAATGAAGCTGTACTAGAGTTAGTAGGGGAGAAGAGAAGTATTTGGAGAGTGTTACAGCGTAGGAGAGACAGATTAGTAGGGCATATCCTTAGGCATGGGGGGATTATGCAATTGATCATAGAAGGTAGAGTGGAGGGAAAGAGAGGGGTAGGTAGGCCTAGATTGGAGTATGTGAGTCAGATAGTTGAAGACGTTGAGATGAATAGCTATAGGGAGATGAAGGGATTAGCTCAGGATAGATCGGCATGGCGTGCTGTTTCCAACCAATCTTTAGGATTGCGGACTCTTTAACTAATTAACAAATTTCAATATAGAAAATTGTTTGTTATCGATTCAGACCGTTATTATTACGTCTTAAGCTACGATCATGTCGTTTTACATACATGTGATATTTTTTACAAGCGCGAATAAGGTAACAAGTGAACCAACATGCGCATTTTGTTTCTATCCACGTAATCATTTGTTACATCCAACTGGGGATAAGTAACAGTTACCTCGGTCACATACAAATGTATAAATTTGGCGAACCCATTCGAAAGTACTGATAACGAAATGTTAATGAATTCCATCCGTGAATCCTAGACTACTTCGGTGTGTATACGCGAACGGAGGTCCTTATTAAGGATACCCATTACATATGTAAGCTGAATGAGAATTGTATTACGTTCATGTTTTACACGGGGTGGCAAATACGTCGGGTTGCTCGTGTGTCCTGGTATCTAATGTGTGTGTTTGTGACTTCGTTGTATGTGTTTGTAATGTAATATGTTCAAAACTAAATATGTACGAGCTACAAACAAACGGTTAAGTTCTAATAGGACGAAACTGTCTGCGTGCAAAGTGGCAATACTGTGCGAAAGTTAAGGATTTCAAATTTTTAACGACGTATTCGTAATTTGGGATAAGAAAACTGGAATATAAACATTTTATAAGCCATACTTTTAGGCTATCATCTTCACTAGAACAACAATCAAATGGATAATGTACAAGTCCTGACAAGGGTTGCAATAGGTCCCTAATATAGGTTTTTTTGAGCCTCAGTGGCTGATAAAGCATTGAGCTACCACCTTGTCGGTCTTAGGTTCGAATCTCCACCAATGCACGCTATTTATAAATTATAATATATAAAATTTATATTAATCTGTGTTTCATTCACCATTTCACACTTTTTAAAGAAGTAACGAATGTCCTGTTTATATTTTTTAGCTACTTAGTTAGCTAAAGTTTAATTTTGAAATGCGTCTTTAAATTGTAAATAAATTCTTTATGAGCTACGAAAGTATCTCTCGGTATATAAGTCCTTACAACAAAATAACTAGGACACTGTAGAGTACAAGTCCTGTTTAGGACCCATGTTTTGCATTTTGCAAACACAGGACGCTCTCATTGGATTATGCTCCCAGTTTCTTTCTGGAAATTATGTTGAATGTCCTTAACAAATTCTATAGTTTACAACGGAATAATACATTCCCAGAATTTCTACGTTCCAGCGCAAGGATTTGCATAAATATTTGCACATTTAATTTATATCTGCATTGGTTCATTTGCGTTTAACATTGTCAAAGACTAGAAACAAGTTTTTATGATATATATTTTTGTTTGTTAATAATTTTGTGTAAGTGTTAAGCAAAATTAAACGATTCGATTCCAAAATCTCCTACCAGAACCCAAAAGAGCAATCGCAAACGACAGCAACTTGCAAAACTTCAAAACCCCAACCCCTACAATAAAATTTCGTTTACACCCTCCACTAGTCCTTTACCTTTATCCTGATTACTATTCATAAGTTCCTATGCAAAAGTTCGGCATATAATATATATATATACGAAAATACGTTATGGTCAAGTTGACCAAATACCTACACTTGGCGAGGGGATGGCAAATGGCACTAGAAGGGTAACTACGGCTTCGCCTGATATGCGGTCGTTGAGTCAAACCGCACGGTTGTTAAGGAATATGGACTCTGTCACAATACACTGACCAAGGGATGAATATAGGGATGCTCCGCGAAGGGTAGCGAATTATTGCTCTGACCGCGAACAGTGGCCGGTTCACCAAATGGCCGCGGACAGTTAATAAATGAAGAGATGTGCGGATTTTGAGAAACTAGTCAATGTTAAGCGTTGATTTTTTTGAAGACAGATCAATCATCTTATTCAACAACAACAATTTCCTTCAGTATCTTATCACATCCCAAAACATATATTCTTCGTGCAAGTAGATGTTTGTATATATAGCTGTTATCAGTGCACAAGCACGTCATTGTTGGTTCTTTGTACGCGATTCGTGTATATATGTTCGGTAACTGATATATACCTTCGAACGAGCGATCATTAGTGTCTCAGCGAGATGATGAATGACTTAACAGCGACGCCTAGTTGTTATAAAGCAAGCAGCGTCGGTGTTACACCGACGCCACTGATTGTGTTAGATTCCAGATGCCTTGTTTACACGCAGAATCAACGCGGTATTACCTTCATCATTGACAATTTTGGGTATTAAAAATGGATTTTCCTAGTGGAAAATTATTGTGTCAAATTCCGTATTTCAAAACGTACCAAGGATTTTCAAAAATCCCTAGAACTTGCGACAAATTTCAACTCAAGAAATTTACTCTAGACGAAAATTTATAACATGGCCCATTTTATAAGAGAATCTATATAATTTTTTCGAATAATAAAAGAATAAAAAAGAGAAACATTTCTATTGTAGCGTTAATTTTACAAATTGCCAAAAAACAACAACAATTATTAACAACAGCAGTTGTAGAAAAATTTTGGGTCATCGATCATCAACGTGTCTTTCAGGATGTTGAAAAATATTTACAGAATTATCTTCGAATTGTAAGATAATAACGTTTTTCTACATGCGCTTGTAAATGCTTTAGCTCATTACGTTTATTTTAAGCCTAGAATTTGTCGACATAGATGTTTACCACCATGAAAATAGGAACTACAAGAGCGCGAGCTTCTATTTTATTTTGCACTGAAAGAACGTTCATTTAATGACCGAAAATGAAGAACGAAGCTGTCGAATTTTTACCACCATTATTCCACAGAAAATTAATTCACTTTTTGTCATCCTCGGACCAAACTGAACCAGACTAATATGTCATTGTGCCGAATTGAAAAATAGTCAATACAATTCTAACTGGTACGAATTCACGGGAAGCGTTCTGCGGCTTTTTGATTTGCGATCTTTGTTCTTCATTGGTAAATCAGCGAGTGCAGCGATAAATAAGTGTGCAGATCGTAGAATAGCGTATTTATATTCGTCCATATTGTAAGTGTGCATCATCAAAAACATCAAGATGTTCGTGTTATTTGGTGCTAGTGTCCGCAATAAGTGGGTGTCTTGCAGTTTGCAATTTCTAGATTTGCAAATCAACGCGACTTTGAGATACTATCCGAACACATAAATACAATATAGCGGTGCAGAAGACCGTATTTATGACCGACTAATGGCGACTCTATGTTCAGAAATTACAGCGCGTTAAATATTCGAACCACAGACGGAAAGACACGTTGATGTCTAATTGCGTTAACAAAGCTCGTAAACATGTATGTGCTGACGGGAGCTGGGAATTTAGATGCGAAAATAATTCATTGTTGCCACTTTTCTCACAGAAATTCAAGCAGTTTTCACAGTTTTCACACCACTCAATGTAACGTCGGTCACATGTCATACTCCAACTTTGCATGATTTTCAATTATCTGCCATATAACGTAAAAGACTTTGTAAATAGATGATTTTTGCAAAATGTTTTATCTTAGGCCACTAGCAAATAAAACAATCTTATTTATTGTAACATCAGCTATAAATTTATCTTATGCACATGCATTAGGCAATTTAGTATGGTGGTTGTAATTGCTTTGGCAGCGGTTCCTACGAAATAACTGTAAATTTGTCTTCGGGTATATTAACTTGTACTGTGCGTATATATTATTTGGCTGAATAAATACGAGCTTATAAATATCAAAGGCGATTGCCAAACATTCTATATAATATTATCTTCTCTGTTTGCTTATAATTGTCATTAATTTGTGTCCTAAAGACCTCCAGTTTTAACGTCCAAAGAGGATGAGGGATGGGAAAGATTTGCCTTCGTATTGGAAGATTTTTAGGTTTTTTAGACCTTCGAATTCGAAGGTATAAAGAAGATTTCGAAAGATCGTGTTAAATTAATCAGAAATTTCGAATATAATAAATTTAGATGAATACGCTTAAAATAATATTTAAATTTGTTGTTAGGTGTGACCAATAAAAAGTTCCAAATAATTACAAACACAAGACAATCTTGCGCATCTTTAAATTTATTGTATATAAAATAATTGGGATTAATTTGAAGCAAATTCGTAATAGGAAGGCGTCTGTATAAAATAACGATAACAAGCAAATAATCCTCGAAGGAGAAAACATTTATGATTTGCTTTGATGCTTTCAATTAACTGTATGAAATATGTTGATAATAATTAGCTGCGCGATCTTCACTTGTAAATAAAAAGAAAACATCGCCAGAGAAACTGAGAATGCTTCTTTGAAGGACTGAAGTACTTTAATAATTTTTTAATGCCTTCTAAAGTGTGTTTTATATAATATAAAATTGAAAGTGAAGAGTTATATATTTTTATATTGACGCGTTATTGTCTTCGATTGTGTATAAGACTTAATTTTTTCTAATAAGACAGTTGATTGAGGATGCGTTTTTATTTACTAGTTTCCTCGCCTGTTATTTATGTTAAGAGTGGAGATCTGAAGGATGGCGGTTTTCTTTGAACGTCTAAACATTTATGTTTTATCTTCTCAAATGGATTGAAATATATAAACGAGCTTTTAATGAGCTTTATTCAATAAAAATTTCTAAAATTTGCCACAAACAAACTTTTAAATTTTGATTTTTTCGTTGATCTTTCTTAAAAATTCATTAAATTCAACTAAAAAAATTATAAGTACAAATTTTATAGATTTTTTATAAAGAAAACTTTTTTAGTGCTAAAGATTTTGTTCTAAATCAATTTATAATCAATTTTTTCAATAAAAATCGTAGGAATTTTAGCAAGCTTAAATATTATTTAGTAACAACTGAAAATTTAAATGCTTTCGAGAAATTGGTTTATAAGTTTCTTTGCCACTATTAAATTGTGATATAAATCAAATTTTATTCGCTATAATATATTTGAATATTTGATAGAATTAGGACATCAAGTGGTTTAATTTTAGTATAGGCGTTCTTGCAAAATCTGCTCATAAAAAATATCCAAAAAAAATATTAAAAGTATCGTTTTTCTTCGTATATTAATGCAACAACAACAAAAAAAAGTTTAAAAGAAAATTCATACGGCACTTTGAAAAAATTAAAGAATCCCATTTTGGACTTTTTAACAATTAATTTAGAACCACGTGATTTATATTACGAAATATCAAAAGAAAAATGATCTAAAATCAGCTACAACTTATTTTTTAATATATCAATTTTTAATGTTATTAAATAGGCAAATTTGCAGCTATACATAGCTATAGCTTTATAAGCCATCAACTTCTTCAGCGGGTCTCTCATGGTAAATAGCCTCACTACTACCGATAAAGGTGTGGTTTCTTCAGGTGACGCCTTTATGTGATCGCATTAAACAGCTTTGTATAATGTTCATAATCAAGCTTCCTTGTTTTATACGCACATGTATATAAAATTGTACAGCCTAAGAAATTATAGTTCTTCGGCATATACGGGCAAGCATTTTAACAGAATTTTTTATTTATACAAGATGCGTATAAAATTAATTGGTTGAGGAGACTCACGTTATGCAAAAGTGTTGCAATTACACGTTACAATGTAAAAAGTATATGCAAGAAGAATTTTTTGGAAAATTTCTGGTTGTTAAATTGTCTCTTGTAAAGTTTGATATTTCGCGGTGTTTTATAGGGGATGGTTCGGCCGGGGGATGGTGTAAAATTAAGAAAGTGAACGTGGGGTGTAAAAGATCGCATTTACATTTAATAACATTACCATATTTTAACATAAAACTTCGTGTTGGGTAACTTCTGTATACGATGGCAGGCGTATTAAGATGGCTAGACTGAATATAAGGGAAGAAAAGATCCGATGGGGGGTGGAAAAGTGTCTAGTGTAAGAAAATGTCAAAAGAAATAATTGGTCTTGCAGTTGCTGTTTATGTTGACGTGGAGGTGTGATGAAATTTCTAGTTTGTTTCATTGGGGATTTTGTACCAACATTTTGATTTTAATATAAATTTATTCTATGAAGTTTATGTATCCTAAGAAGTTTTTGTTAAATTTTCTTTTTTTTTCCTCGAATTCAACTGCTTCGAGGACCCTTTCAAAAGAAATTTAATTTTTTTGAAATCGTTAAAATGGATTTTAAAATCATTTGTGCTAAATCTGCATTGAATCTGCAAAATTGCAAGATAACAAATTATTCGCTATATCTTCATGTATTTCAAAGGATTATTCCTCTAGATCTAAAATATCATTAAAACGAAATTCAGCCATCGCTGTTTTAACGTTGGGGGTGATGTTCGTACATCAGTGGTTGGGTGTAATACACTTTTACTACGCAGATTATATTAAAAAACTTGCGAAAGTAATTTTGTCAAGCGGCGCGCCTTGGAACAAGGATGGTTGGTCTAAGTATATTCCTTAAAATCCCTTCAAAAATCCCTCTTCGCTCCCATTCTTAGGCCGCAAGAGATATAGCTCACTTCCCAAGGAAATATACAGGAAGAAAAAAGGAAATTATATAGAATCGTCTTGGATGGTTGAATCATTGCTTTCGCCCAGAAACGTTTATTCATGTTTAAAAAAAAAATTGATATATCAAATGCTCGAATTTCGACAGATAAATTATATAAGAAAAAGGACTTTTTCTGATCACTTTCGTAAGAAAACGTTGTATAAAAAGGTTAAATCTTTCAGAAAACGCGTATGCATTGGTAGAGGATTGAAATGCGCAAGAGAATCTCGTAAAAATTAAACTCATAGCGCACCGCTTCTTCGGGAAAGAACTTTTGACTATAGCCGAAGCCAAGTATAGGACTTTCATCATTAAGCCACCAAATAACCGTAAAAAATCCGCAAGTGGAATCCACTTATTATTAGGTGACGTTCCCCCTATTCAAGATACCTAAACTTCGCCTTTCATGAAGAAAAAAAAAAAACAGAATAAGCGAAAATAAATCCAAAAATACACCAGTAATAAAAACAGTAAATGAAATCGCGTTTATGCGACTGTTAAAATGGTTTAATGAAAATTTGATTACTGTATTTTATATACTAAGATATATCTGTTTCAAGAAGTTGTGCGTACATAATTTTGTTTTTTATGTACTCTTCAAAAAATTCTTTATTCGAAATAAACATTTCGATGAAAAAATATAGAATTTTTCTTTGGATTTAAAAAAAAATATTATTCCGTCCCTGTTTAAGCCTTAGCTTACCGCACCTCAACATTTCGAAAAATCTTTGTTTTTTTTTTTGATAGTTTTTAATTGGAGTAGACGTACAAAGGACATCGTTTAGATAAAACCGAGCACATTTTCGTTGTTTTGCGCTTTGGACTTGATAAAATATATAGGTTGTTTTCACAAGACTGGATGGTTGAGGTCGATGGTTTACCAGTTTAACTTTCGTCATTTCGGCGTTTTAAAATTAACTCAAAAGGAAGGTAGTGATTAACAAGAATGCAGCACATTGTGTTGCTGATAATATTTTTTTAATGAACCCCGAATGGTTATTTAAGGAGATGTTAAAGGATTTGAGCTGTAAAATATGCAGGGTTATAAAATGAATAAAGAAATATGTAGAATTGTATAGATACGGGTTCATTATAATTAGCAAATGGGAATTTTTTTGCAAAAAAAAAAAAACAAAGCGTCTATAATATAATTAAGTTTGTTTGGAAATGTTTGAAATGCAAAATCTTTAGCATGATTTTATTGGCAAAGATTTTAGGAATGTCAAGTAACAAAGGCATTTTAAATATGTCAGAATTGCCAGGGTAATATTTTATTTATATTTATGACAATTACTGCCAGTTTGCAAAATAGAGAGCATGTTATAATGATCGGAGGACATTTGCAATTTTATATTCGGCCATAAAATTTATAGTTTCGTTATAACTGTCTGTGACAGACATAATTCACATGCATATTTTAATTTGATGCTTGCACAATACAAAATCCGTTTAGATATCAACTTAGGACTATTTCAGGGCCGGCTTCCGCAAATTACCCAAAATTCTCGAATAGCGCGACTAAATATTCATACATCGAAATTGTTTTTCCTATACTCTATCAGAATATCGAATAATATATTTGGCGAAATAAAAAAATCGTATAGAAGATCATTTTTTAATAAATCCCGATGATTTGTATTTTTGTATACTAAAATTTTCATTTGTACAATCAACAGATTGCTATTTTTAGAAACAAACGAAATTTGTGGATTATTCGTCCAATTGGAAAATGAAATTTATTTTGCACGTGCCTGTTTTTCATGTAGTTATATATAAATGAACAAGTGCAAAACTATAAACGTTAGATTATAAATGGGTTATAATGCGTGTTATACCAGCCGTTTTTATGGCTATAAATATTAACCGAATCGTTCGATTTAAGTGCATTATACGGTCAAAACTATCGTTGCCTAAAAATATATTTCAAGTGGCTGTCGCATTCATTAACACCGAAATTATTATTGCCATTAATTGCCGCATAATTATTGTAATATTTAAAATATTATAAAAAATTATTGGTATTGTCATATGAAGAATTTCCTCAGGCAACGTTTTCACGTTTGACATCAGCGAAAGAAAATTTTAATATTTTTATTTGACCATGCTAATAATACAAAGTGGAAACGTTTTACAGTTCTTTAGATGCGTTCTGGACGTATCGTCTTGTCTTTAAAAGAAATAATTGTGTCGATTTTTTATGGTTTTGATAAGAGCTTTAATACGTGCACGTTACAAGTTCGGATCTACCTTTTTTGGGTGCAATAATAATGTTTTTTTAATGGATCGTTAACTGGGGAAAATAAACTTTGTTTGTAAATAGTGTTGTAAGAATTTTACCATTATTATTTTTATTGCCCGTGTGTGGCGTTAGGAACCGATGTGACGCACTTATCTGATCTTTGAATTCAAATATAAGACTAATAAAATCTCATCTACAATCTCACGCGAAAGTTCCAGAACCGTACAAACACTAATTTAAAAGAAATGTGCGAATTTACACGATTTGATTTTTTTTAATATAATCTTTCAATGAATATATGTTTTTTTATGATGCAGATAGATTTACAGTGTTGCTTATTCTTCAGGTCAGGTCAAGTCAGGTCAGGTCAGGTCAAGTCAGAACCGTACAAATACTAATTTAAAAAATGTTGCAGTTTACACGATTTGAATTTATTTTATTTATTCTTTCTTTGAATATATGTTTTTTGATGATGCAGATCGATTTAGAGCGTTGCTTACCCCTCGGGTCAGGTTAGGTCAGGTCAGGTCAGGTCAGGTCAGAACCGTACAAACACTAATTTAAAAAAATGTTGGAATTTACACGATTTGAATTTTTCTAAATATAATCTTTCTTTGAATATATGTTTTTTGATGATGCAGGTAGATAGGGCATTGCTTACCCCTCAGGTCAGGTCAGGTCGGGTCAGGTCTGGTTAGGTCAGGTCAGAACCGTACAAACACTAATTTAAAAAATATTGGAGTTTACACGATTTGAATTTTTTTTTTATATAATCTTTCTTTGAATATATGTTTTTTGATGATGTAGATAAATTTAGAGCGTTGCTTACTCCTCAGGTCAGGTCAGGTCAGGTCAGGTTAGAATCGTAAAAACACTAATTTTAAAAAATGTTGGAATTTACACAATTTGAATTTTTATAAATATAATCTTTCTTTGAATATATGTTTTTTGATGATGCAGGTAGATTTAGGGCGTTGCTTACTCCTCAGGTCAGGTCAGGTCAGGTCAGGTTAGATCAGGTAAGAACCGTACAAACACTAATTTAAAAGAAATGTTGGAATTTACACGATTTGAATTTTTCTAAATATAATCTTTCTTTAAATATATGTTTTTTGATGATGCAGGTAGATTTAGGGCGTTGCTTACTCCTCAGGTCAGGTTAGGTCAGGTCAGGTTAGGTCAGGTCAGAACCGTACAAACACTAATTTAAAAAATATTGGAGTTTACACGATTTGAATTTTTTTTTAATATTATCTTTCTTTGAAATATATGTTTTTTGATGATGTAGATAAATTAGAGCGTTGCTTACTCCTCAGGTCAGGTCAGGTCAGGTCAGGTTAGAATCGTAAAAACACTAATTTTAAAAAATGTTGGAATTTACACAATTTTAATTTTTCTAAATATAATCTTTCTTTGAATATATGTTTTTTGATGATGCAGATAGATGATTTAGGGCGTTACTTACCCCTCAGGGGAATGGTACAATTGGTTTATTTAAACGAATATAAAAAAATTTGAAGTCCGATTCTGTTAATGTTATGTATTTTTGGTCTGGAGTACTTGTGTAAAACTGCAGGTTAATAATTCTTCGGAAATGTGTTTTGTATGTATACATACAAGAAGTTATAACACCGTATATATATATATTTAATTAAAAAGACTTGAACATCCATCAAAGAGCAAGAGGATGGATATATTCTATACTCAGGTTTCGTCTGCAACGGCTGAAAACTGTACGATAAAGTATCAGTTTAGTGTTATTGTTTTATTACAGAAAAAGCAGTGCTAAGGTTATAAACAGGCAATTCCATGTTTATTCCAGCGCTGTTTTAGTATCATTAATAATAGCAAAGTACGTTTTAACAGACACCATTACCTTTTTAACGTATTCATCCAAGTTAAACGTTAAATATTCTCTAAAGGCATTGACCATCGTCAAATTTTAAGGACTACAATCTAAGAAAATCAATTTTTAACAGTTAGCTATAATAAGTTATATATTCGAAAACCGCTGCCATTTTAAATAATTATAATGTAATAAAAGATTATTATAATTTAACAGAAATAAATTTCAGTTCTGTACAATTATTTTATTTGAGAATGGAACCTACGAAACTATGGCACAAACTGTAACGGCAGAGTATTAAAATATTTGCCATATATTGAGAATTACATTGTTACTTCAAATTTGCTTATCTATTATAATGTTTATATTAACATTTATACGGGGTGACAACTTAACAAAAATATTAAATCAAACGGAGGATCACAAATCGGACGAAACATTAAATAATACGAAGAGCTGTTTTTTAAGCTCCCAGTCTATGTATGAAAAATCTGAATTGGCAAATTTTCCAACTCATTATAATTAAACCAATATAAATTTTCGAAATTCTCTCCACAATTATTATACCGTTAATATTAGTTTTGTTAAAATTTGTAATTTTAATGATTTATTTCATAATTTTTGTGATTTGAAAAATATAACTCATAACACTTCGAAATTTGTCACACTGTATAAAATCATTTGCTACTTTGATAGCGACTTAATAGCGATTATCATATACGAAAATGTTCAAAAATTCTCTAAAGCCAAAAGTGCACATCCCACCCTTACTGTAGATATATCAAAAAATCGGAAAAAAAAATTTCCTTCGCTATAGAACAAGTCTCAGCCTGATCACACGATTTTTACATTTTTGGCTATATTCGCCAAAAAAAAAATTTTTTACCAACTCACCACCCTTTGGGGGTAAACCACCCGCAAGGTGTATATATCAATTTTCACGTAACTCTTATATTTATTGAATGGCGTATGTATTGATTCGATCAAGCAATTTTTATTATCACGTTTAAAATTAATTACTTTTAAAATTGTATCTCCAACTACCACCACTTGGCGGCAAGCCACCCACTCGATATATATGGCACAATGTAGGCAAATGAATGCCCTTTCAGATGATATAACATTCAATACGGACGCACTACTTTTTCTCCAAAAAAAATCACTAAATCTAGGAGAATATTACACACGTCTGCTAGATTGGGAAGATACTGTAACACTGAGACAATGATTTGGTAATTCTAATATCCGCACGTGCAATTTATCGATTCGCGCATAATTTATTCATACCAGCTATTTCTTATCAACAGGTGTTCTTCATAAACGATTTGTATATTTTAATGTGGAGAACAATCATATATTTTTAAGCAAGATAATTCTGGAATGTTCGGCGTAACGTAGACATTATTTAGTTGGGTAAAAATTCATTTGAAAAAATCTATTTTATATAAGCGAAGATATTTTTTATAACATCCGTGCAAAATTTAATGAACAATGAAAATATTTTATTAAAATAGTTTAAGTTTAAATATCGTCATGTATATTTGATAAAAAATTGTATATTATAAAATACATTTGTATTTTTTATAGCATCTAAAAGGCAAATGAAATTATTGATCTTTCACTTAAAAAAAAAATTCTTTTGGAAAATACAATTGAGTTTTTAGTATATATAACAAAGGATAATTTCAATAAATAATTTAGTTGGGTAAAATTCATTTGAAAAAATCTTTTTTATGCCAGCGAGGATATTTTTTAAAACACCGTGCAAAATTTAATGAACAATGAAAATGTGTATAGATTGTTTAAGTTTAAATATCGTCATGTATATTTGATAAAAAATCGCATATTATAAAATAGATTTGTATTTTTTTATAGCATCTAAAAGGCAAATGAAATTATTGATCTTTCATTTAAAAAAAAAATTCTTTTGGAAAATACAATTGAGTTTTTAGTAAATATAACAAAGGATAATTTCAATAAATAATTTAGTTGGGTAAAAGTCATTTGAAAAAATCTTTTTAATGCAAGCGAAGATATTTTTTACAACATCCGTGCAAAATTTAATGAACAATGAAAATGTGTATAGATTGTTTAAGTTTAAATATCGTCATGTATATTTGATAAAAAATCGCATATTATAAAATACATTTGTATTTTTTTATAGCATCTAAAAGGCAAATGAAATTATTGATCTTTCACTTAAAAAAAAATTCTTTTGGAAAATACAATTGAGTTTTTAGTAAATATAACAAAGGATAATTTCAATAAATAATTTAGTTGGGTAAAATTCATTTGAAGAAATCTTTTTTATGCAAGCGAAGATATTTTTTACAACACCGTGCAATATTTAATGAACGATGAAAATATGTATAGGCTGGTTAAGTTTAAATAGCGTCATGTATATTTGATAAAAAATTGTATATTGTAAAATACATTTCAATTTTTTTTATAGCATATCTTTCACTATAAAAAAATTTTCTTTTGGAAAATACAATAGGGTTTTTACTAAATATAAAAATTGTCCATTCGGCAATCAATTGATATTTTAAAATTGAATTTCTAAAATCGCAAAGAACAATAATTAGTGTTAAAAAATCTTCGTATTATTTCGCATCTTCGGTAGATTTCGATTCAATTTAGTGGCAGGAAGTATCAAATATTCATTAACGTTATAAGGCGATAAGAGAGTGCTCATATCATCTACCTGAGCCTTTTTTCTGCTGTTTGACAAGTTGTATATAATTTCGAAAAGGTTCTTTTTTTCTTCTTTCGTTATACAATGAACGTTGAACGTCTTCTCCTCTAGTATCGGGTTTAGATAAGAAACGCATTTACCTGACCGGAATTTTCTCATTAAAAGAAGTTACGTTGATGTGAGCAAACCAACAGCTAACAGCAGCTCTTTTTATAATATCAAAGAAGTAGCCTCGACTAGGCCACAGGGACGTTTTGATAAATCGAATTTTAAGTGGCTTAACATATTAACCAAGAAATTTTATAGCTAGTTTTGATCTATGATTTTTTAAATTAAATTTGTATGCAGTTTAATTGAATATTTTGAACATTCAAAATTCACTTTTGGGTACGTCAATGGTGGCGACAACAACCGAATGAAGGTTTTTATCTAAAAACTAGCTAATTGTACCGCATTAATTAATTTCAAAGAACTCCGAAGAGCGATACCTGCATTATAGCAGAACAGGTATAATCTATATATTAGAAATGTCGGTAGTTTTGCCTTTATTCTTACAGTACATTTAACATTACGTACGAACTAATTAAAACCATTGATTATAAAGTTAAATATTATTAGTGCTGGGAATGGTTACAGTAAACCGGTGCACCGGTTTATTTTTTGTCGAAAACCGGCAACCAAGACAATCTCGGTTCACCGATTTTCGGTGAAAACCGGTTTTTCGGCGAAACCGTTTTTCGGTGAAAACCGGTTTCCGGTGAAAATCAACCTGTCTTCTTTTTCGATAATTTTTCGATCATTTTGATGAAAATTTTGATGAAAATCGACAGGTATGTACCTCTCTTCTTTTTCGATAATTTTAATGAAAATCGATCTCTGCTCTTTTTCGATAATTTTTCGATAATTTTGATGAACAGCTTACCTAACAGATTTTTGCTTATTTTATTTAATGTAAAATTTTATTGGGATAAAATTAATAACACAAATAAGTAAAGTGACCATACGTCCCTGCTTTTATCGGGACAATCCCGATTTTCGGTAATTTGTCCCGCTTAAAGATAAAAATCATTATTTCCATGCTTACTACAAAAGTTTACCATTTACCCGTATAAAAAAAATTCTGCGGAACGGCTCGACAGATTTCAATGATTTTGGTGTTATATTAAAGCGATTATGTCTATTTTTGCCCATTTTGTTCAAAATTTAAGTGTATTTGCTAAATTGGTCGGAAATTGAAAATTAAGAATGACTAGTTTTCCTCTACATTCGTATAGACTTGTATATATAGACATAGCGGCTATTTGTCACGTACGATCGAGTCAAAGAAATAATCAATAATTGTGGCTTAAAGTGTGTGACTTAAATTTATTCTAGGCGAGACCTCGCGATGCTATATATATATAAATAATTATTTTTTTACATACATTTCTTATATTTAAATTTTTTAAATATTTTATTTTGATTTTTGTCGAATATTTTATAGCAAATTATGTTGGATTTATGAATTACAAAATAAATACGCAATAGCGTCATCAAACAATCGGTCAATAATTGTATTTTCTTTTTTTAGTTTTTATTAAAATATACATTTATGTCTGATTTGCCATATTCTTGGCAGTAGGTGTACTAGTGTATAGATAAAATTCGGATAATAAACACGCGTTTCTTGATAACGAATACTCCACTAGAGCGAGAACTTTCTCAGAAAACGGCGAAAGTCTCGCTTCAACCAACGCAATCAACTTTTTCGAGTTTATATTCTTCGCTTCAACTTACCGTTCAGGGTGCCATTGAAACTGCCCATATAAAATAGCATGTGCAAAGATGGGATTGCATTCACGTAACCATGTAGTTAGAGTTGAATTCCTCGCCGCGTTCGTCGAGAATAAATAGTGTGTAATCTGTGTGTGTGTTTATCGTCGTTGTCGCACACACATCTAACATAAAAATATGTAGATGGCGATACCACCACGATCAGCAACTGTAAATTAATACGCGATGTTAATTGCGTGTTCAATTTCAAAGTCAGCATTTAGAAACATTTTTATATGGACTGTCCATGCTAAGATTATACATTTTTATTAAACGTGAAAAAATGATTGAATGGGACATTTTCTAACGGGAAATGACCCGAGGATTCTAAATGTGCAACGTGTTCAATATAAAAACAATAAAATGTAAAATAATATTGAACAAATTCGTGCCAAAAGTTGCATTATTAATAATCCGAATCGTGCGAAGAAAATCCATCAAGTGAGAAATATGCGTATCAAAAACAACGAAAATTATTTATATGGCAAAGATTAATAAAGTAATTTTTTTTTTCAGTTTCTAATATATTTGTTTTTACAATTAATTCACCCTCTTCTTCCCATAAAAAAAATTTCCCCCCGTTAAAACAGTTTGAGAAACGCTTAGGCATCTGTGTTTAGATTGAAAATTAAGAAATATATTGCGCTTACCTAATAGATTTTTGCTTATTTTATTTTATATAAAATTTTATTTTTTCGACCTTCTTTGTAAATAATTTAAAAATTTCGACAGGTATATATATACCTTCTTTGTAAATAATTAAAATAAATAATAAAAGCGTAATAGCATTGTATACAAGTAATTGAATAAGTACATTGGTAGGAAAAATATTAAAAAAATAAATAGGAAGAAAGTATATAACAAACTTTAATAAATTTTACTTAATTCCCAATATAAAAGTGCGAATATAAAGAGATATAAGGCGAAATTCTTTTGTAAAAATATTGATATTGTAAATAATGTTTAGTCATGTCCGCTATATGCAATCACTGATTATATATATTTATCCTCAACTATAAGGATTTGTTGGAAACTGCATGAACATTACAATGGAATGCATTTGAAGAACTTTGAAAACTAAAGTACACTTGAAATTATATTGATTTACGTTCATTCTAAATTTATAAACAATTACGCGTTTCTAAAGAATTTTTTTAATTTTCGATATAAAATTGCGGAATTTTACACATTGTCCAGTGACTGGCGCAAGCTCTTTGCAATCCTAGACTCAGTATATGCGCCAAGCTCATCATCTATTTTACACAGTGCAGTGTACTGCACAGAAGCAACGCCACTGTATCAACGTGTTGGAAAATTGAATTGATACGTTACTTCAAAGCAGTGCGTTGATTCGAAGCAACGCGGTTTGGTAACATTCAGTAGTCGAGTGCAAACCTAAAACCGGTTTTCACCGAAAATCGGTTTTCACCATAAAGCGGTTTTTACCGAAACGCGGTTTTCACCGAAAATTGGTTAAAACGGTTAGTCGGTGAACCGGTGAAAAATCGCTTGCACCGGTTTCTGGTTTGATTGGCAAATATTCCCAGCACTAAATATTATATTATAAACTCAACAATGTACAGTACTCTTCATCGTACTGTATACGTGAAGAATCATAATGATAATTTACAGAATATTTTGTAGTTTATTTCGCAAAACAATGTGTATGTTTAATGAAATTTTTGTAAGAGAATTAAATTCGTTAATCGAATCATTTGCAAATTAAAGTAACATATCTTTTATCTGATAGACTGTTGATCTGTTGGCTTATATCTGAATTTGTGTTATTTTAGGCATTAAAACTTGCAGATTTTGCTGTAACAACAAAGCTACTGACTGGGATGTGCTGCGAATTTGGCTTTAAATTAAATACGAGGAACAGAAAATGTACAAGAAATGAACACATAGGAAATGTGCAATAACATTTGCTGAGCTGATGAAACTTCCGTACAGAAACGGACTTATAATCTAGCTCAATACATTTTTTGAATACAGTTTTGAAGTTATATTAACGTAGAACAGCTAAAAAATTACCAATGCTTTTTTCTTTAAATAAAATAAAAAATGTATGCAACATTTAATTAATTTTACGGATGAGAGACTCTTTTTTCAGTCCACCGCTGAATATTTCATGGTTATGTTCGTAAAATTTGTGCATAACGGGCATTTTCAGATACTTATATACCAACTACCAGGAGTGTAAGGACTAAGGACGTGGACGAGGGGGTGGGCGCGAGGACGTAACGTGGAACCGCGTTGTTAACCGAAAACGGAACATCCATTACAATCAGCGGGAAATTTGCATACCGCTACCGCCGCCAAAGCGGATTCCCCACGAAACGATATACACCCCGGTAGTAACGGTAACGGTAACGGAATTTAATTATACCGCCATTCGGCGATGTTATATTTATGTATTTATTTAAATACAATGGTAATCCTCGCGGGCGCAGAAGAACCACCGAACCAAATTACGTTCAGACCATCTTCTGCTCCGTTCTGTCTCTTCGTAATACTACTGGAGGATATGTTTGGATGGTATTGTAATAGGGGATGCAGAGCCAAACGGCTTTGTTTCACTTTAAGGCTGGGTGTGCTTATTTAACGATTTTACATTGCTAAGAAAAGACTGGATTTTTACGCCACAAAATTGTATTGAAACCAGAAATTTTTGCATTGTTAACTTGACGAATTAAAGCATGTAAATTATTGATTTCTATGTCACTTAATTTATTTCTGTTTTTGCTAATCACTAGCCGATATTTCCTTAATATTGTTCTTTTATTATCTTCTTTGTTTTTAAATTTTTTTCCTGTAATATTTATAGTTCTGTTTACATCCATCATTTAATAATTAAAGGTGCTATAATTGGTCTAAACACAAGAAGTGGCGTCATCAAGACCAGACAAACTATCAAAAATAATAGGGTCAAGTAAATTTTTTAAAGACGTCTTTATGACTATGCCTCTGTTAACACGGAGATATGTTTGTTTGAAGAAGAAGAATATTTTGTCAGATTGATATGTGATGCCAAACAACTATATTTTCAAAATGTTTTTGTTTTGAAATAGCAGCGTGCATTTTTTGTTAAATTATTAAAAGACTATCTTCAGTAGCACAAGATAAAAAATAAATAAAATACCATTGCCATTAATCGCATTTGCTATACAATTAAATTAAAAAAAATCAAAATAACAGAAATATTTCAAACTATGACATATAAGATGACCTATAAATCTTTCGATTAACGAAATATATAACAATAATAATTGATGGGTAGAAAAACCTAAAATAACCAAAAATAAATCTTTATTAATAAAATTAAATAGACAAGAAAAATTGGGCATGAATCTGAATTCATTAAATTTGATTTTGATTGTATATTCTTCCATAATGATTCAATTTAAACACTTTTATGTAATTTAAGAATAATTAACACCATAGTTATAATGTTTAAATTTATCTTTGATACTCAAATTTAAAAAAAATTCTTGCCGATTCAGAATTGAATTAATATATAATGCATTTTTCTTCAATTTAAATTTTTCTAATAGGATTTGATCGCAGAATTTAGAATCTGTAAGTGATTTTGATGTGAAATAGTTTTTTAATTTAAAAAAAATAGTTTTTAAATAACGCCAAAATAAATTAGCATAAATAGAAACAATTTCCTATACATGTACCTTCTCTTTGTTCAAAAAATTTACCATTTAAAGAAAACAATTCTGAGACATACATAATTTAGTAAATAAATAATAATTTTGTACGTTTAAAGTATTCATTAATAGTAGCAACATCAACTAAATTATTCTTCAGCATATCTTCAAGAAAAAGAATAGTTTCGTGAATAGGAATACAAATCTATGCAATTAAGAAGCACATTTTATAATACAATTTTTTTCGGAAGCTGTCGCCTTGTATATAACTTAATTTCCAGACATTTCATTGTTCAATAACTCGTTCTTTCGCACGATATACAAAATTCAAACAATTGTTAGTTTCTTCTACGTCAACAATAACATTAACGATAAAATTCACGTGGCACAAGACACAGAACAAGAGCGAATATAATATAAATGCACCAAGCAAATATGCAATTTAATTTGGGCTGTTTAGACTGAAGTCTTGGCTCATATCTAAGATACTTATGCAAGCATTTCGAATTCCAGACTGGGATAATATACGACTATGATTATGACCAGTGTAAAAGTCGTATATATGAATGCAATTTAGCACTAAAGTCTGTAGAAACACAAGGGACTTCCTTAATACACTGCTGCCGTATTTTCACGACATCATGATTTATATCACCATGTTTATTAACGTCGTAGATCATTCAATTTGATCCAGAATTTAGAAGAATACATAAAAATATCGTTATGTATTTCTAAGAGAAGATAATCAAAGAAATAACTTCATTTTGATGGGGTCGATTGAGTTTAAAAGCAAGATTGGGAGGTCCAGAAATGTTAAAAAAAAATCAAACATGAAACGACTGTTTTTATCTAAAATTTCTTCAGTGTGTTTTAAATATTGAGTTGATATCAAAGCGTATTAAATAATTGAACTATAACTTAATAAAAATAAATAAAAATTGTATCAACGAAGGCAATATGACACAAACGACAACACTGCTTGATATTAAAACATATTTCTCGGAGCGCATTTTGAATATTTTATGTCGCCGTCATAGTAGTAATATTTAGTTCATTTAAGCGCAGGAACACATGTCTCACTTACGCAAGGATCTGCCGTGGTGAGACGGTAGTGCCGTGCCAGGACTATAAGGACGTATAGCTAGAAAACAAGGATGGCTGTATATAAGAATGCATTATGCGATGCGATAATATACAAGTGAACTGTCTCAAGAGTCAAAATGAAAATTTCTAGCCATAAGGAAAATGCTATAAAACGATACTACAATTGCAGAAATTGCGTAATGAGGCCTAGGTAGCGATTTCTTAAAAAAAAATACCCCAAGTGTTTTTATTTATAAAATTCTTTATTGTTGAATATTTTAAATATCCAAAATTCAGTAAATAGCTATTATATTAACACGTAATAAAACTTTTCACATACTATCTTGGATTATCATCGAATAAAAAGATTAATAGCCGCAAAATTACTTTAGCTAACAGCGAAACTCGAAGCTTTATATTTTCCCAAGATGTCTTTGCCTCTTTGATTAAATTACCCACATAAATGTTGAATGTGATAACTTGATCGCCTTAGATTAGTATTAAAATACTTAAGAAGCTCCTAATCTTGCTTATGCGTTGATAGATCAATTATTAAATTGTAATTTTTGATTTCAAGTTAATGGTTGTAGGAAGTAAATGCAGATATTTTTGATAAAAAAAGAATCGATTCAATCGTGGATTAATCGTACATCAAACGCAAATTAAGATTTTTACAATCTACTATATAGTTGGTATTGAATTATCAACTAAATTGCTGTAATTATCTCAAACATTTTAATGAATTGGGTCGAATTAAAACATCCAGCAACCCAACAAACAGTCCTACTCGTTCGAGAGGATATTCTTCCATTGTTACATTAACAAATGCACCTGCTGTGCACTTTCTGAATTCAATAGAAAAGTGTTCACCGTCTCCAACTGACACATCCAAGGCGGAGGGCGTCTTCACAAAGCCCTCAGAATCGTACGTACATCTACTACGTAACACTAGAATCCCACTTTGATATAAGATGTTTATCGCATCTTTATTATAGTTATGTTAAGTTGGTACCCCTACCGAAGACAAACCCGATCCTATCTAAATGTAAGACAGTTCTTTTATACTCTTAAAAAAAGTGAAATGTTTTTGGTGCATCGACTTATGTATGGTATCATGTTAAATGTTGGTGCGTGTGTGTAAAAAATGCAGAGCTTTTATTTGGTTTTCAGATCTCAATGGTGAGTCCATTCGGGCAGATAGTGGATTTAGATATTAATGTGAAATGTGAGCGCTCCAGCAGCTTGAGGTAGATAAAAGATCGAAGACAATCGTGAATACCCGCAAATGACAAATTGACCGATCTTTGATCGTATAATTAGGATCACATATCTATCTATTAATATTTAGTTTCAATTGTATCTAAATGGTAGCACCTCATAAATCAAAAATGTTTAGTGAATGCCAAACAAAAGCGAATAAATCCTTTTGACGGACGTGAATCATATCACCAACTGTCTCGTCATCTGTTCAAAGAAGTTTTAACCGTATTAAAAGTTTCCTGCCGCTCGAATCGGGTAATATCTGCCCATTTGCATTGGATTTTTCCTGCTCCCCCAATTGCGTTGGCAATAAAAGAAATCAGACGCGCATGATTAAATTCACACTAAATTAAGTTAAAACCAAAAGTTTTATTATGCAAGCGGGCGAGTCGGTTCTTGAGAAAAGAATTGCTGGCGGTGGAGGATGGACGCGCTGAGCGGAAAACGAACCGCTAATTGCACCGTTAATGTCCATTTATACCGATTCAGCTGTCATCGGGAGCGGCTCAATTAAAAAGTGCCGCTCTGCACGCCGCAAGGAAAAGACCTCCGCGGAAAAGACGGTAATGCACATTATATACTCAAATACTCCGATTTGCACTTAGAAGATTTTTTGGCCATTGCCAAAAAATCGTATGTCGCGGTTTTGTATTAATCAAATTATCGCAGAGCTGAAACGTGTTTTTATAATCTTAAGAAATTGTACTTTTAAAAACAACTCTGAACAAATATATATTTCTCGTTATCTAATTCTCAATCATGAACTATTTCTAAACGTATCAAATACATCTATTCTTTTCAATTTCATTGACTTGAGCGGTTTTTTTGAGATTCTGTTCCCCATTTAGTCTTCACAATGGTAATATCTTTACATTCCCTGTGATCTGTCTACCAACAACTAAACCGACAAAGCAATCGTTAATACACTTCACCCTTAACCCGATCGGCTCCGATTTAAAAAAAAAAAAAACGAAATTCTTATAAAAATGTCAACGAGGCGCCATCCTCAAGTTATCTTAAACTGAATCATCCAAGAACAGTTTGATATATTAGAAATATTATGGATAGCAACGAGAAATTCTATTCCGAATATTTTAATACATACCAATTTTTGGAAAAAAAACTCTTTGGTCCTTCAACGTATTATATTATTTTGCTTTTGTGTTATGTTTATTACAAGACAATGGGTCTTGTAAAAAGGGTTGTGATATACGCAACCCTTTTTCTTGCTCAATAGAAAACTGATCATATATTACACCGAATGAGCGGTGAAGAGAACGTGGAATTGGAGAAGGCGTCTTAAGATCGACGGTTGCGAATGGAACAGGATGGACAATAATTAGGGACTCGCGTAAAATCTACGTCATTAGTGGCATCGTTAATTAGTCGCCCCCGCACATCGAATCGCAAGCCATGATTATATGGTAGCTCCATCTGGAAGGGTTGTGGGTTAAAATGCGAAGAGGTTGAATAAATTATCTGTTCTGAGTCGAGCACGGAGGATTTTAGTAAATTGGGGGGCTGATTTTGATTGTAGCTGCTAAATTTATTTATTTATATTTATTTATAATAATAACCCAAGGTTGTGCGTTAAAAAATAAATTAATATAAAAATGTAATATTATAAAATAATTTGATTACCAAATTAATACCAAATTAATGTTGAATATAACAGGAAGAGTAGATCTGTTGAAATAAATCTAAATATTTAAAAAACTAATATTTGATTAATTTTTTTTTATTTAGCTATGTGCAATAAAATGTTTATAATATACTTTTGCATGTTTCATCAATGCTTTAGATAGTTTGGCGAATTAATGTTAATAAATTAGTTGAGTTGGTACTTCTGTTAGAAAGAATATTAAAAAAAGGTACTGGCTTTGGATATAAAACATGAGCGTAACATTTCACAGGATAAAACGGATTGTGCGTAAAAATTATGACACGAAACAACAATTTGCATTTAATAGCACCAATATACAGGGCAATATTTTTGATGCACTTAATACTGTTAGTGTAAAATCGTTTAAATAATATGGCGCGAGTATAAAACAAAAGTTGTGCTTTGGCGCTCCATAAAATTAACTCGTAAATGGATTTTTGACGTTCGCGCGTTCCTTTATTACAGTCTAGTTGGTGATGTATATACCACAAGAAACAACACTGCTCAAGAGCACGGCGTCTTTTGTTTTTCCAGAAACACTAAATGCACATACACATGCACTCTTCAGTTTTACTGCTACTTTTGAGGTGAACCGCAACAGTTTCGGGCATAAATGCCGCACCATCAACATTTCAAGGCACGTATCTATCTACATTCTATACATCCACATCTGGCATAAACCAACCTCACCGTCGTAAATTATATCTTTAAATTTGCCCCGAACACACACCAGACCAAAATTAATTCATTTATCAAAAACATCGAGAAATCTATCACAAGCCAAGCAAATTCTTTGTATCGACTATTTGAATATCCGTACAAACGCATTCAGATCAATTTCTTTTCCAAATCCAAAGAATTCGTGAGTCTGTAAAGCAATACTTTCGATATACTGCCGCACGAGTCGCCAAGACGCGATGAAGAATGTTTTTGGGGTTGCAGCGCTAGGTCACGTGTGTTGCTTGTTTGTCAACGCTCTCTTCAGCACATCAGACTGATATTATTTGTCTTCGGGTTAGCACATATACAATACAGTTTTCGGAGATAAATCGTACTAAACCCAAGACATTCCTCGAGATACACGCATGGTAAATGGATCGGAACAGATGATGTACATGCCTTAAGCGAAGAGTAAGTTAACTTAGAGGGGAGTTTGGCGGATATTAATAGATTTGATTGACTAGAGTACCGAAGATTTAGTTGAAGGATGATATTGTTTAGAATATCAACAATTCAAATTTTTGAGCGACAAAATGGTTTTGTTTTAAACTCACAATTGGTCGTAAAGGCATTTCGTAATTTTTAAAAACAGTTTTATTTTATTTTAGGTCTTCTAGTGTAAAGATTTTTCTGAAAATAGATACCCGACGAGGAAAGATAATTAGTTCTAAAGGGGATCCTAAATGACGAAACTCTTTAACAAAATAGCAAATGTTCTAGAAGAGTGTAAACATACATTAATATTGAGTTAGTGGGCGTTGGGTAAGACAATGGTAAATTACAGAAGTGTCATCGGTAGCATTTGTTTTCTTGCTAAAGACAATGTGTTTTGTTCCAAGAAAACGTTCTAAAATTACTTGACATACAAGAAGATAAATTTGGTTATTTATATTTTGATATATAATTTAATATCCATAACTTTCAATGGCTTAGTTTTATCATAAAATCAATAAATTTAATATATTGATATGGCCGATGAAGCCACTTATATTTTAATTGAATTGAAACCTAAATCATTTAGAATTATCATCAAATTCCATTAGAAAACACTTGGAATTATTACATAGTGATATCTAGTTCACCAAATTAATCATTTTTTAACTATAAATTTTATAATACGTGATGTCCGTGATTTTGATAATTCTTTTTTAATAAGCATCATTTCCGAAGCTTTTTTAATTATACCGAAATAGAACAAAAAATTGTATAATAAACAAAGTGTAGTGTAATTAAGATTGTATTAATTTATGTTATCCTTTCATGGGTAAATATATAAGAAGTATTTATATGTGTTTGTCCAAAAAAAAATTCAATGGCACGAGTTTTTTTTTTACAATCAGCTTTTTATAATAATTTTATTACTCAATAATTAAATTTGTATATTTTCAATTTTCCTGAAAATCGAACGTATCATTTCAGATATTAATTAATCGATTTAGTTTATTTTAATATAAAGCAATCGATTTTTTAAATTCTACAAGACTGTATAAATTAATAGAGACCGAAATTTTATGGTCCTCTATTTATTCTTTTTTATAAATCGTCGTATTTTGGCCTACGGCTTTGTGATTCTACAGTAAACTAATTATTATTATTCCAGAAATGTTAATGTGGTCTTTATAGGCATTTCTTCACATGCTACAAACGTCGTAATGAACCCTATTTACCATTGGTAGAATAAATACTTAATCCACCAGGTATGAATAAATATTTTTTCTATTATACTGTGCATTATGCACATCAGGACCGCCTCAGAAATTTTCTTACAATTTTTTCTACTCTAGTTCTAGAATTTAAGCAAGTATGAAAATATTGCTAAAATTCAAAGATTTTTTGCCAATTGAAATACTTTATGTGAGTTTATGTACGTACATTTATCTATGACAGCGGAAGAATTATATTAGGAATGGTAAATATCTTAGGTGTTAAGAATTCAGTCGTTTTTTCCTTTGTTTAGTAGAAAGTTTAGTCATAAAATATTCATTTTTTTGACAAAAAAAGCTCAAATTAGAGATATTTTTAAGAATATGACTAACCTAGCTAATACCTTCTAAATTTTCCATTAACAAATCTAAACCTTTCTTAATGTATGTTGAAAATATCACGTCCGTATGAAATTTCTACAAATCAATTTTGACTACATGGAAAATTTTCTACTTTAGTTCTAAGATCCAAATTTTGCGAGAATTCAAAAATAGTTGCGTATCCAAACAAAACTTTTCCAATTGAAATACTCTAGATGAATTAATGCACGTACAAGTGACACCGGAAGGATGACATTATGAATTGTAAATATCTTAGGTATTAAGAATTCAGCATTTATTAATGTAGTCACAAAATATTAATTTTTTTTGACGAAAAAAGCTCAAATTAAAAAAAATGGACTCACCTAGCTAATATGTTCTAAATTTGCCATTAACAAATCTCAATGTAGTGTTAAAAATATTACGTCCTTATGAAATTTCTACAAATAAAATTTGACTAATGGAAAATTTTCTACTTTAGTTCTAAGATCCAAATTTTGCGAGAATTCAAAAATAGTTGCGTATCCAAACAAAACTTTTCCCATTGAAGTATTCTAGATGAATTAATGCACGTATAAGTTGACAGCGGAAGAATGAGATTATGAATTGTAAATAACTTAGGTATTAAGAATTCATCGTTTTTTCCTTTTTGTTAATAGAGTCACAAAATATAATTTTTTTGACAAAAAAGCTCAAATTAAAAAAAATTAACTAACCTAGCTAATATCTTCTAAATTTGCCATTGACAAATCTTAATGTAGTGTTAAAAATATTACGTCCTTATGAAATTTCTACAAATAAATTTTGACTATATTGAAAATTAAGATTACAAGCCGATTTCTTAATACGATCCTTACTCTTCTGAGGCGGCTTTGACCAATAGCCACAAAACAGTGCGGCACGACGGCTGACCATCCATCAAGCAAACAAAAACCAACAATGTCTTAACAGTATACACACTATCGGGTGCTCTGTTATCATAATACACATAAATTTTGTTGCGGTGCCATTTTACCGGAGCGTGTTCTATTTGATATATAAAAATAATACATTTAACATACGGAATATGCGATACAGAGTAGCCTTCTTCGTGAAGGAAAGTGTACGTTTTTGTAGAATACAATCGTGGGGAAACCACGTAATAATACAACGTCAAGAAAAGTGCCCGAGTAAAAACTATGTGCATTATGTACGAAGCCGTCCACACCCCTTGGTAAAATATAATGGCAGAGAAACACATTTATAATCAGCGAAATGTTTTGATACATACGCGGAATTAACATACATACAAATACGGAAGCGTTCGTATTTCCCGAGTGGAAGCACGCGACGTTACCAAGTCTGGTCACGTGACCCGAGGATGCTGAAGGATCAATTGCGAATGCTACTGACGTAACGCCTGCGGCTGCTTTATGGCGTATTGTTTGCTTGAATGCAATACTTGAAATTGTTAGTTTTATTATGACAATCTCAAGTCGAAACCATATTGGATGCGTTGTATTTGTGAAAGTTTCGTTGCGCATCATGTCAAGTGCCCTTCGGGACGATTTTCATGTTAAGGATAATGACCAATTATTGACGCAACTTATTAAGCCTTTAAATTTTACAAACTTGATTACATAGTTTTTTGTTTGTTTGATGTTTCATTCAAAAACAGTTTTACATTTTGAAAATTAATTAGATATTATATTTACTTACAGTAAATTTGTTTAAATGTTTTTGTAATAAATATCAGTATCAGATAATATTTCTTTAGTAAATTCTTTGATACATTTTGAATATTGCACATCTTTTGGTAGCCTATAAAATTGTTGAATTGCCGCAAAACAAATGTTATTTTTCCTTTATTAGTTCTACCATTGTACAAGTGATTTTTTTCCGCATTTCATTACGAATTAAGAAAAGTAAAAATTATGTTTAATAATTTTGAACGGTTTGAACGCATTACTTTCTAAACTGCTCAATTTTTGTATATGCCAAATCATATTTTTATCTCCGTCTCCGAACATTTATTGCAAATGTCTTCAGTTGGCAGATATTTCGTCTATGATTAATTCGGGCACGTTTCGAGCAGCGCTAGTGCGAACATATGTAAATGTCAACCTGACATATATAAGAGCTCTTAGACTGTTGTTGTGCAATCAAGATGGCGCCCGAATAACGTGGAGCAATTATACGATAATGGCGGAAGAGTCGCGACATCCAGCCATCATTGTTGTTCGGTGTCGTGGAAATACGAAACATGGCACGCGAAGAGAAATAACGAAGCCCTCTTCTACAGCAAAGAAAAACCGCACCGAATGCGACAATAGAGACGATTTCCGATTCAAAATGTGATTTGTATTATTGTTTCGGTAATGGGCTAATGAAGTGGAAAGATTCACTGATTATTTCAGTGGTAGTGACTGATACTTTTGTTAGTCTTTTGCAAAGATTGGAAAGAGTTAATGTTTTTATGGGAACAGGTTGGCGTGGTGTATTGTTCCTTTGTGCCTAGAATATTCGTACAATCTGTTTCCGAAACAAATGAATACAAGGCGTAAAACAAGTTTAATTAGATCATACATCACCTTGGGTTTGCTTCGGTGGAAGTATAACTACAGCCAATGAAAGAACAATGCGAGTAATGTTAGGGAATGCAATGAAAAGATTTGGTACATTTCCGTTTGTATCTTGGATGAATATTTAAAAAATATATGTTGTTTGGTATAATTTTAAATTTACTAGTCCAGGAAAATCTAACAACTTGCAATTAGAATGTTTCGGTTGGTTAAACTATCCAGAATATGCAGCTGATTACTGCAAAGAGAAACCAGTGTAGGAAAAGTGGAGCAAAAGGAAAAACACCGATAGCGTTCGTGCAAAACACATTTTTCCCTAACGAATATTTCATGTTCTCCCGTTTGTAACGCCGATGTCGTTATTTATTTACGCCGAGCTCAGGTTGCCTGCCTGTTTTCTACACAGCGTTCCGTATATGAACTAAACAACAGAAATTCGTTGGCGCGTTGTACCGAATGATGTTCTTGTTGTGTCGTCGTTTGTATCGAACATTCTGCACAGCAACAACAAACAAGAAACTCTACGCCGTGATGCAATCAGAAAATAATCTAATACAAAACAACAACAAAAGTTTCAGCAAGATATACAGTTGAGAAACCACAGAAAAATTAGAAAAATTCCTCACCGTAGTTTAAAAGTGTCATTTTTGTAAAAAAGCAAAACGAATGAACACAGGCGAGTGGGCGATGGCAACCTTCCTTATCATCTTGTGGGAGGACAGAACCTACAAGATCCAAGAAGACATCGGTGACATCATTTCGCTTTTATTATTTATCGATGGTCATATTTTGCTTGGTTCCATAATTTATATCAGCACTTAAATTACAAATAAAATATATAGCACAATCAGGTGTGGAGGAATCAAAATATTCCTGGACAAATTTTCTCTTTGGTTAGACTATTGTCTATTTGTGTAATCAAAGTTCTTAATAAATCCATTGGAAAGGCCATTGCATCAAATTACATCCGTTTTTCCTGTACAAGTAAAACTACATCAAACCAATTGTCCAACATTGTGTTATATGCAGAAATATGGCGGACCAACCACCGTCAACCTGAGCCCCATTGTCGTGTAAATTGAATTTGCCGACATGCACGTCACGTGATCAGGTGATATTAAGGCCCCCGCGTATGTTCAAACTTTAGGCAAATAACGGAACATGTAGCTGGCGCATTAACACTCTTCGGATCGGTGCTTTATGTGTATTTGGTAACGTGTTCTTCAACTCGCGATAACTAGATAAAAATTGCATTCACAATGGCGTTGTGTAGTAGAAGCTATGCTGGTCAGAACCGCCTTCGTGTGGTCTTTATATAAGTATATTAATGAATTAACCGGGAATAAATGTATTGGGCGTGGCAACGCTGTATTACTATCGGATTATTAGATAAAAGCCGAAAGCAAGATGGTGCATTTTTGAACGAAAATCAGTAACATTTTCAACTAATTCCGCAACAACCTGTATATGTATTAAAAATTTATAGGGATTTTTTCTTAAATTTGGAAACTGTTATCTACTTCAGAATTTGGCTTCTTAAATCTTTTTTTAAACTCACCAATTATTTGCGCCCATATTTCAGATGATATTTTCTTATTCTTCGGTTTTAATAGCAGTATTTCTTGATTCTGGATCTAAAACACAAGTACTAATAAAAATCTGGAAGTTCCCGTGAAAATACTTCAAATTCAAGAAATCATTTTGACAATATTTTTTAATTGCCAGTTATTAATTTCATTATTTACAAAAATGTAATCAATTTTAAACAATATTAATAAATACCTTTTCAAATAAAAATTTGCACTTTATTTACTACTCCATTTTACATTACTTTCTTGACAGTACTGTCCAACATTTATATTTACAATCACTTGTTAAATTAACTATATTTAGATAGAATTATTGTCGATTTCATTAATAGCAAATTTGTATTCCCAAATATAATCAATATACAATTATTACAACACTCCAATTTGTCCATAATAATTCTAAAACTAATTTATTAAAATATCTCTACGTTTATGAATGTGCAAAGCGACATTTTGACAACTCGCCGTATATTCGATATTAGACTGACGTTGTCTTTAATGTCATGCGCGCAGTCAGTCATTTGTATTAACGCGCATAACATGTGATTTCATATTAAAGAATAACAATATTATCATTATATATTGTTTGAAAATAAGTTAATTCTTTTTACTTTCCATTCGAAATGGGGAAACTACAAAGTATGTTTCTAATGTCGTAGTAAGCTGAAAATTGTGGTGAAATTAATATTACAACACAGTTTAGTGTAATAGCATGGATTTAACCTCAAATTCTCTTGACAAGTGAAATTAACATCTACGGCTATTACGATAGCTTGTGTATAACTCGATATATTACAAATAAAATCAAGGTGAGTTTTTCTTATGTATTGTACGTTTAAATACGTTGATGTGGTTCATTTTTGTGAGTATATTTTTGTCATTTGTCTATTCACAATTGAACTTTTAAAATGTGGGTGTTTTTAAAGCTACAGTCGCAATTTGATGGCTTTATAATAAATTGACGGACTCGAATTAAAGCCAGCTCCATTACGGGCAGATGAAGATGGAGTCCGATAAGCATCAGTTGATTAGTGTTGAGTGGCAAATGTCGTCCACGGTTATTGTCTTAATTACTTTATTAGATTATCGCGTGTGCATTGGTCGGGCTGATCATCATATAGGCATAACTGGCGATGGCTATAGAACAGCGGCCAGTTGGTTAAAAACGATACCACGAGCAGTTAGTGTTATTAGAACGTAGCTGTAATAGCGTTGACAAGCCCAATTCTCTTATTTATGACCAATGACCGCATATAGTCGTAATTTAGGCCGCCTCGTTAACAAATGAAGTCGATAATTTAATAAATTTCTCGACTTAAACATCGACGGCAATTTTCTATTTGGTGATAACGATGCAATGAACAGAAAACGTATTTTTCCATCAGAAAAAGTTATATACTGACGTAACATTCTTCTAAAAAGTAATTATGTATTTTGATTTAATTTAAGCCATCTTTTGACATTTATATGAAAACAAAGATATGTCAAAAGGCAATTTTCTTATTGGTTAATGAAAGTGGTTGCTATAGTAATGTCAAACAAGTAATTCGGCGGCCATCATGGTTTTACTACACCGTCAAATTGACATTTACAAAGTCAAAATAATATCTGAAATTACTATAATTTTTTTTTACAAATATAATGCAATATTTTCTAGGAATACACAATTTTTAACATTCGAAATGTTATCTAGTTGCCAAATAATTTATATTGGCTTAAATACTGTACAGAATTTCAAATATATAATATGAAATTTTTACATCGAAGGAATACATGCGTTGATTTGAATAAAAAAAAATCTTAAGAACTATAATAATAAAACAATTCCTCAACTGATTTTTTTTTGTAAAAACAGTAAAATATTTCGAAACAATCAACCAGATGTTTTCCACATAGTTTACATTAGTTTCGACTGCACCCTTGGTGCGGGGGTGTAGATACAGTCACACGGGGAGTTAGTAGATATGTCAATATTCCAAACAGGGTGTAAAATTGAATTCTCCGTTGTATACAACTGGCACATTGGTGTCAGACCGACCAGCGTGGGCACACACACCCCGGGTATAACAGGGAATTATGGATAGTGCCGTAATCCCGATCATCAGTTGATCTACATAATAATATCAGTATTCGAGTGAAAGGCATATATGTATAGGGTGGTTCTTGTGAATGGTTCGATAAAAGGCTTCTTGGAACTGTAGATATGTTGAAATTTATGGCGAAATTTAAGTAAAAAGGCCAGGAGGAGATTACTTTGGTTTTAGGAGGAACAGAGGGATGGGGGAGGCTGTATTATCACTAAGAACGATAATAGAAAAAAGTAGGAAAAAAAGCAACTTACATAGCTTTCGTACATTTAGAAAAGGCATTGGATAAAGTAGATTGGGACATAATATTTAAGACTTTAAAAGAAACGTGAATAGATTGTAAGGATAGGAGAATTAATTTATACAAACATCAAATTGCTTCAGTTAGAATTGACGGAGAAGAAGAGGTAGCGAGAGGGAGTAAGGCAGGGATGTACACTCTCACCATTGTTATTTAACCTGTATATAGAAGATGCAATAAACCAAGTGAAAGAAGAGTATAGTGTAGGTGTGACAATTAGTTCAGGGAGAGGAAATATATGTTGAGATTCGCCGACGATCCAGCTATCTCGGAAGAAAGGGTGCAGAGTTTAGGACATGTATTAAACGGTATGCGGGAAGTAATGACTAGGGATTATAGCATGAAAGTAAATATAGGCAAGACCAAAATGATTAGGCGTTAGAAGAAGGAATGCGAACGAAAAAGAATAGGAGATCGTACAATTGAAGAAGTGTCAGACTTTTCCTATTTAGGAAGATTACAAAGGATAACCGAAATAAGGTAAATATAAAATGTAGGATAGCACAGGGTAGGAGAGGAGCAGATTTTAAGATTTAATATTGACTTGGGTATTAGAAAAAGATTACTGAAGGCATATGTGTACGGTTGTGAGGCGTGGACTATAGGAAAAGAAGAGAAACGTAGAAACTGATATTTATTTTCATGTCATAATCGCTAGTCATTGCTTCCTGCATACCATTTATACTTGCATTATATTTTAATGGTTTATATTCATATGTTGCAGTTTATTTAGAAGTTTTATTGGGTAAATGGTTTTTGGTAACAATCTTCTTTGCGAATAAATCTCGATTTGTTAGAAACACTGTGTATAGAAGAGTTGAGGGGTCCGCAACAAACAACACGCGTACAGGATTAATTCCGCATAGTCCTGTAGGACTTATTAATTGAATCCACGCACGTTTGTTCATCATTGGTTTGATATAGATAGGCAAGGCACTTCTTCATTGTATGCTCTGTAGGACTGGTAAAGTAACAATTTCGCTTTGAGCTCTTGTTTATATACCAGCGGGGCTTTGCGTCCATCCAACGAGCTGAAGAGGCTTAACTTCGCCTAGAGGGGAATAATATTAGTTCTCATAATAATAACACACCCAATTGACCATTGGCTAGTTTAATTAAAATAAGACTCAACTCGACTAGAACATATAAATCGAAGACATGCCGAGGAATCTTATTTTTTACCAAAACAATTTGCGCCCAGTTCAATTCGTCTTTAAATATCAGTTTTTTACAACACTAAACAAAATGTAAAAATTCAAAAATACCTTCTCAGCCCTGAACTCTTACTATACAACTTTCTTCTTTGATATTCCGGACCTCCTGTGGCTTAATACATTATATTATTCAGCTACCGAATTTCGTATCTTGATGTAACGTTTACGAATGCATCCTGTTCTTTTATATCCATACATTGAAATTGAAAATAATATCCAGAAGGACTTATTAGATTGCAGTCACTACAGCTGTATCAAGCGCGAGCTACCAATTATTCATGTTAACAAAGAGGTGGTACAAACGAAAGAAAGGTATCAGTTCGAACAGGGACGGTTTATCGCAACGTAACATTTAACCATCGATATAAGCAAAGATCAGGGCCAAATTAAAACTTAGAAAAGCTTGTCAATTTGAATTTTAACTGATTAATTGCAATTTTAATTATCGTGCACTCGTCTTGTAGAATTGCAAATTTAAGGTTTTTCAAAAAAAAAAATGAACAAGTCCCCATCTGTTTTCTAACTACCCTTAATGTAGCACCAACTACCTACCCCATATGACAATAATTCGAAATGTTATATTTACGTTTTGTGTGACGTACATTAGTCTAAACACAGCACGAGGGGAATCCCATGAATAAAACCTACGTAATAAATTACACTTTGTAAAAATTATCTGAGGGCATTGTTGCTGCTTGGCAACCGCATAAATTTGTGTCAAACACTATTCTAGTCGAACAACAAAGGAGATAGTTGAAGCTCAAAGGAGCAACGGATGCGCCGCAAAGCCCCATATTGAACTTTCGTCGTTTAATCGAACGAATTGTTGATGTAATAAACATTGTAGGATGGTAAATGATTCAATTAGACGGGGGGAATAGAATTTTAAAAACATACGTCAGCTGATTTTTTTGGAGGAGCTTGAAAAAGCTTCTTAAAATATCTTCTAATCGGTTTCTTATCAATTATACGAATCGCCTCTTCATTTTTCCAAATATTTATTTACAGTGCTATAACTTCTTTGTAACGACATCCAAAGTATCAATAGATGGAAAACCAATTTTAGCGAGCTTATATATATACAGATAGAGATCATAACAATAGGGGTGTATCCGGGGGTTGGTTCCAACTTCCAACACACATATCATATCGTACAATACGTTCTCGCTCTCGCATCAGCCAACATTAATCTAAATAATGACCTAGATGCATAAAGGAGATGTTTGCCCGTGTCAGGTCTAATATGACAATGTGTGAAAACGATCCTGCGGCCCATTTTTCAATGTGCTCCAGCGCACGCTGCGATGCTGCAGGACAAAGACACTAACATATCGTATTCTTCGCGAGCTACTGTTGTAGAAAGCGACGGTATGGGCGGCCGCAGAGGCGAATTTTTTTTCGATCGCCATATTATTTATTTCAATATAATCTGTGCAAATTGCGACCGATTTATTTTTTGCACCACCCAGGTTCCACACTATTCTTGATGACTTCTACTCGCCAAAGTTTATTCTAAATCAAATCTGCATTTATTATTTTATTTCTTGGTCCTTTTAGAAAATTATTTACCCTTATTTTGAGCATACGGCACTGCGTTACCTCGTATAAATTTCCTTTCATATAAAGATATATGTCAGCCAATTGTTACGGTTTCCAAATCAGTTGGCAGGAAGTTCGAATTCGAGGATTTCTTCCTTCGTTTCATTACAGTTCTTCCTCAATAGTTGCTGCTGCTTAGTTTGGATTACCATTGAGGTTTGGTAGAACCACAATGGCGACTGTATAAGATTTATTAGTGTTTCATATAAAGGGTATAATTTTCAAGTAGATCCATGCATAAATTTTTTTGAAACAATTTTGCTAAAACCAACAGAATCTAATCAAAGATGTTGGTTTAAGCTTTAAGAAGATGTATAATTGAAGTCATCTTGAGTTTAGTAGATGATTAATTGTTTTTTTTTTTAAATTTTGCTAATTTATAGCGAACTGAGAATATGATCTTAAATACGGTCTTGTTGAACATACGAACGAATAGTTGAGCAAGGACTTTGTGACCTACAGCAACGTGTAATTCCCGTTATCGCCGACAAGAGGGCGCCATTGGGAACATATCCTGCAACACACCGTGCAGCTGGGCGCGAAGAGCGCTCGAGCTGCGGCATCGCACCGCGCGTGCAATTAAAGTACGGGCACCGGCGCTGATTTACATAGGAACTCAATTTGCAGATTATTACTTATTATAACCGTGGAATTGTGTACAGCTGCACTGACGCGGATCATGGCAGCAAACCCGACAGCAACTTCCGTCCCGTATTAAATAAATTTATTTGTTTATTATAGGGCCGCTAGCTGCTATTAAATACTTGACTATTACATTCGGTACAAGAGAAATATTTACAATGTTCGTTACGTGCAAATTTCCTAGCATTTGACGAGTCGTAAATTTATTGGATTGAACATATTAATGAACAATACAGCTATCAATTGCTGCTGTTCAGCATCAACCTTCTTAGCATGGACTAAGAAGAAAAAAAATTGAGAACTGTTAAATTTATACATTTATGCGCGCGAATTTAGTTCCGTAACTTATTTCGGAAAAAATTGAGACTATACGTTATAATTAACATCTTAACACAGATAGAACAAACCGGAAATTTAAAAAGCACCATAAAAATTGTGAACGCCAAAAAACTATAACTTATAAATAATATTTTTCTCTTTGTGCCGTTGCATATTTGTCGTGTACTTCAATTCATGGATATTATTTATATTTCGATAACATATTTATTAGGCATGTTAAGTTCGATAACAATATTCGCTAACATGACTGGAATGGCGAAAAATTTGAATAACCAAACAGCCAGTGCAATTTATTAAATATTTTCATGAACAGCATAATGCATTGTTCAATGGTGCGTTTTGTGTGTTTGTACTTGGCCTGTGTAATTGGTTTTTTTTTCTCTAATATCGGATAACCAGACCATCAAAATCTATAAACTATAGCCCACTATACAGAGCGATTCCGTTAATAATTAATTAAAAACATTGTTGATGTCAATTTGCAGTAAACTTCCCTATAATAATCTATTTTAACATTCCACATTATGTATTTTGGCTTACTTTGCTTTTGGTCCATCTATATTTACCTTTCCATCTTGCCCACATTCTGTAACTAATAGAGCCTCTCTTCTATGCTCTATTAAATTCTTTCTAAATACGTTCCAACTCACTCTAGCGCAGCTTTATTTTTTCTTTTGACAACCTAACCAATCCTAACCATCTTCTATAGTACGTATAAACGAATACATAAATCTATTTGAAATAAGACTTACTTTTTATCTATTTAACTATTCAAAATTCATACAGTCGTTCATATGAAGAAATAAACTATGTTTAATTACGTTGAGGACGATGCATTGGCTATCACATGCAGTATGCTTAACAGCCCTATACGCACTACTCTGTCCCCAACCCCCTGCCCTGCATCCCCATGGATTATTGCATATAATACACACTACACCTCTAACAACAACCCCTAACAGTTCTGCAGTAATAGCTATTATCATGATCTCTGAATGAGCATAACAGAAAAATATGCATGCTTTTGGGATATCTGCCAGGGGATGACCAAAAATTTTATTTTATCAATTTTCGCAACGTGGTAATATGTATATTTAAATTGCCATGGCGTTTCTTTCGAGAGTCGTTTTGCGGAAACGGCTTCAATGATTTTAGTGTTAAATTATGGTCTATATTTGCCCATTTTTTCAAAATATAAATATATTTGGTAAATTGGTCGAAAATTAAAAAAATAAGAATGATTAATATTCCTCTATATTCATATAAACCTTTATTTCTTATTTGTCTAATGCTTATCGTCTGTCTTAAGATTAATAGTCAATGTGAACTAGGTTAGAGACGATAATTTTGTTGGTTTTTAAATTTTTACATATAATTTATTTGTTTTGATTTTTTAAATATTTAATTTTGATTTTTTAAATATTTTATAGCAAAATATGTAGGATTTATAAATTACAAAAGACAAATGCAATAGCGTCATCTAGCTAATAAATAAAAAAAATTCTTGTAATATTTAAACAATTTCAATTTTATATGATGACTTTAATATATAATATATTTTTAATTCGTGTATTAATAAAAGAAAAAATCTTTTCTAAGGAATAATATTGGGTAGTAATAATCATTTTGTTATTTTGAAAATCAAAACAAACTAGCTGACAATGTTTACATTAAATTCTGTTAATATAAACACGCGTAGGAATTTGTTGATAACGAATACTCGAGAGAGTTGCTGCAGGTGTTCTTGAGTGTGCTGTTGTAGCGTGGGTAGTCTCTGTTCAACTGTAAGACATAGTACCATTGAAACTACTCATATAAAATAGCATGTGCAGATAAGAGATTGCATTTATGCAACAATGTATGCTAAGCCTGAACTGAGCGCTCTGTACGTTTGTGGTCGCAAATTTTTGCTAAACTCGATCGAAGCGAATGTTGAAAAAGTGTGTAATCTGTGTATGTCCATCATCGTTGTCGCACACATAATACTAGCATAAGCAGACCTCTTCGGTCAGTGTTAACTATCACATCTTCAAATCAACGCGCGCTGTTAATTGCCTCGTCAATTTCTAAAGTTACAAATGTTCAAAGTCGTGGTTTAGAAACAATTGTATGTTTTCTATAAGTTTTTAAACTACACCATTTATGGCGATAAAAATGTGCTTAAATAAATTTGTTCTGCGAAGTTGTTTCGTTGCATTACAGGATTAAATAATAATTGTGTATATATATAAGGTTAGTAGATAACGGAATTTTACCGGGGATTTTGGTCAGTCCTGGTTATGGAGATATAACACGATATTATATGCAGTTGTGCACGATAAATAAAAATAATAAATCGTGACCCCGGCAGTGCATGGCGGTGCACTAGATGTATTTGATGTGTTTAATACGCTTAATGTCGTTGGTGTCGGGGGTTGTGGCACTTGCAGGGGTTGCACATTGGTGGTAGACAATGGGGCTTGTAGGTCCTGCTCTATAGTCCTTGTATTAGAGCTGTGAAAAGTTTTGTTTTCATGTTTCCTTGTATTTATAATAAATTAGATTTTCCCTTGACGTTTAAGAAACGAACGTTAACAATAATTGTCTGTTAATGAAAGAAGATATTTTTTTGAAATTATTTTACACTATTAATTAAGCGGGCGGTTTTTTACAAGAAATATGGGTATATTTTGTGCCAAGACTGTAATTTTTTGAAACAGGCATTAAATTTTTTTATATTAGGTCATGAAAGTATTAGTCATAATAGATAATTTTAAAAAAATCTCAAAATTTTGTGAATTTTCTTTCTATTGTCAATGTTTAAGCTTCTGTCAAAAACAAACATATTTGGAAAAATTGCAGAATTCATAGTATCTAAGTTGGAACATTTTGAACAACTGGGTGATTAATTTGCACGCTGTACTATGTTTATAAAAAAAAAAATGACTCGAAAATTGTAAAACTCTTTAGAAGAAAATTTCACATGCTTTGACAAATTTTGTTTCAAATATTTGACCAAGAATCGATAGAAATCATAATCTAGAAATATATAAGACATCTAGTTACAGATGATTTTTTTTTTCAGCAAGCGCTACTACCTTAAACACTGGAAGATTGCTGAATTTTTAATAATAATTAAAAAGTAGTTTGTTTCAAATATATATCCCTAAAAGTAGATATATGATTTAATCGTAACATTTCGTCGAGTACATTTTATTTTGGTTTAAATTTACTATAAAAATTAGTTCAACTTTACATTAATTACTCGTTTCTACCAGAATTATAACTTTATACTAGAACGAACATCTCCATTACAAAATATATCGTAAATTTTATAGTTCCATTTTTCTCCAATGTTTTCGCAACTTAACTCCCCATAACGCAACTTTATCTGCAAATTCGGATTATGTTCCGGAATTTCCACATCGCGTTTGCACTGGCACGGATTACATTTTAAATAATTTCGTACATATACGTTGTATTTTTGCCACTCGAGGGCACATAAGACTCGTCCCATTTATATGAAATTATCGCAGTTTCAGTTGCGAACAAATACACGAAATTCACAAACGCGTGTTTCAGGTCCGGTAGCGATACTCGACAGTCCTAACGACATCCTTTCATATGCAAATTGTATGTAATAGCCAGCGAAATGCTACGAAAAGTTAATAGGCAGAATTTTTCACCGAACATTTCAACCTCGCGGCGTTTTTATATTGTTCCATTTCCAGTATTTTTACCATCGGGACTCTAGTTGACATTCTGCCCCATTTAAGGTGAATGCTTCAGCAAATTCAAAAATTTTCTACACTTTATTTCACTCGTATATAATATACAACTGTCTAAGTCGCATTTTGAATGCTCTTTATTCAGAAAAATTGGAACACTATTTCTACACCAAGAAATTATTGAATTATGACACAGCAGTTCTTCTCATTTGACACAATGTAAGCAAAATCGCTTCTTAGGCGACCAGCTAGTGGTCAAACTTTGGCCACGTGTGGTCTTACAACCATTGCCTATTTGCAAGACATTATGTCCACCCGACTGCCAACAGTTTACGTCAACCAAAGAGATTTCTATAAATTAAATCTAGAGGAATTTTTAGTTTAAACCTACGTATAATTGAGTTTAAACTACATATAAGGAATCATAAATGTAGTACAAAGCAAGATTTGTAGATTGAACTAGAAAAATCAATGTATTATATTGACGTTTGAGTAAATTGTTAAATTAAAAGAGTAACTTTTCGAAATAAAATTGATTTTTAATTATTAGCGAGGTGTAGAAATGTTTTTTTACATGCATATATTTTTTATTTGCAGACCTCCATCGAAGCGATTTGTTTCTCTTGACTCATTTTGATCTTGGGAGAAGAATGGACAGAAGAATGAACCAGGCAGAAGATGGTAAGTGACAATTTTAAATGAATTGAAAATACAATAATTTCTACGCTCTATATATTTTCTATTTGGAGTCGCAAAATATTCAAATAATGGATAAATATTGCACTATCAAATTAAATACATAAATTTAATTTTAAGAAAATTCTTTGGTGATTAGATTATATATTTTTTGGATATGTAATCATTTTGTAAAGGGATTTATCTCGCACAATTTCGAGAATTCTTTAATAGCCTAGAAGAAAGTACTTTTGCATTTATTTCCATAATCCTTTCTTTCATTCCTCGTTATTCTTACGAAGCTAACAAAGCACTACTTCTTGTTTTATTTTATTCTTTCCTTTGCATTGCAAACTGCTCTCAAGCTCTTCTAGAGCATCATCAACAACTTTATGTACTAACCACAACGTGCACTTCTTGCATATATATATATATATATATATATATATATATCTGTTTCAACCCCGCCGGTTTGTTGTAGTTCGTTCATCACCATTTTTCTTCATCTGCGTTCAAGATGAAGAAGTGTAGAGACGGTCGGTGGGTCCGTGGTTCAGCTCGGATGCTAAGAGACTTCTTTTAGCGCGGCCCTCCATCATTAATATCACTTTTATATCCTCGAGATAGGCGCGAAAATATCGCAGCTCTCACGTCAGATCCGACTCAAGCTCCGAATCGTTCCACTTAAATGTTACTCGTCTCACCCAACCTTATCTACCTAAATTTCTCTTATCGTATCTATAACTTGTCCACGTCTCGTACCATGTAACTTTTTATGGCGCTTCTTCGTTTCCTGTTTAGTAAATGTTGTATATTTTTAAATATTTACATTTTAATCGAACGGCTTCTTTTTTTGGTTTGTCTTGATGTCAAGTGCTAAGTCCGCTCTGTCTTCAGGTCAGGTTAAAGGAGCATCCCTTAATCGTGATAAACATTGTGTATATCGTAAACGAAAGCAGCTAGCGGTTATGGTACCCTTACTTTAGTGGATGTAGCTTCTATATAAGACGAGCTTATTAAATGCCAGCTTGATTTAAAGCGAGCTTTTTCAATGAGGTATGCCTGGAAAAAATATCGGAGTTAAAAAATTGTCTGATCTATAGGTGCACTAAAAATTTTTCCTCTAGAGGATTTCTTGCAGTCGATAACTTTTAAGTTATTATAAATTTAGTTTGCAGCTTGAATATAAAAGATTGTGAAAGCAAAATGATTAATTAACGATATATTTTACATGGATCTTCAGCCATCTAGTGAATATGTATTTAATTTACCCATTGAAGCCTATATTTTAATTCAGGTAGCATCATCTAGGTGCTTTCATTGATTGAATTAGTATATTTTACGGATCAACGATTACAAAAAAGAACCAGTAGCTTAGTAGCTGATAGGAAAAAACCTTTTTAACGATTGATTTGTGATCAAAGCCTAAATTAACACTTCTTTCACGGGATAAAGATGTTGCATATTCAACAGCTTCAATTAGAAAACAAGCCAGAGAAACTGCGGCGAAGGTAACGCGAATGGAGACGCCTACCATTTGAAATTACAGTTTAACTTAATTTAGGATATATATTAATTTATATTTTTATATTTTAAAATGGTATCATTAATTTATGTGGACATATTTCAATTTAGCGAAATTTTATTTGAAGCGCCTATTAATAATATCGCCAACGAATTACATGCAACGTGGCATATCCTAACGATGACATAAGCTCGAACCAATCGGAGTGAGCGTATGACTTGCCACGTTGCCACGTTCAGTTAGAAATAAAATAAAATATATTGAACTCGAGATTTTCACTTTAATATAATATGAAACAATACGTTTTCTTTTTAACGAGATTAAATATATATTCTAAATCGTCCTTTTACGTAAATGTCACTATTAATTACCTAAAAATCTGTCAAATATTGCGTAAATTATTTTCTGAAACACCAATACGCTTGGTTCTTTTACATACTTCCAATTATCGAGGTCCAGATCAAATTAGTTCCACTAAATTTGATTTAAAGTAGATTTTGATTAAATACGTTATTTTGAATCTTTAAAATTTGTTGCAAATAATTGTCAATTAAAAACAAAATGTTCTAATAATCGCGAATTTGATAAAAATAAAAGTAGACGTGATTAGAATATTATTTGAATTGTAAATTTCTCAGATTTATACACTTAATTGTAGGTTTTTTCACCTACTTAATTGTAGATGAAAAACAATGCGTGATTTTACAACAAAATAAACGTAATTAACATCCCCTATACTGCCGACATTTGAACGAATCACAAATCTTTTTGTGAACGCACTAAAATTATCTATTTTATTATTTAAATAAACCCAACGCACTTATTTACACGACTTCCTGAAAACATGCCTTAGAGGTGGCTCGAGTTACTTCCGTGGATTACAAAGACTTCTATTCGTTAGGGGAACCGTAAAAAAAACTTGGAACATAAATGTATTTCCTACTGTTTTTCTATTCAACATACTTCTGTTTATCGTTTCCTTAATTCCTAGTCAAAACATAACATAATTTATAGCTGAGCTGTTGTGATTTAAATGATCTGTTTGCCAAACTTTTTTTTATAAATATATATAAGCTGGATCTTAGTTTTTAGTAATTTCAATGATTTGAGTATTATTTTTAGTGTGATGAAAAAATCCAAAAAAAAAATTAATGTGATACATTAATATATTAATACATTAATAGCGCACGACCCAGCAAGCCAATGTCGCTACCATTCGCTCCCATTTGAAATATTCTAACTAATTTGGTCCCATGCATTACTCAACTCTGTTCATAGGGCGCACACGAACCCCTTTTACCAGTCCATGATCGGATTGTTAGACACGACCGAAGCATTCACGTTTTATTATATGTAATTGTTTTAAAAGATTTATAGGTCATATTATATGCCATTTTTGAAATACTTCTGTCATGTTGATTTATTTATTTAATAGTATTTCGATTCGTGACAGAGGTATTTTATTTCGTTTTTATCTTGTGCTACTGTAGATGGGGGCATAGCCTTCGAAATGTGCATCTATCTACTTAATGCTTGTTAGGGTATTTGGGTGATATTCTATATTATGATACATTAATGTTTCTAATTATAAAAAATATTATAGTTCAGAATTTCATGAGGTTTTTTTTGATCGTGAATACAGTTTTTCATTTTGAACATGATTTAATAATTTTTGGATCACAAATAATCGACACAGACTTATTCTAAGTAAATCATTCGTAGTAATATTCGCTCTAACAAATGGGATATCCCACATATCCCATTCTTATAAGCAAAACATAAAGTACTTTGTTCAACTACTCAACATGCACTCAAACAAAACAATTTTATACTTCGTAGCTATTTTAATGTTTTTAACACAAACTAGAAGAAGCTTTATATTCAGGCTTTCTGAAATATACAATTTTTCATTGTTGTATATTTTTGCTATAACCGTCGCTATATTTTTGATTTTTTTACGTCATACCCCAATTTAGAGGAGGTGCAAAAAAATCGCTCCTCGATCTGAATTTTCTTGATCATTTCGTAAATATCAACAAAACATAAATTCATCTACCCTTCCCATATGTTCCTAATATCCTGTATAACTACACTCTACAATTAGGATATTATATCCTGTTGAGATAAAAACATAAATTTTAGAATAAACGCAAAAATAATCCCATTCGCAACTGAGTTAGTTACACAACAAACAGTTGCGATTATAATAGTTGCAAAGCATTCTAGTGTGTTGACAGGTAGGTCCATGGGATGGAGTCCTGCTAAGGACCCGGGACTCTGTGCTGTTCAGAACATGTTCTATACATGTTCGTACTAGTTGGTCTAGTAGTAGTTTAGCAAGAACCTAAACTGGACATTGTAATTACATGCTGAAGCTAGCTAAAGCAGCAGTATAATCATTATGTATTATACGGTCTAGTTTATCGTATATATGCATTTGTAGTTGTTGCCATGTACTGGATGTTGCGTTAAATATTTTTCATTATAAATTCGTAATCGAAGTTTCTCTGCTTATAAAAATGTATCGATGTATTGTTCCATCGGCATTTTCAGCTAAAAATTCTTCGTAAATTTACATGCCTGGTAAAAAAAAAATGCGTGAGACTTTCGCGCGGTAGAAGTGAAACTTCTTAGCTCCTAGAAAAAGTTGATTTTATGCATTGCTTTTTTTCCATTTGTTAACGATTTGATTTGGATTTTGATTGATTTTGATTGACACTTTGATCATCAAAGAAAGCATTATTAACTGTAATGTCGTACAGTCTATAAAGAGTAGTTTGGACTAAATATTGTAGCCATATTTTTATAGTTCTTTTTCTCACCAAACCAATTAAATAACTCGATCTGTATATTTTTCTTCTTTTATGTGGACATTAATACAATGATCATCATCAATGTCTCTTGGCAAATGATTCACCATCGTATTCACAGATATTGGAACATTAATAATTGGCCATGTTGACCATGTACATGTCGTAAACGTCGAATTTACATAAATGGAATTCTGGGTGAAATTAACCTCTGTGACACTAAATCTAATTTTGGTGGATGACCAGGTAATTCTGGGTAGACAAAACCATTTGACTTCGATAACATTGGAATGGTATTCCGAGTGAGAGCATTTCAGCATGAATTGCACGCTATCACATCTTCAATGATAATGGCTGGAAATGCAGTATGTAAAAGTTGCTCGTGCTTAGGATCAACAGGTTTCACATCGTTCTTAAACCATATTCGAGCACATATGGAACACACTGTACCTAGCGGATTATTGAAAAATTGTTTATCAAATTGGCGATGAGCAGGTTGAAAGAATGTAAATTTTGTGTGTGATGCACTAATGGGTGCATTTCTATTTGTCGATGGCTCGCTCAGCTGTATCAGATTCATTTCGTTGATCTCTCACACCGCGTGTATTTTCACGTGTCATGAATCAGTGGCATTCAAATTCTCTTCTATACCACTCAATGTGTCTTTACTTAACGGCGGTATCGATTCATCCAGTGTATTTGAGGTCGTTGGAAGGTTATGTTGTCCACCGTGTTTCTTTAACGCCCTTTGCGTGGCTCGATACCCTCTACTTCTTGCCAAGGTACTTTTTGGCACTTTTCATGGCGGTTTATTCGCTTTCTTCCGTTCTCTAAAGGCTCGCACTCTGTCTGTACTTGTCTTTCTCCATTTCACTTTTCACACAATGGAAATTGTTGGCTAAAATATGAAGCTGTGTTTGTGTAATATATAATAAAATACGCAAGCGTCTACTGGTTGCCTTATGCTACGTATACACTCAATACCCGCGGCGCATGCGCGTAGCCTATAGAAGTTTCACTTCAAAAAATCTATTTAATCCCATCCCACAACTTTGCACTCGTTTGATTGCATCCGACTTCACCAAATCTAATCTATTGTCTATTGCCGAAACGATGTTTATTGCCGCTTTTGCTCTTCGCATCATCCATATTACTCCTGCCTCTATTTACCGTGTGGGGTACGTGTGGGTTGCCTGTCTCCTGTCCAGTGTCCCGTCCGCCCTTTCGCTGTCAAGACAAAATCAGCTTTCTGTCCCCAAACCTGGCGGTTAGTTGGCTCGGTTAGTTTGTTGTATCGTTGCTGTATCCGATCACGATGTATACACTTTATATTCTGATTAGGTATATACAGAGTGATGGCTAACGAAAATTGATTTTATATTGCATATGTCTTAAGGCACTGTCTTTAGTGAATTTTTACGTTTTATAAAAAGTGTGTTAGCACTAATTTTTTTTTTTTAAATGGAACTTCTAAAATATATATTTGTGTTGATATCCCATTGGAATTTAATTTACGTTTACCTGTACCATTTGCGTGAATTTGCGAAGATTTTTTTTGCGAAATTTTATAAAAAGTTAGTTAGCACTAACATTTTTTTTACCCAATTTTAGATGGAAATTCTAAAATATATATTTTGTTTTGATATCCCATTGCAGTTTAATTTATGTTTCCCTGTACCCTGTATAATAGTGATTTCAAACTTCCGCAATGGGCATAGAACGAACAGATGAATCCAGTTGTTCGGATCTTCATTTGTTAGTGCCAGAATTAGATCTGTGACCAAATGTTTTTCGGTTTACGATAATCATGATTGATTTTGTCGTGTTTAAATATATAAGGTGTTAATTTGCAAAGCCCCGCTGAAATTCCGGGAAAATTACGTAATTAATTCGCGTCATTTAAAATTTTAGATAATTACATTTTAATCCGTGGGCTTAATCTAGTGTAAAATACATTTATATTTGTCGGTGCATTTTTGTTTCCTGTTGCAAAATAATTAATGAACCTTTTGAGTAGGTTCTTTTTCTTTATAAATTCATTTAAGCTTCTGTCAAATTCTTCACAAATCAATTGCGAATTTATATTTTCACAAATGACACCGATATAACATTTTTTAAAAGTATTTTCTAATAATTTTTTAAATTTTTGTGAGCATCTGGATTTTTTTTGCTTCCTTTTTAGAAGACCCGTATAAAATATTTCTACGCTTAATTAGAACTTTAAACAGTTTAGGCGCTCATTTAATATGCATAAATTTATTTGAGAATGTTATTGTTTAATTAATTTACGCTTCAATTATGTTTCTTAAGAAAAACTTACATTAGTGCGTAAGTAGTGGATGTCAATTTATTTTTGAAATTATATTTGATTAAGTCTAAGACTCGAATATTGCCTGATAAAAGTAGTAATTCGTAAAGGATAGCCAAAGATTGAAAAAATCAACAAATATATTATTTAAATAAGATTGTCGTAGATAAATGGATAAACAGAAAAATTGGTTAAAATGACACCAATGTAAAAAATCAATAGGCTCAAGTTAAACATATAAACATAAAAATCTAAACTATTATAAATCTGATTATATTTTCTTGTGGCATCAAAAATTCGGAGTTTTTTCACTGGATCACTTCCTTCCTGATCCTGATTTATAAAACTCTTTTCCACATGTCTTAAGATCCTTTCTTTATCGATGAATACTTGCCAACTTAAAAAGTTTCATTATTCTTTTTGTTAGTATATATTACCATGGACTGTTTATACATGATAATAGTTCAGCAAATATATCTTTGTCTAAACGCTATAATTTAGCATGTACATATTTAAATTTACAGACGCTCTCCTTGCAGATATTTACTTATAACATGATCATAAGGCAAGTCATAAATCCTGAACAGCAGCGTGTAACATATATATTCTGCATGCATCTATTGTACCGGTAATAATTTCAAATTTAATGCCCGTATCGGCGTACGTGTTACTATTATTAATTGGCATCGTTATCCTAGAAAATGCGTTTAGTATTTCTGCATTCTGTTCTGGTCCGACGTATATTTTCAGTTTTTTATCCCTATAAAAGCCTAGGAAACCGACTGCGAAACACCCCGGAAAAAACGAAAATGCGAAATTAAATAGCATAATTTTTGTAATTTCATTTTTTTTTTATAGTCTGTAGTAGCTTTAAATATAAGGAACTAAGGAACTTAATTAATAGGAAATGCAAGCTAGCGAAAGAAGAGTGGATAAAAGGAAATTGTGAGGATATTGAGGAGGATACGAGAAGAGGTAAAGTAGATTTGGGCTACAGGAAAATTAAGTCACATTTTTCTAAAGTAAAACCAAAGGGTAACATTATATGTGATAAGCAGGGTAAGGAACTCACAGGAAATAAGGAAAAAGCTAGAAGATGGAAGGACTATCTTGAAGATTTATATAAAGGTAGGCATGGACATGGAGGAGCTAGAAAGTGTGGAACAGATAGATGAGGATGACTTAGGTCCTAGCATACTTAGGTCAGAGTTTCATAGAGCATTAAATGATTTACGGAATAACAAAGCAGCGGGGATTGATATGATACCAGCCGAATTAATAAAACACGCAGGGGAAAAAATGCAGGAGCGATTATACAGGTTAGTTTGTAAAATATATGAGAAGGGAGAAGTACCACAGGATTTTCAGCGTAGTAGAATAGTAACAATGCCGAAGAAAATAGGAGCTAATTTGTGTGAGAACTATAGGACCATTAGTCTACTATCACATGCATCGAAGATATTGTTAAAGATTATTTATAGGAGATTAGAAAATAAAGTAGAGGAAAGGCTAGGAGAAGATCAGTTTGGTTTTAGGAAAAACAGAGGGACGAGGGAGGCGATTCTAGCACTAAGAACGGTAGTAGAAAAAAGAAAGAGGGTAGGAAAGGTAACTTGCATAGCTTTTGTAGATTTAGAAAAGGCATTTGATAATGTAGATTGGGACATAATGTTTAGAATTTTAAAGGAAACGGGTATAGATTATAAGGATAGGAGAATAATTTTTAATTTATATAAACACCAAACTGCCTTAGTTAGAATTGAGGGGGAAGAAGAGGTAGCAAAAATAGGGAAGGGAGTTCGGCAGGGATGTACACTCTCACCGTTATTATTTAATCTATATATAGAAGATGCAATAAACAAAGTAAAAGAAGAGTATAGTGTAGGTGTGAATGTACAGGGAGAGAAAATATATATGTTGAGATTCGCCGACGATATAGCTATATTGGAAGAAAGCGAAAAGAATTTAGAAAGGGTATTGAATGGTATGCAGGCAGTATTGACTAGGGATTTTAACATGAAAATAAATATAGGTAAAACGAAAGTGATGAGGTGTGACAAAAAGGAATGCAGTAGAAAAATGAGGATCACAATAGGAGATAATAGAATCGAAGAAGTGTCAGATTTTTGTTATTTAGGCAGTAGAATCACAAAAGATAATCGAAGCAAGGTAGATATAAAGTGTAGGATAGCACAGGGTAGGAAGGCATTCGTAGAAAAGGAACAGATTTTAAGATCAAATATTGACTTGGGTATTAGAAAAAGATTACTGAAGGTATATGTTTGGAGTGTAGCACTGTACGGGTGTGAGGCGTGGACTATAGGAAAGGAAGAGAAGCGTAGATTACAAGCATTCGAAATGTGGTGTTATAGGAGGATGATGAGGATTGGTTGGGAAGATAAAGTAACAAATGAAGCTGTACTAGAGTTAGTAGGGGAGAAGAGAAGTATTTGGAGAGTGTTACAGCGTAGGAGAGACAGATTAGTAGGGCATATTCTTAGGCATGGGGGGATTATGCAATTGATCATAGAAGGTAGAGTGGAGGGAACGAGAGGGGTAGGTAGGCCTAGATTGGAGTATATGAGTCAGATAGTTGAAGACGTTGAGATGAATAGCTATAGGGAGATGAAGGGATTAGCTCAGGATAGATCGGCATGGCGTGCTGTTTCCAAGCAATCTTTAGGATTGCGGACTCTTTAACTAGTAGCTTTATTCTTGAAACGATTATAACGTACATGTACAATTTTGTTAAGAAAGCAAGCGAAAGATTAAGGTCAGAATAGGAGATGATAGTATAGAAGAAGTGTCAGAATTATTGTGTTATTTAGAAAGTAGGATTACAAAGGATAACCCAAGTAAGGTAAATATAAAATGTTGGATAGCACAGAGTAGGAAGGTATTCGTAGGAAAGGTCAGGATTATAAGATCAAATTTTAAGATTTTAAGATTGTACGGGTGTGAGACGTTGACTATAGGAAAGGAAGAGAAGCGTAGAAATGAAGCATTCGAAATGTGGTGCTACAGGAGGATGGTGAGGATTGCTTGGGCTTACAGGAAGAGAATTATTTCGGGGAGATAAGTGAGATAGACTAGTAGGTCACATTCTAAGACATGGGGGTACTATGCAGTTAGTTATAGAGGGTAAAGTAGAAGAACATGAAGGGTAGGTATGCCTATATTGGAGTATGTGGGTCAGATAGTGGAAATAAGGGAATTAGCTCAGGAGAGATCGGCAGATTCAAATCAGTCCCTAGGATTGATGACTAATTACCTAAATGAACTAAATTTTTTTTGCAAATATAAAATTTTCACCGCAAGTTTCTGTAGTCGCTCCTCTTTCTGTAGTCGTTTCCTCTACGATGGATGATGCATAGATACTAGTCACAGTCACACAACGTGTGACTGACTCATCACCGGATATCATCTGCATTATTTAATATAGATCTATCGACGTGTGTGCTATCATGAAAAATCTACTCCCGGTGCTCTCCAGTCAAACTGACAGACAGTTTTTATAAAGTCGTTTTCTTTTTCTGTCTGTCTAAATCCATATAAAATGGAAATAAAACGATGTCGGCCACAGTTCCAGCTTCGAGCTTTTTTTCGTAGGATGTCGGATGTAAAATATCTGTCGGATTTGGTAGAAAGGATCGAATTCGGTGTGCCTATCGAATTGTATTTGTGCGCGGCTCTTTCGCTTTAATGATTTATTTAATTTGACGAATCGATTTATGTATCGTACCCTGAACTTAAAACATAAATTCACTTAAAATGATGTTGTTGTAAACCTATTAACATATATCACCATCGAGCATGGGCTTCGAACCGTTTGCTGTGCTCTCATTACAAAACAATGATTTTTTCATAGCAATCTACACGGTAACAAATCAAATAAACTTCATTATGTATGATGTACGTTGCTTAGTTTGCATACCGAATGTTATTTATATAGTTTTGCAGTTGAGCAGTTTCATATTTATTGTTCGCTTTCGATAAACTCAATGCATAAATCGTTTAGCTTTTACATCTAAATGTAATGTGGAACAAATGAACGAATTCGTACACCCACAAAAAAATCCTTGCGAATCATTTCCAATTTTGAAATTTCTGCTTGAAGCGAACGAATTTTTCGAAGATGGAAATCGTGTCATCGAATACGTTGTATTTGCCGATTTCTTTCTTCTCGCAATATGTTAGTGGATCGGACCTATTCTCCCATTTCACTGTCACTATACTGTCAAAGTGAAATATTTAAAAATCCCCATATTAGCCGCGCCATATTGGCTTTCCCGTTGCGCCATTGCGCGGCTGAAATGAGCGAGTTTTTCCTCTAATGTTTACACAGGCTTGAGTTGATGGTTTTCGCATCGACGATTGCCGAAAACAGATTCGGATCCATCAATAATTTACAGATGGTTTTCCAATATCAAACTTATTTCGTATAATAAATATTTTGGCATATTGGGAAAACGATTTTTAATGAGCCTCCATCTCCATGAGCAACTTTCACAATCAGAAAAATAATTATTATAAATTTATATGAGCCTCCATCTTTAGCAACAATCAGAAAAATTATTATAATAAATCATATTTGTTTTTAATCAAATTTTACTACGGTAAAGAATTTACATTCTAGATATGTAAATGAAAAGTAGGAAAGGTCCTAAAGTTGAACCCTGCAGATATCCATATATTATTCGTGGAAAAATGTATACAGAATGAATCAGTTATATTTGGGCATTGATTATTCTGCAACCAACTCTGCTTAGAGCGCCTCTTTTCTATTTCCGATCGAAATGAAGCCCATTTGCAATATTGGTAACATCGCGCCTCGTATCTTTAGCGCGCTTGTTATATTATCCACTCACTCTACGTTCCTCAACATCTATGCTAAATAGCGCGCACAGATCTATATTAAACAGACTCAAGAATATTTAATGCTAAGAGTGGTAAAAATATATAAAAAAGAGAGCAAGAGAACGATTTTTTTTTACTAAGTCGAATTATTTTATAGTATGTAAAATTTTATATTCTTCCCTCGTTATACATTTCTTCAGTGTCTCGCAACTGTTCTTCAAGAATCGTACATTTGATTCTATTGATTCGCATGCAATAATCGAAGGTAATTGGTTAAAAGTTCTTGGACGAGCTTTACCTAAGTGCAGATAAAACAAAAATGCCTAAAATTGCCAACATTGTCATGTTTCCATCATTAGTCAAAGACAGGAAAACGAAACGTCAATTGATTTGGTCAGCATCGCGTTAACGAGGCTCAAATCCAGAGGTTCCTAACGTTCATTTACATTGATACGTATAAAAAAAATCTTCTTAAACGTGCCACAATTCTTATATATATATATATATTTTTAAATTTTGGCGGTCAGTCAATCAAAGGAATTATTAAAAAATAAACAATGTCAACGAGTTAGATATTTTCTTCGCTTCGTGCTTAGGATCAACAGGTTTCAAATCGTTCTTAAACCATATTCGATCACATATGGAACACACTATACCTAGAGGATTATTGAAAAATTGTTTATCAAATTCGCGATGCGCAGGTTGAAAGAATGTAAATTTTGTGTATGATGCACTAGTGGGTGCATTTCTATTTGTCGATAGCTCGCTCAGCTGTATCAGATTCATTTCGTTGATCTCTCACATCGCGTGTAGCTTCATGTGTAGATGGCATTCAAATTCTCTATACCACTCACTGTGTTCTCACTTAACGACGGTATCGATTCGTCCAGTGTATTTGAGGTCGTTGGGAGGTTATGTTGTCCACCGTGATTCTTTAACGTCCTTTGCCTGGCTCGATACTCTCTACTTCTTTTCAAGGTACTTGTTGGCACTTTTCTTGGCGGTTTCTTCGCTGACCATGCATATAAAAAAAAAATTAGTCGATGAAACTTCCACTTAATTGCTATTTTCAATAATTAAATTATTCCGAGTTTTTTTCTTTGATATTCTATCGAAATGTTGAACGAATTGGCAATCCCTGTTTTAACCGATCTTGAAATTCGACTAATTTTTATCGATTTATCGACAAAACTAAATTTATAAGGATGCTTCATTTTCAACGAAATAATTTAATTATCGCAATTTAGTACAAATATTTTATACACTAATATTAATGATACTGATTTCGAGCTAGTATTTTTTTATTATATAAAATTAGATATTTAAACTAAGAATTATATATTCTTTAAATTATATATTCATCTTGCATTTGGGATGCTCTTTCTGGCAATGTTGATTAATTCAAACGCACTGCGTATATCTTCAGATACAGATACATTGTAACGAGCTACCAATGTTAGCGGAACTGCGGTATAACGGGTATTTTTCCGGTTCATAGCCGCTACACCCCATCGGACCATTGAAACACGTATTGGTTCATCAGGCACATACGCAAACAAACGAAGAGATGTTTAGATAAACAGCGGCCAATCGTATAAAATGGCCAGACCCGAAATATCTAGATCCATTATTAAATTAAGAGCACTTTCTTCTGTTGGCCATCCTCCAGATTTGATAGAATAGAATATGCACTTTATTGTTAAAATATTTTTTTACAAACGTCAGCATTTAAAATAACAGTATATCTTATATCAGTATATAAACCATAAAATTACACAAAGACTTAATTTAAAATTTTTAATAATTTAAAAACTTAAAGACAGATTACAGTTTAAAAAATCATCGGCACTGTATTATTCAGATAGCGAATAATGCAGTTTAAATGCGAAGAGAATGATGAATGTATACGAAGAGCCAACGAAAATTTAATTTCGTACGTTGATTGACCCAAGAAAAATGTACGTATAAGGCATATTAATAAAATTTAAAAAATCTGAAACACTGCTTCGTAATAGCAAACATTATCTGAAGAAAGTTGCATTACGGAGAATTATTTAAAATATTCATTTGGCTGCCGCAATAATTCATGACGTTATCATGGTCGGATGTTTGCGCTTTGTCCGCGAAGACATATGATTAATAACAAACATATATAATTATCGTTTTTAAGTATGCAATAAATCATCGGTGTGTTAATTACTGCTCTCAACGGTCTTTGCTCGAGCCCTTGTCGGTCTTGTGATGCACAATCGCTTGTTTATAAGTCGTCATATTGTTATTTGGTTGGTAACCCTGAAATAGCCAATGTGCATTGAGACTTGTAATTAAGTCACCTGTTAATTATATTTCAATTTATTTGCAGCTATGATAATTATCAATTTATTTGCAGTTTTGATTTTTGTTAAATCTTACGACTATGATTTTATTTTGTAACTCAAACATTCTTTAACTGAATGCCTCAACAACTTATTGCCTAAATTCCAAAATATTTTACGAAAATAATATTTTCAATAATGAGATTTGTAGAATTATGGATTATAATGTTTAGTTGACTGTTTTTAATTATTATCTTTATTAATTTTACTATTTCCAAATATTAAAAATCAAAATTCGAATACACAGAAAACTGCTGAATATTACAAATACTTTTGATTAAATTATTGTTAGCGCAGATTTACATAACGACCAACTAAGTTCCATTTCTAATTAGCTTGTTTTCAACAATTTGGTTAACGGTTGTTTGCTCATTATGTAAACCAGTAAAAAATATGATGTCTTGAAGATTAGTCCGATAACAAGCGTATTTCATTTTACAGACAATAAAGCCTACATAATATTAATTTAGTTTAATTACTTGTATTCTTTGTTTCGTTGGATGTTCGCCACTACGGTTCGTTCTTGTAAAAATGTTATAAATTGCTAAATAATAGACAAGGCCACGCCGACGGGCAACTCTTTTACCCATATACACCAATTAACTAGATTTATTTCGACTGGGATTATTAATGCAAATACACTTCATAAAAATACGATCAAATATCGAATGTTATGAAATGTGTTTAACTATCCAAAGTCGTAAATATTACACTTATTCATATTACTTATGAATTCTAATCTGAATTTATACTTATACAGATCTTACCCTCTGCCCCACCATTGCAGATTATCGCAATAACATCTTCTCAACTTCACTTTAACTCAACTTTAACACGCGTTCATTTTTTCAACATTTCTATAGCACATTTCATTCTTTCATATATCTTCCTTCATGATCAACGATTTTCATATATATTTATATTTTTTATTTCAATAATAAAAAATATTTTAAATTTTCTATTGACAAGTCCTCCTTTTTGTTTTTTTAAACCATCGTCGAACCATCTAACGTAGCAGTTCAGTAAATGCGGTACCGAAGAGGTGCCACGTACTTTTATCAGCGCTAGCAGAAAGTATCTGGCACTGTGTTCTAGCTCTGAACTAGCTCGCTTCAGTGTTCCTCCAGTTCTAGTCAACAATACATTGTTTTGATGGAAATTACCACACGCTCAGCTGCTGCAGATCTATTGCGTAAAAAAAGTGTTTAATAGTAAACGAGTGTAATTTTTTTAGATTCAATTGCTAAAAATTAGTGATTTTACAATGAATAAGTGTTGAGTGCAAGAAAATTTAGCAAACAATTTTTTTACACGTTTTTAATAAATATTTCGTATGGTGAGTTCTACGTTTGTACAAAAATATACTCTGAAGAATATATTTTTTGTTACATCGAATTTTTTTTAAATATATTCCGATTTTGTGCATATAATATATTAGTATAGAATATCACCTAAATACCGATGTAATACTTAAAGCATTAAGTAGCTAGATGCGCATTTCGGAGGCTATTATTTAACACCGTAGTGATAATTTTTAAAATATAGTATAAAATGAACTTTGGCTTTGTTTTTAAGCCAACATTTGTATACCTCGGTACGGTATGGTTTATTAAGGCCAGATAGTATGAAGAAAAACAGCCATAATATACTTCCGCACCCCTTGAAGCTCCTAAATCAGCAATTGTCACATTGACAGTAAGATACTGGCCCATACGTAAGGCTGCTTTCATCATTATGTCCGGTCTGCGTATAAGCCGATTATCTATTGGCAATATTTACAGTAAACCAGAAGATAGAAAACTATATGCCCGAATGAAAATCGCGTTTCGCATCCTTTGAAACATTTCCCAACAAACGTAATTTGTACTCACTATAACCCAAAATAATCAATTGAAATCTTGATTATTTTTCGAGTAAACTTCGATAGAGTGGTCAATATTTTGGTTTGGTCCACTCTACAAGAATATTACGGATAAAAATGTCGTTCTTTATCGTGCAAAATATAGCGGCAGTAGGTCCGGAACACCATCTGTCTTGTACTCTACTGAAGGGGTGGTTTGAACGGACCTAATACCGCACCCTTATTCCTACCGATCGTGGACAAATCGGATCACAAAGTTGACAATATTGTCGCACCAAAATACAATAGAATTCTACCAGATTTTTCGCGTCAATGTCATCTTTCTATATCCTTTGTATTGTAGATTATAGACCAGGATTTTCATCATACATGACGCCGAAATGGAAAAAATATTATTTATCTATTTTATTAAATAAATGCAATATAAAAATTTGAATTCTTCGCTTGCCGAACTCTTTTGTTACACTGGTTCAATTTAGGGATGAAAATATATTTTTTTCTTAACTAAAAATTTTGGTTACCCTGTCTAGCAAATATATGTTATCTTAACTTAACTTATAGTTATTTGCAGAGTTATTTTGATTGTGATATATTAAGCCAGATTACCCCCTTTATCAATTTATGACGTGTATAGTTTTGGACACTACAATATTAATTTAGTTTGTTCTATTATTTCGCTAAATTTAAATTTGCACGAAAATATATAACATAAAAAATCATTTAGAATCACAAATATCTTCAAAAATTTCCCAATGGATATTAGCTTTCCAAAAAAGATTGGATTTTTCATTATTCATTCCAGATTTTTAATTATCTTTGTTTAGTATTTCGAAAAAATGTCTTTTTTTGAATATTTTGTAAAAATAACATTACACTTTGGTTTTTACACTTTTTCTTACACTGGTTCTTATATTGGTTTTCGTTTATTCAAATTTGCTGGTGTGTTTGGTTTAATTTAGTAAAAATATTCCAACTTTAACTCATTATTTCGGCTGGTTCATAATTTTTCATTCCCCAATTAAAATGGTTGTGGCCCGAAAGGTGTGAATAAGATATTTATATCTCTAATAGCCCGACATTTCATTGTATGTTAAATCTAGCGACTACCAATTGTAAAATACTTTAGTTTTATGAACTAAAATTTAGTTTCTGTCAAAACTAGGCCTGTCCAAAATAAATTCATACTAGATTTTATGACAAAAAAGACATGATGAACAATGAATTAGTTTTTACTGAATATTCGTTAATGAGCGACACAAAGTTAGAAGTTTTCCGAAAACAAAACTAAATGATTTTCAACATACTGACAATTTTTGATTTTTTCAATTTAATTTGCGCGTATTTTTAATATAACGATGTTTTCACGTGCTTTATAAATTTGTTCAGAAACATGTAACTATATACTTATAATTAATTATCCAATTAGCATTTGTGCGCGATTTAACGAACAAAAATGCTCTTCTGCCATTAAATGTTATCTCGATTTTTTTTTGTTGATTAAAAAATTAAAATTGTTGATTAAAATTAACATTTCATTCATAATTCTAGTCCAAAACATTTTTTTTGCGTACCGTTTACATATAAATAAATAAATAATTAATTAATAAGGAGTCGAGGTATTATTTGGGATTTTTGAATTAATTGTTAGAACCTAGTAAAAATATTATCTCAATTTCAAGAATTATTTTTCTCTTTGACTGAATTTATTTTCATCCTTAAAGAAGGAGCGAAGGTAGAATTATTTTTTACATGTTCTTTTGAATATCTCTTTTATTAAAAAATTCATCAGATAATCATGACGTATTTTTCAACAACAAAACTCGCACTGGACAATAGTTAATACACAACAAAAAACAGGCAATAAATAAGACGATTACCGATCCAAAACACGCATCTAAATGGTCATCAAGCTTTATATCTTAAGTTGAATATTTAGTTATTTACTGGCGTGGTGATTTATTATACTTATCCTAAATATATTTTGATTCATTGTGTATTTACACGGCCAATAGACCAGCCACCGGAAGAAACTTGAAAACATCATCTTTAAATTCTATACGGTCTTAAAGCCAGGTAAACCAGGTGTGGCTGTAGCTGAAATATTTCATTCAACAAAACCCACCTCGATACAATAACAGAAGACCTCCGTGTAAAAAATACATTTAAATAATGTCATTATTTTTTTAAATGCAGAAAACCGAGTTTGCGCAAATTTAACAATAACTTGTGGTAAAATCTCATACTAAAGTCGGTATCAGTTAAAATTTCGTGTTTTAATTTGTTGCTAATACGCCCAATAAAAAAACCCAAACGAAATTTTGTTTTGATCGATTTAACATCTTCATATGGCTTACCTAAGGCCACCCACACAACCGTACAACAGCCTGGCAAAACATCGATTCGCACAAATGATTTATCACTTCTTTACCTATAAATACAACACCTTTTCGAGACTTCTAGAGAGGTGTTCGTCCTTATAATGGCTTAACTACGCTCCGGAGGACGGATATTCTTCCTCCAGAACCGCATGTGGTGTTTGCCATTTCACGCTGAGACCATTCATTCAATTCTCCGCTCAGATTTGGCAAGAAATGATCCAATTCTTATATAAAGAGCATTAAGTGTACAGAAGAACCTAGGGAGGTTTCTATTGAATTAGAAGAATAGCAAATCCGAAGCAAAAGTGAAATGTTTACTGTAATAATAAATACTTTCTTGGGCAACGATGGCTTTATTATAGATTCGAAATGTTTGTTCGAATTTCACTTTCTTGCGTTCAAAATTAGTTTTAAATTTACAAAATCCAACAATAATTTTGACGCATTTCCTTTACCAACTAAAGTCGCACCTAAGCATAAATTATGAACAAGCTCTCTTAAATAACATAATTAAAAAAAATTAAACAACATGTTATTTCCGATCACGTAAAAAACTTCCAAAAACAACTTTACCAAACTTTAAAAATCTTGCGTTCTTCAGCAGGAATGCGCTTATTAAGTCCGACAGTTCATCACCAACGTTTTTATAACAATCGTATTAAAAGCCATTCGGAATAACGATTTACATTCTCATTAATTAGGCAATAATTTACACTTGAAAACAACTTTCGGGGATGTACAGGAAATGACTGAACGATGTGCAATGAGTTTTGTAAATTTAATTAATAAATATTTGGGTTTGTAAGCTTCTGTAAAGTTTTAATCCGATGAGGTATGATTTTAATTCACGCTAGTCACCATGATATTAAAAAAAAATTTTTGGGCTTATATGTTGCTGAATTTGCTTAAAATGATATTTTAACTTAAGATAAAAAAAATCAACAGACAAACAAAAAAAAAGTGAAAAAACTCTCACTGATTGTATTATTTGCACTCTGCTATTTATTTACAATTGGAAATATTATAATAAAAAAATTACAGTATCACAACGATATATTTTTCTTTTATCATATAAAATTTTAAGTTGAGTTCTTTGATAGCTTATACAAATAAGTACATCACAAAAATTTATACAAAATTGAACACCATTTTATACGACAAATTTAATTAGTCGTAGAAAATGATATTTTATATTCTAGCAATTCGTATGAATTTTTGACAAGAAAAGCATTTCTTTAAAACTGTTATATCATTGCACCGTTGGAATAAATATTTTTTCCTTGCATGTATAAACAATCGATTATTTTAATTTTTTTTTTCAAAAAAACATTTATATCTAAGAAATCGAAGGTTTTTTCAATTTCTTTCTTTTTTGTAATTTGTTTGAAAATTTCAAATAAATTTATCACACAATTTTATGAGTACATTCTCAATAATTTGTTCCTCAATTAAAATATTCTCAATAAAAAAGTCTTTTTTCCATAATACCTCCGTACCTAAGAATATATATTATTATTCCATCTCTTGTACAGCTTTAACACCTTTCGAATGCCTTTTCTTTACTCTACTACCACAAACATCTCAATATACCTCTCAAATTCAATTGGACGTTAAATTGCTTTCGAATGATATCATTCCTTTTGCGACAGAACAAAAGAAATTAGCTACAAAAATTGTTCCTTTTTGAAATATGCAATGCCAGATATTGAAGTAGCTATCTGCCTCTTCAGCATCTTTTATTGATCTATTACTCGACACATACGAATTTGATTTATCATCGATTCGAAATTCATCGCCCCAGCGGTACGGGATATGGCTGTGCCTGTGAGCGTATATGGGATATTGATCCAGGCGGCTTAGACACCGCACGGGCACACCATATAAATAATGATTCAGTGTCAACATATTCATGACTACCGAGATTGCTGGGATTGAAAATATTCTTATATGTATTTTACCAAACGGAACGTCAGGGACGACCAATTTTTTTCCGAATCGAAATGGCTTAATCGATTCGAAACAAATCGGCTAATAAAATTGGTGTGACATATGCCGAATGTCTTCAAGTCTTCGTCATTTTGTATATAATAATTTATCAAAAACGAGGTTAGAAAAACTCTTCGAGTGTCATTAGAAAACATCGTACCAATTTTTAGTGTGGCTAGAGCAAATGTAATTTTTGATATCCTCTTAATACCAATTACTTAATTTTGGCCAACCCTGTTCGCGTTGCTGACTCACATTCTAGATCTCTAAACCTAGATAATGCAAATAATAACGTAGTATTTCATATGTAGTTAGGCCATCAAAATGGGATTAGATATTATGAAGCGCAGATATTTGGAATAGGCATTTTTTAAATTTTATTATATGAAAATGTCTAAAAAATCCAATTTTTCTTTCGCTCCTTAGACTATTTGCGTGTGGGCGTACAGAATTGTCCATTACCTCGTTTCAGTGCATTTACGAACCTCATCAGGTACCGACCATTAGGTGATCATTCTATGCAGTCACGTCAGTACAACTGCTCGGCTACGATCTCGATAAAAAAATGGCCCACCTAGGAATCATATCGTACATTTACACAGAAAACACGCATTCGTAGATCCTACCACCAAGTCGCACCACACAAACACACACACATAGTGCCTCTATGTTCCTTACTCGTTGGTGAAAAATGCCTCGAACATATGTCCTCATATTACCAAGATAATAACAGAACTGGACGAGATAGATCTCCGCTCTAAACAGCCCAGAAATGGGGCCTATTATTATGTAGAGTAGTTGCTGGCTACCGGATTTTATTAAAATCTCGGTTCAGTGAAGAATTGGTATGCCAAGCCCTCGAATAACAACTCCTAACGATCCACCAGTGAATAGGTTTTTTTTTTTATATAAATGCATATCAACAATCGATTTATAGATCATTTTTATTGTCACCTAATAAGCTGTGAAAACAAATCAGTGCTGAAAATACGATACATTTTGGTGTTGAAATAACATTCTCTTTAATAACCAAAAAATCACTTCAAAGCTCCTCGAAATTGTCCATTTATTTTAAGCGAATCCGTCTTCTAATTCCTCTTGAGGTCCCATTCAGTTCTCTGACCAAATACGCGGTCAGATATGAGAATGTGCTTTATTCAGAAACGTATATTTCTGAATTTGTATATCATAGATACATGCATAGTGCATTAGCATTACAAAGTAATAATATGCAATGCTGTGGTGATGACTCTTGAGATACCACGACTTTTGTGGAGCAACGTGGTCGAGGAAGAACTTGCCCAAGCATGCAATCATCTTGAGTACGATGTGGTCATTTTGTCTTAGTTTTGATTCGAAACAGTTTTTGAATTTCTTACTTTCGATGACATAAATAAATTCACCATTGTTCTATATTTATCCGTATCAAAATTTCTTCTAATTCATTGCCACAATGAACATCGTCGCGGGAATGCAGATGTTGAAACGGCGATAAACAATACGTTTGCGTCCAGCGGTGTCAATCACAATCGTAACATTTCCAATTGCGTGAAGCTGCCAATGAAAGCATTGTTCAGCCATGAAATGAGAATGTACGGTGTTCCAGAAAGTGTTAGCAATCGTGTCCGTGTCACCGACTCGAAATCCTCACGGCATTTGATTGCCAGAAGTGACTGAATGTTTGTTTGGTGGAGTAGATAAATGATGCAGCGATGCGAACTTATATCATACTATTATGAATGTATATTGTTGTGTAAAAGGTAGCCTGTAATAATCCGCTGACAATGCCGAATGGTTTGTGGATATAACAAGAATTCTCATATATGCTTCAGTATATCCATTCTTGGATTGTGAATGGTATGGTGGATGTTGCAGGACTGTATTTTAAAGATATCTTCTCCTTATGGATATTTCTTGTAGGGTTTTTTAAATCTTAAATAATCTTCAGGTCTGCACATAAAAATTTAATTCACTTCGAAGACAAATGGAGATTATTTGAACCATTTCCATTTTATTAATGAAAATTGCAACAGTAGTTTTATAGTGACAACTGAAATGACGACTCAAATTTAGGTATTCGTTTTCTAAAAATAGTCGATAAAGGAAATATTTGATTAATGTTAATGTAAGAAATAATAACATTAAAAAGCAAAAGTCTAATATTTTTGGACAATAAGTTCTTCAGCTTTATCTGAATTTATCGAAATGAGATCCTTGATGGATTAATCTGATATACAATCTTTTGGAAAAAAACGGTTGCTAGTTTGTGACCTGATGTTCAAATTTAGGAATTCGTTTTCTAAAAATAATCGTTGAAGGAAAAATTTGATTAATGTAAGAAATAATAACATTGAAAAGCAAAAGTCTAATATTTTTGGACAATAAGTTCTACAGCTTTATGAGATCTTTGATGGATTAATCTAATATTTTGGAATAAATGGGTTGCTAGTATATGACCTGACCTGACCTGATGTTCAAATTTAGGTATTCGTTTTCTAAAAATAGTCGATAAAGGAAAATTTTGATTAATGTTAATGTAAGAAATAATAACATTAAAAAGCAAAAGTCTAATATTTTTGGACAATAAGTTCTTCAGCTTTATCTGAATTTATCGAAATGAGATCCTTGATGGATTAATCTAATATACAATCTTTTGGAAAAAAACGGTTGCTAGTTTGTGACCTGATGTTCAAATTTAGGAATTCGTTTTCTAAAAATAATCGTTGAAGGAAAAATTTGATTAATGTAAGAAATAATAACATTGAAAAGCAAAAGTCTAATATTTTTGGACAATAAGTTCTACAGCTTTATGAGATCTTTGATGGATTAATCTGATATTTTGGAATAAATGGGTAGCTAGTATATGACCTGACCTGACCTGATGTTCAAATTTAGGTATTCGTTTTCTAGAACTAATCGACGAAGGAAAAAATTGATTAATGTAAGAAATAATAACATTGACAAGCAAAAGTCTAATATTTTTGGACAATAAGTTGTACATCTCTATCTGAATTTATCAAAATGAGATCATTGATGGATTAATCTGATATACAATATTTTGAAGAAAAAAAAGATTGCTAGTTTGTTTTGAGAGTAACAAAATATTTGTTTTATGATACTTTTTAAAAAGTCGACAAATGAAGTTTTCGATATATCAATATATTATCTCTTTTTATATCATTTTTATAAATCAAGTACAATTGTTATAAATAAACTAGTTACAGCACGGCCTATTAATAAATTTTCACAAGCTTTTCTTCATTCTCAAGTACGTTCCATCAAGATAACTCTTATCTAGCTACACACGACCACCATTTACCTTATAATCAGCTCGTATGCGGTACAACATTCCGTTATAAATCACCAGAAATATTCTGTTTTGATCTATCGCTCGTACGCAATCTAAATCTAAATAGCCTCGACTATTGTTGGGATAGTCACTTTTGGATGCGCCGGAGTCGACATTGCTTTCGGTGTCGGGTCCTCCATGTTTGCGTAGCATTGGTTGACAATAGTCTTATATGTGAAAATCTATAACGTTTACCTACGTTGGAATGAATGATTGTAACATCTGCAAATCTACAAATCCCGTCGTTGAACACGTATCATAAACAGTGTTGGAAACGAATATATGTCCTTCGGTATAGCAAATCGACAGGATTGGCCAGAATTCCGAACTGTTTGTCTTTCATTTATGAAATTGTAGTATCATCGAAAAACGAAACTATTTTTCAGCGAAAAATGCCCGGAGCAATCTGCACATATCAAATCACTGTTTAATAAGTTTTCGTTTGTTACCGCTTCATCCTGTATAACGGACGGTGTAACGTATATCTGTAAAACTAGACTGTTAAATCGTCCATTGTTCAGATAAATGGTATTTGTTTAATGCCTATAAATACGTTATAGATAGATTTCTGGATATACGCAGTCACTACAGAGCTATTGGAATATAACATAGTGTTGTTGTTGAGTTCTGGAGGTTCCCTTTATATCCCATCCGCTACTTCGTGTGGAGTATTTGGGAAGGGATCGCTTGTCGCCGCTAATAGCACGTATATATGTATTCGAGAGAATGTATTTAAAGGATTTATATTGTTTGAATAACCGGTGATTTATCGAAATACAATAGGGATGTGGTTATGTTCGCCGGCATTGCGGTCACACCTTGCTCTTTTGTCGTCGCAAAGACAGTTTTTGTTATAAAAAAACAGTTTGTGGCGTAAATACGATGCTGTAGATTTAAATAATTCATTGCCTGAATTGCTGAAAATTGTTTTTTTTTATCCTTGCCGAGCAAAGGATATTTATTAACTATTAATGTTAATATATATTCCTCATTCATCGTCTTTTTATATATTAAAAAAATCAATCCGAGCTGTTTCTTTTTTTTTATATTTTCATCAATTTTACTTCTTCTGTACTTTACCGCAATTTCTTGGAATGCCCTCCACTTCGACATTTACAAAACTTTATTTTTCTAAATCTACCTTTATATGTACCACTATTATTGGTCACGAAAACACCTTGTTTATATTGGCCTAAATTCTAAACCATTTATTATTTCGATGGGTACCAAATTACAAAGGTACCACCTTTATAATGAGATTACTGCCGGTAAATCGGTTGTTTTCTAACATGTGATATTTAAAATAAACTTTACTACTTTCAAATATAAAATCTCTCTTTTTCACAACAATCTTTGAGAGGGTATTTCGTTTTAAGTAAACAGATGAAAATATTTGCATTTTTTTGTGAAATCATTTTCAATATAAAGTTAGATTTAGACTTCTTTGTTCACTAAATACACAACGATTGCTTTTTGAAAGGAACTTGTGATAAATTAATATAACCCTTTAGTTAGTTAAAGAGTCCGCAATCCTAAAGATTGGTTGGAAACAGCACGCCATGCCGATCTATCCTGAGCTAATCCTTTCATCTCCCTATAGCTATTCATCTCAACGTCTTCAACTATCTGACTCACATACTCCAATTTAGGCCTACCTACCCCTCTCTTTCCCTCCACTCTACCTTCTATGATCAATTGCATAATCCCCCCATGCCTAAGGATATGCCCTACTAATCTGTCTCTCCTACGCTGTAACACTCTCCAAATACTTCTCTTCTCCCCTACTAACTCTAGTACAGCTTCATTTGTTACTTTATCTTCCCAACCAATCCTCATCATCCTCCTATAACACCACATTTCGAATGCTTGTAATCTACGCTTCTCTTCCTTTCCTATAGTCCACGCCTCATACCCGTACAGTGCTACACTCCAAACATATACCTTCAGTAATCTTTTTCTAATACACAAGTCAATATTTGATCTTAAAATCTGTTCCTTTTCTACGAATGCCTTCCTACCCTGTGCTATCCTACACTTTATATCTACCTTGCTTCGATTATCTTTTGTGATTCTACTGCCTAAATAACAAAAATCTGACACTTCTTCGATTCTATTATCTCCTATTGAGATCCTCATTTTTCTACTGCATTCCTTTTTGTCACACCTCATCACTTTAGTTTTACCTATATTTATTTTCATTTTAAAATCCCTAGTCAATACTGCCTTCATACCATTCAATACCCTTTCTAAATTCTTTTCGCTTTCTTCCAATATAGCTATATCGTCGGCGAATCTCAACATATATATTTTCTCTCCCTGTACATTCACACCTACACTATACTCTTCTTTTACTTTGTTTATTGCATCTTCTATATATAGATTAAATAATAACGGTGAAAGTGTACATCCCTGCCGAACTCCCTTCCCTATTTTTGCTACCTCTTCTTCCCCCTCAATTCTAACTAAGGCAGTTTGGTGTTTATATAAATTAAAAATTATTCTCCTATCCTTATAATCTATACCCGTTTCTTTTAAAATTCTAAACATTATGTCCCAATCTACATTATCAAATGCCTTTTCTAAATCTACAAAAGCTATGCAAGTTAAGCATAACCCTTTAAGCAGTATTTTTTCCACAAACGATATTGTTGAAGGATATTTATTAATATCAAATAAATATTTTTAAATAACTGCGCACTAAATAAAAGTCCTTGTTATTTCGTCCATTGAATAATCATTCTATATATTCTCGTACACGAAGAAAAATGTTTATGAACCTCGCGGTTGGTTTTATTAGAATTCTTGGTCGTAAAAGGACGAGAGAGCGTACAAGAACGAGTTGTGTATTTGATATTGGATACAGCCATACAGGATACGGCCAGGACGAACAAACACTGCACACTATATATACAACCAGACAAGCTAGAGTTTAATTAACTTCCACTTGGTGAGGTTGTGTCAATATTTCCCGATGACCACCATACAAGGAGCTAGAAGATATATGAATACAATATACAGTCTATTCCAAAATTTCAATCAAACAAAATTGTTGGATCAATTAAACAAAAAGCTTTCACAAGCGCAAAATTACAGCTGCTTTTGAAACGTTTAGAACAAACTGATTATATTTTCGCTGCAATTTGTTTCCCCGAAGAATTGTTAGTTAATTATTTTTGAATAGCATTTGCTAAACAAAACAAAAAATTGCTGCGCGAGTGACATTTTCTTTTATATAAGGCTATGTTGTATACGTGGCTTATTTCTGTACGTAATTGACTCACGTCCGCGATGTCTTTGATGTTTCCTAGGCGACGCAATGTAACAGTGTTGCCTGAGCTACTCTATACACTACGACATACGTAACATTAATGTTACATGGGTTTCAGAATATACAGATATATCGTACTGTGAATGGAAAAAGAACACAACTCAAAATAGGTGTGTTTAGTGGAAAATCAAATTGAAGTTTTCGTTATCGAAAAAAATTATATAGGCCCCCCCGTTTGAAATTTTAACAAATTTTGTTCATTTAATTTATTGCCAAATAAAAGGGCAAGCTGAGTATTTTTTAATATATATTATTTATAAAGAAATAATACAAATTTGTAATTATGACGTGGCATTGAATTAACAAATTATCATAATTTGGTGTTATGAAATTTTGTAATTAAACCAATATAACCAAAATATTCGTCTTTGTAAAACAACACTTTTTGATGGTTTATCAAAATGGACAATGCATAAGTAACATATTTGGTGTTATGTTACATTTAGACTAAGAAATTAAATATTATTGTCAATAGAAGACTTACATAACTAAAAATCTGGTGGTATTGCATCGAGAAAATAAAATATTTCAAAGGTATTATTCTAAAAATATATTAAAAGTATTAATATTTGAAGTGTGGTGGTTTAGCATTAGATAGAATGAAACGTAATTTTTGTATTTTTTGACTTGTGTTGGTATTCCATTAACAGTGTGATATACGAACAAAGAAGATTGCAGCGAAAAGTAATCCGAAGATATACTTTCTTCGAATAAAAGAGTAAATATGGACTTTTTGAAATTTTTGCATTAAAAAAAATTGTTTTTGTTATATTAGCAGACAATCGTAATCTTTATAGGCAAGATATAAGCTTAATTTTCCGATATCGCAATGTAGCTACATCACTGGCCATCTCTTCATTTCCTCAAATCCAATACATTTCGAGTCAACAACAAATATTACCCAATCGAATATGATTGCAGATTGTGAAAATCAAAACAGAAATGGCAAGTAACTGGTCTAAGTACATAGCCAAAGCGCATATAGAAGCAAAACACAAGAGCTTGGCAAATATTGCCCTTTTCCTCAATTAAAATCTCAGATTGAGCAATGATTCATCACAGTTGTTTTTTTATAAGAGTAGAGTAGTTTTACAGACCAAATACTTTGATCTAGTCTTTTTGAAAATAACAGTTTTCAACATCAATGACTTTATATAAAAAAATAGTTTATAAAAAAAAATTTGTAAATTATCATAAAAAAAGTTGTTTCTAACGATGATATTTATTTAAATTTATAGATTATTATGTCAACTACGCATAAGCTCGCTTCATCTTTCATGCTTTATATAATTTGTCATCTTGTTTTCGTTCTAATAATATTTCTTACTTCTGAAATACATCAAGGAATTAATAAGATATTTATTGCTTTTAAAGCATCCGTTTTCAGTTTACGCTACATTTCAGCGCGTAGTCAAATCAAAATATTTATTTAAAAAATATCAAAGCGCAAAATAAATACGTTCATCACATCAATTCGATGTCCTCAATTTATTTTTAAGACACAATTTAAGTAGTTTTTACAAATGGCCAATGTTTTTTTTCTTTTTTTGGTTGAAATACAATCTGAGCTGCTATATTTATTTCAAATACAAATTCCTGCTGGTATACTTCTCAGCAATCGCCAGGATTTAAGGACCCCCTTAATTATCCTTCCTATTGCCCATCCAGAATATATTTACCATATTCTCCTAGTCGGCGAATGCATTTGAAAGCTGCATGATATACACATGAAGCCGAGAACCACCTTTTTCATATTCTTTGCCCGAAATAAACATAATCTAGAATGCTGGGAAGCCTGTTTCGTATCCGCGCAATGTCCACCTTCAGTGATTAATATTTTAACGCGTATATTATCTCTTATAATGCATTAAATCGCCCTGTGCGCATAATGTTATGAAGTCCCAGAATTATGCTCGCTAAAGCCTTTAAATGGCGTTATAATAATTTTCAATGGAAATATGGAATTATCTGCTATGGTCAGATGGACAGAAGCTTGTCCGAGACAGCAATGTTAATTTAGGAAGAGGTCCATAGGGGTTAGGAAATAATTTAATATTTTTAGTTTGATCAAATTCTTCCTGTAATAAAGTTTGATCGTCCTATATTCAAAACAATTCTATTCGGTTAATTTAATTTCTTGAGAATCAACAAATTGTATATTAAACTTCAATGAATTGACCTGTGGATATTTTATTAATTTAAAGTACCGATTTAGTTCACCCGTACATATTTTCTCGTACAAACCGTTTGTGTTGTACATTTATATTGGTAGTAATCGGCATTGCGAAATCAATAGGTTTCATGTTGACACCACAAATACGCATATTACTCGGCCATTCCATAAACAATTCCCAGTGCAAAATGCCCCCCAATCCCGTTTTGCAACCCCCCTTGCGAGCCCTTTCCTGTTCCAGAGCGCGACGAAATGTACATTCCCGAAATGGATTCACGCCAAATCTGCATTTTTATCATAAACCTGACAGCGTAGAGTCAATTCGTCTAACGCATTTATTTCGATGTATTGAGACAGGATTTTTTATTGTGTTAAAAGAAAATTTGATGTGGGCATTTATCGTACGACTAGTGAACTGAAACGACTTGAGCATCGACAATATTGAACGAATTGAAGAAAGAATCTATGATTCTAAATTTAAAAAATATGCGTGAGACTCTCTTGCGGTAGAGTAAAACTTCTTAGCTCCAAGGAAAAGTTGATTTTATGCATTGCTTTTTTTCCATTTGTTAACCATTTGATTTTGATTGATTTTGATTGACACTCTGATCATCAAAGAAAGCATTATTAACTGTAATGTCGTACAGTCTTATAAAGAGGAGTTTAAATTAAATTTAGTGTATGATGCACTAGCGGGTGCATTTCTATTTGTCGATGGCTCAGCTGTATCAGATTGTTATCACTACGGTGTTAAATAATAATCACCCAAATACCGTAACTTTAAGCATTAAGCAGCTAGATGCGCATTACGAAGGCTATGCCCCCATCTTCAGTAGCACAAGATAAAAACGAAATAAAATACCTCTGTCACGAATCCATTTTATTTATATACATATAGGACAAACACGTAGACCAATTGAAACAAGGAACATTTAGCTCAATTCAGATTAAATAGAAAAGATAAAAGTGCTGTAGCCGAGCATATTTTTGACTAACTCAACTCATTCAAATTAGTTCACTTAAATTACGTAAAAGTGTTTTGTATTATTCCGAGTTAAATGCTTATAAAAGTATATACATGCATAAATCTAAATGAAATTTAATGAATTTAGATTCAGGCCCAATTGTCTATTTAATTTATTTAATAAGAACTATTTTTAAATTTATTTATATTTGAGAGAGATCAATTACAACATAATTTCATTGTCCAGATACAATAACAAAAAAACATGCGTGAGACTCTCGCGCGGTTGAAGTGAAACTTCTTAGCTCCTAGGAAAAGTTGATTTTATGCATTGCTTTTTTTCAATTTTTAACGATTTGATTTTGATTTTGATTGTACCTAGAGGATTATTGAAAATTTATTTATCAAATTCGCGATGAGCAGGTTGAAAGAATGTAAATTGTGTATGATGCACTAGTGGGTGCATTTCTATTTGTCGATGGCTCGCTCAGCTGTATCAGATTCATTTCGTTGATCTCTCACACCGCATGTATTTTCACGTGTAGACGGCACGCCTGAATCAGTGGCTTTCAAATTCTCTATACCACTCACTGTGTCCTCACTTAACGACGATATCGATTCATCCAGTGTATTTGAGGTCGTTGGAAGGTTTTGTTGTCCACCGTGTTTCTTTAACGCCATTTGCCTGGCTCGATACTGTCTACTTCTTTCCATGGTACTTGTTGGCACTTTTCTTGGCAGGTTATTCGTTTTCTTCCGTTCTCTATAGGCTCACACTCTGTCTGCACTTGTCTTTTTCTCCATTGCACTTTTCACACAATGGAAATTGTTAGCTAAAAGATTAAGCTGCGTTTGTGTGATATATAATAAAATACGCAAGCGTCTACTGGTTGCCTTATGCCACGTATACATGCGGCGCATGCGCGTAGCGTGTTTCACTTTTCGTAACGTTCAGGCCAATTTGCCTTATAGAAGTTTCACTTCAAAAAAATGGTTGTAATAGTTTTTCGTTACAAAGAATTAATTTTCTATCAAATTTCCGTACGTTGTATTTCGGTCATACAAGCTAGTTTAGTTGGCTAATATTAGGTGTATGTATATCGGTTGCGGGGGTGGCAAAATGGGTGGCTGTGGCGGTGGCAGCATTAACAACAACAACAACACCAGTTCACATTAATAATTGTACCATGATACAATACTCACGCGTACAACGTTGGCATATTGCGATTGTTCCTACATATGTTCGTACACGAGTTACAGCGCCCCCCTTATAACACGGATCCTAACGGTACTACAAACGGAATATGATCCTCCGTAAACGACATGACATTCGTCCTTTGTCAAAAGACAATGCTATTCCATGTACGAACATATAATCATTTATAAGAGCGATGCAAATGTGGTTAAAAATTAGTACTACGTTTCGTATTTTTTTGTTATCGAATTGAGTGTCTATACTGAATACAAAATAAAAATTTGCCAAATAAGTTTTTTTTTGGAATAAAAATAAAATAACAACACTATTCATTTTTATACGAAATTCCCGAATTTTTTTCTCATAAAATACTAAAATACATACAATAGAAAAATTATCGTATATGGGTTATTCGTTGGCGAAGAATTTTAGTAATTCAGAAATGCAGTGAGCATATTCGCCAGAACAGGAACATTCTTAGATTAACGTTTATTACTGGAGTGATAATGAAGCTATTTTCACTTAGAAAAACGTGTACATTTATATTATGTATGTCGAAAATTCGTTTTAAATATTTGTATAACATAACAACTAGATTAAACCATTTTTTATATATTACGGTACATTTTTTTTTTAAACCTGCGAATTATTGCATTTTTTACATTACATTTTTGGTTTATCATTTTTGAGCAATGTAGTTTTTTTTTCCACTATATTTTTTTTTAAAACTTCAAAAAGCCGAAGCAATTGTTTTGTTTCATTTAACCAATTTTGCCAATAATTCATATAATTTTTTAGTCATATTTTCATTGAAGCGTCTACTTAAATATTATTTAAATAAATAGAATGGTTTAACTATTCTTTTCGCAATTAAATAGCGTCAGGTGTGTGAAAAATAATTCGCATTCTAATCCTTACCGTCCATTTCTATCAGTATCGTACGAAAAAATCCTTCTGGATAAGGAAAAATCAACTAAAATATTTATAATTCATCCACATTTTGAATTCATTAAATCTTCTTTGAATAAAGTATATGTAAATATGTCGTGTATCAAGGGAATTTTTTAGAAAAAAAAGTATAATTAAAAGTAATTAAAAACAGCCGTTCTCTGAATCCGTCACTGAATTTTGTCATTTGTCAGCATAGATATGATGAAATATTGCACGGCGCTTTTCTGACAGCAATTCTTCATTTCCGGTCAGACCTGGACGACGTCCGGAATGCCAAGAACGCTTATTATTATCCTCATCAACTGTAGAAGCGATCCTCTTTTGAAAAATTCAATATCGCCAATACATAGACAACTACACAATGGTATTAAATGTATTGCACAAGAATTCCTGATTCAATGGACCTGTGTCACCACAGAGCCGTATTAAGCACGAAATTTCTTTTCTCACATTCATTCCACATATTATTCAACTGAATTTAAAGTTGGTGCAATTGCTATTGGAAAAAATAACACAGCAATCATATCTTCAAAATATTTCTTTCCCCGTGCGGATCCTTCGTCGCTTTCTTGGGATATATGCATTATTTTTTTATCACGTTGAAAAAACTTAAAAAGATTAGTCATAGTCGTCGAGTTTTTGCAAGTTTTTTTTTTTGAAAATACCAAAAATTTCGATTCTATGAATCATATTTCAACCCCGATACGATTTTTTATTTTTATTTCTTGAATTTATCAAGAATGGACATGAAAATGTCATTTTTTTTACTAAGCCCAGCGCGGACTAGTCCATTGCGTATTAGCTAAAAGTACAGAACAGATGATGATCCTTTTCGGCTGACATAACATCTGTCAATTATACGGAGCTCTCGTCCTAGCCGTGTCATATAATGTCAACGGAGTTATGTCGTGCTCTTCCTTCATTTGAATACCGCAGCGCGATATAACGGCAATACTTGGCGCAGGCAGCATCGCCTCATCCTATGATATGACATATGTCAATAAACCACCAACATATTTACGTCCGCAGTACCAGCGAAGACTATTCGGTTTTATATTATATCGTGAACGACCGAATTGTCGGATGGTGATCGCGATTATCGCACGAGTGAATGCGAAACAGAGAATGGAATATGTATATAAATGACAAGAAATTTGTTTAGGAATGTTCATGATATTCGGGGGGGGGGCTGTGAACATTTAAATTTATATTTAACGTCTAGCGAAGTGCATCGCTTAGTCATCAGCAATTTTTATATTTTTTTTAAGTAACGCCGTATAAATGTGGAAAAGTGGCAATTGAAAATGAATCTATTTAAATTAAAGTATCGCGTTCTTTGATCCACTTAATTAAGTTACGTAAATTAAAATGACCCGCGTACAAAATGACATAAACACTAATTAAAACAAAATCGAATTCTATTCTAAAATTGCACTAGTGTACAGTTCCGTTGTTTATTATTTGTTATAATAATTAAGTAGAATTAATATATACATTTCAAACGTTGCGCAGAATTCTTTTGTAATTATTATATTTGAAACAAAGTAAGTAATCTTGAGAAGGTTCTCAGATCATAACTAAACCGGTTTAATACCATAAAATTCTTGTTAATTTATAAGGAAATACAGAGTAGTAATAACGATATATTCCATTGCATTTGTTTTTTTAAATTAAATTGTGCAAGCTGATTTTATTTAATTACGCACAGTTTTTAATAAAATCAAATTTGTCGCTACAATATTCCGATTTAAATTAATATAATTTCTGTTCACGAACACGTCAAAATTTTCTTAGATAACTACTTCAAACTGACACCGCAAAACTATAACCGGAATTGCATTTTTTTTTCGCATTATTTATTGCATTTAATTTTCCCATACACCACCAGACATATGTTACGAACAAATATAATTTGGTGCATTCAAATAATAATAATTTAATAAAACGACGATTTCGTCAATTCCGAAATAATATAATAATTTAAATATTTGCCAGCGAATATAATGAAATTTACACAGACCAAACATTCGTTAATAAGTTAATAAAGTCATGTGTTAGCGCTTATTAGGTGTCACATAATCGTAATCTAATTTATAGAGGGTGCATTTCGAAAATTATTCGAAAAAATTTGTTGAAAATCAAAGAAATTGCTTGGAAGATGCATATTAAGTAGGATTTTGATAACAAAATGTTAGTTTATAATTTTTTAATTTAAAATATATTTCTTAATAGCAAAAAGAGGTAGATTTTTCTCGTATTAAAAAAATACGTACTTTTCAGTTACAAGAATAAAATGGAAAGGTAAATCGCTTGTAATGTACCGCCAAAGATGTTTAAATTTAAACGCAAGATTGCGATATTAAAAATTTATTTTACTATTGCATAAACTCAATTATAAATAATCTAAATACGAATAAAAAAAAAATCCTATTCAAATTGCTTAAAATTGCTTTTAGTTACATTTCCATCAATTGCCCATGTTTATAAACTCCTCTTATGCGAAAAAAATAAATTAAAAAGACTTATTCGTGTTCATAAAAAAAAAACTTGCTTACAAAACTTCCGCTTCGTAGTCCTTATTGGATCATCCTGTGCACACCGCTATCCAGAGCGCGCCTATCATTCCTGATGGTGTATTTTCCCGATAACGAAACGTCCGTCCAAGCGACACGCATATGACACTGTTGTCATGGTTTTATCAGCGTTTCACACACATACATGTGTGCAAAATACGGCAAACATGCGAAGAACGATCGTAACGCTCTTATTCCATAGCCCGCCTAATATAATACCAATGTCACAGAGAAATATCATGCGAGAAATAAACATTTTGCTTCAGTGGGTTGCGCAATGAACAACCCCGTCTTTGGCCATTTCGGATCGTTTTTACCATTTTTTAAGGACTTAATACGTTCTAAAGAAATTTTGATGTTTGTGGAATGTCTAAAATATCTGAAATGTGCTATACATCGTAACGTATCTAATTATGCGATATGAATTTCCCTTTTATGCGTCAATCTTCCGTTTGAATTATTAATTTAATTATTGCCAAATCAACGAGCAGTCAATATTTAATCGGGCAATATCGCAATCAATCGAGCCTATAGCTTTACCGGAAATTGTTTATTAACTAGGCTATAGAGATACTAAATAATTATTTTGGTAAATAGGATGGATACTTACTCGAGTATGTTAGGTATTATTATGTGAAAATAAATATTGATTATAGACGATAATTAAATTGGTGTATTAATTATAAAATATATTTGCATAGTCGTATATAATTTATTAGAGTAGCAATTTATCAATTGAAAATATATATACAAACAGTTGTATTTAAAAATATTGCAAGTAAAAGCAGTAAGTCTTATATTTTGTCTTTTATAATTGTCATTCGATCATAGAAAATCTCAATATTTGAAAAACTAGAAGAGAATTTTTTCAAATTGGCTGAACGTCACGAAAAGTGAAAACGAACGCTACGCGCATGCGCCGCGTGTACGGTGTGTGTATACATAACATAAGGCAACCAGTAGACGCTTGCGTATTTTATTATATATTACACAAACACAGCTTAATCTTTTAGCTAACACTTCGTTTATCACATTCGCGATGAGCAGGTTGAAAGAATGTAAATTTTGTGTGTGATGCACTAGTGGGTGCATTTCTATTTGTCGATGGCTCGCTCAGCTGCATCAGATTCATTTCGTTGATCTCTCACACCGCGTGTATCTTCACGTGTAATGAATCAGTGGCATTCAAATTCTCTATACCACTCACTTAGCGACGGTATCGATTCATCCAGTGTATTTGAGGTCGTTGGAAGGTTATGTTGTCCACCGTGTTTCTTTAACGCCCTTTGCCTGGCTCGATACTCTCTACTTCTTTCCAGGGTACTTGTTGGCACTTTTCTTGGCGGTTTATTCGGTTTCTTCCGTTCTCTAAAGGCTCGCACTCTGTCTGTACTTGTATTTTTCTCCATTTCACTTTTCACACAATGGAAATTGTGTGATAAAATATATATAAATATATGAAAAAATAAATAAAATCGTTAACAAATGGTAAAAAAGCAATGCATATAATCAACTTTTCCTTGGAGCTAAGAAATTTCACTTCTACCGCGCGAGAGTTTCACGCATTTTTTTTTTTATTTAAAAAAAATTGATTTTTTCTAACGTTCTATTATATGTGTAATCAAGTCTTTCTAACTTTAGCATTTTTCCATTTGAACACATCACTTTTTGTGTGCAAAGAGGCTTAGATACTCCAGAATGTTCCAGAATAATTCTGCACTTATCCTTAAGGAAGATAAGATCCATTCTCTCTTAAGAAAATCAATTTCAAGATATGTAGATACTTAGCGAAAGAAGTAAATGTTATTCGTGAAAATGTTCTAGTTTAGAGAAAATTTCAAATCGGATTTGTTTAATTCAATAATTTTTAAAATGGAAAGTTCGACGAAATGAAGAAGCGATATTGCGAGTAATGAAAGAAAAATTTGACGAAAAATGTGTAGACGTGGACTAGGTATGCATCTTTAAAGAACATTTTATAAAAAAACTGGATGTATTTGTTTTAAAATTTTAAACTTAAAATTTAACAAGCGTGCATAGTAATTAATATTTAATTAAATACAACACTTTAGGAGCATATATTTCGCTTTTCGAACATCTTTTGTTGCTAGAAACAAAATTTAAGTGGCACCCGTCAAAAAATGAATAAATCATCGACATTTCTATTAAGAGTGCCCACATGAAAAGCGGTCCACTCCCCTTCCGCAAGATCTGTTAGTAACTTTACGTTGGGGCCGCGCAAACTTTTTCCTTAATTCATATTTATCGTTTTTACACACCTAAACTGCGGTTTGCGGAATAAGGATCTTCATGCTGCTCAACGCGCGCTCTCCGCTAACCAGCCAACCAAAATAATTTTTAATATACACTTTTATACAGTTGCTGTTAAGTGCACAGAAGAATCTGTTCTTACAAAACCAGCCTATCCTAAACGGAAATCAACTTATCTTACAAATCCAATTTGTTTGCAAAACAACGACTTCGAATTTATTTCTTGTAAAAATTACGTTGATTTAATTTAAAATTTATCCATTTCTAATACTACTGAACATGTACAATATTTAAATGATTTTTTCGATTTTGAAAAAATCGGCTATATACGACGAGTATGTTTTACAGTAAAATTGAAATAGTGCAATTTCCACTTGAAGATTTTTTTTACCAATTTTTATATGCGTATTACTAAAGACTAAATTCGCTTTTTTCGATGTGAATTTTTATTTACACAACAGACTGTTAATGTGGTAATTGCGGCTTCTGAAAACTTTTTGAATTTGAGCTTAAAAAGGGATTAAATAAGCCTCGGAAATTTCACGCGGTATCGCCGCGAGAAAAGTTTAGAGAATGTTCATTATATACGTACATATACACAAAGTTACATTGTAGACGAGCGAATCAAATTTTCCTCTTGTAAATTTCTCTTTATATATACATATATTTGACAGTATGTGTAGACCCGACAGGTCAGGACTTGTCACAAGTCTCTAGTACTGTCCAAATGAATTTGCCGAAGTACCACATTTCAAATACTCCAATCGAAGCCTTTGATGACGGAAGAACATAACAATTGATCAACTTTTGAAATGGCCAAAAATCAGATACTTCATCCATCGACTCAGAAATTTCCTATCCCGTTTCTGTATATGTATAATGAAGTTGTGAATGTACAGGGGTGGATTTCACCCTCTTTCGTCTCGCACTTCTGCAGCGCGTATTTTTATAAAAAGAGAGCTGTGTGGAGTCTGCACAGAAACGAAAGCTCCCAGAGTTCATACTCTGCTCTCGACTTGCTCGTGCGATTTTCAGCCCCGCTCTTCGGGGCTGCTGCACGAGGATAAACATTTTTATCAGCTACTTTGTATTCATAGGTTAGAACGATGTCATAATTCTGCAGATACAATCCGCTGCACTAAAACCATATATACATGGTGGGCCCTTCGATTAAAGCACATCAAAATTTTGTATTTTTTCTGCCAAATTTATCGTAGATAGCGACCAAAATCTCCATATAAAAGAAACATCTGTTCATTTTATAATTTGAATTATTTGTGATTTGATATGTGATTTTCGAATCCTACTGGAACTATGAAAAAAATGCAAATTTGTTGTAATTTATATATTGATAAACTGCGCAGATCCGTTTTTGCTTTTTTGTCACATTAGTTTGATTATTGTGCCACTGAAGATGGGGGCCTAGCCTCCGAAATACGCATCTATCTAATAAATGCTTTTTGTTACGTTTTTTTTGGTGATATTTTCTAGAATATCGATTCCTGAAGCTGGTCTCTTGAATGAAAAATCACCGGGTACATAATTTAACAACATGCAGAGTACATATTACGTCTTGCTATGCTTCCGAAAACTGTCCACTCGCCGGCAATAATCCGACGCGACTGCGATGACTTTAATTGAAACTGGGATTCAACTCCGGATAACGTAATCGCTGCAAACAATTACATACTTCGTGCTCTGTGCGCCGGCACTGTCACGCTTCTGTAGCAGTCTCTCGCCTATTTCAATATGCGAATTTTTCTGTTTTTAACTCGTATTTTAGCCACAGAAAAACAATTCAACTATCCGTGTCAAAGATATCAAAATATGAAGTACGAAACGTTTTAATTCGGGGATTTTCACCGATGTCTGTTTCTAGTGCTGTTTTAAATTAACACGCAAGAGAATTTTATTTAAAAAAATATTATTTCTTAGCTGCCGTGACGAGAAAGTATTGTTTAGACTTGCATAATTTTTGAAGATTGTAATAAAAGAATTATTTTATTAAGAATTGTAAGAGTTACCCTGGAGCAGATATTGATAGTGACCATAATTTAGTAGTCCTGGACTCAGAGGTCAAATTCAAGAAATTACAGAAGTCCAAACAGGTCAGAGTAGATGTCGATAGGTTAAAATTAGCTGATGTATGTGAAAAGTACAAGCGGAAAGTAGAAATCATGACTAATGGAACATCTAGAAACGACATAGATTGCGAATGGAGGGAAATCAGAAATGGGTTAACTACAGCAGCAAATGAAGTATTAGGCACAAAGAAAAGGGCAGGTAGGAGGGAATGGATCACGGAAGAAATAGTGGAAATGATTGAAGCAAGAAGGAAAATTAAAATAGGAAACACAGAAGCAGGACAGAAAAAATATAAGGAACTAAGGAACTTAATTAATACGAAATGCAAGCTAGCGAAAGAAGAGTGGATAAAAGGAAACTGTGAGGATATTGTGGAGGATATGAGAAGAGGTAAAGTAGATTTGGGCTACAGGAAAATTAAGTCACATTTTTCTAAAGTAAAACCAAAGGGTAACATTATATGTGATAAGCAGGGTAAGGAACTCACAGAAAATAAGGAAAAAGCTAGAAGATGGAAGGAGTATCTTGAAGATTTATATAAAGGTAGGCAGGACATGGAGGAGCTAGAAAATGTGGAACAGATAGATGAGGATGACTTAGGTCCTAGCATACTTAGGTCAGAGTTTCATAGAGCATTAAATGATTTACGGAATAACAAAGCAGCGGGGATTGATATGATACCAGCCGAATTAATAAAACACGGAGGGGAAAAAATGCAGGAGCGATTATACAGGTTAGTTTGTAAAATATACGAGAAGGGAGAAGTACCACAGGATTTTCAGCGTAGTAGAATAGTAACAATGCCGAAGAAAATAGGAGCTAATTTGTGTGAGAACTATAGGACCATTAGCCTACTATCACATGCATCGAAGATATTGTTAAAGATTATTTATAGGAGATTAGAAAATAAAGTAGAGGAAAGGCTAGGAGAAGATCAGTTTGGTTTTAGGAAAAACAGAGGGACGAGAGAGGCGATTCTAGCACTAAGAACGGTAGTAGAAAAAAAGAAATAGGGTAGGAAAGGTAACTTGCATAGCTTTTGTAGACTTAGAAAAGGCATTTGATAATGTAGATTGGGACATAATGTTTAGAATTTTAAAAGAAACGGGTATAGATTATAAGGATAGGAGAATAATTTTTAATTTATATAAACACCAAACTGCCTTAGTTAGAATTGAGGGGGAAGAAGAGGTAGCAAAAATAGGGAAGGGAGTTCGGCAGGGATGTACACTCTCACCATTATTATTTAATCTATATATAGAAGATGCAATAAACAAAGTAAAAGAAGAGTATAGTGTAGGTGTGAATGTACAGGGAGAGAAAATATATATGTTGAGATTCGCCGACGATATAGCTATATTGGAAGAAAGCGAAAAGAATTTAGAAAGGGTATTGAATGGTATGCAGGCAGTATTGACTAGGGATTTTAACATGAAAATAAATATAGGTAAAACTAAAGTGATGAGGTGTGACAAAAAGGAATGCAGTAGAAAAATGAGGATCTCAATAGGAGATAATAGAATCGAAGAAGTGTCAGATTTTTGTTATTTAGGCAGTAGAATCACAAAAGATAATCGAAGCAAGGTAGATATAAAGTGTAGGATAGCACAGGGTAGGAAGGCATTCGTAGAAAAGGAACAGATTTTAAGATCAAATATTGACTTGGGTATTAGAAAAAGATTACTGAAGGTATATGTTTGGAGTGTAGCACTGTACGGGTGTGAGGCGTGGACTATAGGAAAAGAAGAGAAGCGTAGATTACAAGCATTCGAAATGTGGTGTTATAGGAGGATGATGAGGATTGGTTGGGAAGATAAAGTAACAAATGAAGCTGTACTAGAGTTAGTAGGGGAGAAGAGAAGTATCTGGAGAGTGTTACAGCGTAGGAGAGACAGATTAGTAGGGCATATTCTTAGGCATGGGGGGATTATGCAATTGATCATAGAAGGTAGAGTGGAGGGAAAGAGAGGGGTAGGTAGGCCTAGATTGGAGTATGTGAGTCAGATAGTTGAAGACGTTGAGATGAATAGCTATAGGGAGATGAAGGGATTAGCTCAGGATAGATCGGCATGGCGTGCTGTTTCCAACCAATCTTTAGGATTGCGGACTCTTTAACTAACTAATAAAAGCTTGAAAAAATATTAATAAGGCATTTTATTAACGGAAAATACTTTTCACCAAATTAACGCAGTCTATTTTGAATAAGTTAGATTTGAAAAATGAAGGGGGACTTACTGCTTTAATTTTTCATTTACCATATATACACTATAAATACATTTCTTTACAAGACATACGATTTTTCTATACTAAATACTGCGTATAAAATAAAATATTTTTTCTAACCTCTTCTTTTGTTGTGGCTTACTAATCTCATTATCCTCTAGTTCTACATATAAGACATACACATATAACAACTGGTATGTTGGTTTTGTACCCCTTTATTACATTTACCATTTTATGTATGCCAACGGATTAATACTCGCTTTACGTGCGTGCAGATCCCGCTCTTAAATACACTTATATTCATCCCCGAATGTCATCGATCATGACACATTGACGGCGTCAAAGCGTCCAATGGACAAACATTAGTTTTGTGAACGCGCTCGAACAATACCGCCAAAAATATTGCAAATAATAAGCGTTCAATGCTCGTCTTTATATGCTATTTCCAGGACTGTACTAAGATCCCCAAAAATCTCGCGATTTTTGAACATTTTCGATGATTTTTTTTGCGATAGCTTCTGAACTAACTTATTGATATTAGACAAAACGTCGCTTGTATTAGAATTTATCTTGAAAAAGATGAAAAAAAATCATTATTAGAATTGCACATATTTCCATGACCCAAACTTAGATTTAGTTGAACTAAAAGCAGTCTAGAGATCGCAAAAATGAAGGACGGATCTGTAGAAAAATTCGGGGCCCTATAATATAGCATCGGCAGATCCTGTTGTGCATAATGCACATAATGTAAACAAGAAGAGCTTGTCTATCTGTTTGCGTGTTGGTTATAATGTGAGAACTGCAAATAGAAGCTGCGTACGAAAGAAAAGGCCATCCACAGTGCGAGGATCAGCATTTCCATGCCACCCTTCGACATAGCTAATATTGCAAACATCTCGGGGTGGTGTGTTTGGGTTCTGTTTTGTTTGCAGCCTTGTTACGCTCAAAAAAGTGTGACTAAATGTTATAAAAAGTTGTATACAAAGTACACGCATAATGCGATTTTTTCTATCTTCGAATAGTCGCTAAAAAAAACTGGAAATTTCTTAGGATGAGTCTAACATCATCGAATCTCAATCCAAGTATCGGTGATTCAAAACGATACACCAAACACGAAATAATACCTCGTTTGTATTTAGAAACATATTAATATACCACCTACACATTTCCGCATCCTGTCTTTAGCGTGTTATGATGCGGTAACTGAACGGTAAACTCGATTTCCGGTTCACGTGCTATAAGATCTTCTTCGGTGTCACATGTGCGCTGCGTGTATTGTCTAATAATATTAGTATGTGCGCTTCAGAAGAGGCAATGTCTTAAAAATGGCGTTTAAAAATACGAAATTAATATGAAATTTTTTCTACTATTGAACGATTATATGTGATATATATATAATGGTATTAGATATTTTACATTCAATTATGTGCGTTTATCTCAATTACACAAGAGATTTTTCAATTTCTAAATATATTAAATGGCCAATTATTTACTTCTTTTGAATATTTTCAATTTATTCATTTTCTATTAAGAATAATTTATATATATTGTTTAATTTGATCAATTCAACAACCATCTGCTCTGGTTTTTTTTTTTTTCAAGAAACAAATCGTAATCACACTTAATAGTTTCATAAATTCTTCATAACGTTAGTTTAAGACTAACGCAACTTCAACGCGTATTATACCGGGCGACAACTTGAAATATACTATTATTTTTAGATAATAAATAAATACCGAATTCTGCTGATTTTTACATGTAATTAATCTTAGATTTTTCTTGGAATTGCTATATTCTTTTAAATTCCAAAAAACAAATTTCAGTGAAAATTGAACCCAGAATCTTGGAGCACCCAACATTTTAGGCTAGATATAGGCTAGAGGTTTTTTTAAAAACTTTATTAAATTGTGATGTTGCTACGGAAGTAGCCACCCAGTGCACTAGTGCTAATTCGCGAGTGCAAAGACTATTAATCGTTAATTCCCAATAGGTTATAAATAAGGCATTACCGATTGGAAATACCGCTATAAAACAATCTGCGTGTGATAGCGGTTAAATGGTTAGAGCTTGTTCGATGACCAGTAATAAAATAATATGAAAATTACCGTAGGAATCATTGCTTCATTGCTTTTATATTCGTAGATGAAGAGAGCACAATGTTGTGGGTTAGAGAATGTAGCTGGTGTGAATGTTCACTAATAGCTACTTCTTAATAGGTAAATACATTGTTTAATCAGCTGATCCAGGTGCAATATGAATATACACAAAAAAGAGTTACTAAAAAATTGATGTTGGTAGTATTTTTGATAGATATGCCAAAACATTTTTATTGTAATATTTGAGGAAACATATTTTAGTCTGGACTTACTTAATATATCACGTGACAGTAAAAAAAATCGAAAATATTTTGCGAAAAACAATTTGCGACAAGAAAAAGCGCGACATTTAAATCGATATAAACCTCACCTTTATTACATTAAAAGTAGTTTTATTTCTAAAGAAGATACGAGCTTTTTATGTATACTTAAATACTACCTACGTCAACGCAACGTCAAAAATTAAACAAACTACCTTATCTTAAAAATTCTTTTATTTTCTCGAAAAATCTTATTAAAATTTAAAGTAAAGTCAACTTTTTTTAAACAACATATTTCATTGATATTCCTATTTTAATATATTCTGTTTGTATAAAAAAAACAATTTATTATTATTAAAACAAAACATTTTTACATAAATCCTTCGGCATACATGTTTTTTTAGTAGAATACACAAATTGCTAAAATTAAAACCCATCGACGGTAGTTCTTCAGAATTTACGTTTCAAATCTTAATAACCCGTATTACTAATTATAATTACTCTTCGAATTTTACTCTTGGATTTAATAAATGACTTCTGTGCCGTTATCATTTTCGAGTTATTGGAACTCGTGTGCACCTGCCCTTATATATATATAAACTCGACTAATGTTGCGTTGTCTTTCTTCGTGTCCGCATATGGCGCAAGTCTTCAGCCGAACCTGTCACTCCTTTCTACTTTGTAGGAAATTGTTAACACTATGAATATTCAACCGCCTCGACAAACTCGAAGACTCTTGGCTTCAGTTGCCTCAATTTCGATCGAATTTACATGTGGATTAGAATTTATAATTCCTTATAAGTTTATAGACTACAGTGGCGTTCGTCAAATTCTGTTCGTTCGTGAATTGCTTGATTTTTTCTAGAGTTGTTTTCAAAGTATCAAATTAATATACTATAGAAATGATGGTGGACTAAATATCTGCAATAATTGGTTCGAATATATGTAAAATGTAATTGTGAATAATAAATGTAAAACATTAATTTAACCGTGCCTATTTTAGATCAAATGCTATAAAATTGTATAAAACTGCCCGCTGATTATTAAAACATAAAACTGGCAATATAAAATATATAAATTAGCAAAATATACTTGGGCTTTTAATAACATACTAAAATTTTATAATATAAATTAGACAAGTTACCTTCTCAAGCTCATAATAAATTTGTAATTAATGAGCCACTATAATCTCTGCGGCAATACCATTGAAAATATGTTCAGTTTTATTGATTTACCTTTTGCTACAATTTGAACATACCGGAGTGTTATATATAAATTTTATGGTTTTGAAATTTAGTTATTCGCATTTAGAAAATAATTATAATCAAATTAATTGTGTTCGGACATAAATATGAAGCGATCTACTATCACAAAGACACCGCCTTTGCTTTTGTGCTTGCTTATACATAGCTTTTATTATCCTTAATCGAAGAACTAAAAATAAAGTATTTTGATCTTGCCTATATTTGATTGGAAATTCCCGTCTATTAAATTGTTATCTTTTTATACAGTTATATGTGGACATATTTAAATTTCTTTAATAATAATATTTATTGAAGGATGAGAATTTAATTAAAAAGTAATCAATTTTTAGTTTTATCAAACTTTATTTGATATCTTTACAAAAACTATTCAAATTGATTGTCGATTCGTTATTTTTATTAATTATTTCTTATTAAATAATTTTTTTTTAACCAATTAGTGACCTTTTAACAAATATTTCTTTGCTTTATCGGTTCGTACCTATGCAGAAAATTAAAATTATCTTCAGTTCTAATTAAAATCTTAAAGGAACTAATAAATATATTACTCTAGACTCAAACACAGTTGAATTCTTCAGTTATTCGATTTCAGGTCGGAGAGCAAATGGATTTTTTTGGGTTTAAAAAATGTAACAAAAAAATAAAAATTTCTCATGACGTAAAATTGCATAATTACGGAACTAGCGTAAAATATTTCTATATCTTTTCCAACTATATACTGCTTTTTATATTTTCGCAGACATAGATCTAGTTCAAAATTCATATAAAAGCAGAACGTTGCATAAACAAACTAAACAATTTCAACTTTGGCGAATCACGTAAAAAAATGTATTCCTATATAGAATCACTTTTAATCTTGGTCTGTAGCTTCTGTAGTTCTTGTATTCGATAGGAACGTTCTCCAATCCTCAATTACTGACGTGTTGTAGTACCAGAAGGTACATATATAATATAGTACCACCGATCGGATAGCCAGAGGATATGGTCAACTCTTCGCTCTACCACTCTTCGCGAAATGCTGTATACAGTTGTCCGCTTATCAGTTTTATTATACCTGAAGAATATAGAAGGAAGATCCCTCAACAAAATTTAATTCTATCCCATTTCGGTAGCATCCACAAAAATTTTGTATCGACCTTATAAACTTTTCGTAACAATAATTTGGAAAAAAATCTTCTTTAGCGCATCCTTCGTTTCCTCCTGATTTTTTCTTTAATTATTGCGATTTCTCATTGTATTTTAATTTAATTACATGCAGCCCTCACCAAAATTTATTATCCATCTTACTTTTTATTTAGTTTTTACTTTTTGCGGTTTAGTTCTGATTTCTACATCCCGTACGTTAATCTGCATATTAAAAGCAAATAACAGACCGAAGTGTTCTTGTTTTTTAGCGATTAACTAATGAAATTTTCAAATAAAAATTAGTGTTAATGCTTTGCTTTTAGTTATAGAAAAGTACTCCATATACAGTGCCAAATTGATAAGCGTTTCTATCACGCGAAGTAAAAATATTCTGTAAAATTTTCCTCATCGTGTAAGTCGTTGAATAGTTTTTTTTTAAATCTTGTAAAATCTCCGAAGCTCGTATAAATATTACCTGCTGCTTAAAATTTCTAACATATGTTTTTGTGTACTTATTATTAAATATTATCATTTTTACCATAATTAATTAATTAGAAGCTAACTTTATTATGAAAAAATTTCTGTATGTATCGAAATTTCTGGTAACTTCAAAATCTTCTTTATTATTCATGTTGGGCCATATGATTACCTCTTTAATTATTTGTTTAATATATATACTTTGTGTTAAATGGTTTATATTATTATTTAACCGTTTTCATTATACAAACCATTAATTATTGCTCATACAGTACAATGTCTAAGAAGATTATGAATTAAATCTATACGATTTTTAGCTACACGCTCCGATTTCTCTTTATTACCATAAGCAATACTACAAACAATTTGAATTATGAAGATATTTTTATACGTTTTATTACGATAAAAGTAAAATTTCTACAGGAAACACTGACGCTAATTTATTCCGAAAGATTAACATCGCTTTTAAACGAAAACTGTCGACTTTTACCAACAAAACTTCAGTCTAAATCGAGGAATTCTTGTTGCGCAAAGCATGGAAAAGAAGTAGAAACTACTCACTCAATTGAAAAAACTACTCACTCACTGATTAGAATAATAACTGAATGATCAACTCAAACAATGCTGTTCCATTTTTCATTCTTAATTATTTGGATTTCAATGAAATTCACCTACTCTTGTATATGTTCAGTGCTGTCGGTATGTTATTAGAAATAGAATTGGCCTAACAATGATGAATACAATATCTTGTATGAAATGCAAATTATATATTACTTGGTATACAAACAATTACACAAGCTCTACCTACCAATTATATTATTATGCCTAATTAAGCAAGAGATTATCTTTTTTGAAATAGAATATAATAATTTCTGGCATTCTAACGTACATGGACTTTATACCGCTCTTAATTAACAAATTTTTTTCTTTTCATAAAATTTTCAAAACTTAATTCATTTTCTAAATTATTAACAGCCTTAGTGCTAAACATTTTTTCTTTCTTCTTGTTGCAAATGTACAAGCAACATTTTTTGGTACACATTTCACATATGGCATATATAATTAAAAATTGAAACCAACGCTAAAAAAGTGCACTTTTGTATTCGCATAATTGTGTATTAAATTTTCTAGTTTACTGCAAATTTACAATTAATTAGGTTATTAAAAACTCAACGTTTTTAATAAAAGTCACATATACTTTTGTGATAAAGAAATGGTAAAATATATGACTTCATTTTGAGTGCTTACATCAAATGGTATATCACAAAATAAAAAGTTGGACGAAAAAAACAAGTACATAGACAAACATGCTTTCATTCGTTTTTTTTTTTGTGGACTATCAGATGTTCTATTAGCACCTGTTCAACATATTATACGAAACTCGCATATTAATGTATTATAATATATTTCGGTTGAGCAAGCTTGATTCTATTTGAATAAATAATTAGATGAAATGGTGGAATTTGTCGGTCCAAATATCTTGTTAATAGAATTAATAAAAACTTGACTCTGCAGGAGGTGAGCATGAACAAAATTTCTTAATAAACAGCATTTTTTGTTGTAGTCTTTTACCACAGCTGTGAAAAACGTTAGGGTAACTGCTCAAAGGTGCTGAATTGAAATCGTATTTTCGAAAAAATTACCAATTGATTTATTTCCGCGCCGAATTAATATAGTCGTTTGAAATGCAACAATTAAATTTTGTGTCCGATGTTTTGTTCGCAATAAAATCCGATGTTTCGTTGGATTTCGCAGTTTGTTCGCAGAACTTGAGGTAATATACCTATATAGCGCTCGATCGTAAAAAAAAGAAAAAATGTACGGCTTGTGTTCCATTCTGAACTAACGAGATGAGCCAAGCAAAGATAAGGAGTTAAACAACAGCTATGGCTACATAGTTTTAGAACAACTAGCTATGGAAGCAGTGTGGAGAGGTGTCAAAATGCGTGGGTACAAACGAAGAGGTCTTTAAAAGACCAACAGTCACACCATACGATATATCCGGTCGCTTAACCGATACACATCTCACAACAGAAGATGATATAGGTGTTCATAATATACAGGGTATTAAACGATTCTACTACTTTAAACCTGCGTTAAATCGACTTCGTGGGTACCCTGTTAATAATATCTACCTTCTTCAAACGTACTGTATTAATGGTCGTAGTGTCTTAAGGTCCGAATGAACTGATGGTCCCCTCGGCCAGGGGGGGCACCAGGGAATCGAGTTAGGGACGCGATAATAGGGCCCATTTACAAGCGACCGAGCTGATATTTAATTACAACCATACCGATGAAACGATCTGCTTATAAAAGACTTTATAGTGTATTGTTGTAGATAATCGTACAACCGTTTACGTTGCAGTTTACTCAATGAAAAGAATTGTTATTTTTAAATGAAGTAAGGAAGTCGTCTGTTAAATTTATTTTTTTATCTTATGATGGCGAAAACAATTAATTTGTATGAATCACTAACATTTAAAAAATATATTTATATTTTTAAAAAATCCAACTTTATCTGATATCACTCGAAAAAGTTTCCTTTTATCGTGTAATGTGTCAAGAATAATCAAATAGCTATATGTATTTTATATTAATTCCAAAAAAAAAATAAGAATCAAAGTGATATATCAGCAGTGCCATTTCAATCGGGGGGGGGGGGGGGGGGGCATTTCTTAAAAAATAACATAATAGTGAGAAATCTTACTTGAAATGGATGCAAAATGATTAAATTCAATCATTTTTTGAAAGTGAATTCCACTCTTCTATCTTTCATTGATATAAACTTTTCCAAAACTTTTTCGTTAAAATTGTAAATATCTCGCAACCACATTTTTATTAATACACATCTACGCCTACGCGTTTAAACGATCATTACCCATAGCATTTCGCAAAAAAGTCTTGATTCTTTTAAATGTTGAAAAACAACGCTCTGATTCAGCAGTGGTCATCAGGGTTGTTAAAATAACTTTAAGTATTTTTATAGTTTCCGGGAAAGTTTCACTGAGATTATTTTGTAGCAAGAACGAAAGAAAATGTGTGGCTCCAATTATTTGATAAAAATCCGGACGCGAGTAAATGACTTCTAATCTGGTTTTATTCAAAAATTGATACGCATGACACACGGTTTGCAGAAGGTCCACTGGAAATTGTTTAGAAAATGTTGGCCATCGATTTCGTGTTAAATAACTCAGCGGCTTTTGTAGATGGCCATGATACGGGAATCTGTCCTTCATCTGTGTTATAATTTTTTTTCTAAATGTCTCTTTTAAAATGCCGGTTTTGAGCACTCCTTGCACATGTTTGCGATCAATTTAAATTAGGTAATGGCCTACCTAATTCTTTAATTTTTACTTTGTCAAGAGAAAGTCTACAAAACTCTATTTTCAATAAAGAAATTCATTTTTATTTCTATTAAATATATTCTTGAGAGAAACACGTGGCAAAATCGTACATACGTAACTCACAGAACAATGCAACTATATCTATATCAATTTTAATGTTTACTAGGCTTCTCTGTTAGAACGCTAAAGAATCGTAGCCCACAATAGCATAAACAACGATATATATTCTCGCTGTACAAGCAGCGTTACGTCACGTTGTTATGACTCATCCAAAGCCGCTGGAATGTTGCACACTAGTCGTAATATCGTTTCAAGCCGACCGAAGAAATAGAAAACACATACTGCATACGGTCGCTTTCACCTATTGCTTGCAATAGAGTGAGATGAGTGCATATGCATTTAACCTGTACTGTGTGGCTGTTGGAAGCGCTCTAACTCTAGCGCTTCCATTAGATAGGGCATATGCATTTGACTAGTACTTGCTAGCTGTCATATCGTGTGAGTCATGAGTGTTAGGTATGTTCGCGGCGCAAGCTTTATCTTTTCGGAAAAATAATGCCGAGATAAAATATCGCAATACAATTATATATCTACGGTGATGCGCTCAATGTTGAGGAGGGGCCCGCGGCCCTGCGGCCTGCATAAGGAACCGCCACTGTATATCAGTTTTAATGGGCACAAGAAAAATGCTTTTTGTTTTGTTAATATTTTATTAATTACCAAATGCTCTCCTCCGCATTTTTTTTTGCACAATTTTCTTCATTTTGTGATGAATTGTCAAAATTACGTGGAAAAAACGGTTCTTTTTACGATAGTTTTTCTATAATCATGAAACGACTAAAGGTGTATTTTCTACTTTATAACCTGCACTTAAAATGTACGCATAAAGTGAAGATAATGCGCTCTTGTTTTTTTTAATTACTACATCATTATATTAGCAACTACTGTCTTCCGATATCTCTTTGCAGATGTCTGATGAGCATGTACTAGCCGAAGGTACCATATATCAGTAGCTAATTTCCATATTTTTCCATGTTATTACGATTGGTCTCTTTACCTACATTCACACTTTGTATAAAGTCTTCTAATTCAACAAACACGTACAATAACCATACTTCTTCCACTTCGTTCCGAAACGAACTGTTCAACGAAAAAATCCGTTTGGTAATCGCAATATAGTTTTCTTCTCCAAACAATAGACAATATGTATTCCGTCAGATATGTTTGTGTAAAGAATACATCATACGTGTAACACATACTGGATTCTAATATCCATTTCTATATGTAATTGTTTCGTAAGTTACATCTACATTCGTATGGATCGCTACAAGAACCGAATTCAGATCCGGGTTCGTATTATTTCATACAAATCCAGCAATATATTCTCATATGAACTGATAATATATCAAGTGGCACCAAATTAGGTATTTTCTAAATAAACAAATCTATCAGATATTTGCATGCTTCTTACAGAATATAATCTACACTCGAACCATGGACGTTTTTTTTTTATCGAAAGAATAATATTCTATTGTACAGTTTTACCGACTCTGTTAAGATTTTTTTGGGACTTGAAGAGATAGCTGTACATGTTTAGTACGCAGATATAAATGAATTCGGTGCATGTTGCTTTTTATATTCAAATGAGTGTGGCTGTAATTTGATAATTGTCGGCAGGTATAAAACAAAAAACAGGAATTTCAACTACATTATGCTGTGTTCAATTGCGATGCGATTGTTCCGAATTTGAAATTGAATAAGTTTCATTAATTAAAAAATACTCTTTTGCAATTTGGCTTATATGGTCATTTGGAGTTTAAATCCATTCTTTAATTTTTTTATGGATATTGAACGTATACATAACTTTCTTTGCCATCTGTTTTATGGTTTTTACAGAAACGATGTATCAAGAAATTGGTAGTTAAAGAGTTTTTATTAAAACACAAAAATTTCTATTTAAACGCCATTTGATGGAATCGATGTCATGTCTTATAAATTTCTTCAAGAATGAATATGAAATATTGTTCGAAATTTCATTCATTAATTTTGCACGATTTAAATTCATTCAATTCATTAGAACTCGTTTAATGTACTTACTATTTTGTATGTCAGCTTGTTTTATAAAAGTAGCAAAAGTGCGCAATGAACTAATTAACATAGTAGCAATCAAAATAATTGTATAATTAAGAATGATTTATTTTCTAATTTAGCATATACTGCCTGATTTATGAAAATATTAAGTATTTAATTGTGAAAATAAAATTTATATAAAATAAAAAATATTAAACGATAATTAGCAAAAGTTTAAATCCACTATTAAAGAGGTACAAGCCAAAAACGAATAGATGAAAAAGTAATCATTTTTAAAACGCAAAAATTGAATTTTTTTAATAACCGCAGTTCATACAAAAATACTCCCAATTTGTATTTTTCAAACTATTTTTCGCACATTACAACCACTTGTGTATTCTAAATGTGAAAACTTTATAAAAAAAAATGTAAGCATAAATCGTTTTTTTGACGATATCTGCCAATTCGTTTAGCAAAACTACTTGCTGATTTAGAGTACTCAAAACCTTTTTTTATTAGAAAACATTCTAATATAGAATATCACCCAAATACCGTAACAAGCATTAAGTAGCTAGATGCGCATTTCGAAGGCTATGCGCCCATATTCAGTAGCACAATTCTATTCAATTATTTTAAAACATGAAATTGAATTAAAAAAATTACTATGGAAAGCCTATTTAAGCCAGTAACTACGTTATTCCACATTTCAATGTGTAGTATCTTCAGAAGCATTCATTTTATACTTGGTAATTTTCTACCAATTTGAAAATGACATTTTACAAAAAAAAAAATTCACCAGAAAAAGTGTAAATCCTCTGATGTTGACATCCTTAAGTATCAATAATATTATTCTTCACCATACACTGATTTTATACGCCACATAAATCATATTCTTCTATATTATTAATTTCATTTGACGGTCAATATATTATATTTTTTACTAAACAATCAAAAGCACAAGAACTTGCGCTTGATTTATATTTACCATCCGAAGCGACACGTACGTGCAACCACTGTTGAGTATTTTTACACCGAGCAAGTGTCAGTAGATGCAATCTGGTATCTCGATGCAATAGATATCGTCTTGCTTCTTACATTTGAATCAACGAAGAATACAATTACTTGTCGGACAGGTGGTGTTTTTGTTTGTCGCGAGTTGACAATATCACCGTGGCCATCTGTCCGGCGCCACCAACTAAATAGTGCCTATTCTTTTTTCCAAAATAATATCTATTAACTTGTGCAAACGAAAATATCGCATAAAATATCATTATACTGTGTTTCGTTAAGTATAAATCGTACATAAACAACTTTTTAAAGAAACATGCCTTTTATAACATCGAAGAGTTTTAAAAAATGCATGTAAATTCGTCAGTTAAATAACTTCTGTATTATAGAAGTGAAACTTCTAGAGGCGCGGTAGGGCAAATTGGCCTGAACGTCATGAAAAGTGAAACGCTTCCGTCATGAAAAGTGAAACACGCTACGCGCATGCGCCACGTGCATACGTAGCATAAGGCAACCAGTAGACGCTTGCGTATTTTATTATATATTACACAAACGCAGCTTAATTTTTTAGCTAACAATTTCCATTGTGTGAAAAGTGAAATGGTGAAAAAGACAAGTACAGACAGAGTGCGAGCCTTTAGAGAATGGAAGAAAGCGAATAAACCGCCAAGAAAAGTGCCAACAAGTACCTTGGAAAGAAGTAGAGAGTATCGAGCCAGGCAAAGGGCGTTAAAGAAACACGGTGGATAACATAACCTTCCAACGACCTCAATTACACTGGATGAATCGATACCGTCGTTAAGTGAGGACATAGTCTACACGTGAGTGGTATAGAGAATTTGAATACCATTACTTCAGGCGTGCCGTCTACACGTGAAGATACACGCGATGTGAGAGATCAACGAAATGAATCTGATACAGCTGAGCGAGCCATCGACAAATAGAAATGCACCCAATAGTGCATCATACACAAAATTTACATTCTTTCAACCAGCTCATCGCGAATTTGATAAACAAATTTTCAATAATCCGCTAGGTACAATCAAAATCCAAATCAAATCGTTAACAAATGGAAAAAAAGCAATGCATAAAATCAACTTTTCCTAGGAGCTAAGAAGTTTCACTTATACCGCGCAAGAGTCTCACGCATGTTTTTTTGTTATTGTATCTGGACAATCAAATTATGTTGTAATTGATCTCTCTCAAATATAAATAAATTTGAAAATAGTTCTTATTAAATAAATTAAATAGACAATTGGGCCTGAATCTAAATTCATTAAATTCCATTTAGATTTATGCATGTATATACTTTCATAACTCGGAATAATACAAAACACTTTTACGTAATTTAAGTGAACTAATTTGAATAGGATCACATGAGTTAGTTAAAAATATGCTCGGCTACAGCACTTTTATCTTTTTATTTAGTTTTTATCTTGTGCTACTGAAGATGGGGGCATAGCCTTCGAAATGCGCATCTAGCTACTTAATACTTAAAGTTACGGTATTTGGGTGATTATTATTTAATACCGTAGTGATAACTTTTAAAACTTACATATAAACTTACGAAATATTCTGACGTGTGCAATGTACATATTTACAAAAGCATATATATGATTAGGGAAGAGAAATAAATTTACAATGTTTTATATCACAATTAAAAACGAGGATTTATTCGACTATATTAAGCATTATGAAGAACTGAAAACTATAACCATTGTATAATTTTGTATTTTGGTCAAATATTAGTTGGGCACCAAAAAGATTGTGGGGCACCAAAAAGATTGTTGGGCACCAAAATAATATTTTCTTATAAGAGACCAACATAACATAATGTACTATTATAGAATACTAGCTTCGAACTGGCTGTTCTTATTGTTTCGGCAACGCTGTTTAATATCTCGGTAATTGTAGACCATTCAGAAGAGGATAGTGGACATCATTCAACCCACTGACAAGAAGGTCCACGTAGCTTATCCGCCGGAATATAGTATTACTATGAATAGACATTGTCATCATTAGTCTATTTCGGTCCTTCTGCTGAGTCTCTTCTCTCGGTTTCACTTGTGCTGCCGCCTTATCTCTTGCTGATAACAGAACACGGTCCCTCGCATCCTCACGCTGACCGTGGGTCCAATTCCATTGGGAAACAATTTTGAAGGATATTCTTCGTGCGCGTATTCTCGTTCTCTCGGGCACGGCCAACCAAATTCTACTTACGTATTCGAAGATATTTTTTCATGTAGAACTTGTTTCGGAGAGACAATCTTAACTGGCTTGTATCTACCAAATTAATGGTACCTAAAGACAGGTCAGGCAACGACACGGTACCACTCTGATAACGTTTATTATATTATGGGTACATAATTTAATTTCTGTTCGGGATAAGAGTTTAAAATTCTCTCGGAACATATTCGATTTATATTTCTAATTAGAAGCTAGCAGTTTTATATTAAAATTTAGAAACGATGTTTGATCGTTCGTTTTAATTAATTGCAGAGTTGTTCTTCTATGCACATTATTAAATAAACTAGGACTAAGCGAATTTTACTAGTTGATGACATACAGTCATCATCAGACAGGGGTGGGTGGAGGTTGTTTATCAGCGCAGTGCAGACCGCTTCGGCTCTATAATTTCCATCTCAATCGTGAGGACTTATGCAGCCCCCCGATGATGCTGATTCTAGAGAACAAAACGTAATTGTTTCGGTGATTGCATACGACGTCATCTAAATATGTATTTTCCTCATATTCACTGCTCAATTTAAAAGTTGAGCATCATAAGTTCAGATGTTTGTTAAAAGATTTCTTTTGGCTTAGATAAATTTTCGAATTTGTAGTTTAATTTATTCACGACATCTTCCTTAATAATCGACGCTTAACGCTTGAAAAAATATTATCACGTACTTGCGAAAATAATATATTTACGTCCTGACTAATTGGGTTATGATACTGATATAGATTTGATATACGAATTTGTGCGCAAAGGCCAATTTCCTCATCCAGTGACATTTTGAATCACTTTTCATTTAGTAAGACATTTGTTCAGTTGTCGTTAATTGAGTTTTTGGGACTATGCATGCAGCTTCATCCCTGGGGAGGATAAACTCAATTTTGCTCAACGAAAGTTCATAATTCCATTCATTCAGGTCCGGTTTACCTTTAAACATATTTTTCTGTTTCAACACTAAATTAATTTCTAACAAAAATATTTTTGGATCGCTTTATCAATACCTTCCTATATCCTAAACTTTCAAACTCAAATATTTATTGTTAGAGATTTTATTGCATTTTCTTCACATAATAATTTAAACGAATCACTCTCTGCTTTCATAACGTTCGCGTCAATGTAACTGCAATCTCAAATAATATGTCAAACATTCAAATTTTCAGCTGTTCGAAAGTTGGCCGTTGGTTTCGTTTTGCGATAATTCTCGATGGGATGTCTATATAGTCCGCAAAGTCGGTTAATTAAGTGTTAAAAGTTTGGAATTTGTGCAGGGAATGGATGAAGATTTGGTTAACAAATTCAGTTTACAAGTTTATTTTGCGAGATTGTATGGAAATGCGAGCTAATAAATTCCGAACGGAATCAAAAATTATTTAAGAAAGATGATGGCACTTTTCTTGTATATTCTTCGAGGATTTTCAATGGTGCCATATATTTACCATAATTCTAGCGAAAATTGTAGACGTACCCGTGCTTCTTATTTATAGCAAGAATATGTTCCGTACATTTTATTTTCCTCGAGGTAGTCGTAATATATAGTGTTTAGTTTGAATCATATACAACATTCTAAAGAAAAAAAGGAAAAACTCGAAGTTCTAGCCAAATATTCACCGAAAAACAGGACCTTCCCATTTTTATTCAAGAATAAAATTTTTCTATATGTATCTACTTATTATTATATATTTTATTATCAATCGAAAATAATTTTGTACTAAAAGATCTTAATCTGAATCCTTTTGGGTATATATTTCGAATTTTCACCGCAACATTCAAACATATTTTAAATAGTGAAATTCATTGCGAAAAAAATTCGTTTCGGCCCCATTTCTGTTTTATTACATCATGCATATTCGTATTTACCACTTTCTTACATCGTACGTTTTCGTCCATCGGGAGAGGGCCATAGAAATGGCCTTAGCCTCCACAGCTTGAGATCTTCGTACCCCGTAAGTTTCCACTGATAACATGATAAAGCACTACATCACAAATGGTAGAATATGATGTGAAATATATCTATTTACAGGGTGACTTAACCTAGTGATTCATATCTCGCTGCTTCTTAAAAATAACGCAAGAATTAAATACGTGTGTTAAGCAAGATGTGTATATTTGCATATTACAGGAAAAATTAACGCAAACGTTAATACGGATATTTTTTTTAAATGTTTAATTTTAGCAAACAATATAAGTTATATATGGAACTAAATTAATGATGATGAATTCGATGATTTGAATATTTCCCTGTTAATCTTCTGTACTGTAATAAATCGCTTGGTTGGCCACGAGTGTGATCCACTCTTCTTAGCATATTTTTTCTCTTTGTATATTGCGAATGTCTTCTTATATCATCCCCACATATAAACTCTCGTACATCACCGTGTGTTACATTATTCCCTATTGTAGAACATAAATATATAAATTTACTTCAAGTAAATGCAAAACAAAAATGGAAAAAGAATCGTTGTCACACGAAGAAGAGTATTCTCCAAGATATACGATTTTTCGGTTATAGTTACCAAAAAAAAACATTTTTTTTGTAACTATAAGCTAAGATACTTATAACGTATAATGTGTTCATATATTTTTCTTCTTCTACTGATGATGATGACTTGACCGTCACCATTTTTGTCATAGCCATCACATTGACCACCATACCGATGACTTTCATCGCCAAAATAATCATCACTTTAATCATAGAATTTGCTCATCAACGTGCAAACCATAGTCTTACATTGCTAGCTTTATCTTTCGCTGATGCTATAAATAATGGACTCCCGATGGCATCCACGCCACATCAACGTCTCGTCCACACTCTTTCATCTAATGACGCTCATTCTATGCGCTACTAGTTGACTATCTCTGTCTGCCCAATGTCCTGTCACAGTGCAAGCGAAGGTGATTGTTAATGTCACATATAGATCTGTCATGGAATGTTGGTTATTTATTACGCGACATAAAATGCAATTATCCAATGGCTGCCGTTGGCTGACGCTGTGTAAAAGAAGCCTCTGCAGAAGAATCTGTAGTTGGAGTGGATGTGGTCAATTGTACTGGGAAATAATTCTTTGGTGTGAATGTTGAGGGTCTTTTGAAAGAAGCACTAACATTTTTCAAAAGCAAATTCGTAGACTATCACTATTAGTATATTTCTAATATGAAATTCTAAATTGTAAGTATTTGTACAAAAAAACTGCCGACGGTTTCCAGTCGAATTCACCATCACCCTGTATGTTTGACTCTAATGGTGTTATGTTTATCTCTTGCTAGTCCGTATATCTCCATGTTTGTAGATTATGAGTATAGTAACATGCAGATAAAATGAACTTCAGCTGTTTTGACAATTTTATTTCAATCTTCTTGTAGTACGATGATCGAAACTTAAAAAAATACTTTGCTCACTACTTAAACTCAATTAAATAAAAGAATTAGGGCTTAGTCCGAATAGAATTTAAATGATATTTTCATTATCATTGCATAAAACACAAATTTCTGATAACAAGATCAAAATAATTCTTATATTCCCAAATTCGAAATTATATCTGTGATGAAAAATTGACTAGCTATCCTCAGTGTATGGACATTGAATGGGTGTGAAAACGTGAAGAAGCAGGAAACCATTTTATGTGTCACTTACTATATGTAGTCCGTGATCTAATAGTCCATAGTTGTTCTATATGTACCGTAACCTCATGTTGGTAATTTATAAGAGTAGAAGCATTCGGTGGGTCACGGTATATTGTGATACATACCCAACGTTGAGATTAACAACCACCAGGAGATGATGATGGATCTGATCCTCGATGTCAATGGACACTGATAAAAACGAATCCGCTTCTAGAGCATTGCTAATATTAGATGTTTCTTTATAAAACCAATTAAATTTTACTTTTGTTCGTTCGTAAATTTTCCTGAATTTGATCAATGAATGAAATACTATTCTATATTCCTTCTAACCATGCCCTGTTGTTATTTCCCAATTTTTTTTTCTACAATCTTTGTTGTTCAAACGCTAACATCTTCTGACATATCTACGCTACGAATCTTGCGGCATTGCCCGATCAAAGTTGTGCATTCTCTAGATGTATACGTGTACTTAAAATTGTTTAAATAGTTCAATAATTGCTGTATAAAAATTCAAACAGGTAGACGTAGGCTGCTTAATCGTTTTTTACGTTCTTCTCCACTTCTTCGGCTAACTTTAGGCGCTCATTGTTACGTATATCTGGCGACATTATACAGCTTCTGTGTCGTGGAATTCCCGCGGTTCTTCTTAGAATTCTGGCCGGTTTCTGTTGAATTTTATACCAAGGATACATTCATAGGAATACTCGTATACGTAAAGTATATACCCGGTGATCAATCGAGAATTTTTTTTATAAATCATTTTATAGTCAAAAATTATATTATCAACTACAGGTTTAATTGTTAATAATTCAGTCTTCTTAAATTTCAAAATCATAAAAAATCTTTTACGAATCTGGAATTGTTCTTTTATTGATTTCTCCTACTTGGGACACTCTATATACCTACTTTACACGTCTTGACGGGCGCCTAAAGATTTTCTTGAGAGATTTCACGCTGAAAAGGAGACGCTATACATTAAAGAATTTTTGTTTTTTAAACAGTCAACAAAACCGTACCTTCAGCATTTACTTTTACAGCGGCTAAGCCATCTCTTTAAAAACATTAAAGAAAACAATGTTAAATTTACAATTTGAATTCCGCAATAACAGATCTCTTCAAAGCTTTACAAATTATAATGTTATATCAAGCATTAACGACGATCTTGTGTGAAACTAATATTATATGATAATAAAACCAAACAATTCTTGTGCAGATAAATTCTGCTAAATTATTTGACATTTATACCAATATTAACCCCCGCAAATGCATCTATTTGCAATATTACAAACATGTAGAAGTCACACTTGTTAAAATGCACCGTGTTGACACTTTTGCATGAGCATAAAATGCCAACTTTAGCATCTATTACATATTCATGTAAGCTCCAGTCAACCCACGTTGTAAATATATTCATTTTACAGAAAGGTACGATGGTTCTTTGTACCGACATTGTACAATTCCAGATTTTTGAAATTATCACTTTGTTAAATAATAGTATAGAATATCGTAACTTAAAGCATTAAGTAGCTAGATGCGCATTTCGAGCGCTATGCCCCCATCTTCAGTAGCACAAGATAAAAACGCAATAAAATACCTCTGTCACGAATCGTGATATTAAATAAATAAGTCAACATGACAAAAGTATTTAAAAAATGGCATTTTTATCTTTTATCTTTTCTATTTAATTTGAAATGAGCTAAATGCTCTTTAAATCTAGTTTCAATGACTCTATATATTTACTTTTGGACAACTAGAACAAGATATTTTATAAGTACCTGATTTTTGATTGAAATTAATCAAATCTTTGGGATTTCCTAGAAAATTAGCAAGACTATTATATGTTACGTTAAAATTATATTTATTTAAATTATTATCTAAACCACGTGCAATTATACGATCAAATATACTTTGTTCTAAGCTACTAATATTTCTGATATCTCTTGTTCTTTAAAATTTTTTTAATATGTTATATGTATAATTTTATAAGATAAAGGAAAATTTCATAAGCGGTTAATTAAAAAAAAATATTCCTGTTGACGACAATGATTTGAATCGTGCCTTATTTATATATTTATATATTTCGCGATCAATAAAATTACTATAAACAATATACTTTCGGGCTCATAAATTTCGCTTATCAATCGACATATTTTTCTAGAATTAAAATAACTTAATAAATAGTTCAATTAATATTGATTTTCAATGTTATTTTTCTCATTTGTTCGCGTATCTGTCATAAATAACCTGAGGTCGTATCGAAAGAATATTTTTGCCTTTGTATGCGAGGCGGGTAAAATAAACACAAGAAAAATATCATCGGGCATCTTTGGAATGAAAGGTATTCTCTCTGACCCCTCGGAAACATTGAACACGAGAGCAATCCACAAATTATTTTAGAATAGTCCGAGTCTCTTCCGGAATACAAAATAGATATTGCAGACATTTATTATTCGAAATAGAAACCGTAATGGTTCGTGAATTGAAAAAGGGATCCAACATAAATTTGTGTATTTTAGCTGCTTTTCTACCGTTTTTAACATCTCTTTATTATTTCTGACTACACAAATTTGCTCTGATGAAGTGTAAGATAATCTATTGCTGTTGATGTTTCTCTTTTCTGAATATCCGCTGGTAGAGATGACACATTTACTACAATTTACGATTGGGCAAATATATGTGGCAACATACTGAGCTCGCTTCCAAGACACCGCAAATTTGGAATCAAATGAATTAGAGCTTGGTTAATTTTGTCGCAATGTATCAAAAACGGTGTCAAGTGTAATCATTCTCCAATGGCTCTAAATACTGAAATAAAACTGATATTGCGACATTAAAATATCAATTAACATAAATCACGAACGTTCCTCAAATGCAAGTAAATTTTACAAAAAACAAATAGACGGATACTGTTAAGATAAATCGACTTGCGAAAATAAAGAATTTTACGCAACTGAATTCGGAAACTAACATCTTTGATTTAATATAAATCTACAGATAACTCGCAAAATATAAATTATTTGTCTTCATTTGCATGAAACTGAAAATATTCCATTTTTTTAAGTTTATTCTTGTTTCTACATCTGAAAGATCTGGTAAAGAATGCTCTTAAAAATGTTATCGCCTTTCCTGTACGTACAGGAAGCTGTCTGACAAATGTTTGTCTAATTATTTTTCACGAGGACATATTGATGATCATCGTACACCGCACAGCAAATATAACATCACTTCTTCAGTTTTTACACACACGTTTACATACAGCACAATACCACTAGGGAAATCTACACCGTTTGATGCTGCGCATCCACGCGCAGACAGATGACATAAATATTAGTCCAAGAAAAATAAAAAAGAAGCAATGTTTGATTTTTATATGTATTATTCCTTGCATAATATTTCGAATGATGCTTTAGTCGTTTTTAAGGAGCACCTACTTTGTTGTATCAAAATGAGAATTGTGTTTTTTCGACAGATAATTAAGGGGGATATTGACTAAAATCTCTTGTGAACAAATTGTTTCGCAAATTCTAATTATCAATCTCCAAGCAGCCCCTTAAGGCGCGTTAAAATTAAACTTTCATCCCGGTCTAATTAACATATGAGAGCGTTCTAATTACGGCGAGGCGAGAAGCAAAGTCTTCAGCCTATTGTTCCTCTACCTCAAGAGTAACTATAAAAGCATTCCATTCGTACAGTTAAAGGTATTAAAAATGACATTATTCGAACGTTTTTTTTTTTTTAATCAATCAATAGATTTTTGAATTTGTGCAAAATTTCAATGCACCGGATTTATTTTGAAGAGAATGATGAAGGATTTTCGAGATTCAATTGTTTTTGGCTGTTATTACAGTTTAGCATGGATGTTTTAATTGTGTAAAAATTTCGGTCTGTAGATCGACCGAATTCTTATCTAAGTTCTTACGTGGGAAGTCTTCATATATGCACACGAATTATGTATGTAGATATATGCAAAACAATGGCGTTTTACGCGCGCTGGTAAGATCAAAATTGGCTGGAGCATTATACAGTCACCTCTACGTCGGATAATAAATGGATTTTGCGTAGATTTCAGTTGGTATAAAGCGACGTGCGAAACTCCTCGAGATTAAAGTTTTCGAAGAAGTAAGAGAGGTGCAAATAAATTCACCAGTAGCATCGGCAAGCGAATGAAATGAAAGCGATCGTATGCGGTGGCTTGTGTGCGTGTGTTTTACCATTTCACAATTGCCGCCGAAAACATCTCGAATGATAAATAAATGGAGGACGAACTTGTTTCGTACAATAGAACAACTTTGCATATGGTATAATAGAAATAGTTGTGTTGCTTTGTACGAGCGCAAAATATAACCGAACTAAGTTTTGTTAAAATCACCGATGTCTTACTATAACCATAAAATACATTTGGTGAAAGAATTGTTTCATTTGCGAGGAATTAAAAAATACAACGAAAAAATTTGTCTCTTATGGAGAAATTCCTCAATAGTCTTTTAATGTTCAGCTTCTTAGCTATTCTTATGCCAAACAAATGTTCACAAAATCAAGTGATGTAATTCAATTTTTTTTAGCCACTTATTTTTTTCAGCTTAATTGAAATCCACTTTCATTTCTTGTCAAAAACTTTTGGGTCATATTACATAGTTGATTAGAGTCAATTAAACAAATCGTTTAGAGGTTCCAACACCAAACACCAAAATCAATTTTTTGGACTAAAGAACGTTCGCATCCATAAAAAATTCGGTACATAATTTTTGCACTCTGCTATATACATAATTTTTCATTATATTAAAAAAATTCTTTCTTATATGCAAATTGATTGAAAGCAAAAACAATTTTAGTCAATTATCAAGTAATCTTAAAAAATCGATAATTTAATATCAAAGTGGTAGAAAAATTTGTTAGGAAAATAGTAAAGTATGAGATACAAATATTAACAATAAAAACCTGGAAGCTTTTAAGCTTATTTTGCAAGCTTCGCGTTATACCAACAGAATAATCACATGTTTCATGTAATTCGCTATAGATATTAGCGTAGCATTCAAGACAATATATGCTTTCTCATTAGCCACGTTGTTAGCATAACTGAACTAATTACCGTCGTATTAGAAGATGCTATCGTTGGGTAAATAATATTCCAAACTTGCGCCTTGAATATGATATTAACAGCAAAGAATTGTCTCGTACGAAGAGCGCTAATTTATAAAGTCGTTCATATTGTATAAAATAAATTGAAGAAGATAACTATAAATTAATCAATATTGTTTTCAGAAATAACCTAATTCAATTTTCGTTTTATTTGGATTAATTGAACTTTATTTTTCGAAGCCACCGCAAATATTACGAGGAACTTGCTAACGGCATAAGATAAAAAAATCTTATCAATGGACGAGTGAAATTGCAAAAACAACACCGATCTTGTTTAGGGCCTTTTCTATGTTTATAAAATTATGTTTATAAACGGCACTGATCCCATTTAGGCCTTTTGAATCCTTGTTTGTGAAATTGGTGGACAGAGAAAAAAAAATCTTAGCTCTTTTGATATGTAATTGTTTTATGGTATATTTTGATTAATTAATTAGTTTATTAGAATGCAAGGAAACTATTGTAAGCGTAATTTATTCATTCACAAAAAATATAATTATTTACAACAGAAATAAATGCATACAAAAAATATTAGTTTCATAGATAAATTTAGTTTTATAAAAAAAAATTTTGTTTCAGGCAAACTTTGCAGTCACGACGATTTTGTTTCAAGCAAACGTTGTTATGAAGATATACCACAATCACTGAACAGCCAAGTCGATGCTCCAAAGTGAGTTTTTATAATTATTTATAAATTTTTTGAAGTTGCCAATTTTTATTTGAGCTCGGCGAACATACGCGAAATGAATTTGCATCATTGTTCGATGTGAATTTCGAATACCTTTCCTATCAACTGTCATTCAAACAGTTTCCAAATATTTGGAAAGTCAATTCCTCTATCGCAATAATTCTTCCTTTAAGTCTTTTCAGAAGAAAGACACAATAAAAAAAAGTCACCTTGCCCAAGAATTAAATCGCGTCATATCAACTATTGAGCCGAGGACGTATTCCTCATTTGCTTAACGCCATTAAAAGTTATTTATTAATGCCAAATAACTTCTGTAATTACACGGACACTTTCGTGTTAAAAAATGCGTGTAATTGCTGTCACGTGTTCCGCTATGACTGTGAGAGAGACAACAAGATTGTTTCGGCGATAAAAAGGCAACTAAAAAATTAGAAGATCTTCTGCGCGACTGTTCTGTATGCAAGAAGCTGCACTGTATCCCTGTAAACAGATGTTCGTTAGTAGCTCCTGCTAGTCAACTGAGATGCAGCTCCCTAATAGCCTACTAGGCACAAATATGCATCGTCGAGATGGGAAAGAATTAATAAAATCAATAAAATTGATCCCCTAAATTGCTTTGATCATCATTATGGTTTCATTTTAATTTAAGGCACACTGCCGAGTTGATTTTTGAAAAAAAAAAAATTTCTGTACATAAATATGAACATCTTTTTCTAGCAAATTCTTAAGACGAGACTTTGCTTTTAGCTCTTGGTACACCAGAAATGTTTGAAAACTTAAAAACCTAAGGAATTATCACTTGCCCTTTCGTCGTATTGATCATTAATGGATCCGGAAGAATTTTGCTTCCCCATCTCTATTTATTTGGTGTCACAAAATATTATACAGTATGCAGTATTTATTTTTAACTTCCAGCGAGCAAATATCTAAAATAATTGTAAGCGGCGGACTAGAGAGACAAAGTATCTACCGTGTTTCTTTTTTATTGTAGCTCCGAAATAGTATTTCTTCACTGAAGTGGAGGAGCTATGATCTTGCTCTATGAGCAGGCAGCTTGTTTGACAGATATGTCATCTGTGGAACCGTTAACCAATTAGCCAGTGAGAAATGCTGCGCTCGGTAGCGAAGAAGCAAGCATTTATATTTTATCCTCCCTCCCATTTAAACGATGATAATCTAAAAATGTTTTGTTACATCTTCAATGCAAAATCACTGCAGGTTTTTTAATGCTTTAACAAAAAATGCAGAACCATTCGTTACTGCATAAAGAATCAATTATACAAAACGTCTCAAATAACATCGATAGCTTAATATTTGCAATAAAAAAAATTCCGATGCTTGATGAATGTTAAACATAGTTAGAATTCTGATTATTAGTCGCGTTTTGATCATCGGTATATGTATCAATAAACTTCTTGTCCTGTCCGACTGGGCCTTGCATACGACACGATATAATATAATAAAAGTGACTCTTCAGATGCGGATGGTCCCATGTCACCGTTTCCCTTATGAATTTTTCATAATCTTAAAAACTAACTATTTATGTAGACATATACTTAACAGATGCGGAGCTATTAATAAGAGGACGATATAAAGTTTTATTTTCGTCAATTGTTATATTGACTTTTCGTGTGCCTAAAATCATCGAAAATATTTCCATTAAATTCTGCCTCCATTTCGAAGTAAATATATAACAAATAACAGTGGGCCAGTGATTCAAGACTACCTCCTTGCAGAACTCATTAGAACGCTTAAATTACGCAAAGAGTTTGTGTTTCTTTAAATCTTAAGAATTTCTAAGCCGATCCTGATACTCGGACTGTTCGATCTCACGTATTGTTGCCGTTGATGATGATGATGATGTCATCGATGTAGGTCTGTTTAATTTGGCCCTATATGGAGAACCCGATAGACATAATGAAGATACCAAACTTTTCTTTTCTTGAATATATTCCCTTCACGATTTAGAGTCGCTTTTTATATCCGCTCAGTAGGTAAAATAATAATACTAAGAATGCAAATTAAATGCTACAATAGAATTGTGAATAAATTGACATATTGCAAGAAATCATGGCCTTTTTAGCAAAATAATTAACGTTCATCATTATTAAATCTTCTTGACCGTCATGTCAATTTATATAATAATGATGCCTAAATAAATATATAGTAACTTTCTCTTTGTTATAATAATAAGTGTATGGTCAACAAAAATTGGGTAATTTGAAAAAAAAAGCGTAATATTCTTTAATTCTGTGTTGATATTAGATACTACAATTCTTTTTGAACATTATATATATATATAGCGTCTTTTATAACTCATGTCTTTAATGTCTATCTGATTGTCTATGCCCATTGTTTCCTTAATATGTATATTTTAAATCGTTCTTTGGTTGTTATTGTTGCCTTAACTTGGTTGCTATAAGCGCAATAGTTGGTGGCCCGAATGCTTCTTGTATACCGATATTTATATCCTCCGACATGGTATTGTCACCGTGCATTTTAAACTTGATGCCTAAGACCGCACCGAAGCTAGCTACCCAGCAGTCTTTGTTGACAAGTCGAAAATTTTATAGCATGCCTCTCAGCAGCAGAAGTGAAATATATAGTTGTGTTCGCGTTCTTTAGAAATTCAATTTTGTCGATTTTTACACTGGTAAAGAAATCAAAATAAAATTCAAACAAAATTTTGTCAAGTAATCAATTTTTTATATAAGTGATTGAACCATTGAAACATGGTCGCAGGATGTTACCTTGCGGAACTACAAATGCTTGTTTCGTGCAATGAAATTCACGATATATTACATTATTTCATAAACTTAAAACTGCGAAACTTGAAAGAAGATTTAATCCTTTTCGTTGATCATTTTCGTAATTGGACGCTATTTTTTTTTATAGCACAGTATACTTACCGTTTTATCCCGATAAAAGGGACATAACATTAAGCAATAGTATCGGTATTAACGATTAATAAAACCTATGGAGGCATGGTCATTGGAACGGGTATAATAAAAGTACAACGATATAAATAATGAACGATTCACTTTATTGCAGCTTCAACACACAAATAAAATAGATAATTTCGGGCTTTTTATGGAAATATTATCACTAAATAAAGTAAACACCACTCTGAGGGAGGTTACAGTAAACTGACGAAGCAAACAATGATAGATATGTAAATTGAAAAATGAAAGACGTAACATTTAATTTCGTTTGGTTTGGGTAGACGAGAGTTCTTGTTTTGTGGATTAGTACGCGTGTATTAATGTGTATTTTTATATAATATTTATATATTAATTTATAGTCCAGTCATTGTAGATATTTATTCCACTTTTCGTTGTTATTTCAAACTATTATTTATACAAAACACACAGCTATTTTTTTTTAATATAATTTAAGTTTCACAACCAAATTTTAAGACAAGTGAGAAAAGTTTTCTGCAAAAGTTTAATACTATGTTCGGTGAATATATTTTTAGAATTCTTCTAGAATGACTGAACAAATAGTACATGGATCTTTTCTTCTATACGTCACTCAACTTATATACTGTTTAAACCTTAATTAATATAATATAGTATCAATAATTATAATATAATAACAAATATCTCTTACGTAACTAGGTATTTTTGCTAACTTTTTGTTGATACATACATATAAATACAATATATATTTATACTGTTGCTCCGAAATTGGGGACAGTCTTCAGAGGTATATACATCAAGGAAACTATAAACAAACAGTTGAAATATATAAGACTTCAGGAAAAACGAGTGCAAAAACCTATTATTCGAAATATTTTAGACCAAAACTAATGAAAATTTGTAACGTATGTTACGATTAAACGATTAATCATTAAAAAATTTTTGTTTGTTTATTCGTATTGGTAAATATTATCTGGAATGTAAAAAACATTTTAGATTTTTGCAATAGAATCAAATTGCACTAAACGCGAATGTACTCTTACAAAAAAAGAAAAACTGAAATGTCAGTTAAGTCTTCATAAAATATATTCAGTGTAGTCATAGGACAGAACAGTAAATAGAAACAGTTTCGAGAATTTAAAAATTATCGCAAAAAAATCACTGGTACACCTATTTTTTCGCCAGATAATTTATTAAATTCTACAGGAAGTTTCGTGCAAGTTAAAGTAATCAACTCAAGGAACCAAAGGGCATATATCACATTGACTGTACACACTAGCCAAGTCTGTAGCGTTAATGAATTTATTGTCCCACACATCAGATATTCCGAAATTAGTACTTAACAACTCACCGCTGGGAGCATCACCGTGAGGCTAAAAGGTCTTGAATGAAGAGGTAGAAATCGTAGCACATACTGACAACACAACACTAGAAGAGATCACGGCCATAGCAGAAAATTGGGAACTTGATATATTTGTTGCTGTAGTCAGGCCTTGTTTAAAGCAATCGGCTTTAGCGGCGTTTCAGACCCTGATGAAATGGACGACGTTGAGGATGGTGACATTCTCGACGCGTTGCTAGCTGCGGTTAGTCCCAAAGGGACTCCCAGGGGTGATTTCATTCCAGCACTACCACTAGAACCGACTAAGCCACTAGCCGCAGCTGCGGCACCCAAAGTCCTCTGGTACGATTCCAGCAGTTCCGTATTGCCACTCGAAGCCGCTGCGGCGGCTAATTGCTGCGCTGCAGCTGGTCCGTACAGACTCCTATAGAACTCATGCGTCCGCGCATACGGTGAACTGTGATGTGGCGGGGGAGGCGGTAATCGCACCGATGGTACACCCAGTCTTCCGGACACAGCAGCTGCTGCCACCGCAGCTGCTGATAGTTGGTACTGGAACGATGACGAGCTGCTTGACTGCGTGTTGTCAGAGCTATCTTTACTTGCCATATCTGCCAAGGACCAGATCCGCGGTTTTGATGGTACCACCGATGAGTGGTGATGCAGGTGACTTGGTGGCGGTGAACTGCTGGCCGTACGCGGTGGTGGTAAGAAGGCGGGGTGGGTTGATCGGTCGTACAGGCACTCTGGACTGTCCGGACCAGAGTCCGGTCGGGATTCGCTCCATTCGCTGCCCGTATCACCTGCAGGTCCATGTAGACGTGGATGGTGCGGGTGATGCGCGGGTCGGTCACCGTCTTCACTTGAAGCGGTACCGGAATCTTTGGAATCTGCAAGAGTACAAAGCAAAAATTATATTTAAAACATACCATGCAATCTATGTGTTTGTTGATTTCTCTGTTCTCATCTATGAAAGTTTCATAGGCAGATATTTACCTAATAAGTCTTTTCCGTCGGTACTTTTTTGGTCATCATCTTCGTTGTTATTGTCTTCGTCTTCAACTCGATTCCGTGGTTCCCAAGTCATTTTGTTCTCCTTCTTTAGGCGCCTTCTTGCATTGGCAAACCACGTTGAAACTTGAGTTAAGGTCATCTTGGTGATAATGGCCAGCATAATCTTCTCCCCTTTGGTTGGGTACGGATTTTTCTTATGCTCGTTAAGCCAAGCCTTAAGAGTACTTGTTGTTTCTCTAGTAGCATTCTTTCTTCGCGCTCCATTCAGGTCCATGCCATAACTGTAACAAAAAGACACAATTTGTTTTATTTCAAATTACATTATTTCGTGAAATTCAATTATAACAAACAAATTGTCTTCGAATGAATAATGCATAAAGTGGCATAAAATTGGTAACCGAATGGAATTTTGATGGCGTTTTACGCAACCCTATCTGGGTGTTCATTGGTACTCTTTCAGGCGAAAGCGATCTGCATTAACAGTCACTATGGATACATGCATCGCTGATCAGTCAGCAGTTTGCACATACACACAGGGATGAAACAGTTGCCAACGTAACCACCCCCCGTCACCTCTTCCGCCCTCCGCATAGTTACCCTCGTGGCTGCCTGATGGATATGAGGTAGGATGCATCAACAGTATGAAACACTGAAAAGATGAAGGGGTGCGAATTGACAGCTACTGTCTCTATACAGTGTGTGAGTGCCAATAGGGGATCCAGGGGATACAACGGGGTGGTAATACCAATAGCAGACGCGACCAGGTTTTTAAATAATTCCCTACAAACCGTGATGCATTAAACTACACGCAAATATGTATAGGGTATGAAGAGATATTATAATGGACAACAAATTCTTTAGGGAAGCACCCCAAGGAAGAGATCAATGATAGCCACTCAAGATGCCTTAATCACTTCAACATTCGAATCACTTTCGAATTTAGTATTAGTTGAAAGATCGATTGCAATTTTTAACAGCCATACCAAAAATTAAAACATCTCTAATTCGAAATTTCTTAGCGAAACATCCTGTACGACTATTTACCCGTCGAGAAGCGCACCATTTACGTCTGCAAACACACACAAATATAACACGGCGAAGAGTGGCATCATCACTCGTCCTCCTGACTAAATCGGCGTTCCCTCTTTATCCAGCAATAACATATCCCGGGCAGGACATCTCTCTCAGTTCATATCATGGTAGTATATATACGGGAGAGTCGAGAGCTCTCGTTTCGTTCGGTTCGTTCATCAGATTGAAATGTTCCGCCTGGATGGTTCGTTTCACTGATAACTGACAGCTTTATTAATTCCCCATCTATGTGTACTCTGTATCTGTATACGTAACTTCGTATACAGAATTGATATGTGTTGTTTGCCCGCCTGGTAAATGGTAAATAAAACGGGAAAGATGTATAGCTTGTCCTACAAAAACTGAAGAGAGATAGATTGGATTCAACCGTCCCGAGATGCAACAAAAATGCGTAAAAATTTTCATTTAATGTTTACTAAATACCTTACTCGTATTGAGATATATTTAATGATTGTAAGGAAACTTGAAAATTGGTTGCAAATTTTCATCCAGACTGTTCTAATAACCACCTGTGCTATACCATTTTTCAAGAGACAGCGGATCCTCCCTTCCCTTGTATTCTTTCAGTTGCTCGCAATACGTCACAGGAGATGTCTAGATGGTCTTATTCTTATATGAAATTGCCACCCCCCGTGTTCACGCCGCCTCCGACTATATCACTATACATAACGTGGAGCCGCGTTGCCCCAAAAGTCATATTAACACATCCCTCGCTTGTCGCACGGCTTGCTCCTCTGTAAAGAAAGAATTCCAACGCGAAGCAGTTGGCAAACGATGCACCGACAACGACATCTTCTGTCTGTGACATCTTTTGTGTATGATAAAAGATTCAACACAAACTTGTGCTGTGCAATGAAAAAAGATTGTGTCTCCAGTAAGCGGCAAAACAGTGATATGTTTTTCACAATATATTTTTTTGTGAGTTTCAATTTAATTGTACGTTTCGAAATTTGAAAAAACGAAAAAATACGCTGTCTGGAGAAATGTATAAATATTTGTTTCCTGACTTTTTTTTCGTTCCAAACATTTCCTTCGTATATTTTTTGTATTAACTGTGTGGTTTTCAGTAGACATCTCCAGTTTCCATTTATTTCCATTCTCTGTTTCTTGTTTATGTATACGCTAGTATCAATAGCAGAGTCATTAGACTTCTGTGTTGGCGGTAACCACCACCAGGAGGCGGGCTTGACGCAAAGCGCACGTCCGCACAAATATATACGTATCACACACACAACACATAGCTCACTATGATACATCGATATTTAATTACGATACTCGTCCCTCGGATCCTGTAGCCCAAATTGTAAATACAGATAAACGAGTAGGGTGCTAAATTGAATAAATTTTCCAGAGATTTGCGTTAAATATTTGCCTCGGGATGGATATTTAAATAGAAGGAAATTTGTATTACCCGCCCATAAGAAGTTATTATTCATGTCGGTCTCAATACCCGAAATACAATTGTTTTTAAACTTTGGGGTTTCGGATTTGAGACACATTTCGCGCTCGAAAATCATATTACATCTTGCAAATTTTGTGCGTAATCTATCATCGAATTTTGTATGATGACACATCAATGTTATTTTTTTTTTAATTTCTGTATTGATCCAAAATTCCATACTCTTAATCCGATACACTCCTAGAAACGAAACCTACCCCTAGCACTGCATATGACAACCTTACACTTCATACTCTAGCAGCGTAACAGATGGGTGATCTATAACCGTGAAAATCGACCCCCTTTCGAGGGTAAGTTTGGGTCCATATGGACTCTAAGCAGCAGTATTCACTCGTGTGAATTTATGGGTAATTATAAGAAGCTAAGTCTAGACTCGACTTATGAACCAAGAAGCTCTTATACGCGTTCAGAAAAAGGCGTATGACGCTATCTATGAGCTGATCTTAGATCCGATCTAGCCACCGTTGCACGCCATAATCACCTGGAGGTTCGGGTACTGACAGCCGTGATCCGTTTCTGCTCAATCAATTCATTCAGTCACCAAGTCAAGAAGAGATTAAAGCACTAGGCCGTTATGATACAGGGTAGCAAGCAATTTCAATACCTCTTCGTCTATGATTATATCGCAGCATCCATCTATAATATATTGTAGAGATGTTGATTGTCCATAAATAAAGGTTAAGGAAGAGACTAACAATCTCTTCGAATTGATGTTGGATGTCGCTACTCTCATTTCCCTTCTTAGATTAGAATACCGTAACTCTTCAAATTACCATTTTGCCGTATTGCACACCTTTAAACTTACAGCTTTTGGCAGTCAGTCTGCTTTGCATTATTAAGTGATTAAACAAATACTCTACCAGAGTCTAGACTGCACTTCGAATTCAAATATCTATAAGCTAGGTTACGTCTGCAGGTGGTGTGGGAAAGAAGAAGACTTTCCTCTAAATCCTGCTGTGTTTTGTAATATTTACAAGGTTTGTGGTAATCTTGAAATCACCTAGTATATACGATGTGCAATTCTATTTGCCTCATAAATTGAATGTGATATATGAAGGATTATATATACAAGGTGAACCACCAATGACGTATTGCAATCGACTGAAGAAACTAATAAAGACATGAATTTGAATTGAACTCTATATTCTAAAAATAACTTGTTCTTTTTAAACAATACTACTTTATTTCTTATTATTTTTGTTTGTGATTGGGATCAGATTGCAAACAGCTCGAAAGCCAGTGAAGCATATCTGAGTTCTTGGGGAGATATTAGGAACATATGGGAAGGGTGGGAAGCCTGTTAATTTAGGAAATCTTTCATACCAATTTGAAATTAAAAATCATTTTTACTAAACACCTGCACGAACCAACACAGATATAATCCATCAATTTATATTCACCATATCCCCGCAGGCAACTACTTCTTTAATTGCATTTACAACTCATTTGCTTTGTTCGAAAAATGGTCACCAAATATAGCAATCATATTACGTGACTTCGTATTGTTAAACTTAATTTTGAATTCATATTTGGCCCATCATTGGAAACGCCGTTTTTTTTTGTACTAAATGCATATATCGTAAAATGTTTCATAATTTTGATTGTCTAATTCACGAGAGGTTTTTTGACTTAAGAAAATTTGTTGTTTCCGGCGTTTTTGGACTGTTTAATTTTTTTTTTATAGTTGGTAAGTGTTTACTATAACACATTTACACATGCATGTACCCAAGTGTACATTTGTGATTGATCGAAAAGTAGCGGCTACTATTTTTTATTATTATTAGAGGCGGAAATGAGTACTTATATGTCACTTCCGACAAGGGACCACACATACTAATTATTGCATTACCTTTCTACGTGCAAGAGTATTGTATTTGTAATTGTGTCTCGCACACATTCATTTTAACACTGAAAGACTTCTGCATCACATCCGAATTTTTTTACGATTCACTACAAACAAATATTATTAAAACTCGAGGAATTTTTCGATATTTCGTTATTCTTTGATTTATCGATGAATTCTTGCTCTGATTTATTTACAATCGTCATTATGGCGACAGAAATTGTTTTCCCATTATCAGAAATGAAATAATTCTAGCATAATCGAACAAGCATTGACATATTGACTCGAGATCACTAATTTTTTAGCAAATGGAACTTACAAACCGTTGCTTGTTTTATTAGTTAGTACTAATTACGCGAATACAGTGTTATCAGTCGAAATTATATAAATATATATGCATTGTTTATCAATTATTATATTAATCAAATTGAATAACAAGCAGCCAGTGTGGTCCACTGATTCTGGGAACATTTTCTAAATTGTGTAATGTCTCTGTGCTGCGGTACTTCAATACAAATGTTGATCTTGCATATTCGCTTGATCTGCATTGCTGAAATAATTAATAGAAACTATTCATCCGTTTAGTGATATGTTTGTCAATGAAGACGTTGAAAAATGCACATTTATTCGTCGTATTTGGCGTATGTGTGGTCTGAAATGTATCGGAAATTATGTCAATATCCATTTTGTTTAAAATATAGCACATACGATTCAGGGTCCAAATGAAACATGCAGAAGAATCTGAAAATATTTAGTAATGCTCAAGATTCGGTTGGTATAAATTTTATCACGATAAAAATAATTTCGAAACATATAAATGGCTGCAGTGATTATTAAGACATTGGCAAAAAGTTAAGTCAAAATAATTTGTCACGATTTTTGAACTATGATCTAATGCAAAGTACTGTGTCAATGATGACTGATATATCTGAAGAATTATCTGTCTCGACTTACTTTTAGAGGTTTTTCAAATTAAAAATTATATATATATTTTTTTAATCAATTTGCGAAGTTAATAATAGTTTATAAATTCCCATATTCAACCAACAACCAACCTTTTTTTTTACAAAATTTACGTCATATTTTAATATAGTAATATTGAATTTTAAAGTATAATTTTCTGCGATAGCTTTGTATGCATATTACATTTTTATTTATTAATATAAATTACAATACCCCTATATATCTACGCTATATATCAGGTGTCTACATAAATTTATTGCTGTGTTTAACATCCATCTGCATTTCAAATTAATGCGTTTGTAATGTAAAACTGCGTGTAGATAATTTTTTTCTGTAATAATAAAGAGATTAACATAACGGTTTGTAATATTCGCATTATATTCAATAATCATTCTAAGGTAGTTTCCGAAAAGCCGATCCAATTGATATTAGAAAATAGGTAGGGAAATGCGTGCCAATATCAAATTCCGCTTAAAATATTGTCGAAACAAATAATTACGGACTTTATACCACTCTGACGTCGTAGACGAGACAACATTCATGACTTAATCAATTAATACAACGGTTGTATATTAGCTAGAGCGGGATCTGAGAGTGCTATATACTTGGATATAATGTGGGTCCAATGCGCGTACCCTGGGGAGGGCGGCGCACATATAGCGGACGAAACGTCTGCACCGCAGAAGCTGCACTGTTGGACGGGATATTTTATTTAGAAGGTGTCAGTTAACTGGGAGGGAGGAAACTCCCGTGGGAATCACTCAAAAATCCCCAGTGATAATCCCGCAGCAGGGCAAGGACATTGTACTAACACAAACAGCCGTTCATCTTAAGCTGTTCGCTGAAGGAGCTATCTACGTAGCTTGGACTGTGCTTTATGTAACTGTGTGTTACCCGCATTGTGTGTTGGGCCCCGATATGAGTTAGTGCCGCAGCTAGGATCGTTATCAGACTGAATAATGAATAAAGTTAATAGCTCGCTGCTATCGAGGTCCAGACGGTGTTGCTATATTGTTTGTATATATGTCGGTTTGGGGAGTTAAGCTAAACACTACTTTTCCTGTGTTTAACACGTATATCTACGCACCCCTCACGTCAGACCTGGGATTTAAATAAATTGGATCGACAGCGGATATTAAAGCGAAAAGTGTTATTAATGTACATATAACAAATAGACATATAACACATCTTGAAATCTGCAGTTACTTTGTTAAGCTGCTCACCTCGAAATATATTTCTTGAATGACAGATGATATAATTTTTTTGGGATCGTGTAAAAATTAAGTATTAACTTACCCGTTAAAGGGGTATCCAGCAAAAGCTGCGTCATAAGGGTGGTAAACTGAAGGATACGGCCATGTTGCTCCTGCACCCAGGTTTTCTTTCAATTCTAATGCTCCACCCTGAAAAGACATGAAAATATCTGGTAAAGAGTTGCTAAAATTCATCTCAAAATCTTGCTAAATAAACTATAATTATATTTCTCATTTTCTCAGTACATTTTTGCAGCATTTAAACATAGTCCAGCTGCAAATTTTTAGTGTACATAATTTTGGTAACAATTTATTCTTCATATATCCTACGAAAAAGAAAAATACTTACTTAAACCAACAAAGTTTTAAGATCGTAACAGAACAGCAAATAAAAAACATTGATTTTTACGTATGCATTAATTTCATTAATTATAAAGAATTTCTGCACAAAATAAACTTAATATTTAAACAAAATTTCAAATAAATTCGCCTTATAAAATAACCACTAAACAGTATAAATTTAAAAAGAATCTAATATACAATAAATAACATTGTATTGATGCTTTAAAATGAAAAAATGTAGTAATTGTACATAAGTAAAATAAACGCGAACAATTCGATATAATATATCAATCACGATTCGTGACAGAGGTATTTTATTTCGTTTTTATCTTGTGCTACTGAAGATGGGGGCATAGCCTTCGAAATGCGCATCTAGCTACTTAAGTTACGGTATTTGGGTGATATTATATACTAAAATTCGAAATACGTTTTTATCGAAATCGTTTTGAACCTGGCAGAATAATTGCGGCTCTATAAAACTTAACCACGACGGTGTTGAAAAAAAAATATCTTTCTTTTCACTTTGGTTGAATTAAGTTGACATGTTTGCGTTGAATTATTTAACGATTTTTTTTCGCGCAATTTTCTACAACGCTGCATTTTCCATGTAATTTTATAAATCGTACGAAATATTGATATAAAATGTAATGCAATAGCAAGTCGTTTTTTTTTTTGCCAACAAATTAATCCATTCAACATTTAATGTTATATTTCGCCATTGCCGCAAAAAAGAAATTGCATCTTATCAATTGAATTGAATTCATTCGTACGATAGATTTATAAATAAGCGTTCAAACTGGCGGACGTGAGAAACGAACACTAAACAATTGCGATCTCTGATCAAATGAAAAGAGGAGCGATTAATTTAATCAGAATTTAACTAATTGTAAACACACAGACTGTGATGACCTAAGACCCGTTCATTTATATTATATTTAATTAAGTACAATCGCCGCTGCAACAACATACCCCGATATCATTCGCATCAATTAATTAATGGGTTTAAGAATCGTTTATATTAATAGTAGCTATATTTAGTAGCTAACACGAAGATGGCTACTTATATTTACAACGATTCGTTCACAGTGTATATGTATATTTATTTTGATCAATAATATTGCATCATTTCGCATTTGTATATTTTAGTAGTGTCTTTAAGAGTGACGTCTATTCATAAATAAATCCGTTACGAATATCGAGACCTAACTAAGCTAATGAATGATCAGAGCAAAATTGGTTAGTTAGAGCGGCTTTTAATTTGTCATCGTTAATTGTCACATGTCATTGCGTGTTGAAAGTGAATTTTTAATTTGTTCTGCACGTCATCAATGCATGCTATTCTTGTTTCGGCTCATAAACCATGTAGCTGTCATTCTTTATACTTGTGTAAAAGCATCATTATAATTTATAAGGTAAAACAATGATTCCTAATCGTAAAATCTTGGCAACGCTTCTACAGCGCGAGGAAATTCTTTTTTTCAATGTATAATCGAACAAAGGCACCAATTTATAAATGAATGACTTAGTTTTTAAATTAATAAAAATTCAAATTGAAAAAGCTTAAAACAAATTGATCTATAACAGTTTATGTGCGTATTTTGATAGAAAAATTAAAAAAATTTTGAGCGAGCCGGTGTATTTTATAGAATTAATAATCAGACATGAATATTCCTATGTAGAAAAACGTGACAAACAATCGCATTTTTGAGTTGTATTACATGCAACATTGTAGCAACGTGTTGTGCTTTTTTGATGACTTACAATAATGTAAAAATAATAATTAATCCCAAATAAAATATGCAACAAACGTAACAAAGTTTTGCTAATCCAAAACTATAAAGGACCTTAATTGCTATTATGAGCAAGGAGTATTATTATTTTTTATATATTTAATTATGGTCCCATTGACGATGAAGGCGTAGCTTTCAAAGTGCGCTTTTAGTTAATAAATGGTTTTAGTTTTTGGTGAAATTGTTTGCGATTTGATGTTTTTCCATCAATTCTTTGAAAAAATAATTACATAAAACAATTAGTACATTTATCGATACGAACTCAATATTATTTACGATGAAATTCATTACCGAAATACAAAGAGTTTTTTGGATTTTAATAAAAGAAAGTTTAATTTTAACTAAAAATTTTCCAAGTACCTAACGGTATATTTTAACTGTTTTTACGAATGTTTTAGCAAAAACATTTTTTTGTAATGACGTTTTGGATAGATTTCATTATACAGCACTCTATTTTTACTAATAATTTACATGTTTAAAGTACATACGCGTAGTACAAAATGTACGCAAATAATTCGCGAAAATTTGTTCAGTTTTACATAAATATGATGAGCATATACTTTCAAAGATAACGCAATTATTTACAATTGTTCACATTGCTAATAAAGAATATACATTATATGAACGCACGTTTTAAATAACAAATAAGCGAATTTTCAATATAATAAAATCAATATTCAGGATATTTAACGACTGTCAACCGATGGGTAAATATTTTAATATATTATTAACCAGCTGTTTGTAATAATGGACAAAATCTTGCCAAGTGTATGTTTAATACTTTTTTCTTTTGCAAATTTTATTATATGCAAATATATTATATGCAAATTAAACATTGGACAGAAGAATCGCAGAAAATTTTTTTCCATAAAGTTACTCCTATATTGAGATATATTAAAATCAATGTTGCATGATTTGAAAGACGTTTTTAAAATTCCACGTCGATTTTTAAACGAGAATCCTGTTTTATTTGCCCCACACTATAATTATTCAATTACGTTGTAATTAGCTGTTTTAAAATCTCTGATTTAAAATCAGCTGGCGAAATAAAATAATAATAATAAACGAAGGAACACGTTGCTTCTGGTATTACGCTCACGGCTCACTTAGGATATCGTATGATACTGTCGAATTAACATACGAGTTCTTATATTTAGAGAACAAAACAAGAACGATTCTGATTTAATTAGACGATACAATGCATTACAACGTACCAGTTTTTTGCAAAGCATCGCCAACCAGTATATCATTTTATATTATATATGTACGAGTATTCGTCATGTGAATTTATAATTACGTATTCCACACATCGCGCGTATGTTTAATATGCAATTTTTTCTAATTACACACATATTATAAGTGAGAAATTTGCATTTTCGCATTTTAAAACCCGCTTAAAATGTTGATGGTGAACGTGGCTTGCTTCATTTGCACGGCAATGTTAGTTAGCATAATGTAATGTCATATTATCAGATTTGCAGATCGCTGTTTAGCGATACCGATATTTTAATAAGCTCTAAGTAGTATTTATAAAGTCGTGCTAAATGCTTTTTGCACCTTAAGACGCCGCTATGTCCTCGAAAGAACTATATACCATCAGCTCGCTATTCACTAAAAAAATGTAAAACCAATTCAATTCAATTTATTATTACCCAGAATATTTTTGAATTTGTGCTCAGCCAAGCTTAAACTAACTTAAAGAAGAAGAAAAAACGTACGCTTGAAATTCGTCAATAATTATAGAATTAATCATTCAATTTTGCTTAAATTTTTCGTACGTTTAAACTAATCTTTGAAAATGGTTGTGCAGAAATTTTAATAGAATCACACACACAGATGTTTCTGAATCTTGCATCAAACAAGAACAACAGAAAACATCGCGCGCAAAGAAGAGAATATGATAAATGCTTTTCGTACCTTAAGACATCGCTACGTCCTCGACAGAACTATATACTATCAGCTAGCTATACATTAAGAAAATGTAAAACCAATTCAATTTACTATTACCCAGAATATTTTTAAATTTGTGTTCAGCCAAGCTCTTAAACTAACTTAAAGAAGAAGAAAAAACGTACGCTTGAAATTCGTCAATAATTATAGAATTAATCATTCAATTTTGCTTAAATTTTTCGTACGTTTAAACTAATCTTTGAAAATGGTTGTGCAGAAATTTTAATAGAATCACACACACAGATGTTTCTGAATCTTGCATCAAACAAGAACAACAGAAAACATCGCGCGCAAAGAAGAGAATATGATAAATGCTTTTCGTACCTTAAGACATCGCTACGTCCTCGACAGAACTATATACTATCAGCTAGCTATACATTAAGAAAATGTAAAACCAATTCAATTTATTATTACCCAGAATATTTTTGAATTTGTGTTCAGCCAAGCTCTTAAACTAACTTAAAGAAGAAGAAAAAACATACGCTTGAAATTCGTCAATAATTATAGAATTAATCATTGAATTTTGCTTAAATTTTTCGTACGTTTAAACCAATCTTTGAAAATGGTTGTGCAGAAATTTTAATAGAATCACACACACAGATGTTTCTGAATCTTGCATCAAACAAGAACAACAGAAAACATCGCGCGCAAAGAAGAGAATATGATAAATGCTTTTCGTACCTTAAGACATCGCTACGTCCTCGACAGAACTATATACTATCAGCTAGCTATACATTAAGAAAATGTAAAACCAATTCAATTTACTATTACCCAGAATATTTTTAAATTTGTGTTCAGCCAAGCTCTTAAACTAACTTAAAGAAGAAGAAAAAACGTACGCTTGAAATTCGTCAATAATTATAGAATTAATCATTCAATTTTGCTTAAATTTTTCGTACGTTTAAACTAATCTTTGAAAATGGTTGTGCAGAAATTTTAATAGAATCACACACACAGATGTTTCTGAATCTTGCATCAAACAAGAACAACAGAAAACATCGCGCGCAAAGAAGAGAATATGATAAATGCTTTTCGTACCTTAAGACATCGCTACGTCCTCGACAGAACTATATACTATCAGCTAGCTATACATTAAGAAAATGTAAAACCAATTCAATTTATTATTACCCAGAATATTTTTGAATTTGTGTTCAGCCAAGCTCTTAAACTAACTTAAAGAAGAAGAAAAAACATACGCTTGAAATTCGGCAATAATTATAGAATTAATTATTCAATTTTGCTTAAATTTTTCGTACGTTTAAACTAAACTTTGAAAATGGTTGTGTAGAAATTTTAATAGAATCACACACACAGATGTTTCTGAATCTTGCATCAAACAAGAACAACAGAAAATATCGCGCGCAAAGAAGAGAATATGATAAATGCTTTTCGTACCTTAAGACATCGCTACGTCCTCGACAGAACTATATACTATCAGCTAGCTATACATTAAGAAAATGTAAAACCAATTCAATTTACTATTACCCAGAATATTTTTAAATTTGTGTTCAGCCAAGCTTAAACTAACTTAAAGAAGAAGAAAAAACGTACGCTTGAAATTCGTCAATAATTATAGAATTAATCATTCAATTTTGCTTAAATTTTTCGTACGTTTAAACTAAACTTTGAAAATGGTTGTGCAGAAATTTTAATAGAATCACACACACAGATGTTTCCGAATCTTGCATCAAACAAGAACAACAGAAAACATCGCGCGCAAAGAAGAGAATATGATAAATACTTTTCGTACCTTAAGACATCGCTACGTCCTCGACAGAACTATATACTATCAGCTAGCTATACATTAAGAAAATGTAAAACCAATTCAATTTATTATTACCCAGAATATTTTTGAATTTGTGTTCAGCCAAGCTCTTAAACTAACTTAAAGAAGAAGAAAAAACATACGCTTGAAATTGTCAATAATTATAGAATTAATCATTCAATTTTGCTTAAATTTTTCGTACGTTTAAACTAATCTTTGAAAATGGTTGTGCAGAAATTTTAATAGAATCACAAACACAGATGTTTCTGAATCTTGTATCAAACAAGAACAACAGAAAACATCGCGCGCAAAGAAGAGAATATGATAAATACTTTTCGTACCTTAAGACATCGCTACGTCCTCGACAGAACTATATACTATCAGCTAGCTATACATTAAGAAAATGTAAAACCAATTCAATTTATTATTACCCAGAATATTTTTGAATTTGTGTTCAGCCAAGCTCTTAAACTAACTTAAAGAAGAAGAAAAAACATACGCTTGAAATTCGTCAATAATTATAGAATTAATCATTCAATTTTGCTTAAATTTTTCGTACGTTTAAACTAATCTTTGAAAATGGTTGTGCAGAAATTTTAATAGAATCACACACACAGATGTTTCTGAATCTTGCATCAAACAAGAACAACAGAAAACATCGCGCGCAAAGAAGAGAATATAATAAATGCTTTTCGTACCTTAAGACATCGCTACGTCCTCGACAGAACTATATACTATCAGCTAGCTATACATTAACAAAATGTAAAACCAATTCAATTTATTATTACCCAGAATATTTTTGAATTTGTGTTCAGCCAAGCTCTTAAACTAACTTAAAGAAGAAGAAAAAACATACGCTTGAAATTCGTCAATAATTATAGAATTAATCATTGAATTTTGCTTAAATTTTTCGTACGTTTAAACTAATCTTTGAAAATGGTTGTGCAGAAATTTTAATAGAATCACACACACAGATGTTTCTAAATCTTGCATCAAACAAGAACAACAGAAAACATCGCGCGCAAAGAAGAGAATATGATAAATGCTTTTCGTACCTTAAGACATCGCTACGTCCTCGACAGAACTATATACTATCAGCTAGCTATACATTAAGAAAATGTAAAACCAATTCAATTTACTATTACCCAGAATATTTTTAAATTTGTGTTCAGCCAAGCTTAAACTAACTTAAAGAAGAAGAAAAAACGTACGCTTGAAATTCGTCAATAATTATAGAATTAATCATTCAATTTTGCTTAAATTTTTCGTACGTTTAAACTAAACTTTGAAAATGGTTGTGCAGAAATTTTAATAGAATCACACACACAGATGTTTCTAAATCTTGCATCAAACAAGAACAACAGAAAACATCGCGCGCAAAGAAGAGAATATGATAAATGCTTTTCGTACCTTAAGACATCGCTACGTCCTCGACAGAACTATATACTATCAGCTAGCTATACATTAAGAAAATGTAAAACCAATTCAATTTACTATTACCCAGAATATTTTTAAATTTGTGTTCAGCCAAGCTTAAACTAACTTAAAGAAGAAGAAAAAACGTACGCTTGAAATTCGTCAATAATTATAGAATTAATCATTCAATTTTGCTTAAATTTTTCGTACGTTTAAACTAAACTTTGAAAATGGTTGTGTAGAAATTTTAATAGAATCACACACACAGATGTTTCTGAATCTTGCATCAAACAAGAACAACAGAAAACATCGCGCGCAAAGAAGAGGAAAAATTACAATGCGGCTGCGTTTCTTATGTAATTTTAATGATTCTCGGTAATAATATAAAAGCATATTGAGTGTGAATACATGGACTTGTTCCATGTAGACTATGAGGTCAATAAGTCCACTACGTATTTGTATAATAGCTGTAATAAATAATTGTGTCGGTAGTGTTTATCAGATGCAGAAGAATATAATTGACATTTTTATTTTTTAATGCGAAGAATTACTGAATAATTGATTTCAAATGATCGGCGACATCGAATTGTATCAGACTGATATCATTGAAATGTGAAATATTGAAAAATAACCAGGCCCTTGTTGTCATTTAAAAATACATAAATTTCTAGTGTTAAAAGATAAACAATGTTTTCCAACGATAATATACGTCGTTATAAAATTATTGATTTAACATGAATGTATAATGGCCAATTTCAGTATACAGAATGGCTCAAAAAACAATTGATAGAAAAATAAAATACTCGTGCGATATTTTTTTGATTAAGTTACTTCAATCGATTTTTTTTTATCGTGGGTGCAGGAAGTCGACACAAAAAAAACCGTTTCGATTATAAGCGGTTCGTAACATACGAATCGATTATAGTAGGAATAAGGTAGCTTCACTTAGTCATTCATTTCGGCTTGTTTAAATTTTGTAAATCTTCATTTGCATTCGAAAACAATCGATATTAATATTTATGATCAGGGGCATTATGGTTTATTGTATCGACACGTTTGTAGGCCATATTTCATTCGAATTGCGGATATATACACGGTGATTCTGGATCTATTGCCACCCAAGAGGTTTCTCTTACTAAAAATTGATGGTTTTTTTTATTTCACACGTTCCTTGGATTGGAATTGGCAAACTATAATCATTTTTTGATGTCGTGTAAAATATGAACTGTTTTAAAAAGCTTTTAAAAATTTATAAGATGGAATATATTGAAATAAGTTGTTATAGCCAGAAGCGTATTAGTACCCTGTATATATATATAGATAATTCAAATCTATAATAGTATTTGCAGATAATGAACAAGCACATTTGTACTTGTGTGTAAATTTCTTTATATAATTCCATTTTTAATAGGTAAAAAAAAATCGTTAACTTCCATAGGTCATAAATGCTAAACTACGAATTAAAATATCTAAAATTAGTTAAAATTTCAGATTTTTCGAACAAATATAACGAGTTTTGTAAAGCCCAAAATATTATTTTTAATTCGACCACGTGATTGAATTACAAAAAAAAACGACTCAGTTGATTTGCATAATACAATTTCAAAGAAAACTGTCTCGTTCTCTAGACAATAAATTTCCAAAACAATATCGTTACAATTGCCGCAGCAAAAAGCGATAAATGTAAAAGTTAAAGATAATGTCCTCACGGTACCTATTGGTTCGATATCACTGATATAATACCCGACGAAGGGACTCTGTATATATTATTACCGTTTGTCGATGAACTTAAACAAACAAAAAAAGGTTGAAAAACGGATTTATTGTAATATTACGTATGAACTACAGGCATAGAATTTGTATACAATACATCACGAACAATAGGTATGACAGGACTTTAGCGTTAATGCGATCTACATTAATTATAAGCCACATTTTCCTCGTATAACAGTTGAATAAAACAGTTCGTTCTATGATTGTAGCTTGTAAAGTGGCCAGCAAAAACATTTACGTGCATAATGAAAATATATGGGCGAAGTTGTTCTTGCAATCTTGTGAATTTGCTAAAGACATCCTCAATGGCACTCGTAGAATTGTAGGTCATAAGTAGCTAAAGATTAATCGATATTTCGACGAAATTTACTAACCCTCAAATTCCCACCAAAGTAATATAAATATGATTATATATCGATTATTAAATATCGTGACTTTTGATTTTTTTTTTGTAGTTTAATTAGTTCAAATCAATACTAAATGTTATTCCTTTTATATATTGTTACGATTTCAAAAATTCGGTTTATATTTTAATTATTTATTAACGATATCGGTTACGGCTTGTGCGTTATCATCAACATATGGCATGTGCAATGGTGAAAAAATAAAAAAGGATTTCAGTAAAATCACTTGAAATGTATACACGATCAATGGCGGTACAATTTTTTTCTAAATGATTGTCAAAGTTGTTGTCTATCGCATTATGCATGTGGTGTGTATAGGTATTAATATATACAAAAGTTATGTATCGTTACATGCATGTTTATTAGCGCGATTTAACTGCATTATTCATTACATTGTATTTAAAATATTGCCGAGTTTAAAATCAATACGGTGTAAACTGATGTAAAGTTATGGTAGTTTGTTGTTGCCACACTACGTTACATTACCACCATAATAGGATATTTGTTGCATACTCGGTCATCCAACGAAATGCTATATGAAAATAATTTACCTGGATATAACAAAATATGTTCGATCATCATAATTTTATGATACGCATTAATGCCAACAGTGCAAAGGGCTAAGTGATTTGTACATTAGGAAAAAACGAATTGAATTATTATTGCCATTATGTAATGTATTATCAGATTTGCAGATCGCTGTTTAGCGATACCGATATTTTAATAAGCTCTAAGTAGTATTTATAAAGTCGTGCTAAATGCTTTTCGTACCTTAAGACGCCGCTATGTCCTCGAAAGAACTATATACCATCAGCTAGATATTCATAAAAAAAATGTAAAACCAATTCAATTTACTATTACCCAGAATTTTTGTTCAGCCAAGCTCTTAAACTAACTTAAAGAAGAAGAAAAACGTACGCTTGAAATTCGTCCATAACTATAGAATTAATAATTATATTTTGCTAAAATTTTGCATACGTTTAAATTGATCTTTGAAAATAGTTGTGCAGAAATTCTAATGAAATTACACATACAGATGTTTCTGAATCTTGCATCAAACAAGAACAACAGAAAATATCGCGCGCAAAGAAGAGAATATGATAAATGCTTTTCGTACCTTAAGACATCGCTACGTCCTCGACAGAACTATATACTATCAGCTAGCTATACATTAAGAAAATGTAAAACCAATTCAATTTACTATTACCCAGAATATTTTTAAATTTGTGTTCAGCCAAGCTTAAACTAACTTAAAGAAGAAGAAAAAACGTACGCTTGAAATTCGTCAATAATTATAGAATTAATCATTCAATTTTGCTTAAATTTTTCGTACGTTTAAACTAATTTTTGAAAATGGTTGTGCAGAAATTTTAATAGAATCACACAAACAGATATTTCTGAATCTTGCATCAAACAAGACCAACAGAAAACATCGCGCGCAATGAAGAGAATATGATAAATGCGTTTCGTACGTTAAGACACCGCGGCGTCCTCGAAAGAACTATCAAGAACCATCAGCTAGATATTCATTAAAAAATGTAAAACCAATTCAATTTACTATTACCCAGAATTTGTGTTCAGCCAAGCTCTTAAACTAACTTAAAGAAGAAGAAAAACGTACACTTGAAATTGGTCAATAACTATAGAATTAATCATTAAATTCTGCCAAAATTTTGCGTACGTTTAAATGGATCTTTGAAAATGGTTATGCAGAAATTCTAATAGAATCACACACATAATTCATATTGCCTTAGTCAAAGACGTTTTGTAATCTTTCAAAATACAAAAAAGAAAAATATTTTAACGTGTATAGAAAATTTTAAAGCAACATATCATAATTTCATGTCCGTATTGAGGTTACCAAAAGTTAAGTACAAGCTCAAGTCATCTTTTAGATTATTTTGCGCAACTTTTATGAAACACCTATTTTTTAATGATCTAAATATTGCGTTAAAGTATTTTTGTATCTACATATTTTACCGTAATTTGACCTATGTTCTTCATTGAGTGAATAATTTACGATTTCTACCAACACTTGGTACCATATATAAAATATGTATCAAAAAGAATAAAATTTTCATTTTTAACTACGAAACTGTTTCGTAAACTTTAACACATAAAAAATCATAATACAGTGATATAAATTTCTTAAACAAACGTTGCAAATACTCCAACTCAGCACAGCATTTTTTTTTATGGTACATTTGATGCGGCTCTTAAAGGCTCTTAAATGTTGTGATTTTTTAAAAATTACCTAATCTAAACCTTTCTTAATGTGTGCTAAAAATCCTTATGATCTTTATGTAAAAAAAATACTTGACTATAAAATGAACATAGTAAGCTACTCCTCTAAGTAATGAATATTATACGATTATATATAATTTGAATTAAATGATCCATTATTCAGTATTCAAAACAACATTCGTGCAGCGACAATCTATCTGTCTATAACATATGCCAACAGCTTTAATAATTGTAATTAGATTCTATATTTAATTATTTTCCAAGACAGTGCGGCTATGCAAACAGTTATTAACTTAATGCAAAATAGATTCCACCAACTGATATCGTATTAATAATTCCTCGCTTACATTTGTCACCTGAGCGCAAGAACACATATTTCTACTTAGCGCTGAGCCATCGGAAATGATAATAATGCCAGGGTGGATATATAATATATCCATTACCTGTCAATACCATCAATGAAATAAATTATTCTTATGCTCGGCCAACACGCAAGCTTCTCGCACTCTCTTGCGCTTGTCCGATGTGCAAGAGCTTAGTTAAATACATTGCAAGCAAATTTAATTTGAGTGAATCCGTTCAGCGTGAAAATCATCAAATTTAGTCCACAAATCGAGGATTATTTGTGCATTGATAGATGACGAAATCACGTAGATTTCATTTGGAACATTTCTTCTACAATCAATTTTATCGTTTCGTTTAACAATAACTATTTCTACTTGTTCCTTATCATTACCACGAGTTCGTTGATGGATGGCTTCATCAATACCTCGAATTATAGCTATTATATATGTGTTTGTGTAGGATGGTGCTTTTGTCCTTTCGTACGAGGAGAGACTGGTTGGTGTCTTCGTGTCAGCCCAGTCAGCGTTGTCTGTTATAAATAAGAACAGTCTCTCTGGGTGGATCCGAAGCCTTCACAGAATATAATTGTAGTTAATTTACCATGTACAAGCATGTGTGGCTATTTCTTTCAATCGAAAGAGATGAAGACCGTAAGAGCAAACACTAACGATGATGATTCAACTAAATATTTAACTTTACATTGAGTTATACACGGTCAGATATGAAACTACAGTGTGAAGTTTTTAAGGATTTTGTATATTCGTTGAGAATTTTTAATTTGGATATCAAATGGTCATAAATACAACTTTTTTAATCGATTTTAGATTGGCTCGTCATCTATACAGAAAAAAAAAATCTAAGTATTGATCCCTGCGGATCGCTTAAATTATTATTGTATTCTCATGTTAAAAATCACTTATAAATTATCGATTGAAATTTTGTTAAATTGCTAACTTAACGCGTTTGTTATTTTATATGAATCGCTGTGTATATTCACTTGACAGTCATCCGTGTGATTATGAATCGAAATAAAATAATAATAAACACAAATATAATGCACTAGGGCCATCTTTCTCGTTTGTATAAGTAATATTTATATGTGTGCGTACAAAGTACATAACGAAGAAGCAATGTAATTTTTGTCTTCTCCAAATAAAGATGAGACTCTTCAAAGCCAGGCAAAAAACTGATCGAAACTGTTATCAATTTGTAATATCTTTCGGTTCATTTTCAAAAATTGATATTACCATTTTGATATAATACCTCAAATCGAAGATGTCTTCTTCGAACGTTACAAGATCTTATATTAATATTTCGAGATACGTTAATTTTAAAAAGCCTTAAAACGTACAGATTAAATAATCGTCGATTTATTCGCATGAATTCTAGTTGTTAAATACACGAATAGCTTTCGACCCATCTCTAACCGATTCTTCTATGTTGGTCCACGCCAGCCATCCTGCTGTCAGTCCGAGCGCATTGTTATTCGCCACAAGCATCCCATGATTAATATAATAATCCATAATGAAGTTATACCAACACGTCCCAATCCTGATTTATTACAAAACACATTTTATTTTCGTGTTTAATCCGCGAACTTGGGACCATATACGATGAGTGTGCGCCAGAGTGGGACAGTGCCACGCTGATGATGATGATGATAATGCGAGGCCCAGTAAAGAACACACGGTGTGTTATGACCATGTGAATTTGTGTTCACAAGAACATGCACTCATATAAGCATCGATGCTCAATGAACTTAATAGCGCGAGGAAAGTAGTATTTTTATGTATGTACAGGATAGTTTATGGATTATAGCTGCACGCTGAAGAGTGGTGGGGCTATCTAAAAAAATCGGTTGAATTTATATCTGCCGGTGTATTGGCACAAATGTGAAAAATACGTCGGAAGTGGCCAAAAAATAAAAGCAAAATCAAAAGTGAGAAAAAAAATTCGAGTCGTATTCGTCGTATATTCTTTGGTTTGTCTTAGAATATTTTCTAATAATTCTTCTTCGTCCTGTATACGATATCAAGGTGTATTATCCCAATAAATATCGTAGTACAAGCTTACAGGTACCTGTATAGAGTATATAAAGTATGTTGGTCGTTGGAGCTTTTAGCTTTTCACTGTTTCTTGTGTTCTGAGCTGCAGCGAAGAAGCGTTCCTTCGCAGTTGAGTACGAGCTTTTATATATACGTATATAAGGATAATGTGGCTTGTTTCTCATAAGCGCCTAGGCATTTGGAAGATTTACAATGGTCACATTCATATTCATACAATGTGCCTGGCGGATGCATAATTAAATTTTAACTGTCATGTTAACTAAATTATTCCGTTTTGCTCGCGCAGCTCCCAAACGCATATACTTATTCATTTTGCTTATGAAACTATATACTATCGTGAATTCTTTAAAATAGATTCTTTCATATATCATTTTACAACAGTTCATCTGCTAACATATTAATTGCCACTGGCTTGAACAATTACAAATCCCGTAGCTCAGATTTACATATTGAAATTTAACTTGAATTGTTTTTCGCAAATTCCTCTTTTACTCTCAAAAATTAAAGAAATATAAGATCTACTATATGCACAAATATGGCAATTTGGCATCTGCGTTTGCAAGATCTAATTTATTCGTTTGTATTTTTGCTACCCTGTAAAATTATCTCTCTTCTTTTTAATTATGCCTTTTGCGAAGTTCTAATTTTGCCAGAATACCATCACGCACGCAACTCATAACTCTGAGCTAATGGCATCGCTTTAAGATATTCCAAAAATATATTAAAATGAAAAAATTATTAGTTTTATTTCCAATTTGTACATTGTGGTTTCTTGGTGGTCTTTTTACATCGAAATGATAGTGTACATACGTGAAATTGGTACTGTTTGCGTGATATTAACGAAATTCGATTATCAGTTGGTAATACTATTGCCACGTCAGTTATGCTACAAACGTGGAAACTATTTAGAATTTGCTCTGGTGTATTTACAACATCACCGTCGACACAATGAATGTTGAACGTATTCATCGCTGAAACCAGTGTAACGTATTATTGGAAACCATAAATTTTCCAATATCCTCATGTGCCGATTTAACATATGTATTTTCTGTACGTCCTAGCAAACCCATACGCCATATGGGCCGCTTTACACCTCAAAAATACCTTTGCTCTTTTCTGAATGTTTAAAAAAAACGTTGCCCGTATTTTATATCTTTTAATTGTCAATGTTTGCTGCGCAGTTACGACCATCAGTACGAGTCTTCTAATTGGTAAGTTTAAAGTCACTCCAAGTGAGTTTTCTTCACCAAAGGCCTTTTCGTTTCGTTTCGGGTTGTTAGTTATTTGGCACATATTTGAAAAAAATCACTGTATTGAGAAATGCTTTCACGTTGCGAAATCTTTGGGGTTGTAGATTGCTCGGGGCTGAAGCGCAACTACTGTCGGTATTGCAATATTGAACCCCGTCAGAATTGAATTAAGCATATATGAGGTATGTTTCCATCAAACTTTTAACATTCTACACCATGTTTACACCTCGTTCCCAATGTATATGTGTGATGGTGTTGTATTGCAAATTTCTGGCCTAGCTGGATACGAAAAATTTCATTCAAACTCTGTTGGGCCTACATTATTCAACCATGTTTCTGATATATGCTCGCTTAAAACAAACTCTACCTCAATGGCACGCCAATTAATAAACAAATGTCTTCATCTATAAATGACCATTACATTAGCTAAGAGTTTCGCATTTACAAATTCAAACAAATGACTTGAAGACTAGAAGAGTCTTCAAATTTTTCCAAAAAAATTCCACTACATCAAAAAACAATCAATTGTTGAATACCAGCAATTCTTAAAATATGAATTCTTACCCTGAAAATGCAGATTTATAACATTACTATGGATCATATATAAAAGCAAAGATATTTCAGCAGCGCTTACAATACAATCTACAATTTACTGGTAAAAGATATTACAAAGAACATGTAGTCTATTTTCAAATAGATTAAAATTCTTGGAAGTCTAAATGGTTTCCAACTGAAATTAGTCTCTTTGCGACAACATTTAAAACATTACTATTGCTTGCTCATTCAACACAGACTGAGGATGGCCAAAACATATTTAGATTTGAATAAGAAACTAATTTAGTTCGATCAATTTCATCTTCGCAAAATTTTACCACGCTCAAAAACGTTGTGGTTATTTTTTTCACGACAATTGAAACTAATCAAAATGGAATATAACAAATGTTTCCTGGAATAATTCGCAATTGTTTTGGCTACCTGCATCCAGAATATATCTATGTCGATTTCAAGTTTACGAGACCGAATTGACATAGCAAATGTTAACTATCTGTACAACAACCTAATGTTATCCACGTTGATTTTGGCAAGTAATATCTTGTGCTACATGTCGTCGTATGGCAAGACAAAGACGCTGAGGGGGCGTCGGGCACGGAAGATCCGGCAGTATCTCTAATTGCCGTCTAAATAACACGATGTCGTCTGTAGCTAACAAATAATACGATGCTCCTCGAGCACAAATCTCTGTGCCTAACATACGCTCATTCGCACAAATACCAACGCCAAATTGCCAATGAAATAATGAAACACGCTACTCGATACATAATTAAAAACGATGTCCAAATATTGTGTAACGTTGGTCAAAAATAATTAAGAAAAAGCCACACGACCACCTACTTACTGTATCTAATTTTGTAAATATCTAAATCTAAAAATACACCATCTGCATAAATTTGAATTTGCATATCATTGATATGAAATATTAAGGAAATGCAAATACCTAAAAGTTACCATTTCGATTTAAAAGTACCATTTATCGCGACGAAAAAAGAATTAGTCGCAACAGAAATGTTCGTTAAAAACCAACTCACCGTTGGACTATAAAATGGAGCCTGATCAGCGCCCAAGGCCGGGAAATACGCGGCCATCGCCTCGGGGCCATACGGGGTACTGTACATACTCAGCGCTGGCAGACCGGCCATACCACCCCCAGCCGCAGCGGCCGCCCCAGCAGCGGCAAGTCTTTGATAACCCCCGAGCAACTCGTACTGACAACTGCACACAGTTTGGCCTGTAATCGGGTCGGTGAAGATGGGTCGCCCAGTGTCGCAACATCTCGCCGACACTGGCGGTGGTGGTGGCAGAGGTGGTGGTGGCCCGGGTGGACCGGAAGTCGATACAGTTGATGGGGGACTGTGGGATACTGCCGCCAATGATTGCGCGGCAGCTGCAGCTGCTGCGGCCGCAGATAAGGACGCGGTACGTGGCGCTGATGAAGTGACAGCCATGGTCAGACTTGTAGTGGATGATGAGATTGATGGGGGTGGAAGAGTCGTTGGGGTGGTACTTGGTGGTGGTGAAAGGCTGCGCCGAGACGATAGAGCACTCTGGAAAAGACAGAAAGAAACGCTAATGTTTTGAAACATGCCATAACTTAAAGTTAATTTTTATCACTACAGTGTTAAATAATAGTATAAAATATCACCCAAATATCGTAAGTTAAAGCATTGAATAGCTAGATGCGCATTTCGAAAGCTGTGACAAGATGAAATTGGGCCAGAATCTAAATTCATTTAATTTGATTTAAATTTATGCATGTATATACTTTCGTAAGCATTTATTTAACTTGCAATAATTCAATACACTTTTAAGCAATTTAAGTGAACTAATTTGAATAGGATGACCTGAGTTAGTCAAAAATATGCTCGGCTACAGCACTTTTATCATTTCTATTGGATATGAAATGAGCTAAATGCTCCTTAAATCTAGTTTTAATTGGTCTAATAAATGTTACTTATATTTAAGTGATATTCTATACTATCATAATAATACACTTAATGAATAAATATCGATGAGATTAAAGTAGTTTCGGCTTCTTTAAGAGCAATGTCTAGCAAGAAACAAATGTTAAATAATTAAAAACTTTAAAAACGACTAATCCTTTTGGCGCAATATAAAAGACTTGTACAAGTCTTTGTACAAGCAATATACTTCTTCTCATATATTATTATATTTCATGTCGGCAAATACAACAATCCATCTACATGCCAATTAAGAAATAATTCAAAATTGTGCGCAACGCATTTATTAAAGCACTTCAAAATACTTCAAATAGACAATTCGCAACAATGTAAATACGAGGCATCCCCGAGCATATATATTATGATTATTATCATTCGGGTAAAGACCATCATATTAAATTTAAGTGCTTATATATTTCGTTCCTATTTAAGAGCCAGTTTGGAAAATTGCAGGATCGGCATTATTGTTGGGCGGAACCGATTCTTCGTGCCTTCTGCAAGTCGCGGTTGCTCCGAAACGGCACCACGGCCTTCCTATACGATACGATTCTATCGTACGTTTCAAAACCACCCCAGTTATTTTCAGGGGTGTTTTGGTGTATATATAATAATAATGTGTCCATATTTTTTGGGAGGGTGCGAAAACGAGGCCGAGCGAAGAGTATGGTATTATTTATTTACCCCTCGGTGAATAGTGAGAATGCGTTTTCACTTTGCGTATATATATATATATAGATATAATTACACCTCTGCCGCAGAGATAACATATAAGAGATACGCATTTCGCACCGCCATTATTAAAAATAAATCTGCCTCTTTGTGTTGTATATACAATTTTTCATGTTTGAAAATTGTATAGCGTGATATAGTTACGACCTCTCAATATTCGTATAATCTAAACAAAAGTGCTGATAATAATTAACTATACAATTTTCTTTACAACGTGAAAAACGCTTCCGTCGTAACAAAAGGTAATTCTATTACTATATTACCAATTTAGTCATAATAATTAATGGAGGTTATATAAACTATATATTTATAATAATTATTAAATAAACAATTGACGACGGTGTGTAGGACATTGCACAAAAACAATGCAAAACAATATACCTGATGTAGTCGTTAATAAAAACAATATCAAATAAAAACGCAGCTACCTCGTTATGTTGTTGTGGTAACTCATGTAGTTTAGTTTATAAATACATGTTGTTAATGTATAAAATTATATACAAAACAATCATGTCTTAGTAGGTTGCGCAATCTTATGTTAAACAAAAAAAAAAAGTGGCTAAAATACAAGTAACTGGGACAGTCTGTTTTCTTAGTATATACGAGTACAATGTTTAGTAAAGCGTTTTTTTTTTTGTTGTGTAATCTAGATCTGAATTCATGTTAAAAATGAATTTTTATTGGTGTAGGAAGCAATAAAGAATTGCTGCCGCGACAGTATTCTTATATCACAAAAGGTATATTAAAATTAGCTGCCTGGACTATGGTTATACAACCAACAGTTCGGTAGGAGTTTAATAAATATTTTTTTATTAAAATGTTACATGGGTAAGTAAATCTTAAACGCAACAACAATGGATAACAAACAAAAATTATGTAACAAAAACGAGATATGATCCCTTTTTGTCGCTATTCAACAAAATATGTTTAATAATTTATTTTTATTTCAACTCGATTAATGGCCTCTTTTACCACGAATTTAAAACTATATTCGAATGATTAAATTATATTCGAATAAATCAACATGAATTATTCATTTGACCACTATATAAACGAGTAATTTTTTCAAACGGAAATTATAAATTTAATTAATCGAAATAAAATGCGTTCATTTTGTTGCATAAGAATCCTGAAAAATCTACAAATTTGGTGGAAGTCGTTTGATAAATACTTCAAGAATATTTGAGTAATTATACTAATAAAGAAAAAGTCGCTCTGAAAAATCACAGGAAGAATGCCACATGGTGCACTAACAGTGGAATTGGATTAACAATCCTTATATACAAGAATAGTCCATATACGGTTGTAATTATACATCAAACGTCCTAATATAGTAGCGTGCAATGGCTAACTTAGTCTTAATATAGGCATAATCTACCCATAAATCATACTCAGTCATATTAACCGACTGTAATCGAACAGATATCGGCGCTTTCAATCATCCACTAATCAAAGGATCAGGCTATAAACACATAGAGTAAACTGTGTAAAGGCAACACTGGATTAAACTTGTTTTTTTCCGGTTTAAAACGGGTTAATTTGGAATTAAGGGATGTAAGATTATTTTTATATAAAACCAAGCGCAAAACGTTTCTTTAACAAATTTTTCATATAATATTCATCACTATAGGTGAAGTAAACATATACTGTATTATTTAAAAAAAATTAAGTTCTTCCTTACAGTATTGAATTAATTAATTAATTAATATTGTCAACTAGTTTCGCATTTTTTAGCATACACAAAATAAGACACGTGTATAAACTCATCCAAAAAAATATATATTGTGTTATAATTTGCACATTTATAAGAGAAATAACAAATATTGTAATTATGCTGCATCACTCATACAATTTTAAGACATTTTATTGTTATTAGACAATTTTGTCAATGAAAAATGCGAAACTAGTTGACAATATAAATGATTTAATTAATTCAACACTACAAGGAAGCATTTTTAAACCTAAATTATATAAATACCTGTACTATGGATATACAAAACCAAGAACATATTATTTGTTCTTGGTTATGTTAACACTAGTTTAGTTAGTAGTTCTTATGCGTGATAAATGGCCTAATTTGGCAGAGAATTGACTACTTAACAAAAATCTACTTGGTCACACACCATCATTTCTAATGACCATCCTCACATCCATCGTTTCCTCTTTCAAGCAGAATCAGAAAAGCTTCTTTCCATCGTCAATTTATTGCAAAAAGTGGCTTCTTTATAAACCGCCCTATTACATACAATGGCCATTATAGAATTGCCGCTACCTTCGTTCATTCTTTGGTGCTTGAGGATCGGTAGTGCCTCGTTATATAGACCAGTGATTTATTCCGATTTAATATTTATTTTGATGGGTGAAATTTGGCGTTGCTAACTCCGTACACACACATAGGCACAGTGGAGGGTTTGGTCCCTACGAAGCTTTATGTTAGAGACGTGAACACCACAAAAGAATCGTTCGAAAACAATTTCGTTTTCTTGCAACCTAAGATTTTTCTACAAATTCGTCAAGTGATTTTGAATTTGTGAGATCTGCATTTGACGCATGAATTCTTCAAAAATTTTTGTCGTGGTTCAAAGCAAAATTCAATCTTCTTGCACGTACAATGATTTTGGAAACCACCTCAGGGTACGTCCATTTATAAACTTAGAACTTAGCTGTATTGAACTGTGTTTAACCATCATCGTTCCCTCGTCGTCCATCTATGTAATACTTCTATATATTGTTGGTATTACTCTCCTGTTTTGCAGCTGCTACTCGCTCAGAACAAGCAGGTCCTCTTCCGATCCAATGGTCGATCCTAGTCCTTCGGCACTTAATCGCATAAGGCCCAAATTGGCTTGCCATCGCTTTTCCAAATGCCCTTATCCATATAACGATTTTACTGCGATTCTATTTGATACTTTCTCCAGGCATATAGTCCTATAAACGTTTCTATATAACCCAAGCCAAATTTCACGTTTATGACTTTGATAATATACTCGGTGAAACATTTAAAATTGTGCACATTTTGATACAGTCGAAAACTTTTTGAAGTTTGTTGAAAGGGCAGGCCCAGATTGCTGTGTTAAACAAATTGTTTCGCTTGAAGATTATGCCACAACAACTTACATTATTCTAGTACATAGAAAGTAAATCAACGCGAATAAACACAATCTAAATGGAACTGGCGATTATTATAATAATGGTAATTTTTGGGGAAGATTATTAGCACGTGCAATGTAATGGTTAACACTATGTTTCTAATTTTGTTATCTGGTAAGTAGCCGATGGTAATTGTTGCTTAGCAAGCACTTACCATTTTTGGGCACTTTATTTTATAGACAATTCCTAGCGTCTATACGACGTAATTATTATTAAATGTTACTTTTTAAAAACAGGGACTTTTAACAACCGAATTGTGCACTTATCATCTATGAACTGAAGCTTTGACTTAACTCAATTAACCCACGAAAATCAACTGCCCAAAATATCCCTTCCTTCAAATTAAAGAGGTATGTAAAGAATTGCCCTAATGCTTGTAATAGATAGAATTGATTTAGTATCTTCATAGCTAGTCTTTATCTTATTACTAAATAGCATTTGGTAATAAAAAAAATTCTTTGGTATTCAAACCACTTCATAGGTCGATGCTTTAAATCAATATGCACCTACTTAATCTTTCGAACGATATTTTAATGAGCTATAGACATGATGTTTTATAAAAAAAAAACACTCAATTTACAAATACCAGCTTGAGAAAATTGTATTTCACATATTCCTCAACCAAAATTACTAATTCAATTATGATTCCCAGGCGGCTATGTATATGTTCGAAATTAAAAAAAAAAAAAACTGTAAAAAGTCATTTTATAATCATTCAGGTATTTGGGCTCAGTTTGGGCGTTTAAGCAAAGTAACGATACAATAGAAAAAGCTACTTTCCATATGCGTTGGAGCATAAAAACGGTGCTCTAATAGTCAAATCGAATCTTCAGATATTAGTAGTGCCTGCTGATATGTAAAACACATATTTAATCTTAATTAAATGTTTCGCGCAGTGACATCGTTCGAACTTCGTTAGATATACGGACAGTAATAAACAGGGCCATAAAATCGGCCAATAAATCAATGATTTGTAAGTCCAACTAGTAAAAGAAACAAACACAAACAATAAATTTCGTATCTATGTAGTGCATACATATATGCGTAATAAAATTATTCTGTATTTGATAACCTATAAAGTTGGGCTCGTAAAAATTCATTACTTTGAGCATATTGTTGACATTACTTCGTTTGAGTCCAAGACTTTTATTATTCATTTCCGAGATTAATACATTCTGATTTTGACTATGGTATCATTTTTTTTTGGACCGATAAAAACGTGCCAACGTATTTTCATTCGAATTACTCCAAAAGAAGGGAAAACGTAGTTTTAAATCATCCAAAATATAATTTTCGCGAGTTCAGTTTTTGTCCATTTTTAGACATTTTCAATGTTTACTTATACTTTTGTAAACCATAAATTTTGCTTATTCCTTCATAAAGTGTAGTAATCGTGACAAATCTTGATTCTTTTCAAAACTTAAAAAAGAAACGTTATCTCATATACCCACGTAAATTAGAAACAATTATCATTTTATTTTCTACACATTGCCCTGTCCTATACGTATAAGTAAACTGCAGGAAGTTAGAGTACAGGAGTGCAGATGTTACAAATGCTGACTGACTGAATTCTCCACCACTTCTTTGTTTCCCAGTGTTTCCGAAACTATAATCCTCTTCCTCGTGTAGATCATAAGTGAAAATTCAACAATATACCAGTGTATATTTTGAAGAAAATTTAGACAAAGTGACTTGTTACTGTGAAATCGACAACGAGGTTCAATAAATAGAACACGAAAGTTAAGTTTCTTTCGCCAAGTAGTTTAAGAGCCACTGTTATAGGCAATCGAGTGCATCATGAATGAAAGAATACCTCATACCTAGTTTGGCTTATCACCTTTCCGGGTACCTTTTCTTTAATAAGAGGCCAGTTATTGTTAATTGTAAGCAGCTTAAACCCGGAATTCTTCCTCGTATAGATACTTGATTACCATGGTGGGAATACAAATGAAATAAAGATAAACTGATTATGAACCGTAGAAGAGGATTGGAATTATATTAAGGCTTATATTATACAATTAAAACACATAAATTAAAATAGCAGAATTTTATTATAACTAACAAATACGAATGGTAATTTAATACATGAAGTAGTAGATGGACTTAAAAAGGAAACTGGAGCATAATCCAGATCTCTTTTCCACACTCTCGATTCATTAAAATTAAAAGTGTCGATTTACAAAATATTATCCTCCAATTTAAACAAAAAAAAATTGTTTATCCACAAATGCAAATTTCCACAATATATTTATTTTCATCTCCGGCTTGTTGGATGGATGGAGTACATTTCGAAGTACAAGTCTTGAGGGTTGGGAGCACTCGTGACTTATAAGGGACCAAAATGCATGGATAAGACGACAACGTGGATCGTTCGAAACGGTTGAAATTAGGCTATAGACAAAAGGATCAACGCACGCGTCCCACACATGTGGGGTATAGTTGCCACAAGCATAGGGATGACATGCGCTATCAGATGGAGAACAGAAATCTTATATTCTGCTGGTAACTAGATGAATATCTCATCTATTACAATATTTTGCGAAACATCATTACGCATAAAAGTTACCTGAGTATTCGGTGATATACGGAAGCCAAACTGTGACATTGTTCGTAATCAGTCTAGGCAAGAATTCTTGTGGTGTGCTGCACTCGCGAACGGATTGCACCACACTCACACGCTCGAGGCAGGACAAGATGTCATTGTGCGTCCACAATGTGAAATGTCACTGATTACCTAACATGAACATCACAGTTGAAAAAATCGAATAAACGCACTGCAAAATTTTCAAGTCATCAATTAATTCCCAATCATTCAGCACTGAAATGTTATGCCCGATGGAAACACCGATGGACAATGGTGTGATTACAGTTGGCACCACCTGAAGATTTCGCAATGCGCACGTGTTATTAGTTAAACACAAGTTAATGTCCGATATTGTACCGCGCTAAGGAGTGGTAGTAGTGAGTGATAAGTTGTCTAATTATAAGAGTTGCGACCACCAGTCGTGTGGTTGAGCGATTGCGTGGCAATAGAAAAATGCGGTAGTCCGCGAAACGAAACGGTAGCGCGGCGCGACGAGTGCACGTAATACGACATGGAACGACATCGGCACACTATGCACCGTTCTGCGGTTGTGTTCTACGAATGTGTCAGAGGAGGCCGCGTACTACACACATACCGACAGGATCCCCCGACACACCGAAACATACGAACACATTCGGGCAGTCATCAAACACACAACAACAGGAACGACGCAGGTGATAATTGCGGTCGTCGTTCGGTTCGCGCTTCTTTCGCTGGCAGAGTCGCGGATTTTTGCCGCCCGTGGTGCGGACTTGTTCCGGCCCACATCGGCGAAAAGGGGCGGCGTCCGTGATCCAATGTTTCCCGGATGTCCTGGTGGTAGGGGTAAAGACCCCCCCCAAGGGAGGGGAATCACACCTAACAACACACCGCGAGGCGAACACAAAACACAAACACAACTTGCCTAAATCGTGGTACAGTTGTACAATTATCGATAGAACAGGATCACGTCTGTCTGGTGGGGAGGTTTTCAGTTTGGTACCCCTTCTACTTGTGTGCGTGTGGTAGTACTTGCACAAGGTGTTTCAACAATTATCAATATGTGACATTCTTTTCTTTAAAAGGGGTTCTTTTTTCTATATGCTGTACAATGAAATTTGCCTATTTTGGATCGCTCCCCCTATTTGATTGATTGAATTGGATCTTCTGATAATATGAAGATATTCAGAATACTGTAAAGTACTTTGGCGGATATACAAAAAAAAAACAATACAGCGATGAAATAACGATCAGCTGCAATATTTGTTTTACTAAACATGTGCTTACTATACCCAGTCTGCAACTGCACTGGTCTACAAGAGAATCCAAGCTAGATGTTGCATCCACGATGCAATCACTCTATCCTCTTCATACTCCCGAGGGGGGGGAAATGTTTTCTTGCTGTGTGCGGTTGTGTTCAAGGCATATTTTTGTGGCCTCCTCCCCTCAGTGGACCGATTGATCTGTTGCTCTCCTTCTTTAGGTACATACAATTACCACCACCACCATCACCGTCCCTGTAACTTATCCACCACAAAAATGCCATCCTGCTACTTCTTTTCTCCTTCACCGCTTCCCCTCGCGCTTGAAACTCTGCCCCTACCACCTTCAAATACTTACATCCTGGAATTTTTCCCCCAGCAACAGCTGTAATCGTTACTCACACAAGTCCGTTGGAAGTAGGGGGGACCACTTTTCACACTGTCGCTCTTCGTCGCTCCCAGGATATGAGCACGCTCCTCCCAAAAAACGCCCATTCCCATCGTCCAATCGAGTCTCTATATACTCGTGTTCGTGCATGTGGAATTGTACTCGATTTCGTATTATCCTGCATAGCCACCGTGGCACAGATCCCCTCTGATGAATCGACAATACAACTGGATCCTCTCCGCACGCCAGGACATAATAGAGATCCAGATTGTTGCATTCAACGTTTGATCCTGCTATACTCCGACTGTGGGTTGTTCGCACCTTGTGCAGTAGCTTGTTACTATATGCTTACTCTGATCTACACCTCTTCCACTATAGATGTACCAGTTTAGGAGCTACTTGTAGAACTAGCTGGAGAGAGATATAGGTGACTAAACAGTGGTCCTCAAAGTTGGAGAAGCTGCTTTGTCTGCGAAAAACTTTGCGAAGTAAAGCGAAATGATTGTCGGGCATCTCAATGGTGCAATTGTCAACTTGCAGGTATCCATAAAAAACGCGCGAATTGCTAATTATAACTTAAGAAGTGATTTAACAGATTATTAACTTAAGATACGTATCTATGTACACTTGGCAAACTGGCCATGATCCCAAGTTGCAAATCTCTATTTGATAGAACTTGGATTAATTCCTAATCCCTGTTTCAGAGGTATTATTATTCAGCTACTACCACTATTATATATATGCTATTGCTCAAACCACCGATCCTTGTCGTACATTGTATCCTTCCCATATACCATCTCTTCGGTGGTGTAACATTATCAATATACACCACGCCACTCTGTCTATACTACACCCACCCCTTCCTTTATATATATATATATATATATCTTCCTACAAAGCAAACCAACTACTCAAACATCAACAATATTACGTTACGTTACGATACAACGAATTCCTTAGCTTATTCTCACAACCAATTTAGAGATCATCCACTGAAGACACTGCCCAAAGAACAATTCCCCTGAGGAATCGTCCGTTTCTGTTGTAGTCGAATCATCATCACACAATAATTTGGAGCGAGGTGTATTCGCACGTATTCTTGTTCCACAAATGTAGCCGCACTCAAGTCCTTCAATAAACCCTTTACTGCTGCTTGCCACTTCACCTTATATGTCGCATTACCATCACCTATATGTCGAGCTTTGTTCGCACGCCACGTATTATATTTGCACATACGATACACTAGATTTGAAGAAGGAACGAACATGGAGAACGTGGTAAATAAGAAAGGATGGCAATTGGGATTAGCACAGCGCGATCACTTTTGAACCAATGACACAATTTTATAAATGCAAGTCAGTGGAGGTGAATGGAAGGTGAATTGTATTCGTTGATTCATGGTGTAATAATTTGATTTTATCGTCTGAAGAGGTTACAAATTTGTGTGTAAATAAAGTAGTACGATACACTAGATTTGAAGAAGGAACGAACATGGAGAACGTGGTAAATAAGAAGGGATGGCAATTGGGATTAGCACAGCGCGATCACCTTTGAACCAATGACACAATTTTATAAATGCAAGTCTGTGGAGGCGAATGGAAGGTGAATTGATTATTCGTCGATTGATGGTGTAATAATTTGATTTTATCGTCTGAAGAGGTAACAAATTTGTGTGTAAATAAAGTAGTACGATACACTAGATTTGAAGAAGGAACGAACATGGAGAACGTGGTAAATAAGAAAGGATGGCAATTGGGATTAGCACAGCGCGATCACTTTTGAACCAATGACACAATTTTATAAATGCAAGTCAGTGGAGGTGAATGGAAGGTGAATTGTATTCGTTGATTCATGGTGTAATAATTTGATTTTATCGTCTGAAGAGGTAACAAATTTGTGTGTAAATAAAGTAGTACGATACACTAGATTTGAAGAAGGAACGAACATGGAGAACGTGGTAAATAAGAAGGGATGGCAATTGGGATTAGCACAGCGCGATCACCTTTGAACCAATGACACAATTTTATAAATGCAAGTCTGTGGAGGCGAATGGAAGGTGAATTGATTATTCGTCGATTGATGGTGTAATAATTTGATTTTATCGTCTGAAGAGGTAACAAATTTGTGTGTAAATAAAGTAGTACGATACACTAGATTTGAAGAAGGAACGAACATGGAGAACGTGGTAAATAAGAAGGGATGGCAATTGGGATTAGCACAGCGCGATCACCTTTGAACCAATGACACAATTTTATAAATGCAAGTCTGTGGAGGCGAATGGAAGGTGAATTGATTATTCGTCGATTGATGGTGTAATAATTTGATTTTATCGTCTGAAGAGGTTACAAATTTGTGTGTAAATAAAGTATTACGATACACTAGATTTGAAGAAGGAACGAACATGGAGAACGTGGTAAATAAGAAGGGATGGCAATTGGGATTAGCACAGCGCGATCACCTTTGAACCAATGACACAATTTTATAAATGCAAGTCTGTGGAGGCGAATGGAAGGTGAATTGATTATTCGTCGATTGATGGTGTAATAATTTGATTTTATCGTCTGAAGAGGTAACAAATTTGTGTGTAAATAAAGTAGTACGATACACTAGATTTGAAGAAGGAACGAACATGGAGAACGTGGTAAATAAGAAGGGATGGCAATTGGGATTAGCACAGCGCGATCACCTTTGAACCAATGACACAATTTTATAAATGCAAGTCTGTGGAGGCGAATGGAAGGTGAATTGATTATTCGTCGATTGATGGTGTAATAATTTGATTTTATCGTCTGAAGAGGTAACAAATTTGTGTGTAAATAAAGTAGTACGATACACTAGATTTGAAGAAGGAACGAACATGGAGAACGTGGTAAATAAGAAGGGATGGCAATTGGGATTAGCACAGCGCGATCACCTTTGAACCAATGACACAATTTTATAAATGCAAGTCTGTGGAGGCGAATGGAAGGTGAATTGATTATTCGTCGATTGATGGTGTAATAATTTGATTTTATCGTCTGAAGAGGTAACAAATTTGTGTGTAAATAAAGTAGTACGATACACTAGATTTGAAGAAGGAACGAACATGGAGAACGTGGTAAATAAGAAGGGATGGCAATTGGGATTAGCACAGCGCGATCACCTTTGAACCAATGACACAATTTTATAAATGCAAGTCTGTGGAGGCGAATGGAAGGTGAATTGATTATTCGTCGATTGATGGTGTAATAATTTGATTTTATCGTCTGAAGAGGTTACAAATTTGTGTGTAAATAAAGTATTACGATACACTAGATTTGAAGAAGGAACGAACATGGAGAACGTGGTAAATAAGAAGGGATGGCAATTGGGATTAGCACAGCGCGATCACCTTTGAACCAATGACACAATTTTATAAATGCAAGTTAGTGGAGGCGAATGGAAGGTGAATTGATTATTCGTTGATTGATGGTGTAATAATTTGATTTCATCGTCTGAAGAGGTAACAAATTTGTGTGTAAATAAAGTAGTACGATACACTGGATTTGAAGAAGGAACGAACATGGAGAACGTGGTAAATAAGAAGGGATGGCAATTGGGATTAGCACAGCGCGATCACCTTTGAACCAATGACACAATTTTATAAATGCAAGTTAGTGGAGGCGAATGGAAGGTGAATTGATTATTCGTCGATTGATGGTGTAATAATTTGATTTTATCGTCTGAAGAGGTAACAAATTTGTGTGTAAATAAAGTAGTACATAGATAATTTGAATAGCGGTGCAATGGTAGGATATTTTTCGATTTTCGTTATATCCATTAATATTCCATGCGGAAAACATGTCCGGTAACAAGCGGCCAGTTAAATACTTGTATTAACTAGCGTATAAAATATTAACGGCATTGAAAATGCATTAAACTAGCGGCACAAACCGATTTATACCGATATAACCGGTTGGTACACGCTTCGGTGGTGCGTATTCACACCAATAATGTATGTAATCGATATCTCCATGAACGGGACACGCGTAATGGACTCTAAATCGATATTTGAATCGTCCTAAACGACCATTTAGCGTTACCTACATCCAATAAATATAACTATACCGGCCATAACCGGCACGGACATAAACATTTTATTCATACTAAGTTTATTATTACTCCGTAGGGACCGGTAAATCGCACAAACCTTCGATATACTTCAAAACTCTTATACAATTACCAATTGTAAACAAATATAAATAAATTTTGGTCAAACTCTAACTATAAGTGGAAGTACAACATGAAGTATCTAGTTCCAATTTTATCTTCTTCGCAGTTTGCTTCACGTTCATTCTTCCCATTGTCTTCACGAACATTAATCTCCCGAAGATTGATGAGCATTCTAGTCGGAACTTACATTGATGCTGTTAACCCCGCAGCATAATAAAATACATGCAGGTTTCGTAACTTTCTACACGCAGTGTGTTCTCTTCAGTCGAATTTTCGCCAGTATAATGGCAAATAAAAAATTATATTGCACTTCTTTTCGTTTTCTCATGGTGGTTCTTATACCTGAGTTGGCTTTGCTGATCAGTTGTGTAGATGGTACAGCTCGCTCAGCCTCCTGCAGATACCATGGCACCAATAAGATTCTCCCATATTCAGACACACCTTTCCCGCGTCTCATTAACTACCTACCACTGATAAAATATTCTATCTTGTACCAATCTCGGAGAGCAAGACCAACGTACAAACATCGCCAGCTTTATGGTACCTAGCCTCCTTCATTATTGATCATGGTGTACCGCGATGGTACCGCGTGCTGCATGCCACGGCGCCTCTCCTCCTTCTGCACAACTGTCACACAAACTAAAGCGACGATGAATGATTATTTGACTTAACATGCTCGGTGTTGTATATATCTGCAGTATTCGTTATTTAATTTGGAATGGGTCTTGTGAGAGCCTTTTGACCGGAAGTACAAATGAAGAACGTTGAAGAAGACCGACTGGTCTTTTTCGGGTAGGCGCCAACATGATTCTGTGACTCGATATTGAAAGATTCAAGAATATACGTGCATTAATTGAAAGTTCATTTAAGTTCATGTGTAGTAGCCATTTTAAGTGTTGCGATTACAAATATACTCCTAAATATGTTCCCTAGCTTCGATCAATTTCTTATATGCAATTTTTCTTATCGTTAGCGTTCTTCAAGCCATCATTCCATCAGGCATTCTTCTTCTCATTATTCCGCTTCAACTTCACCTTTAAAATTGTTCTTGCATTCTCTTGGACGACGAGAATATTCCATACACCGTACACATTCCACATACCGAACTACATCTTTTGCAACGTTATGGCACGCTATGAAAAAAATGAAACAGTTTTTTAAGAAATCACCCTGTAAATTTAAATCTTTAACTTGTTCAGAATCTCCGGCAAGGGTTGCGTTTTAATAAAACAACTTGTTAATTCAAGATGGCGAATATACGCTTGCCAAATAATATATATACAAGCTGCTTGCAGACTTTCTTCCACTTGCTTATATACATAATACATTCAAAAGTTTGCCGTGGAGGCAACGAAGGATGGCAGACATATTGCCATCTTGTTCGCAGAGCAGCGAAATGTTTCGCAGATATTCGTACGAAAACTTTATTTTCCTCAATCTGGTAGAGTTGCCTTATGAAAGATTGTTTACATTTCGTGTAAAGTTTGCTTGAAACTAAATAGAAATTGCATATAAAACAAGAGCAGGTCTTCCAGAACGCAGATGGTTAATAATTACCTTATACCCACAGTTTCAATGGTGAAATGTTTGTAAGAAATTTAAGTAGATGACTTATATAATAATACCTATTCGCACTTATTCTTATAAGATGAAATCGATCTGTTTTTAGAACTAAAACTTACATTACGCTGCACATGTTCTATTTCACTAAAAGTTCGTTGCGCAGACTCTATTAGTTGCACTGGGTACCTCTGAACAATGCCATCTAATTACTACATCCTCAAACTACTTACTTACGAACTGAAATCGTTGCCTAAACTACAGAAATACATTAATTTTAATCACAATTGCTAAGTGACTGTAAACACAGTTTCTCAATGGGGTTATATTCCATTGTTAGAATCCAAAATACACACACACACACACTCTCCCAAAGTAGATATACTCAAATAAATACACTCTGGTTCTGTATAGAGTCTACAGGTTCGCCAAAATTCTGCAAAACTCTCTAACTTGATATTATATATACTTTTTAAATGACTCGATATTCCTGAACATCTTGAAACAGCTGTTTCATTTTAGCCAAACATTTGATAGAAATTATTCGGCCTCGCCATCATTTTCAGACCCGTCAAAAAATATTCGTGCAGATTCGCGATCAGTGAACACTCTGTATGTTGCAAAGTACCTATACATGTCTCTAGAAATACGCGGCAGCCCTTTGGCAATAAGTTCAGACTAATTATTCCATATCAACGTATTAATTAAATCCCCCCCAGCCTTGGTCGTACCACCCTTCGTCCCATCTTCGTATATAAACACCTCTTCAATATAATAATGATCCGACCAAGTGTTACAGCCCAGCCGCAACTGAAGTCAACTTCCAGTTGTGTGTGTGTGCGCTGTCTATTATTTGTATGCGGCGCTGAAACTTGCCTTCCCAAGAATGGAAACTTGAGGATATTATAATTAGATGCTATAACCCTCTATAGTCTAATATACACCCCCCGTTTAAGATCGGATCTCGACGATATTGTTCTGAGGGATACACGCAGAATTGCTGTACCAAATTGTCAACTTGATTCTATCATCTTTACTGGGTGACGATATTGAAATCGTCCCGTTTTGTTTTAATTCAAATATAAGATTGAAAAATGTCGTTGTTTTTCTGTTGGCTTAGCCAGATTTTTGTATCGATTTCTATCGACAAAGCACGCATTATTTCCCGTGGGTAAATATATTTATTGATGGTACCATCAGATATGCTGTCGAAGGCTTTAGACTTCTCTGGAAATCACCTTCAGTATTTGGTAATTTTTAGTTAAAAAAAACATGCGCGTCCTTGCTTAAAAAATACCCCCATTCTGTTGTGCGCTACTATTAATTAGTTAGTTAAAGAGTCCGCAATCCTAAAGATTGGTTGGAAACAGCACGCCATGCCGATCTATCCTGAGCTAATCCCTTCATCTCCCTATAGCTATTCATCTCAACGTCTTCAACTATCTGACTCACATACTCCAATTTAGGCCTACCTACCCCTCTCTTTCCCTCCACTCTACCTTCTATGATCAATTGCATAATCCCCCCATGCCTAAGGATATGCCCTACTAATCTGTCTCTCCTACGCTGTAACACTCTCCAAATACTTCTCTTCTCCCCTACTAACTCTAGTACAGCTTCATTTGTTACTTTATCTTCCCAACCAATCCTCATCATCCTCCTATAACACCACATTTCAAGTGCTTCTAATCTACGATTCTCTTCCTTTCCTATAGTCCACGCCTCACACCCGTACAGTGCTACACTCCAAACATATACCTTCAGTAATCTTTTTCTAATACCCAAGTCAATATTTGATCTTAAAATCTGTTCTTTTTCTACGAATGCCTTCCTACCCTGTGCTATCCTACACTTTATATCTACCTTGCTTCGATTATCTTTTGTGATTCTACTGCCTAAATAACAAAAATCTGACACTTCTTCGATTCTATTATCTCCTATTGTGATCCTCATTTTTCTACTGCATTCCTTTTTGTCACACCTCATCACTTTAGTTTTACCTATATTTATTTTCATGTTAAAATCCCTAGTCAATACTGCCTGCATACCATTCAATACCCTTTCTAATTTCTTTTCGCTTTCTTCCAATATAGCTATATCGTCGGCGAATCTCAGCATATATATTTTTTCTCCCTGTACATTCACACCTACACTATACTCTTCTTTTACTTTGTTTATTGCATCTTCTATATATAGATTAAATAATAACGGTGAGAGTGTACATCCCTGCCGAACTCCCTTCCCTATTTTTGCTACCTCTTCTTCCCCCTCAATTCTAACTAAGGCAGTTTGGTGTTTATATAAATTAAAAATTATTCTCCTATCCTTATAATCTATACCCGTTTCTTTTAAAATTCTAAAATTACTATTAATTATAATCAATTTTTTTTTATATAAAAATTTATTTACCTCACTGGAATACCTTCAACCAAAAATTGGTAAAAATACCATGTTTCAAATGCACCTTATCCAAAAGTAGATAAACCATTCAATCAAATGAAAATTGTATAAGCTATATGACGTCTATCTTACTGGCAAATCGAATTTTTTTCGATATTCACGACTTTAACATCGAATATGCACTTCCGTTTACCATTATCGTAAAATTTAACGTTACTCAGGACCGAATCATTTAACATTTAACAAAAATTCATCGTTTTTTCTTCTCTAATACCTCCAATAGTATTTTTAATCGCTTTTTAGTCACATTAAGTGGCAGAAAAAAGATTTCTCCGATACAATAATTTGTACAAATATTTTGCACGTAACGTAGAAGAGCACCCGGACCTGTGCGAGTATGGCCACTTGTGGTACCCCCCCATATATACTCCACACTCGACAATGTCCCCACATGGTATTCTTATCGTATTATATTTTTGTGTTTGTATCTTGCAAGTGTTTACACCTGTTTGAAATTGTTACTTCCGGTTTTGAATGACATCGGCACATGAATATTCAATGTATGATGGTTTGGCAGCAGTTATTCTTATTGCGGGTTGTCCACAATTCTTTTTGTTGAAAAAATACTAAATGAAAGAATACATTGCTTCAAAATTTCGTTTGCGAAATTATTTCAAGATATAATCAAATTTGGAATCTTATTAAACGAATTTGTCAGAGTGGATATATTAAAATAAAATTGTTCGATGACCAATTTTATTTTGGACTTTCCTCTATGAATTACTGTTTCTTTGTTAAGTACTAACACACAGTTTACATATAAAACATTAACTTTATGCAAAAGTACAAGCACCTCTTCAGATATGGCAAGTAGAAGTTATAATGAATATATAGTACCGTAGTATCGATTGGCAACACCGGAAATATATCCTAATATGAAATGTTTATCTGTTTGTGCATTATTTGCCTATCAATGTCTCATCAAATTAATTTTTCATTAAAAAGAAAATCCGGATTTTTTATATTAGCAAATAAAAAATTAAGTAAAAAATCATTTTTTCCATTGAGATTTATCATTGTATACTACTTTATATACTACTTTATTCTTTTTCTTTTAGAAAAGAATTTTTTTTGATGTAGACATATGGCTCTTAGCTTCAAAGTAATTGAAATGATTTTTTTTCGAATTGATATTGCAAACTTTTCAGGAGCTCTGCTATAATATTACAATAGCGGTATTTAAACACATGTTCTAGGATGTCCGATGCCTTTTCGGCTCGTTAAGAATGACAGGAAGTTACAATAGTGATGAATACAAATTTTAGTTCTTTGCGAAGAATCAGAAATTGATCGAAAATACTCAAAATCCGCTTGTTTTATCTAAAATATGTTGCAATAATTAATTTTTAGTGCGAATTCTTTATTCTAAATGAAGAATGCTTTGATATTAAATTTGTTGTTATAAAAAGGATTTATATTAAAAAATTACCGCACGTTTAAATTATACAATTCAAAAACATCTCGGAAATTATTTATTATTTTAACTTACCATACGTCCGAACTGCTCCAATTTTCAATATCATAAACAAATTACGAACAAATTATATTTTACATTTATTTTTTAATACAATAAATATATAAATATTACTTATAAAACGACGAATTAATCCATATTCAATTGAATTAAAAAAAGGGTTTATTTAATTTCTAGGAAAAAAAAACAAATAAACTTTGTTTTTAATCTACATTGATTTATAATAATCGCCATGTATAAAAACTAAAGTAATACGGAATATCACTAATAATTAATACCACTAATAACTAATAATAAAAAACATTAATAATTCAATAAAAAATTATAATAAATTCGAAATCACTGCAAACTGTATTTACCATTTTCAATGCAATTTTGAAAGAAATTTAAATAAATGGAATTATACACTCATATATTAAGCGCAAAGGCATTTGTATATATTTAAAGTTACTACAAAATTTCACTCGTCGAATTTTTGCACACCGAAACTTCACGCTCCGAATTTCACCTGGTAAGGGTTCTACGAGTAGATTCCTTTTTTTTTGTTTGTAATTTTAATATTAGATCGCGTATAAATGACCGAGATATCGCAGCGTATATGGTTTTAAAATAGCCTCTACCTACTGCTCAATTTTTTAAAAGGTGTTTTTCATAATTAATTAAACAACTTAATTGGTAATAACGAAAGTGTGATAATAATCTGTTTGGGAAAAACAGATTATGTTGTTTAACTGATGTTTTATACATTGCAATAATTAGAGCTACAATGTAAAATATGTGCAATTAATATTATAATTATTTATAATTTGTAGTAATTATATATTATTATATAATATTTATATAGTATGAACGAAATTATGTTCAACAAAAATCACTAATATGTATGATATATTATTTTTTCTTGTTTTTCAGATATTTAGTTGAAAAACTATAAAATACTTCAAGAGAATTTCGAAAATTCCAATCCAAAAATCGCTAATATATTTAAGGGTGAGTCATTTTTTCTAATTCTAATTAATTGTTTAAAAAAAAATTCTGTAACTCCCCGAATGTAAAAAATTCAATCGATCAAGCTTGATTGAATAGTCAAAATTCAATAACGCCGAGGTTTATATTTTAACTTTTCGTTTGTTATACATTAATCCAAAACATCCTGTATATACAGAAGTTTCTTTTATAGCTACAGTCCAGATTCCTGTGCCTATAATTCAAATAACGGACAATCGATGTCTGAACCAATTTATCTTAGTATCGCAAGCGATCATAACCCATAATCGATATCATTAATCAAATTAATAATTATCTGAGAATCACTGGTCTCACTTTACGTATGTGTAATCGTTACAGTCCGTCTTTATCCTAATAGCCTTCAGTATCTTAAGATCATGTAGATAGTTATTTAAATTCTGTTGAACTATTTATATAGGCACTTTATACGGAAATAAGGTTTGTTCAACATGTACAGAACGCTATAATAGTATTATGCCTTTGTAACTAGATACATACCAGGTATATGGTAGTACCATGAGTTAGGTACTGCCACCTATTGTGAGGTACATGAATTGTTTGCGTACTTGCTGTCGCCAGTTGAAATGTATAGATGGCCTTATAAGCAGTGTTCAGGTAAACGAGGTACTACTTCTAAAGCGGCATTTATACTATTCTTGCTCTATATTTAGCGAGTAGAATGAGTGAAATTAAACAGATTTTGTTGCGATTTTTTATCGCCCTACCCCAGATATAAGTGACCCTAACCAGAATGATCGTTGCAATTAAAAGTATTCAAATTGTTGCTAACATTGTGCGATTCTTCAATTTTTCATTGGCTGTTATACCAAGACGTTTTTGTTGCATTCACTTCTGTTTCAATCAATCTGATTGAACTGCAATCAATCGTTGTATAATGTAAGGTTGCAGTTTGAGTTAGCGAAATTGCTGCTGAGTTTAGTACCCATAAATGTTCATTCATACAATGCCGTTACATTTGTTATTGGTACGGCCAGTCAGGGTATTAATCGAGCGATAGCGCCAACACTGAATACCAGGACCGTCTTGATACTAAGTTCGAATAGCTTAAGTGCAGTTTGAGTATATGGGTACCACAGCAAATATTGTAGAGACGTGTAATTTCCTTGCGATGGTACTTTGGAAAACTTAAGAAGAAATTGAAAGCTGTGTAATAGATTATAAGCTCTGTAAAGTATTTTGACATAGTACTACAAATGAATACTAACTGTAGTATTCGTTGGTACTACTTTATGAGAAAAAGACGATTCTGATCGGAGGCGAATGAATTCTAAACGGTGCATTGATACGCGTGAACAGTTTACTTCTACCAAAGCAATTCTTTCGAACAAAGTACGCTTTGTTTTACTTCAACGAAGTTTTAAAGTGCTTACAGTACCAATAGCTAGGTCCTGAACCCGTCGTGCACTAAACCGTTCATGAATCACAACGGCTCGTAAACGATGCAGTATAGTATACATTACATATACAGTACCAATAACATTTATGTGATAAAGTGTGTTGGTGAACCGAACGAAATTATATTTCCTTATATTGAAATGAACTATGAGCTACGAACTAGGTCCTGAAAGTGACCTACAGTTTGCCATCGCTATTAAGTTAGATCCTGTTGGAAGGTTGGAAAATTAAGTTGGTTTACCATTTGCGTTTCAATACTTACATTTCCATAGAGACTATACAATGAGATTTACAATTATTCCGAATAATTTCCACACTTTAAATGCTAAATTAACAACTGTTTTTGTGTTTGTGTTTTACCAGAAAATCGAGTGCATTAAAATTTAATTAATTTTCACATGGCATCCTAAAATTATATTTGATAATTTATATCTGCGACAATTTTGTTAGCGTTTATCGTTCGTTTAAATTCACATCACGTTACCTTCTTTCGTTCAACATTCCACAAGAACTTCTCCGTTTTAAATCAGTCTTTTAAACGATATTTACTTTCGTCTTCCATTCTGTTATCACTAACTACATGTTCTAAAGTAAACGAATTTATTACCATAGATATTGGTATTACAATGAAATGAAGAACGTTTGATTTTATTCAAACATTAACTTTCGTTTCGCGATTTTTTTTTTTAATTATCAACTATTGTCAACTAATGAAATTATTTCTTAAATTTGCAGATTGCTAGACGCAATGATTTCCAGCAATTCAATTATTACATTAATATTTTCTGTCCCAAAAACTTTTCATTTTATTTTATCGATAGAATCTAACCTATATGCACGACGGAGCAATTAATACTCTTGAGCATTGTAGTTATGACTATATATTGGAGGACATTTGAAGATAGTGGTTCTGTCCTATTGAGTTGAATAATTACAATGCTACTTCTGTTGACATCGAGTTATGAATGGCTTGGGCAAATGATACATTAATTTGACGTGATTGTGATTGTTATTATGAGTTCCGACCTGACCAACACTGCACGAAACGTTGCCATCAAGACTAATGTCAACAACGATAGGGTGAAGCATTGAACCATATCGACTACTACAAAAAAAAAAAATTATTTTTCATTGCAAAATCCGTATCGTATTAATTTCTTTTCTTATACATACCGCCCTTTTATGAGTAACATTTTATTGATTTATTTTTTGATTGATACCTCATTTAGAGTTAAGTTTTTGAAATCCAGAACGTATTGGCCTAACTTGAATTTTTCGCACGTATCAGAACATTTTTGACGAAGAATAACCCTCACACTTGAATTTACTCTTTTTGATAGATATATATAGTAGTGGTGCAAATCTAAATTTACCAAAGGCTACTTGATGGCGATTGTCATCGCCATTACGGTGATCCTCCTCATAGCATACCGAGTGAAAAAATATGTTAACAAATCAATTTCTTCGCGCATTTGTACCAACTGTAAATATTGAAGTAGTAGTGTTGGAACACTATTTGAAGATTGCAGAAATATTTTGACGTATCGAAAAATGTTTTGTATTTGCACGCACCATATCTTCAGCTGTTTGGAATTAGTGTAGCTTTGCAATAACAGCACAGTGAGTACCTAGAGTTGTTTTGGAAGGACTCAGTAGGTCCTTCTCGTGCAATAGCGCTTCATTTGTCTTGTGGCCCGTCATCTATCTGGTACAGATCGGGTCGCGATACACTCGACATTTTAATGGCCAAACCGTGTACAAATATACTATATATTAGCTACACACGTTCTGTATATATACGAGGCAATACTCTGTTGTGGTTGGGCCGGCCAAAGCTTGTGAACGTATTAAGCAAAACAGAGAGAAAAAACAACAACACATCAATTAGGTAGGTTTTCCCGAACATACGGTGTGGTTTTACATTCACCCATATTATTTAAATTCGGCTAAGGACATTTCGGTCACTGTATTGTATATTACGACGTGTCAGTGGGTAATCTATCCTGGAAAAGGACGTGTATTTTACTGACTGTATATTTGAACCGTCAACTCCTTTTTTTTTGTCAATTCTAACTCAAATCACGAATGATGGATCAAAACAATTTCTCCATCCGTTTTAAGCAACGAAATAAACCAACGAAGCAACAATCATTTCATTACTATATGCTTAACGTGTATTATATATTTGAACTATAAATACGACCCGAAGGGGGCAAAGAATATGATTCTAATGTCACGCTGTCGCGACATGGCGCACAGAAATACTAATAAACTGCAGTGTTCTAGACATTTTACCTCTTGACTCTCGACCATAATTTCGATACGGTCAAATTACGCCATCGAGCTCAACCCGAAGCAGTGGCGGTTCCTTATGCAGGCCGCAGGGCCGCGCGCCCCTCCTGAACATTGAGCGCATCACCGTAGATATATAATTGTATTGCGATATTTTAAGTCGGCATTATTTTTCCGTAAAGATATAGCTTACGCCGCGATAACAATCAACACAACGTTCGTTGTGGTATGCGTTGCAAGTCAGAGCTGATACCGATGCGATATCTATCTGTATCTATCGTTCGCATGGTATAGATATATCGCTAATTTGGTGCTGCTGCGTGTTCAGCGCCACCCAGTATAGGTTAAATGCATATACACTCATCTCACTCTATTGCAAGCAATCGGTGAGAGCGACCATATGCCGTATATCTTCTATTTCTTCGGTTCGATACTTGCTTCATTATCTAATATATGTCACAGATTCCCAGCGGCTATCCATTGCCAGTACAAGTGAAATACATATATACAGTACATATGCAATGAGATGAGTGTATCATAGAGTGCAGGCGACCGATCTATTGGATGTCGCGCTTCTTTAACGGCTTAGAGAAGTTCAGAGAGAACAGAGAGTAGTATATACAGAAAGTATATATATGTATATAAATTGATATAGAATAGCCAGATTAGACAGTATCATTTGTTCTGTGTATGATTTTGCCACGTGTTTCTCCAAGAATATATTTAATAGAAATAATTTAATAAAAATGAATAGTATTAGTTTTTTATTGAAAATAGAGTTTTGTAGACTTTCTCTTGTGGACAAAGTAAAAATTAAAGAATTAGGTAGGCCATTGCCTGATTAAAATTTATCGCAAACTTGTGCAAGGAGTGCTCAAAACTGGATATTTACGCGACGTTTTACAAGAGACATTTACAAACAAAATTATAACACAGATGAAGAACAGATTCTTATATCGTGGCCATCTACAAGCCGCTGAGTTATTTAACACGAAATCGATGCCAACATTTTCTAAACAATGTCCAGTGGACCTTTTGGAAAGCGTGTGTCATGCATATCCATTTTTTAATAAAACCAGATTAAAAACAGAATTTAGAAGTCATTTACTCGCGTCCGGATTTTTATCAAATAATTGGAGCCACATTTCTTTCGTTATTGCTACAAAATAATCTGAGTGAAACTTTCCCGGAAACTATAAAAATATTTAAAATTATTTTAACAACCCCGATGACCACGCACAGCGTTGTTTTTCAACACTTAAAAGAATCAAAACTTTTTTGCGAAATGCTATCGGTAATGATCGTTTAAACGCGTTGGCGACGATGTGTATTAATAAAAATGTGGTGCGAGATATTTACTATTATTATTTTAACGAAAAAGTTTTGGAAAAGTTCACATCAATGAAAGATAAAAGAGTGGAATTCATTTTCATGAAATGATTGAATTTAATCATTGTGCATCCATTTTAGGTCAGATTTGTCACTATTGTGTTATTTTTTAAGAAATGCCCCCCCCCCCCCAGATTGAAATGGCACGAGCCGCCACTGACTCGAAGGTACTATTACGTTCGCGAAAACTTTCATGCTCTGTTGACAGTGTCGGTAGTCGACAGTACCGCCGGCACTACTATATATGCAGGGGTAGAACAAATTGCGTAATATTTGGTTGCATTTCTTCGGCAGTTTTATGTTTCCGACTTAATTTTGTGGCGTGTTTTCAAATAACAGAAGAAGCCGTGGCTCTTTGTCTTTGATTTTTTGTCGTCCGCTCTTTTGCAAGCCATAAAATTAAACCGTCGTTGTAAGTATTATCGGTTTTCAGCTTCTAATAATATTTAAAAGATATTTTCGTTGTTTTAATATATTTGTTTAAATTACCTTTGAGCATTTTTTATTTCATTTTATTTTTAGTTTAATCAAAAATGTCCCTATCAAATTGAATCGATAGTTTTCTTTAATAAAAATTGATGTTTCTTTCAAGCCACTTTGATGTCATCAAATGAAGTTTTTGGTTATATTTATTTTTCATATGGACAAAAATCTTTCTAGGCGTTTAATATGACAATACTATAGTATAATGGGTGTTTTTATTTCTTGTATCAAGATTTATGAAATATAAGAAACGTTACAAATCAGGCTATTGAGTTTCTTCGCAACGTTCTGGTTTCCTGCATTTAAAACCGAAGATTGTTCTCGAAGATGTCATATTTCAAGAATTGTTTTATGTCATGTAGCAAATTGCAATACAATCGTACAAACATGCCACTTTTGGACTATTTAATATTGCTTCACCAGCCAATATAATATCTCTATAATCAACGATCAAATTCCTCACTAAATATCGTTTACATATCTTCTTATAACAATGCCAAGTGCAGTTCTTCTTGTGCCCCAGTGTCCCAAGCACTGCAACGCAACACAGCATGCTGGTGATTTATGGGGGCACGTGGAGAATGCTCAGTTGGCGCCAGGGCTTCGCTAGTAGAGTCACATGATATATAAATCCATGCGCTACGAGGATACCTGCAGAAGGACCGTGTTGCTGTTATTCGGTTTACTTAGTCAGATGGACCCCGTAGGAACGTTGGAGAGAAATTATCTTATAAATGCAGATCGGTGTTTGGTGCATGTCTTGCTGGGGGGACACGGTGGGGGCTCCCAAAACCAGTGAGTCTGTTAGAGCTTCAGTTAGACAGTTCGAAAGACGCTATGGCGTGGGTTAAAATTAGAAATTTTAGTAGATAATTAAGCTTCACAAATATAAGCTCTTTATCAATAAAAAAATGCGATTGGTACTTTTGACGTCATAATTCGTTATGGCAAATCTAAGTGAGCTCTTAATCAATTTTGTTTGCTTTAGATGAATTTTCAAATATTCTAACACATCGTAAAATAAACAACTTGAAATTCTTGATGCATTTTCTATACTCTGCAAAAATGGTTTATCTTCAATTTGACCAATTGATTAATTTTGATTGCCCTGAGAAAATGTCGAGTTCTTTTAATAGCTTGGAATTTATAATTGCTGTTTACAAATGTCGGTGTTCTCTTCTCACGTTTGTGTAATATATACTTTAGTACTTCACCAATACTAAAGTAGTTCTGCAGCTTTAGTTTTAGCTTATTTCAGGGCTTATTTTGTAGGACGTCAAAGTTTTTCGTCAACTATATATTTTTTTTATAAATAGTTTGCTCTAATTTTATTTGTTTTTTTTATATGAGCTATCTTTAAACTCTCATCAGCGCAAATTAATCAACAAATCAAATTGCTTTGTTTTAACAGTACGATGCTACTATTTCTGTCTAGAAGTACTGCCAAGTGACAGTATTTACTTCAGATACTTACTGCAAATGTTAGTACTAGGAGTGAGCTTCAATCGTTAATAACATGCTTATCAATGAAACATTTATTTGCTGCCAACCGGATGTGGTCGTAATATGCAAATGTTGTTTTATCATCAAATTCCTATAGAACAGTGTGAAGAATTATTGACAGTAAAGAATAGTTGGTCCATATAAAAATAATTACCACGGAGGATTTTTTCTAAATAAAGTACTCATCAAAATAGCTTGTGTACAGAAGATTAGTTTACTTCATACTTCATACATTACGTTGGGGTATTTGGATAAAAATGGAATTGTCTTTTGCAACTCTCTCGAAAGACACAAAATCCATACCTCATCAGTTACTGTCACCTAATCCTATTGTACTACAAATCACAAACTAACAATCCAAAGCTACCTCCCCAACTAACTATCACATTTTCGAAAAGTACTGCTACATCAGGTAATATCTGACAATGTCGTACAACACCCAAACAATAGCAGAGACACAGAGATGTACCGCGATGGCCCCGTGACGTTCCTTCTTCTAACCGAACGATTTTCACCATGTATTTACATGGAATCACTTTGTTGACAAACACAGATTTCACGGTGGCCTCACAGCGGGATTAACTTTGATTCTCAATCCGGAACATAAGATGGGGAGAAATATTATATACCAAATGTTGCAAATTCCATTTTAAGCGGTCTTTCATAACCTTGCAGAAAAGATGACTTCTTAAAAATAATTCTACAAGTCATAAATTCATCTTTGGATATATTGATTCTCGTGTTTGTTTTGTATTATTGATTAAGGGAACACCCAGTATGTTCCTATACAGAGGGTGTCTTTTATAATCCGAAATAGAAATTCGCTTATGTTGTGTATATTCTTTTGAATGTTAGCCAAAGGCGAATATATCAATCCTCCATTTGGTAGTACCCATAACGCAGAACAGTCATTCTTGTTGTTTCTTTTCCTGGTAAATTTATGGCTTTAGCGAAATTAGTGGGTGGTTTACAGGATATACATGTAGACTACATGCCTATAAGCTTTGGCGAAGGCAAGTGTCCAAATTCTGTTTGACATATCGGATTATCTTGTAAGCTTGTTACTGTACTAATAATTTAGGTACTAAATCCTAAATAGAAATCTTAAAGCTTCGCTGAAAAGACTATTTTGTATTATGTCTGTACAGCTTTTACAATATATATAGAAAAAAAATAAATATCCCTTTTGTATTCAATAATCAACAATTTTTAAGATAAAACTCAAATCCGTTTACTTTTTCTTAACCCCTTCCGAGTAAAATATTTTTCACGTGCACGTTATTTGCAAGTAATTTTTAATTCATTTCATTCCCGTACTAAAAATGAACTTTTAACTTATCATAGTCCATTATTAGGCTGACAATTTATCTACGCTGATTAATGATTGGAAATTCCAGCGCGTGTTTTTCCTCGTTTCGTTTGTTTTCTGTACCCGCACATATTGTACTGACTAGCAAGGGCGAGGCGAAAGAGGTTTTTTTATTTGCCTTTTCCTCTTGCATCGGCACATCATACAATATAGTGGCATTATGCAAAAGAGAAATTGCCTTTGAATACATTTTAGAGCCAAACATTGTTTCAAAATCTAAATATACTTATGTAGAGCAGAAACAATTTTGATACTACATAAGAAAATTCGATCTTTTTTACTTTATATATTTTATATCACACTGGATTTGCCGTAAAACATTTGTGAGGAATAAATTTTGTTAGCTTTAAATTTCGATCATTTAATTTAATCCAAGAATCTCGTCTCTTTTTGAAAGAATGTTAGTAACCCGAGCCCCATGTTTTATTTTATTTTTATTGCATCTTTCCTAAAAGCAAACCACATTATCAGCACAGGCTTTATTCCATATATTAAAGCTTTGAATACATCCTGCGCAGGAAGAAGTGCAATGTATAATCCTTGCAGCATCTTCTAATCCTTCTTCCACATACGAACACGAATATAATCGGGGTTGCTGTCGTTTGCTACGAACATTACTTTCGGTACATTGGGTGGGTTGGTGGGCAACACGTCGCACGCGTGCCCTTCGCCTATGTACGTAATATTATTAATTAACCGTTATTAATTAGCGCTCATGCCGCTGCGCCAAGACTTGTTTATCATCTATCTATCTCCGAACGGATATAGCGAACGATGCAACAGCATCTCGCCGAATAAAGACAGGAGAGGATTAAATTATCAATATAAAATGTTTCGCTGAACATGTTATTCTATTTTAGATAGCACTTCGCCGAACAACAAAAATCTTTTAAAGCCTTTGTTTGGAAAACAATTCAATTTGTGCTTCGAATAGGCATAATAGAAAAATCCAAATTATTTGTTGATCCAAACCATCATTTTCTCCAAATTTTCAAGTGACAACCGAAGCTGCAATTTGTCATATTTTCTTGTTAGATTTGAATTTTGCACTATGGCACATTTGATTTAAATACAGCACTGTTAAATGTATTACTAATTATAACCGAACATTTCTTCAATATATTCTAATGGAGACTGATGGATGATTGATGCATTTGTGACGTAATGTGGATCAACGCAGTACCTTTATACGTTGGCAGTACTGTTTATTGAATATTTAATATTAGCAAACGCCCAGCAAGCACGCCTATTTGAACCTACACGGTGGTAATTAAAAATTATTTTCGAGAAACAGAAATTCTTTTGCCTAAAGGATAAGTTTTCATATAATGTAAAATTCGAAAAGATTGCAACACCTTCTGACCGAAACATACAAATTCTTGCTCTTTTCGAAGCATCCTATACTTGCTCGTTTTTATACATCATTTTTTGTTTTTTAAATCATTTTAAAACGTTTTAATTCCGATTTTATATTTATATAGTACGGTTTTATTTGAACACTGTGTTTGTGCATAAATCTACCTCTCTCTTCTCTGGATGTCGTTCTTCATCATCCATGGCCACGCACGATGATAAATCGTTCTTATAATTGATTTTCAACCATAATTATTCAAGAGATTTATACGTTAATAGCATCTGTGTTTTTCAAACTATATTACACAAGCAAATAATTATCCCTTTTGTTGAAAGAAGCTTTTTTCAGATCTTAAAAACAACTTTGCCACAATTGTTGTATATGAATTTTTGGAAATGCATGATCAAGACCCTAAAAAACTTTTTTTTTTTGGTCAAAATCGCCCAAACCTTTATGTCCTCGTAAAGAAAAATATCCCATCAATTAATATTTATTTCCCTTTTAACTTTCTTGTACACTTCATGCATTTTCGACCGAAAAAAACGGCACAACTGAAGATATAACATTGATAGACGTGTGTGGACATAAGCTATTCCACATCTTGACATATCTGATGTAGACTCAATCTGTCACAGGGTGGCCAGGCTGTCTACAGAGCGGGATAATCCTCTGGAATAGCCAGGCCATCGTCGCAAGGACGCAAGGGATACTAAATGACGTCTATTGTTATGTGGGGACGCTGCGTCAGATAGGCTAAGCATTCGTTTTTCTGTATTACAAAAATTCTCAAACGAAGAGCAAAAAAAGGAGCAGACACTTGAAGAAATTCTGGCAAAATTCCATTTGTTTTTGCCTTTCTGGAGTTTGTAAGAAATTTTGTTTCGCGAAAGCGCGAAATCGAGCACCAAAGCACTGAAGAGTTGATTTAGAAGAACAATCGCCTTGAAAACAATCACGTATTAGTCGATTTTCGTTCATTTAAAAGCACCCAATGTTTTATTTATTGATGGTCGGTGATATAAATTTTCGGTCGGTCATTATATCTTTTAATTGAGCGGACAAGTGGTGAGATAAATGAGGCCGCTTGGACTGGAACAGCTTGAATGAACGAAGAGGTTTCATTGAGGAAGGCGATATGTGTATAAGGCCTGATCGTCCTGTCAGTTGTCTGCCCACACGTGATTCTGTATCGTAAGAAGCTAAAGAAAAAGGCGTAGTGGTAAAAAAACAAAAACCATCAATCGGTCGATGGTAAATAAATACAAAGCGTACACTGAGGTTTTGGGTTGGGAATAGATAGGTTTCGACACGAGAGACAATTCTTTAGGAAGTAATGATTTTCTGAAAGATTTTATGTTTCTGTTGTCATGAGCTCGGTTTACAAAAACGTACGGTTCAAGATTTAATGAAGAGTTCATATAAAAAAAAATAATAATTGATTCATCGTAATTATCTACCTTTGGATTAAAAATTTCTTTCCTTCACCGAAAATCAAATAAATTACAATTTAAGAGACGCTGCTTTAATTTTTAAATATTATTGTTCTTCTGCAAAGATTTAGTATAGACAAATAGCTATTTTATTATACAATTTAGAACTACTTGCGTAGGTAAACTTTAAAATATCTAACAGCTCAATTATTACTACTAACTTGTCAAAATATGCTAGAAAATTCCATTTAGAACCGTGAGATAGGAAATTTATTAAACACACAGTACTGTATTTGGTAGAGATGGGTGCTATTGAACTATTATATTAATAAAATCTAAAAAACTATATTTTATATATTAATTTATTCCGGAGCTAAAAAAAATTGCGAATACCGTAAAAACCTACGTATAAGGTACCCCCGCGCATAAGATACCCCCTACTTTTTGAAGGCTTTTGACCAGAAAAAAATGTGGAGCTATGAGAAAAGTTGAAATGTCTGAAATCTGCCGCTGGATCCTTCGCGCTTGGGATGAGATATCCGTGGATGTTGCAAAAATGCTGCATTTCCAATGATTTGGATGGAACTGAAGATGATATCGTTTTTGGGAACAATATGGGATTAGAGGACGAAATGGATTGTGTTGAAGATTTAATCTATGTGGATGATATGCCTGAAGAAATGGAACCTATTGTTGTTGAAATGTATTAATCAAAATAAAGTGTGTAACATGTTTCAAACATCACATTTTACATCTTTTGCAAGTGTTTCCAGATTTTGAATTGCTTCTATAAGATGTTTTAACCTCGAAAATTCCAATAGTAAATGGTATCTTATAGTTTCTTTTTTAAATCCAGTGTAGGCCTAACATTTATCAGTGCCAATGTTTCGAGTGGTGTTTAAATTTTAATTCACTTCTCGTAGTTGAAATAACGCCTTATATAATTCTTACTTCTTGTAACGTAGATTACAGAGTATTGGACAAACACAATATAACATATCATTGTTTATGTCTTGTTCGATGCAGGCGCCACCTGCAGAGCCCTGCACGCTCCAATATAGCAGCCCCGATGCACTAATATAAAATTAACGTAGTACTTCTGCGCTACATAATATGTGGTTTATCTGACAAGCTCAAGACCTAACAGACGAATCGAAAAACGCTTACAAGAACAACGACTTTTTTTCTTTCAAAGCACGTTTATAATATTTCCTGTAATTCAAAAAATGCGCATAGCCTTTGGTACTTTTCACATATCTTCAGTAACTTTTTATGCATAACTTTCGGTGAAACCTTAGAGATTTTTCCACATGTTGCCTAACCTTTTTCATGTGGCTGAAGAAAACTTTCGAGGGATATTCGGAATGTGTTCTTTTGCTTCAAAAACAGTTTAAAACGTTGCCAGCCAAAAGGCCAAATAAAAATCGTGCTTCATATTAGGTTCTCTAGTCATTTTTATGTGGACACAAGTACGTTCCTCCAGCAGGGCAGAAGCATCTTCAGAGCACATCCAGCGGGAGTGAGTGAGATGTTTAAAAACCCCACCGCTGGGAACACCACCGTAAAATGTCAGTTTTCATAATGCATTGTTTTACGTCCTATATAGGCATACCTATCATACATATTCTTGTAACGAAATATGGATGTTTATTTGAATAGAACAAGATCTTGTGCATAGTCGAGTCTTGGAGTAAATTATTTATCGATTGCACCAAGTTGTATTCGAATATTTCTATCGTGTTGGATGGGGAGGTGTAATAATTTATCTAGACTATTGCTTTGACTACTAAATCTGTGTCTTCGTTACTATTTGCTAAAAATATAGTGAAGACAAAAGAAATATTTATCAATTAACTAAGGATCTTTTCGTTTTTAAAAGTCGTGTACTCATTTTCTCAGTAATCCGGGGCAATGTTTTCATTCTCTTAATAAATAATTATTTAATTGGTATTAGCGATGGCAAACTGTAGACAATATTGCATCGAGTTTCCTATTTCGTTCCGTTCACCAACACACTTTATCACTAAATAAAAGTTAGTACTGTATATGTAATGTATACTATACTGCATCGTTGTGATTCATGCACGGTTTAGTACACGACGGATTCAGGATCTAGTACAAGTACATCAATACGTACACCATGTAGTTGATAGTTCACGAACTAGGTCATAGTGACCTATAGGTCGTTGCGAAACATCGTCACAGTCATTTGATTGAACCGTTCAGAGTGAACGGTTCGCGAGTGAACTACACATCGCTATTTGGTATGAACAAAAATGTAATAAATCTTCATTAATTGAAAAATACAAAACAACATTTAGCATTAAATCACTATAATCTGCAAATAGTAATGCTTATTTATAAACGGGTATAGATTATAAGGATAGGAGAATAATTTTTAATTTATATAAACACCAAACTGCCTTAGTTAGAATTGAGGGGGAAGAAGAGGTAGCAAAAATAGGGAAGGGAGTTCGGCAGGGATGTACACTCTCACCGTTATTATTTAATCTATATATAGAAGATGCAATAAACAAAGTAAAAGAAGAGTATAGTGTAGGTGTGAATGTACAGGGAGAGAAAATATATATGTTGAGATTCGCCGACGATATAGCTATATTGGAAGAAAGCGAAAAGAATTTAGAAAGGGTATTGAATGGTATGCAGGCAGTATTGACTAGGGATTTTAACATGAAAATAAATATAGGTAAAACTAAAGTGATGAGGTGTGACAAAAAGGAATGCAGTAGAAAAATGAGGATCACAATAGGAGATAATAGAATCGAAGAAGTGTCAGATTTTTGTTATTTAGGCAGTAGAATCACAAAAGATAATCGAAGCAAGGTAGATATAAAGTGTAGGATAGCACAGGGTAGGAAGGCATTCGTAGAAAAAGAACAGATTTTAAGATCAAATATTGACTTGGGTATTAGAAAAAGATTACTGAAGGTATATGTTTGGAGTGTAGCACTGTACGGGTATGAGGCGTGGACTATAGGAAAGGAAGAGAAGCGTAGATTACAAGCATTCGAAATGTGGTCTTATAGGAGGATGATGAGGATTGGTTGGGAAGATAAAGTAACAAATGAAGCTGTACTAGAGTTAGTAGGGGAGAAGAGAAGTATCTGGAGAGTGTTACAGCGTAGGAGAGACAGATTAGTAGGGCATATTCTTAGGCATGGGGGGATTATGCAATTGACCATAGAAGGTAGAGTGGAGGGAAAGAGAGGGGTAGGTAGGCCTAGATTGGAGTATGTGAGTCAGATAGTTGAAGACGTTGAGATGAATAGCTATAGGGAGATGAAGGGATTAGCTCAGGATAGATCGGCATGGCGTGCTGTTTCCAACCAATCTTTAGGATTGCGGACTCTTTAACTATTTATAATAACTTTCCAATTAAAAAAAAAATGTATATTTGTGACATCTAACATTATTTGCTATATTTTTTGAAGGTTTATGAAAACAGTGCTGTACTATTACGTGAATTCAAGGTCCATTAACCATTCAAGCGAAGGATAAAGTTGTTGTTGATTATAACCACAACACTATCAAATGTCCCAATGTCAGCGAGAGTATTAGTTTCCGTGTCGGTCTTAAATTAGCGTTGGAAACGTTAAATTCAAATACTGGCGTTATGTTTCTATTGTTTCTACTTAGCGAACGTACGGACCAGTGACAAATTCTCAACCGTGCAGCTGAAGAGCTGTTTAACACCCCGCTGTTGCGGCTAAAACTTTTTTCCGAATCGATAATTCATTATAAAGGATCATCCCTAAAGTTATCCGTTTTTAACAATGCAAAATAATTGTTTTTGCAACAACTCTTAACTCAAGACAAATGATAAATCTAACATAATTCATCGCAATTCGAGACGACGTTATTTTGAATGGTACCAGGCTTGCGCATGTACAGTAGTGGTTGGACGCTTGCGCAGTTTGAAATCGATCATTTCGCTACAACCTGTACATCGTGATAACCGTTGTATGTGTGTATATTTAAATGGTGAATATCTGGAGAGCTGGAAACAGAGGAAACATGTGCAGCGACAACCCGATGTTGCTCCTATACATACACATTTGAATAATATGCAAATTTTCGCCGTCGTATACGGTTTTTGGGCCTGAAAATTTATTGTTATGTGTTTTTCACTGTATGTGGCAAAGCAAGGACTTGTAGGAGTATAGGATAACTTGGCGGTGGTGGTGTGTTTGAGCGTGTTTTTTAAGGGTGGTTACCATCACCGAAGAACCAGCGTGCTGACGTGGCATTGGCACGATATGTTGGTACTCGGTATGCGTTGTTTGTAAATATTTGGATCAACAGCAGTCACAAAACAATTAGTTCACTTGAATTGTTTTTTAAAAATTATCACTACGGTGTTGATAATTGTAAAGAATATCACCCTATTTAAATTACGGTATTTGGGTGATATTCTATACCTGAGTAGTTGTTTAATTTGGATTACCAAACAGTTGGTTAAATATATATTTTGAACGGTATTTATAGTCCTTTATATAGTCGTAATGTTGAATACGTACCTTAAATCTGAAGCGTTCTTGTAAGTCATAGTCTGCAAATAATATAAAGTACAGTAGTCCAAACATAAATCATTTTTGTATTGGATAATTAAGTTCTGGTAGATGGGCGCGAGGCGCTCAATAAATATAGTGAACTTTCGGGACGATCGCAGGAAATCATAAATATTCTCTTGTTTGGAAACATACAACAGCAGGACCGATCAGATCCGTACTATATATTATACAATGTTACAAATATTGTTATACAATGTTACAAATATGTACAAATATTGTACAATGTTAAATCTTCAGGTTTTGTTTGAAGTCCAGTCTTTCAAATAAATATTTTGCAATCGATTTTTACATACGTCCGCTTCTTGTACAATTAGGATCATATATATCTGTATGAATGTTGAATATGTGGGGGGGGGCACATAAAATCTGTGTGCCGATCCTGAAAGCGTGGCATGTTCTGTGGTAATTTGAATCCGAAGCTGTTCAATGGAGAGCGCTGACACTTATATTTACACAATCAACTTTACTACCTCAAAAAAGTCAACGAATGCAAATTTTAATAATCCACTGTTATGGTTATCCTTGTGCAAACCATTGTTCAATTCGTCTTATACAAAATAATGTCACATAAAAAGCGAAGCGAATCTAAAATATATCTATGTACTCGAATTGTGATTTTAAAAGAATTTAGACTAAGTGAAGATAAATTAATTTATTACAAATATTTAAAGGAAAATACGTACGGTGTTTTAGAATTTATAAGGAAAGTGTGTGTTTTTTTAAACATTTCTAATTAGAGTTAATCGTTCGGCATTCAAAAGATATAAAAAATTAACATATCATCAACAGTGATATTTGCGATGTTGCTGACATAGTTGGGAAAGAAGACAATCATGTCTACTTCTTAAGTGAAGAAATTAATAATTGTACTTAATATTCCTAGATTTGATTAACATATTAATCTCTTATAATATCTCACCGTACTTCATTTCGCAAGACATAATACATGTGTCACGCCAGCAATTAACAACTCCTTCTTTATAATCGAATAAATCTTTTAAATGCACAGTACAAAATATATCATTATGCCGAAGATTGTTGCTTTAAAGACAACGTATTTTTCAAACAAACATTAGGTATAATGTGATGTATGTATTGACAAGTAAAATCGTGATTAGCAGATTTTTGAATTTAAAAAAAAAATTCTTCGCATCTTGGTGCTGTTCAGAAATTTTTGTCTGGTGAATAAAATTAGTCGCATTGAGTATTTTCGAAAGATTCCGTTTCAGGAACACGTTATGTAAGTAATTTTTTATATCTCTTTCAAGAGCATAAATTCACCACATCTAATAAATCACCGTGTTATACAACAGGGCAACTCCACAAACAAATATTTTTACGAAGAAACATCTTTATTGCACCTGGTGCAACAGTATCCAGTATAAATCAATAGTTGTTCTTTTCTAATTTGAATTTTAATAAAATTATCATAATATAACCACTGTCGTGCGCGCGCTCTGCATGGGCGCAAACAAGGATATTTATGTCTTCAGCAGCATCCTCGAATTGGAGTGTCCACTCTCCTCTATTAGCCACGATTTTTTATTTTTAATGCATTCGAACAAACCGGACTAGACTCAGATTAAAACGTCAACTACCGTTTTTTTTTTTTTAAATCGTTAGCTTATTGGTTTCCACACTTTTTTTAAAATCATTACATAAAATTAAAATTGTACTGTTTTCGTATAATCTTTTACAAGATCTAGTCCGGACGGATATAGTCCGATTCAACGATAATAGTTCTTGTATGAGGACGCTGTTTGGACATGAGTGGAAGAGTTGGAATGGCTCCTTGCTGAGAGAATGCTGGCTCGGTTCATCCCACCAAATTCACAACAAGATAAACGGGGATAGATACAACTAGAGATAACTTATGATCGCAATTTAAGTTTAGATTGATTACCGTAACTTCCTCTATGGTATATACAAGAATTTTTATAATTGGACGCTGCGTAAGAGTATTCTAGAGGCATTTTCTTATGTGTTCTGTAAATTTAATTACAATTAGAACATGAATTATTCTAATATAGAATATCACCCAAATATCGTAGTGATAATTTTTTAAGTGAATTATTCTATAAATTATTTTTTTATTATTATTGTTGATCAAAAAGTTTCGTTATATAAAATTCGACACTGCAATATTTAATTAAATTTGTTTAATATCTAAAGTTTTTATATGTTCGTTTCAAATTATCTTTCTTTAGTAACTGGCACAAATTTATCTTTGAAAGACGCTTCTCCTCTTGACATTTCAACGTTTTTTTTTGGTTTTTTTTTTTGGTTTTTTCTGTTCCTATTAGGAACATTGATGTTCGCAAATCAAACCAATCGATTTTTTCTACCCATGTTATTACTACAAGAATAACGAAATGGTTGAATAAATTGTATAGTTTATGGATAACAATTCATCCGTATAGCCTTTCCCATAATTTAAGCGCATCGTCTTAAGCGAATCGTTAGTTTGTTAATTATAAATGGCATTTGAGAAAAAATTAGGAGACTTATATTAGGTATATAAAAACCAACTAATATCAGCTTTTTCTGATTTATTATTCCTATTTTCTTGATGTAACTTCTGCCAATAGAATATTCTATTTTAGACTGTATTTGCATCGTTTGTACTGGCTACAAATAAGGAAATATACATAAAACATAAAAACCACGGCTGTTCGGTATAAATCTTCTGCAGAGTTGAATTACGATACTCCTTCGCTTGAGCATAGAACCGATCAGAAACAAGGCTATAGTTTACTTTAGTACTGATGACCAACTCCGATAGGACTTGCAGCATATGCATAATTCATTTGCAATTTCAAAAAGTGGTTAAACAGAATATCGATTCGCAGATATAATTTATAGCATTTATTTAATAATTTATAGCCAAAATATAAAGCTATGGAAATTCCTTTCAAAACCTATCTTCACAAAAATTCAGTTAAAGATATTGGTGTGAACAATAGCATTGTACGCACGTGAGGCTTGAATAATAATAAGAAGAGAAACGTTTTTGAAATATGGTGCTATAGAACGCTAATGGGTGGAAAGTTTTCAAATTAACTTAAAAATTATAAAAGAAAAAAGCAGCGATTGGAGGCATAGACTAGTAAGCCGTATTCGAGGACATGGGGGTATTACACAATTAATTATAGAAGTTAACCTGAATGGTATAAAGATTCAATATTTTTTTTGTTGAATTTCGCAAACGTATATATTTATGGACAAATCAAACTATTCTTCAATATTTAGTCGAAGCAAATTTTGAAATTGCAAAACTTTTTATCTACGAAACGCAATAAAAATAGTTTGGTCCAATAATTTGATGATGGATTTGTTAAAATGAAACGCACACAGTTTTTAATCGTTCATTTTTATAGTTGTGTTAATTAATGTTGTTTTAATTAAGACAATGATAATAATAATATCCTTTTATACACACTGATCTCTATTTACAAACAGATATAATATAATATATAAAATAATATAGTGAATGTACACATTTTTATAAAACCGGCCTATACATTCCTATAGCCCAGGACTGGAAACAAAAATTGTTAGTTGTTAAAATATTAATAATAATTATTATATAATTAATAAAACGTATGAATAATAATACAAATCCATGATATGATTCTCTTTGCTTTATACACAACAATTTACTAGTTAATAATAATAGAATCAATTAAGAAAATAACAATGAATTATTACAGGAGCATCATACAACTTGCATATAGTATTTTAAAAAACCTCTTGCTGGTGATTTTTTTGGAAATATTATAAAGATTTCATATTCAAACTGTATTGGTAATCTATCCACAATAAGCTTGTCACAATAATATTTTGCAGAAGAAGGATTAGTAATTTATTTATTTAGTAGACAATAATCAGGTACAACTATTACATTATTTTTTGCATTAACTTAAATTTGTTAATAATACAGTAGCTACTACTATAATAGAGGTTTATTAATTATTGTTGATAGTTTACCAATAGGTACAATCAAAGGCAATAGTAATGCGACCGCAAAATTCTTTTGCTAGTTTATTATTATCATATTTGATTGTACAATACTTTTACAATCCATTTAAAAATACACTCGATTTTGTTGCACTTTTTTTTTTTTTCTTAGTATTTCACACTTCTTTTACTCTTATAGTTTTGTTCGTTATCACAGATATATATTAAATATATATACTATAGAATTTAAATAAATGCATTTACAAATAATTTACAACTTCTTTCATCATTGCGATTGCACTTTTAAACGTGTTCATATCTTTATACATTTTACTGACACATCTTTTCGTTTACTCCGCATCTATTTCTGTTGCACTTGATTGCCCCGCCGTTGTAATATCGCTATCTTCGTTGTCCACCTCCGCAGGTCCTTGCATTATTCGTGAATCTCCCTGTTCGCTTGAGATAAAATATACGCTGGTTATTCTACCACTAACTGCTGAACTCTTTCGTATCTGTCCGAGTTGTGATTGTAACATCATCTCTGTCCCCCTTACGCATTCAACTCTGTAACAAGCAAGATGAAATATCATGCCCCATTAGGTCACAGTATGTGGTCAATTAAAATAATGACCATACATTTGTTATGTATTACGAAAGAATGGTTTCTATACATCGTATATAAACAAAAAAAGAACGGACTATAAGTCGGTTTTAAAACCTACAATACAATGTCACAGTCAGGACTGGATTGATCATTTTTTAAGCCGTACGGTTGTGTATTTTATCAGGACATACGTACGGGATTTCACAAAACCGATCCTGTATTTTTTTTTTAACAGTACTTTAAGATTGGATAATATTAACAAGCTTTATAGAGATCGTATAATATTTTAAACCACGCTTTTTAAACGGGACAATAAACTATTAAACATTTGTGTTTATATAAGAAAAGAAGATGTTAATGAAACTTATGAAACTTATAAAGAAATAAAAACTGTGTGTTTATTGTATTTGTTCATTTACCGAACCATAAATTTGAGATTCGATTTGACGCGATGTTTAGTAAATATACGAGTGAAAACAAACAACAAATCAACGGCGGCACTAAAGACTTCTTATCTTGCCGTTAACACTTAGCTGTATCGGATACCGCCGTATTTATATAGTACTGAGATATATATACGAGCAGCGCGTGGTATACCCCAAGGAGTTTGATAGATATAATAAGCAAGCCGCACTTCAGTTCTTGAAGAGGTAGTTTTATACTGAACGCAAATCCTCGTTTGTAATATAAACCTTTACACAAAAATTTGCACAAACCTGTTAACATGTGAAATCGCATTGCGCTTTGTTCGTTTACATGTGCGTTTTTGTCCGAGTGTATATGTGTGAGAAGAGCACTGATCGAAATCGGACTTCATTTGTCAATGTCTTCGAAGGTGGCGATAGCGTTCAGACATTCCTCAATGGAAATAATTTAACAAGAACTTTGTGTTTGTGTGCGTGCGTGTTGCTGCAGTGCATAGAACAACACAGAGCGGCCAAAACAAACATTCAACACGTGTTTTAGTTGAGTTCAAGAATCCGCCGATTGAAAATGAATAGGGAATATCCGCAATGGAACTTACCATCTTTTTTCGGTGTCTTCTACGCAGATTGACAACACATCCGTGGTTCAAACCGGCGAGACGAATCCTCCGTTCATACCCGCCGCTGGACTGAAATAGAAGAAACAGATCAACGATTGATAAAATATCCTGAATGGAAGTGTCGCTTTCTCGGCTTCTCTCGCTTGACCAGAAATAATATAAAACAAGCATAGTTGAATTGAACAGATGTTAAAGACATACGCGGTCACACCTGTGCCACGTTAGATCGTGAACGCTTTGGGTTTTATTTTTTTGTAGCAAGGAACTCGCGGAATGTCCAAACCGTGATTTATCTTGACCATAGAAGACTACACCAAGGACAAATTAAAATTAAATGTGAATGTAACAGATGGGAATCCAGTTCCGAGAAATATTTAATTCTACCAAGCGCGAGATTCCTTTCAAAAATGTTTAAGAGATTATAATGGAGATTGTAAGTCGGCTAAGGGGCTAAGAAAAATATCACGATAAAAGTGGCACTTACTTTTTATAAAATGGTTTGAAGGCAACTTGTTGTTGTTGTTGCTGTTGGCTATTACTATCCCCCTGTCCGCCGGCACTTTGTACTACTCCCCCTGTCGACCCACTGGCCCCCATCTGAACACCCGCTGGTAATCCCACATGCGTGGGCGCCCGTTGAGCAGCATTGGGCGACTGTAGTCTACTACCAAAGCCGCCTAGGAACCCAACACCACCAGCGCTACTTGAGGCACTTGTCGCTTGAACAACACCCGCCCCGTAGCAGCTTCCGTTTTGCAAACTGGTCGGCAGTTTCATACTTGGGGGGGTTTGAGGTGGTGTGTCGGCTTGAACGTCATTGAAACCTTGACCGGCCGAGGGATGACAATGTTGGTTGAAGCCATTGCTGTACCTAAAGAAGATCAGATGTTTTTCTTCATAACTAATGTGTTATTACGAACGAATTAAACTTTACAACTCTACAAAAAAAAAGGATCTAACCTTGAACTGGGTAACGCAAATCCATTACTGCCCCAATGATGATGCTGTTGATGTTGCTGATGTTGAAGCAGTTGCTGCTGCTGCTGCTGTTGCTGATGATGCTGGCTATACTGAGCGCTAGGAGGTGGCGGAGGTGGTGTTTTACATGCTGCCGTGTCCGCTAACGACCAAATCTTCGGTTTACTTGGTGGTAATGGTACGCCACAATCGGTGTTCTTCAGTTCTGATTTTAAACCATAACCTGAGCTTAGGTTGTGGTGGTGGTGCATATGATAACCGCCCATATGTGTCATATGGTCTTCCTTGCGGTCATCTGGATCTGCAGAAACGGGACCGGCCATATCATCGTCATCAATGTCCTTACTGGAACGTTCCGATTTAATGCGACCGTGGATATCTGTAAGGAAAATTCTTGCTTTGGAGTTCTGTTTTTAACAGATCTTTGATGAATGAATTTGTATCTAAGATTCTCGATTTAACTCCTAAATTCTCTTCTTAAAAATAGACGTTTCGTAATTAAACATCGCGAGCTATAAATTATTGCATGGTACTGAAAATAAATTGGCCCTATATACAGCCATCATTAATAATTACAATCTTATTCATATAGTTGTACATCCATCAAAAGTCGGAGAGATATTCATTATATTCTTGCAGCTCTTTGTTGCTGCTAGCTGTAAAGAAGGGTACGTACTATACACTTCTCGGCACCGACCGACCCCCGTATTCTGCATCTCGCTAATCACGTAATAATGCACAATATCGTTTAATTAAATACGACAATAACGAACGAGGGGGTGATTTTACAGCCTCGGGGTTGTAGGACGCCTGAATTCCACACACCATTCGAATAGGAGGAGGCAGTGAAAAGTGCATCCGAGTCGACGGGATACAATTGAGATCGATACGAAAGCTCTCAACTAAATAATAAGTGGGATTTCTGATACTATGGGAGTAGTGGCATAGGAAGGACGGTTTGCTTTTTGGCGTAAGCCTAGCATTGGAATTATGCGTTGAAGTTGAAGAAATACTAGGTTGTCGATGGAAGTGTGAAATAGTAAATAGTATTTTATATTGAAATGTATTTCTAAATGAAATGGCAGGGAATTATTTTGCAAAATTACATTTGGCCCTATAGATCTTACACTCAAACTATCTTATTTCATGTATTAATACATATAGAGCTTTGAAACTATAGTCTCTCATCGTGTGACGATAATATATAGTTAATGCAAAAGCTGAGTGATGCAAGGAATTGCCTGGGGAGGCTGGCTGGATTTAGGGCACACGTCCTCTGCTTAAGAGATCACGTGGTATCTTCATTTTAGAGTAGCGTTCTGTTACGTTAAACGTGCGGCAAGAAATAATTGATATAGTTGATATGCAAGAAAATTTTAGGCTGCATTACACATCCCCCGTTATAACGTATTGGATGAAACAATGAAAAGAATTTTATCAAATGTCATATACGCTTGTCAAAATGTAAAATCCGTGCTTCTCGTTTCAAATAGAATTTCACACTCTTCTTTGAAATATTCACTCAACAAATCAAACCATATCACTCCGCACTTATTTAGCCTATATAATTAATTAACACCCTTTCAAAAGGGACTCGCGTCGATTTACGTACGGCCTTATAGCCGTTACTTGCATCATTGTGGTGCGGTGTTGAGGCTTGAATAATTGAATAAAAACATATTAATGTGTGTTGGAAATTGAACAGGGGAGTTCAAAACTACAATACAGCTATAATATAATCTGTATCGATATCACCCACATACGTTTGCTCATATTGCCATTATCCAACGGTCTAATGCCTCTTTATTAGATGACTATTCATGATGATGCACTTAGATTGCTCTCTCTGCGCAAAGTCGAGTGTTGGAGGAGGAACGAAAGAGTCGGTCATGAGATGCACAGCACGCGCTGTTTGACTTTATTAAATCCTGTGTGTGCGCTGAGCTTACCATGGGGGAGCAGAGTTTGCTCGAGAGAAAGGGGGATGTGTATGTGCGGGGGCTATAACCGTAGGCCTAGCGCTACTAGAGTGGAACTCTTGTGATTGTTGCGAACTCTCTGTGATCCCTAACAGCTAGGATTTATATTAACGATTGTTCATAAGATGAAGCGAGCTAACTATGAATTGTTCTTTTCTATTTATGATTAACATTTTCAATATCAAATCTTATTCATAATACCATTCGTAATTGTATAGATAGAATATCACCCAAATACTGTCACTCAACGCTATATTCAAATTTCGATTTCAAGCTTCAGTAGCACAAGTTAAAAACTAAATAAAATACCTTTATTACTGACCATGATTGTTATGCCAATAAGAGAAACTAAAGTGAAATATTTAAAAAACCGATTCTTGGTAGTTAGAAATAATTGCAATTATCCTAAAATGAGTCCAGGTATTTTTTTGAATGCTTGATATTATATCCTGCCAAGTGTGACACAATTACATTGTTAACAAGAAGTGACATTTGTTCCAGTCGGTGACAGATGTTGCGGAACTGGAAGAAAACTCGTTTTCACATACAGCTTGTGAAGCGTAATAATTGAAAATGCAAAGGCACTACCGCGAAGAAAGCAATAAACTGGACTATTGCGAACTTCAATTATAGTTCCATTCTTTTTCAATACAGATTAATGCAATCGCAGTATTTTCTGACAAATTCAGTGGTATCCACCCCCTAAATAGCATCCTCTATTATCCGCCAAACTGAGCACCAAATGTGCATTAACCTCGCAATGGTTTCACCCTATTTCGTTCTCATGACTCTCTTTGCCGCTATCATTTCGTGGCTGTCTTGGTGGTTCGGTGGCGTCGCGCCCTCCTCAATTGGGGGGCGATACGTTGCTGCATCGGGCGCTCTGCAAAGTGCCACATACACAAACGCGAGCTAATCGGATCAACATTATTTAATGGTCATGAACTCCGCCAGTAAATGCTCCAGTTCATAGAAAGCAATAGAGCTCGGAGAAAAGAATTTGTTACACAATCCGATTGCAAGGTAGAAAGGAATTGGAAAAAACTTTTTTGGCCGAACATTAACTTAGGAACTAGAAACACTAACGCTGATATAATAAAAAAATACAAATGTATTACCTGTTTCATCTCGTTTATCATCATCATCTTTATCCTTATCTTCACTATCCGAGACCAGTGCGTCATCGTCGTCGTCCGTTTTATTTTTCGGCTCCCAAGTCATTTTATTCTCCTTCTTCAGGCGTCTTCTTGCATTGGCAAACCACGTGGACACCTGAGTTAAGGTCATCTTGGTGATAATTGCCAGCATAATTTTCTCCCCTTTCGTGGGGTACGGGTTCTTTTTATGCTCATTAAGCCACGCTTTTAGGGTTGCCGTGGACTCTCTCGTAGCGTTCTTTCGACGGGCGGCCAGGTCATAGCCAGCTCCATATCTGAAAAAGTACCACGAACAAAAATTGAAGATTTAGTCAATAGAAAAATGTATTTGTGCAAAAAAAAACAGTAATTGTTTAATTTCTGGGTTTGGTGTGAACATTAAGTGTTGCGCACTTCAAATTTTAAGTGAATCTGCCATAAAAGCGGCTCATAAATTATTACACCCCATTTATGTCCATATTTCTGTATAAAAAAATCTCTTTCTATTCCTAAAAACATTACTATAAATCATTATAGACCACTCTATGTATTAAGGACTTCCTGAAATTCACATCGCAAACAACCAACGTATGTGTCGGCCTATTAGAAGTACAGGGTGCCCTCGAGCAGAACGATTATTTTTTTATATAAATATCAGAAAACTACTTCTTGAGCTATCGAGCTGCTGCCAAATCACAGTTCATATTTTTAATTTAATGTTCTAAAAAAAAAAGATTCTATTTCGATTCTTTGGGCAATTTAACTATTCAAATAATCATCGTACGCGACCCATATCCTGTACATATCACATTCACTTCTTCAGTTCTGCACACGCAACTCAATGTGTGGTATTTCCCGCTAGAATCCCGGCCACACCGATTCTGGTCTCTTCCCTGTTTCGAGTCGGCTTCCCATGGAAGCACGTCCCCGTCAGAATGATATATATGCCTTCCCCACGACCAAAACGACATCGTGTATCTCTGTTACACGCACCGGAATTCCCTAACATCTATCGCAATCGTTCTGTGCCAATGCCCAATGTACTCTCGACTATACAAACGCAGAATGGGGGACCGGGGAAAAGTCCAGGATTTGATTACGACTGCGGTGCGTGCCTCGTATGAGAGTAAAACCACTCTAGTTTCACCCTCTATTAAGTTATGCTGTGGGGTTTTTGGGGATGGTTCACGGGCAATGTGAAGAACGCAGTAACAACAACGCTGCATTTTGCACTTAGTTGGTAGTCGAAACGAATTTGTATATTTAAAAATGAAGAAATTGTCGATCGTTCAATCTTGTTGGAAGTGTGAAATATCGTGCTGTGAAAAGGTTTGATTTAATTTCCATTGTATTGGCTAGTATGTTTAGTTCTTGTGTCGCAATTTTTTTGTTTCGACAACTGATCGTATAACTGAATATGCAAAACTGAATTTGATATAATTTTTAAGACACCTTTCCCATTACTGCTTTCTCCTCAAGTCTTTTCTCAAGAAAAACATATTCTGTAAGAATATATATCTTACGAGTTGATATAAAAATCGTCCTTCTAGAAAGACATGGTTAAGGCGGTCACAAGTTCGCGCCAGGAAACTTGCTGTTTTAGCAAAACCACAAAAAAATTACGCCAAGAAAACGAAATAAATACGAACATGAAAACCTTGGTGCAAAATACTGAAGAAGCCGATGCAAATTAAATAAATCTTGTAGCACTGAATGATTTAATAGTCCTAGTACTAATTAATACACACTCGTCGAATTGTTACATAAATGACTTAAATGATAACAAATAAATTAAGTGATTAATTAACAACTTTCACAGCGACTCTACCATCACAAACACCATTATACATTCCACGCCAGCGAACGTCACCTGTGTGCGCCGTCGCGACGCTCTAAAGTCCCAACTACCCCACGTCATCCCGCACCCCAACCCCCACACTGCCATCGTCGTTACGCTTTCATTCAATCAATATAACATAATACCCGGCGACACACCGTCACAATACAACATGCAATTCGTCATACAATTCAATCACATCGTCTACATCTTCATGCGAAAGAACTAAAGCCGATGGTAATCAACAGAAGATGAAGCAGATTCGGAGGAGGCGGCCATTTTGTTTGCTTGAGTTGTATAGTACGTCCGCAATGTTGAGTTTACTTAGGATAGTGTGAGGTGAATGTGGTTTGTTGATTCCTCGATGGTTCTTCATATTATGTTGGTTTCTATCTTATGGTTGGATAGTAAATGAGAAGCGAACTGTTTAAGCAAATGGCTCAATTCGATAGAAGTTAGTTACGTAATTTTTTTTGTCCAGATTCACTATTTGTTAATTTTTGATGAATGGGAATTTTTATAGGTTTTTTGCAAATTAAACAGGTATGTAAAACATCCCATAGATTCGAGAGAGATATATTTTTTTGAAAAAATGGCACGAATTTTTCAAGACTAAAGAACTGGTTCCCTAATATTATATAGTCTGGTGGTGAAATTGTATATATATTCACACTATCATGGAAAGTAGCACGTTTGTTTCTTTCTAGTTTACAGCGTGTTTTTATTATTTTGCGCTGTTATGAGCTACGATATACTAGATGACAGTTGCATGCATGTAAAACAACAATGAAATCCAAACAAGAGAGCGTCGCGTAAACACGAATGTGTTTTTTTTTTTGTATAGGTATTCATGCTTCGAAACAAAGGATTTTGTAATAGTAGAGCCATACAGCAACGTAAAATAATTTAATAAAAACGAATGTTTTTTTGTAATACTAGCTCACCCATAAGCGGCCAACGTTGGATCGTAAGGATAATATCCTGTTGTGGGTTGAAGTCCTGCGCTCGTCCACGCTGACATATCTCCTGGCCCGCTAGCATCTTTTAAACCGTAAGGATTACCCTGCAAAAGAAAATATAAATGCATAGATAGTACAAATATTAGTACACTGAAACGTGGCGAAAAAGCTCATTTTCTGCTATTTTTATAAGGTCACTAATTCCTCGAGAATTTATCACTACTTGATCATAACCTTTCTTATCGTGCGTGAAAAATATGAAATCCTTGCAATTTTTAATACGAAATTATTTCTTCGCTCAAATTAACATGGCAAATTTACAGCCATAATAAAGCAAATGTTTTTTTTCATGTAATATCATTTTAACTGCGCCTTATACACACACACACACACATAATATTGTTTCTTCATCCGTACGTTAATTTAAAATCATTAACCATAAATATGAAGCCAAGTCGAAGAACACCAACATTTTTTCTACAACATCTTTGCATGTATTCTCTACAGTTAGTTTATTTTCATAACCCTTCCAGTATTGTTCATTGTTCACTGTTGTTCGAATGTAGAAGATTAATAGAGAAATAAACGACAATTATCTATCATAAAGTATGATTTTATGGCATGTTGACAGGTGTGAGAATATTGAGGACGTATATAAAAAGGATATTGTAATAATACAGTCAGAATTGATTTCTGTTGTATATAGTCGGCATTATGTTTTGTATAAAAATCGCAAGAAAAGAATTTCGTTTATTATTTAAGAAAATCGTGCTATATCGAAGCAATTCGTATGATTGTGGACTATCTTCATATTCAGTAGATTCAACAATGCATCTTTTAAATCTACAATAATCACCGTTGTGTTTTAAGCGACAAATATATGGTACATTCTGTATACATCTTTTAATTCATTGATTTAATCACGTTGTGTGCATAACAGCGTAAGTTTACGTGAGAACTGAAGACAATCTGCGGGACGTCTGCGGGACAACAGCGGGACATCCGAGAAGAAGTGACATTTACTGTACAAACACCACAACCAACGTGATCTTCCGTTGTAAGCTAGAGACCATGAAACGGACAACCGTCCGTCAACAGTGCAAAATGTAAAGTGCAATGATATTTCCATTTCATTTATTGAAAGAAAAAAATGAGAAAAAAATGCCATCCAATTTAATATTTAGAGAGAAAATGCTCATTATACGTTTCCCCCGTGTATCTAGCGACCATTTTGGGTTACTGCAGTAACAGATAGCGACTCCCCAGTGAGTCTGGCATCATCCCCTCGGTATAGGGGCATAGTCACCCCCTCGATATATACGTCGCAGAGGCGAGAAAATGAGATGAATGGTATCACAGCGACGAGTGTAGCGCGTGATGCGGAACCGGGCCTAATAAAAAAGAAGCCGCCAGAAAAGTCGCAAGGGAAAGCGGAAAATGAACCGCACACTCGGTACAGAAATCGGTGGTGGGCCTAAATTGCGGACGCTTGGTTTATTTCGACGCATGTACGTAGTGTTAGAAGTGTTGGAAGATGTTTTTTTTTTGTTGGGGTAATCCAGGCATATTATGCATTTAACTGGGAATAATTCAAAACATTTGTTAGTAATTTAAGTGAGCTAATTTGAATAGGATGACCTGTTTCGTAAATATGCTCGGCAACAGCACTTTTATCTTTTTTGTATTTAAGCTGAAATGAGCTAAATGCTTCTTAAACCTAGTTTCAATTGGTCTACGTATATACTTTAGGATTATATATATTAAATGATTTACGGAATAACAAAGCAGCGGGGATTGATATGATACCAGCCGAATTAATAAAACACGCAGGGGGAAAAATGCAGGAGCGATTATACAGGTTAGTTTGTAAAATATATGAGAAGGGAGAAGTACCACAGGATTTTCAGCGTAGTAGAATAGTAACAATGCCGAAGAAAATAGGAGCTAATTTGTGTGAGAACTATAGGACCATTAGCCTACTATCACATGCATCGAAGATATTGTTAAAGATTATTTATAGGAGATTAGAAAATAAAGTAGAGGAAAGGCTAGGAGAAGATCAGTTTGGTTTTAGGAAAAACAGAGGGACGAGAGAGGCGATTCTAGCACTAAGAACGGTAGTAGAAAAAAGAAAGAGGGTAGGAAAGGTAACTTGCATAGCTTTTGTAGATTTAGAAAAGGCATTTGATAATGTAGATTGGGACATAATGTTTAGAATTTTAAAAGAAACGGGTATAGATTATAAGGATAGGAGAATAATTTTTAATTTATATAAACACCAAACTGCCTTAGTTAGAATTGAGGGGGAAGAAGAGGTAGCAAAAATAGGGAAGGGAGTTCGGCAGGGATGTACACTCTCACCGTTATTATTTAATCTATATATAGAAGATGCAATAAACAAAGTAAAAGAAGAGTATAGTGTAGGTGTGAATGTACAGGGAGAGAAAATATATATGTTGAGATTCGCCGACGATATAGCTATATTGGAAGAAAGCGAAAAGAATTTAGAAAGGGTATTGAATGGTATGCAGGCAGTATTGACTAGGGATTTTAACATGAAAATAAATATAGGTAAAACTAAAGTGATGAGGTGTGACAAAAAGGAATGCAGTAGAAAAATGAGGATCACAATAGGAGATAATAGAATCGAAGAAGTGTCAGATTTTTGTTATTTAGGCAGTAGAATCACAAAAGATAATCGAAGCAAGGTAGATATAAAGTGTAGGATAGCACAGGGTAGGAAGGCATTCGTAGAAAAAGAACAGATTTTAAGATCAAATATTGACTTGGGTATTAGAAAAAGATTACTGAAGGTATATGTTTGGAGTGTAGCACTGTACGGGTGTGAGGCGTGGACTATAGGAAAGGAAGAGAAGCGTAGATTAGAAGCACTTGAAATGTGGTGTTATAGGAGGATGATGAGGATTGGTTGGGAAGATAAAGTAACAAATGAAGCTGTACTAGAGTTAGTAGGGGAGAAGAGAAGTATCTGGAGAGTGTTACAGCGTAGGAGAGACAGATTAGTAGGGCATATTCTAAGGCATGGGGGGATTATGCAATTGATCATAGAAGGTAGAGTGGAGGGAAAGAGAGGGGTAGGTAGGCCTAGATTGGAGTATGTGAGTCAGATAGTTGAAGACGTTGAGATGAATAGCTATAGGGAGATGAAGGGATTAGCTCAGGATAGATCGGCATGGCGTGCTGTTTCCAACCAATCTTTAGGATTGCGGACTCTTTAACTAATACTTTAGGACAACTAGAACAAGATATTTCATAAATATCTGATTTTTTTATTGAAATCAATGAAATCTTTGGGATTTCCTAGAAAATTAGCAAGACTGTTAGAAGTATTATATTTTTATCTTGTGCTACTGAAGATGGGGGCATAGCCTTCGAAATGTACATCTAGCTACTTAGTGCTTTAAGTTACGGTATTTTATACTAATATACCACAATATTTACAATATATTATTGTTTATATATAATTTAAAAGTTACTCTTGTATATTTCGAAACAATCCGAAAAGAAACATTATACTAAACGTAGTAATTAATTTTTAAGCCAATAAAACTAAAATTAAGTCTAATCAAAAATTCAGTTCGAAATGTAACGTTTGAAAAAAAATTGTAACTGTAATTGTATTATTTTTTTTGTAAAAATGAAAAATTTTTAATACAGTTTTTTGTCTTTTCGACAATATAAGCTAAAAGAACAGGATATTTCTTGAGAAAGTGCTAGTTTAATGCCGAATCAAAATTTTATTAATATACTGGAGTTTCTTGTTTCTTTGTTGTTAATTTTATTAATCATTGTTAAAATTTCTATAAAATCTGACATATACCTCATGGCATAGTTTTTTTAATAACCGTCAATAATTTTGCTCTATAGTGGTGTTTAGTTCTTCCTTTTTCGAGGCAATATTTTCCAAGTGGAAAATGGGTGTTGTAAACAACGAGCGTACAGCAATTGATGAGCGAGACGGGGTTTTATATGGTTGGCAAGTGCTTACCATATTCTTCAGCAGTTGATTTGGGGAAAGTAGCCGCGAAATTGACTGCAAATCGCTAAAGCAACAGCGGAAGAACATTATACTGCAGTTTGGAGACTAACTGAGCGGGTAGAATTAGCCAATTACTTACCCGTAATAGTGGAAATATATACACTCGATATAAATTTTTTTTTAAATAGATAAAGAAAGTTTTAACGCTTAACTGTTTCAATAAAAATGTTTGATCTCCTACGAAGAAATAATCCAACAATCCAAAAAATATTCTAAGAATCGTTATTTTAAATAATTGATTGAATCAAGTGTTACTTTGCGGTAGTGCATAGTAAAAAAATTAAAGTGGTATTATAACAAAGTTATCTTCCTTCAAACCCAATAATTATTTTTAAAATTCACCATATATAAAGGCAAACAAAAAAATATAACATATTACCACCAGCAATATTTTTCAGTTTTTAAAAAGCACCTCTGAGTCACATGCTCCTCATCTGGTTCCGGTTTTCATCCCATATATTTTCAAAGCATTTTCCGATATATAGACACTTTCCACCCTAATATCTTCATGGGGGTTCTCCTGCCCCTATATATATATTCGTTGCAGGCATAGCCGTATACTTCTGTTTCCATAAAGTGGATTTTGAAATCATATTCATCGCACTCGATATATCAGTTCGTCTATTATTTATATCCCTCGAAATGGGGGATGCTAAAACGCAGTCGACGCCATATTTGATATATTGGAGCAACAAAATATGTGGTTTTATACAAAAATCCGGGGCAAATAAACTTTTGAGGGAAATGCAAGGGTTACGATTTTATTTTTGACAATTTTAGATGTTGATATGTTAGTTGGCTCGAAGAAGAGTATCTTGGATTTTATATAATTTTGATTTTTGTGTACATATCCACCATTTTGCTATCTAGACGATTTACTTCATTTATTATGCAGCCATATTTTCAATCAAACGTCCATCAGCTATTTGAACACGGGACCCATTATCAGAGAATTACAAATATTGTAACGCAATCATGGCGTTGGAGATAGTCCCTTATCGTCCTCTCAGTAAACACGTCGGTAACCGACAAAGAAACGCTTAAATACATGTGTTCTACAAAAATTAAATGTGTAATATTGGTACGTACATAGAAAATAGATACAGGGTATCTATCGAGAACTAGAACACTTGTAAATAAATTATCTGGTGTAATTATATTACTGTACTATGTTTTGTTTTATCTAAACATGGAAAAGGTTGATGAAGTGCGTCATAAAATGTTTAAAAAAAAAAAACCATTAATTCCTCTTAATTGCAAATGATTATTTCAAATATAAACAGGTCAAAAATCCAATATAAAAACCATTTTAAAAAATTTGCACATCTAACGCTACATTTTTTTTTTGTTTCAGATTGTCTCGAGATTCCAAAAAGGATTTTTTGGGTGAGTTAATATTTTTCAAACATACTTGCAATTTTGCAAAACAATTTTATATGTATATTTATCGCTTTGGGTGATATTCTATACAAAATGTAAGGGTGTTAAAAACCTGGGTGGTTTTCCCAAAATGTAAATGTTTCTTGTAAGAAACAATTGATCCTGTATTCCTTAGTTAGTATCAAATGTTGGCCAGGAGTGTGCACACACTCATCATTGATGAATACAGCTCATCTTTTCTCACTTACTCCACCTTATCACTCAAGCCGATAACGATTATTGATGTTATCAATTCGGGGCGGTCGTTTTGATTGCACATATATATATATATATATATAGATTAGTCTACGTGTGTTTATCCTAAACAAATACGTTTGTAAAGAAAAAATTCAGAAAAAAAAAACCAATATGGAGTCCTGATTACGAGGTACTAGAAATTGGTGTTACGGAATTGTCGAAAAGATTGGTTTTATTGCGCTGGAACAATGGCTGGAAAGTTTACATTTTCTCTGCCAAAAATCGTCCCATGAAATTTGATTTGATTTGATTTGATAAAATAACACACGAAGATGCTAAAATTTACTCTAAATTTTATTAAGTTGTTTCTTGATTTAAAAATAAAACCCATTAAATCGTTACGAAGGAACAAATATTATCTAATCACCAGATAACTAAATTATATATAACTGAATTTTCTAAACTAGAAAATTCATATATTAGAAAAATCAAATAATATTTCCAAATATTCATATGTGAAATTTCGAACCAAGTGAAAATTCATAAAATTTCCAAAAAAAAAAGCTGTTTTGTTACGTCACTGTTTGGATAGACAGCCAAATGAAGCATTTGCGGTCGCCCAGTAAGATACTAATGTCCGAGCCATTTAGACTGAGAGAAAAGAGATAAAATTGAACAACGGTCATGTCGCGAACGAGTTTATAAGTTGTTTTACAAATTAGGACTTCACTCTCCATGTGAATGTCATAAAAATCCAGTTTTTTAACAGTAATTAATAGTATTATAACCACGCGTATTATCATATATTAATTTAGATATACACAGGATTTGCTATTTTAATCGCTAGAAAAGAAAATCCATCATTTTTAATTGTTTGTTTTTGTAGCGTCAGCTTCTATGAAGGCATCTTTGATTTCAATATATCAAAGTCACACGAATTTTTCTATTTCGATTTGGATTAATAATCGATATCCTGTATGATTCCTTCTCTTAAATTTATGTTTTGTAGATCGACCGTGAATGCCATTAATCTTCAATAATACAAAACTTTCTAAAGTGTCGGAAACAGAAACTGCGCAATGTAACGTCTTCCATCTTGATATACTCTCCTTGGTTTGTGTTAATTTAATATCTACGGAAAAGGCGTGCAAAATATCTATGCATTTTTTTTTTAATCCGCAAAAAAAGGAATATTTTGAACAAGTCTATACAAGGAGGGTAAGCGAAACTTTGTTCGTACCAGCTTGCTTAGTTTTCTTCTTATACTCAAATTGATTTTATAACCATTATTTACTTAAAAACGAAGTCTCTTTATTTATGCCGTAATCATCGACAAAGAAGCAATTTGTAGTTCTCGTTTTGCACACTTATACCACCGATATTATGCAATAAATATTGCAGATCTTTACGCTAGCAATTCCGAAGAATCATCCTCTTCAATAAATTAGAAAAACATCTCGTTAGGCAAAATGCCTAGTCTACGACGTGATAAAAGCATTCTCCAATGTTTAGGTATTTAAGATACAAATCTCAGCTCGCCTTGTTACATATCATTTTTATCTTAAGATTGGTAATTGATAAAATCGTTTTTACACTTTAATGCTTACACATTCCAAGACCATTTGGTAAAGGTGTTGAGAGGCCATCAGAGGATCAATAATGTAGTCCGAAAAGCGAAGCAAAAAAGAAAATGCCGCTCCTTTGGTACCGCACATCTCATTAGTTCAGTATTTTCGGACGTTCGAGAAAAATTAGCATAGGTATGTGTGGGGGCCCCCGACACCTTCCAAAGCCCGCATCTAAATTGTAAAACGCGATTTTCCGCAAAACAAACAAATATCGAAAAGTCTAAAACAACCAACGCAACAAACTAGCATCGATTTAGCATCGACCCTCGGGGGTTTTAGAAGAAAAAAACTAATCAATTACCTTGTTCTATCTATCGTCGATTTTGATCTGCCCAAATACATTCGTCCGTAAACAAATAAATAAAAAATGCCAGATCTAAATATTTAGTCTATGATTGAATTATGGTCCTATTTACAAACCGCATTTATGTTTGGGTCCATACAAATATTTTTCATGTCCAATAATTAAAAATATTGCAGCCTAATTTCCGGCACTCATTGGTGGGTACCTTTGCCACCAGGTGAAACTTGAGAACGCGATGTGCTTAAGAACGTGGTGTGTGATCGTGTCAGTGCGACTTTTAAACGCAACTAATTATATGCTGGTTGTCAACAATGTCACCAGTACTAACATCAACGTTGAAAAAGACGTACCATCATATGGTGGAAGAAAAGAACGCTAACTGCGTGCTCTTAAAGTTGGTTAATGTGCTATAGAAGATGGCCATGTGACGGTGAAGAGTTAAATCTTCAAATTATCACGGAAGAATGCAATGAAAATGGATGGATAGGCGAAATTTTTGCCAAAAAAATCATCAAGGGGAAAACTCGATATTAGAGTAGCAGACAAATCTTTGAAGACTACAAATTTCCAAATTTTTGAAAAAGCAAATGTAGCCCCAAGATAGAAATCTAGTTCGTGCGTTAATTTTTTTTGGAGCAAAGCTTTATACTCTGCCAGCTTGATAAAAGATTGAATGGACTTCTGTTTATTGATCGATATTCGTTGATACAATAAAAAAGTGTATCAGCAAACATATTCCAGTCACATCATAAACCTTGTTCAGGTGGTTTACAAATGCCGACGATACAAGAATGCAAAAATTAAATTTTTATTGTCAGGTCCACGAACAGCGCAACTTTAACAACATCGCAGTTGTTTTTTGTCCCACAAGACATGAGCGAGCATCCAACACTAAATAAAACACCCGAATAAGAATAACTCACGTGTACTTGGGTTGCTTCGTTAGATCGTACTGTTGAATTAATTAAAACCACAAATAACGATGAAATTTTTATTACTTTAGAAGACTTACTTTAGAATAATTGGATGTTTTCGAATGTATTTACGTTCGTATAAAAAAGAATATATCCATTTCAAAGTGCCGCTTAAAACTGAACGTTTGCTTTAAAAAAAGAACAACAGCTTAAGACTGTTTGCTGTACACACATTTTTAGGAGTGTATCTTCTTGCCTGCAGATCTGACAAAACACAAGAAAGAGGCCATAGGGGGAATACCAATATATACCAAGTTATTGTAGAGGTTTTGTCAATATAAAGCAAATACTTGGAGCAGTTGCTCTTGCGATGGCCCCTTGTTGATTTTTAAGCTGAAGCGAAAACTAAATTTATGTACGATGGTGTAATTTAGTAAGATAACTTCTTGATGGTAGGTAGGTTCATGAATAGCTATTAGCAGTTTATTACATGGTATTTTATTGCTAATACTAAATTCCGTAATTCCCCCGTAAAGAGCCCTTTTAACTAATAAATCTCTTCAAAAGAAGCAAACATAAATTTCTAAAGACACATGCGCAGTTAAAGCTGGCGTTATATGTAAAGAAAAATCTTAATGGTCGCCGCATGTATAAAATGGTCGATAAAAAATTAGTAAATTAAATTTATACTTACTCTCAGCTGTAGATTGTATAGCTGAGGATTTTTATGTTGTGTGTTGTTGCGCTTGTGGTATGTTTATGTCTTGTTAATGATTTAAAACTGCCTTTCTCCATCGGCTAATGCGGGCCTCAATTCTAAAACTATTCGAATTTATGTACAATGTAAAAAACTTTTTAGAGAAACGTAAAAATTTGTCAAGCTCTGTTTGATGAAATATATTATTAAATTCACACGATTCCGACGTTCTATTTTAGAAATCTTCAAGCATAAAAATAAAAATTTATTATTAATATAAGATTTTTATGAGCGAAAAAAAGTTTATATTAGCTACTTCTAATATCCTGTCTGTATACTTTTTTCATACATAGTCTTCTCGCATAATCATCAGGACAATCGGATAAAGGCAATCTCTTCTCTTTTATATAACAATTTTATCCGCGGCAGATCCATTATGGTATATAAAAGAAGCTGATATTGAGGGTCCACCACACAGCCAACACGGCGATCTCTCTTTATATAAACTGAAGACATGCACACCGCGATCAATCAAAATTTAGTGTATCTCTTCCTTTAACTTTAACACGTCCAAACACGTCTTCATCTATCCACCTTTTCATATTTATAGTTTACTTCGATTATCCTTTGCAATGAAATGCATTTCAAACAAAATTACGACACATATTTGAAGAAACTAAGCCGAGAACTCGATCAAATAAATTAAAACAGTAAACACTCTGTATAAACACACAACGGGCCCGTTAGGGCATAAATAACGTACCGACTATTATTCAACTGTTATTAATTAGTTGCGTCAAATATGCTCACTTAGTTTAATAGAGATGTTGTGTGTATAATAATATAATACAACAAATAAAATAATAATGAATCGATGGTTCAGTTAACTTGAAAGAGTTGACTTAAGAAACCAAAATTACAAATTAAACGGTTTTTGATTATTTATTAATTGCGCGGTATTGAATTGAAACGGATAGTTTTATGGTTTCTTTTGAAACGGCTTTAAAAGATAATTTGATATTTGTTTTTTAAGTTTAATTGAATCGGGAGATCGTCACGCTTTATAAAATTGGCTTTTTATTGTGGATAGTTTGTCAAGACAATAAATATCGAAATAAATTCTTTTGCCCACCCGAACCTTTGCCCATCTATAACTAACTCTTCTGGAAGTATGTATTACGTTAATGTAATAATCTAAATCGTATCTTGGACAAACAGGACTGTAAATCAACACTAGTTGAAGCAATGAAAATCGTTTAAATACATTGAGAATATGGTCCTTCTGGTATAACCAATGCATACATATTTTCGTTTATAGTCTACAATTTCTATTTTTATATTACAGCATTTTTCGATTTTTTGCTATATACTGTGAGTTTGAGTTTTTTTTGCTCATCGCTTTAGTTGGTAGTTTTCTAAATAATCAAAGAAACCTTTTCCATGGGTGGTGGAGCCGTTCATTTTCAGATAAATTCCGCTTCTCAAATGCAAGTTCTTTCAAAACCAATTCTTCATTTACTACTAAACCCTCTTAGAATCACGATTCAAATTCTTCTTTCTCAGCTTCTTCCTCCATAATCCACCAGCATTGAACGCACATATACTTAAGCCATTAAAAAAAGCATTTATTGCTTACGTTTATCTCGGCGAAACAGCGCATTATCTTCTAAAATTACTATCAATTTATCCCTTCTCTACTGAAGAACTGCCTGAATCACTGAATCCAATAACTATTCTAATCCCATTACTGGTAGCGCCGTTTAGCCAGTGGAATCTATGGTTATACTCAACCGCACAATCGATTACTGAAGACCATATATCATAATAGTCGATCGCTTAGGCCATTTCGTATCCACCAAGCTGTATCTTATATACAAACATTATTTTTCCTCGGCTTGTAATATAATATATTATTGCTGCGCTTCTGCACGGATCCTCCTGCTAACGTTCGCCTCCGCTTCAAAAGATACATTTTGCTTCATACCTTCATACATTTGTCAGTTGTTCAGGCGTAAAGTTTCGTATAAATCTGGTCGTTCAAAAAACTGTATACCACAAAATTTTGATTGTTATAAATTTAGCTTTGCTCTTTGTATTTTGTTCGAAATTTATTTTCATAAAATGATATTGAAATAGTAGAAGTTACTACTAATGGAACCGGAAGTTCTCTTCCTTTCCTTCTACGCATCAAACAAACATATTTTAAACCTCAATTTACTTCTAGTTGATTACATTTACGTATAATTAATTCTAAACTCCAGTGGTACCTCCCATAATTCAACATTTTCCATGTTATCTACGATGCAAAAGCCACTCTTCGACTAGTAGAAATTCTGCTGGATGCCATAATGCCATACTTCTTTGCGCTTCGATAGGCTGTGTTCCATTTACACCTGTTCTACCCGCATATGCATAATATTTACCCAATTTATCATCTATTTACCTAATCACTATAGCCAGTTTAAAACAGAAACACACTTTTCTTCATTGGAGGATTATACTTTTATCTCAATATGTCAAATTACACACATGCTAATTGTTTTAATGTCACATGTTCTTGTATATTTCAAATGGTGTGTATTTCAAATTTCAATCCTTCGTTAATAAGGATTGAAATGTAATAATAATGATCATGTGTAGAATTTTTTCTGAGGTGCAAATCTTCATTTATTAACAACCAATTTATTGGTCGAATAATTTTTCTCTGCGCATATATTTTGTGCTTTATATTATGAAAGAAAATGTTTTTATTTGGCCTTTTATCCCCCTTTTCGTAGAGGAGGAAAAGCAAATATAAGATTTTTGACATCTGGATTTTATAATAGATTATCAAAATATTATTGATAATTCCTAATTGCTTATTTGAACATACCAAGTGCTTGTCAATAAGTTTATTTGTGATTGATTGACAATCGAACTATGGAATAAATTAATGGTTTCAGCAAATAAGCTGAAAAAATGACGATAGACTAATTTGGTTTCCATAATAACGATACGCTAAATCACTTCCCGTGTGATCGTAATAAAATGTCTCTTGCAAATTCAAAATATGCAGCAAGTGTACGAAAAAAATGTTATTTGATCAAATTTGAATATTTGTCAGCAATTTTATATGAAAAGGCACTTACCAATGGCGAATAGAACGCACTACTTTCCACCCCAATGCTCGGATATGGATTCTGGTCTGTGCTGGGGTATGGTGTCCCGTACACCGCAACACCCCGAGGATGGTACTGTAACGCGCTCAACCGTGCCGCCGTTTGGTCGTACTGGCACGAACAAACACTCTGGCCAGTGACTGGATCCGTGACCAGAGGTCGACCACTTTCGCAACATGGTTGCGTGCCACCGCCGCCAGCAGATGTCGCTGCTGAGGGTGTGGTACCTGGCTGGCTGGAGCCACCAGGACTTAAAGCGCCAACACCGCCGGGAGATAGGGAACCGCCACCTAGAGAACCAGCGCCTGGGGAACTACTGCTGTGGTTCGTTGTTGTCGTGGAGCTGGTGGTGGTACCCGCGGGGGTCGTGTTCAGCTGGGTGGGGGTGGCCACTTGATGACTGGACACAAGAAGCTGCAATGAGATACGATTATAAAAGTCGATATAGTAGCAATTTTTTAAAATCGAATATGACGTCCAGTGTTAAAACTTGATCGAAACTCTTTTTGGATCTTTTGGACAAACAAAGACCTCAAGAGCGTTTAATTAGCTTGAAGTACGATCGGCGAGTGTTATAAAATTGAAGAATATTCAATGATTTTGGATAAATAAAGCTTCAAGAGCGTTTGATTAGGTCGATGTATGATCCACCCAGTATATTTCATACCTTAAGCATGCAGTGGCGGCTCGTGCCATTTCAAGCTGGGGGGGCGCATTTCTTAAAAAATAACATAATAGTGAGAAATCTTACCTAAAATGGATGCAAAATGATTAAATTCAATCATTTCTTGAAAGTGAATCTTCTATCTTTCATTGATATAAACTTTTTCAAAACTTTTTCGTTGAAATTGTAAATATCTCGCACCACATTTTTATTAATACACATCATCGCCAACGCGTTTAAACGATCATTACCCATAGCATTTCGCAAAAAAGTCTTGATTCTTTTAAGTGTTGAAAAACAACACTCTGATTTAGCAGTGGTCATCGGGGTTGTTAAAATAATTTTACGTATTTTTATAGTTTCCGGGAAAGTTTCACTGAGATTATTTTGTAGCAATAATGAAAGAAAATGTGTCGCTCCAATTATTTGATAAAAATCCGGACGCGAGTAAATGACTTCTAATCTGGTTTTATTCAAAAATGGATATGCATGACACACGGTTTCCATAAGGTCCACTGGAAATTGTTTAGAAAATGTTGGCCATCGATTTCGTGTTAAATAACTCAACGGCTTGTAGATGGCCACGATACGAGAATCTGTCCTTCATCTGTGTTATAATTTTTTTTGTAAATGTCTCTTGTAAAACGTCGCGTAAATGTCAGGTTTTGAGCACTCCTTGCATAAGTTTGCGATCAATTGAATTCAGGCAATGGCCTACCTAATTCTTTAATTTTTACCTTGTCCACAAGAGAAAGTCTACAAAACTCTATTTTAAATAAAGAGCTAACACTATTCATTTTTATTAAATATATTCTTGGAGAAACACGTGGCAAAATCGTACATACGTAACTCACAGAACAATGCAACTGTATCTATATCAATTTTACTGTTTACTAGGCTTCTCTGTTAGAACGCTAAAGAATCGTAGCCCAGAATAGCATAAACAACGATATATATTCTCGCTGTACAAGCAGCGTGACGTCACGTTGCTATGACTCATCCAAAGCCGCTTGAATGTTGCACACTAGTCGTAATATAGTTTGAAGCGGACCGAAGAAATAGAGAAGACATACTGCACACGGTCGCTCTCACCTATTGCTTCCAATAGAGTGAGATGAGTGCATATGCATTTAACCTGTACTGTGTGGCTGTTGGAAGCGCTCTCACTCTAGCGCTTCCAACAGATAGGGCATATGCATTTGACTGGTACTTGCTAGTTGCCATATCGTGTTGAGTCCATGAGTGTTAGGTATGTTCGCGGCGCAAGCTTTATCTTTTAGGAAAAATAATGGCGAGATAAAATATCGCAATACAATAATATATCTACGGTGATGTTTAGGAGGGGCGCGCAGCCTTGCGGCCTGCATAAGGAACCGCCACTGTAAGCATGACAAAGCAATAGTGGCCCATCCCTCTTCACATATCGAATTATGAAGCATAAATACGCGTAAACAATATTCATAATCAGACATCATATCCTTGATTTGCATGGCACATAGAGTGCGTAGCATGTTTACTTTACATTCAAGACGAAGCGAATGATGCATTTACGTGGCAAAGCATTTAGAATATGGAAGGATGTCCGAAGCGCACAAAACAACGCATTAATCCCATATAAAAACAATAATTAGCTATCGTAAAAACAAATTAGTCATTCGCGTGGAATATATGATTAAAATTCGCATCTAGGTGGGGTCACTTCGTGCGATTTAATTGTGAACAAGTCTATGAAGCGTGTTCTAAATATTAATGAATCGGTGGTAAGTGCAACTGGTCCTTAATATTCTATTAATTGTTTCGAAGTGAATGAATAAACAATTTCTATTTATGAAAATCGCGTCTTTAAAATAGCATTAATTGGCAAATGTTTTGAGACGTTGTCGTGTGAATGCGGTTCTTTTCGTAATACCACCAGACCCAGACATAAAACGTAAACGACGAAAGAATGCTGCCATAATAATCTTTATTCCTTCACATACACCCGAAGCTCTACGTCGCGATCCTGCGGACGTACATTTTCGCTGCATTTATTGTAAATTTATTATAATGCGGCATATAAAAATACAGCGATTATGACGGAGTATATGTTAATAAGCCCCTGATTACAATATGTAGTACTTACCAGAGTAAATAATTCATTAAACCCACACTGAACGAGCTTTCAGCTCGATGGCAATGCGATAACCAAAAATTATATATCGATATATGCTCGCAAATCTCGTTATAAGGTATAAATTGTTTCGTCGCATTATAATTAAATTATAAAAAGTACGCGTAACGGTATAAATGCACGCACGACCACATTGTGGTACTTTTAGAGTTATTTCCAATATTTAAGCTGCCAATTACAAATGTAAATACGGCATTGGAAATTATACGAAATAATTGAAACAAATTCAACTTGTGCAGAACGTAGCGAAATAAACGTTCGTATTATATTTGTTCTAATTGAATCTATGCTACATTGTTCGCATAGTAATAATGATATAAATTTATTCGCGATATTATTAATATATGTTCATAATAATAATACAACAGTCGGTAATGAACACTAATTACCGTGCAATTATTCAGTTCAGTCATTACAAAAAAAATTGCGGTTATTATGTCTAAATTAAAATCTCATAACTCGCACACAAAACTAATTAGCTGCGTTCGAATATTATTTACGGCATAATTATCAATAAATGTAACACCGCCGATATATTGCGATTTTTCTGAACACTTCGACAAATAGCCTTGTTCACTTTTTAATTTAAAATTCGCCCATTTAAGCGCACAAATTAATATACCCAGCAAAATTATACTACACATTTCCATATTAACATTGTGTGTTAATAAAACTTCAAAACCCACGTTTCTCACAACCAGACTGAAAGTGTGCAAGTTCAGACTAGATTTGTACGACCTATTTTCGCGCAACCCCAAACAAATTCATTAAAAACTGTTTCCCAGAGCTGATTATGTCGCTAATTGTTTTGGTTACGGCTGTAATATATATGAACAGATGTTCAGGCCGTGTGTCAATAGAAAATGGCACAAATGGTACCGTGATAAACTGACGGCATTCACAGTGTTAACGTTCAATAGCTTATCACAATCCCAAACGTGTGCGTTTGTTAATATCAATCAGAAACACGTATAAAAACCAAGAATTTAGATGGATGCGTGCGTATGTTTAATGTGGCCACTGCGGTCGTGTTTTAAGAGACTGTGATCCTTTGGCTGTTTCAAAGAAATTTCACCAAAGCTAATATGTTGTTAAATTTCTGAAGACATCGTTCTAAATCAATACCAAAACGTATCTGTATTCAAATTAATCGATATATCGCTGTTTTTAAATATACGAGGACATCCTTAATTTATATTTTACACTAATGTATTTATTTGACATGGAAATATTTGTATTTTTACATTCATATCTGCTCAAATGACAATTTTTTTTGTCTATTTATCTATCTACATTATTCCGATACCAACTATGACATATGACTTCATATGTGTATCGATAGCGGTTCCTTGTGGAATATTTTATTTACTTTGCCCTGCTTTGCTTATTCGCTTTGCACATATGGCTCAATATATACACATATGCGAGCCCCGAGAGGCCTAGCGGCTATCCATCAAAGACTACTCTCTCTTCTTCAATTGACATTGTCAAGTTGACAGTAGATATACATATATAACGGCTGTGGTTCAGAAGAAATTTTAAGTTTTGTCCAAACAAAAATTGTTCCGCAAAAAAATCAGCGGATTTTCTAAATGGGAATTTTTTTTTATTATCTATCCAATTAAATAAAGCTTTTCTATTGTTTTTTTTTTATCATCGACAAGCGAGCTTCATCGCTTCTTGTAAAATGTATTGTGGACTATTCTTTAGATGATATCTTGAGGTAAAGTAAAGATCATTGGTTTGAAGTGCTTCTGGAGAGATCTTTCTACGAGTGCTGCTTGAGTTGAGGTGCTTTGTTATGATATCCTTGCATAATATATGAAAGAGGGATCCTTTTAAGAACGTGCAAAACGAGGAGAGTTATTGAATTATTTTATATTCCGAAAAATAACGTTAATTTTCGATACGATCAAATTTCATTCATTGATGGCAAATAATTGATTGTGAAGTAAAATTAATTTAGGCTTAAAATTTCTTTATCTTCGCGTCAAATTAATTCAAAATGACATAAAAAGGAAAAACCGATGCTACTTCAAATTTGATAAGATATAGTATATTTTTTAATGAAGTAAATAAATCGATCGATACTCTAGAAAAGGTGATTTTTATTGAAAACTTCACGATTGAATTTAATAGAAAATAAATGATTGTTAGTTAAAACTAAAAGAGTAATGGGAAAATATACAAAAATAAAATTATTATAGGAATTTACGTAACCAAAATGTCCTGGCAAAAATAAATACGATTGCAAGTCCGGATATAATTTTTTTTTATACCACCAAAGCTATATTAATAATCTTATAATTATTTCAACTTCATTCTACTTCCCATATATATTTCTCATATACAATTTGACAATTCGAATCCGTTGAAAGCGTCATTTCGTGCCACGGTATTTATTCTGCCAGATTTTGACGAAGGACTATCCGACGAGTGCTTGGCAAATGTTTGCCGGGCCTCTTCGGCCCGTTTGGCTTCATATATACGTGTACGATGACGCTATGTACACTTACATAATGCCATATGATAAGGACGAGGATGATATATTCAATTGCAGCAGCGGCGATAGAGATGCAATATTTGTCCCATGAATTGCGAATAGTACCTCGGGTTAAGTTGGAAGGATTTTTTTTAGGCCGAATAGGAGGTTAGTTGATGTGTTGTAAGATGCGATTTTTTTTTTGTAAATAAAATAGCCAATATAAATTAAAACATTTTTTTTGTGATCTAATGATGCACGCAGATTTTTAAATACGTCTTTTGATTATTGGCTAATTTTAATATATCACTATAATTTATTCCTCCGCAAGAAATTCAGATTTTGCCTGTGGCAATAGAATGTTAAATAATTATATTGAGGCTTAGACGTAAATTAGTTGGGAAGAAGGCTCATTATTAGCGGATCAAATATAATCCCCATTATTAGTTTTAATTACTTGGGTTCAAGGGTTTGATTGCTATAGGCAAATATAACACATGTCCAACAGAATAATTTGTGTATTTACTATAGTTTTCTAATTGACAGCTGATTAAAATAGTAAATTTCACAATTAAATACATCGAAAACAACATTTTAGAGCGAGAAAATATGTCGTATATTAAATAACTAAATTATTCAACAAATTCTAAGATTATTTTTCAATGTGCAACGTATTATATATATACACCATCACGACATTTTTTTTTTTACTATGTTATTTCGCTAATTAATGCTCATTATGTAAGAGAAACTTCTTTTAAAACAAATGTATAACAGATCTATTAAACAATATTTCACACAGGTATATGGTAGATAAGATATTATACGCGAGAATTAAATGTGCAATTAAAACAATGGTAAGAGTTGTAAATAATTCGCAATATTATTAATTATGAACATAGGATTGGTAAATCGGAACAAATAGTTAAAACTATATTGAAATTGTGATGAATTCCAAGTTATATGAGATATGAGAATGCGTTTATTAAAAGTAATATTGCAATATTCGTTTTTGTTAAAATAAATTTCTGAAATAGCATAAAAATGCAAAAAATGTCTGCACATAATTATGGTCAAGCCTGTATACCAATGTGGGTAATATTGTGGTAACTCTTGTGTGCTAAGAACAATTGCCAGCGTACTTATTGTGTGTGGCATTTGCAAACTCAGTGAGTCTGATTTATTAGGACATATTTTTCCGAGTCTACGTATAATTCGTCTAACGCTGAAGTATAAGAGGGCATTATATCACCTTTGTGTCGCGAGGTTTCTACAATTAGATGAAGAACAGCCAATGTACGTTGCTTATGAGGTAGACCTTTGCTTAGATTAGTCCGCAAGTAGTGGTAAATGGAAGACTTAAATAGCGTAAAGTGTGGTCGAAAAAAATATAGCCATAGTTTAACATGTATTGGAAATGTGCTTTATTTTCTAATGTTGATGTTATGTCTTAAGTTGGTGTTTAATAGTTTATTTGGTACATTATTTTAATGATTATGTCATCATATAGTAAAATTTCTATTCTGACAAAAGAAGTATTACTAGATTGCTGGGGTATTATGCAATTCGTTATAAAAGGCTGAGGGACAAAGATAGGTAATGTAAACCCAGATTAGAGCACACAGCTTAAGATAAATATTAATATAGACGACTTTTATAAAATTGAATTTTATTTAAATTGCATATTTCTTATTAATAATTTGATTGTAACAAAATTGCTTGGAACTGATATTTTAACGTAGAACGATGAAAAGATATCGATTGCTTTCTACCACAACTAATTTCTTAATCTACTGTATCCAATTCGATTTGACAGAGGATTTAAAAATACAATAATCTCCCGATTTTCCGATGAAATGTAATTTGCAAACTAATATATGTAGGTGGATTTTATATATTACCATTTTGAACATGTTAATGAAGTGAGTTTATAAGAATTTTTTTTTAATTAATTCCGATTGTTTTCATGCGTAGGTGTGCCAACAAAGAAGCGGAGAAAATCAATTAAAAATTGGAATCCATTGGATTACAAATTGTGTATGCGTGCAATTTTGCATAGTGGCAATACGTGAAATTATATGGAAATTATAGAGGAAATGGCATTTCATTGTTTTTCTATTTTTCTCCAATCAGTAATCGAAAAGAAAACAGTTTTCTGTCGATATTTTGTATAATCGAAAGTATTTATAGCATCTGTCAGAAAGATGGAATTTTACAGACCATATCGTTGGATATGGGATGATTATGTGTTAGATACCAATGAAGAAATAACTCAAGGTACCATTCATGAATAATAGGCAGTACGAAGATATTGAAAAATTTCTTTATTACATTCAATTTCTCGCTAAAATATACATTAATAATTCAATTATTGGTACTCTAATTCAAATTTTTGTTACATCGTTTCAAATTTTAATGGGCATAGTTCCAAGGACTTTTACAATGATGAAATTGAACTACCAGCGAATTGTCTTAACAAAATTATTTAATTGAATCCATCTGAGATAGTATTTTAAAGACAACTGCATTAATACAAAACATTCTTAGTTAATTGATAAAAAGTGGCATATCAAAGTCATGCCTCAACACTGCAGAATCCTTTTGAACTACATTTCAGGTACTTATACAGGCTATATAAGGATATTTTCATCAACTGAGGTATCGTGATCAGATGCAGATGCCGACGGACTCACGTGAAATGTTACCTCGAGATATAAAGTAGTTTAGAATTATTAACACCACGAATGTTATATATGCGGGTCTTGTGCGGCTTCTTCAGAATGCTACTTGCAATCGGTAGGCTCACTTGTTTGTAATGGTGAAGATAAAAGATGAATGGTCGTAGTGAATGAAAAATATTGACAAAACTACCGTGAACTTGAAATGATTGATCTTTTAAAAATTATAGTCTTGAATTGGTGATTTCTTATCAATAAGCTTGAAAATATGATGAAATTTATAGAAATAGAAATTCTAAAGTTGAGGAATAAGATTTACAGTTTCGTAGAAAATGAAGGACCTTACTCTTAAATTTTTTGCATATCCTTCCCAAGCATTCGCAATATTCATTCAACAAAGTCTAGGTCTTTTTCTGAGATTTTTGTATAAGAACTAGTACAACCATCAGAAAATCATTGTGGATTATAAACGAATCCCAAAAAGCATTAAAGTAAATGTTAATTGATCTTTCCAATTTAGAATCATTAAAAACAAATGTGGAAGGTGCTGATGAAAAAACAAGAACACAGTTGATATTGGAAAATGATTAAAAGGGAGATTGTTGCTTATGAGAATTGCAAAAACTTTTTGGCGCGTATTGTTAATATTTATTTGATTAGTATGGAAAATCTTTTAGGGTGGACAATTGATGGACTTCTGGTAGTAGCAATATTTATTGAGGTTTTATAGATCTAAGATTTTTTCAAGGTGATCAAACTTTAGATTTTCATAAGGCATAGTATAACATATAAAGTTAGTAATTTCGTAACGAGTGCCAGAGGGTTCCAAAGTATTTTAGAATAAATGAAATAGAGCTGCGTAGTTTAGAGATTCTTATGTGCATCGAAGCAGATAAACTTACTTGTGAGGCCGTCGGATAGGAGTAACCAAACTGCGCGTACGTGGCCATACCCCCGAATATCTCACACATTCAAACGGGTGTTCTATCACAACAATCCGTCGAGAAGCGATTGAATATAATCCTTACAGCTTAACACGCCTAATATCACAGAAACAGGACTATTCTACGGAACAATTATCCTTTATCACAACTATACGCTAGAGCAGTACGAACTAGCAATGTCATCACTATATACTGTTTATATAAAGGATCGTCATATTGTTACTACGAAAGACACGTCATGTTGTCACGGGGGATGCTCTTGGGGTGGTCTCGACGAGGTGGTCAACAACATGAAGACAAGCAACGTGCTAGATTAGTGAGCGCTATCCTGCTAATCATTTTACTCGGCCCCAGCACAACTTATAATCGAAACAAACACCAGGGTGTACACGTTGGACGACGTTAGGGGTTGCGAACCCGCACCAAACACGCGCGATCGCGATCCTAGTTCCCCACAGCTGCGCACTGGTTATCTAGTAGGATCTATGCCTTCGTGCGTGTGCTCCTTTGCGTGCTCAGTCAACCTTACAGCGGCATCCACAACTGACTGGTGCGCTTCCGTGCCCACGCTACACTAACGCTACTCACGGACCTCTCCGCAAACATAACATTCGAATTGGGAGGATCCCACCTTGGAGCAGGCGCAGGTTCGCCTCGAAACGAGGGGCGACCCGGCATCATTGGAGCCCCACCAGAGGATCGAGGCTCGGCCTGCGTTTACTACGCCGCCTATGTCAGAAAAACGAACGTTGTCGAGCTCTGGTTCGTATTTATGTTTATGGGACACCGTCAGGTTACCCGTAGGTCCTTGTGCGGACACACCACTAGAACGGAGGATGCCCACTGCGTGTGCATGTGCGAGGGAGTGCGAGGCAAACTCTGGCTGATCGGCAGATTAGAGCTAGAAGGAAGGAAAGGGTTGATAATCGTGTTTGGGATTAAGAGGATGGAAAATTCTTGGAGGAAAACTTGTTGGGGGCGCTTGAAAGAGATTTGTAAGAAGTTTGAAGGTCAGAGTGATGATGTAGATGTAATCTGTTCATTGTGATTAAGGATGTTCTTGTCGTGGAAATGAATCCTCCACCATTTGAAATAAATTTATCAATCAATCCTTTCAATTATTGATGCCATATGCTTTGAAGTTTCGATATCAACAATTATCTTCAAAATTTTAATTTAAAAATGAAAAATCAGTATTCCTTCCATTTTGATTGACATAAACATAAATTGGCGTACAGTTAGTTATATTTAACGATCCATAAATGTATTTTTCCATTGGAAATACTTTCGAGATTGCACGTGTTTAATGTGAAACTAAAGTAAAAATAAGACGGAAATACCTTCTCATAATACATTAGAAATAGCTTCTAATTTGACAAGATAAGACCTTACATAACACAAACGAAAGTCGGTTTTAAAGGAATGCTTTTTCCAATATATATATAGCCTAGTCCTTAGTTTCATTAAATTATATAACCCCTTGTGAATAGTGCTTAATTTTATAGTTTGTGTTTTAAACCAAACCAGAATTGGTCAACATGTTACTTTTGGACTAAAATTATATAAAGTGCAAAATAGGAATTGCAATTATAAATTTGAGACTAGTTGTCCAATAATTTGTTCATTCCTATCGTTTGAGCGTTTGGCCATGATCGTTTAAATCATTTTTGTATCAAAACTTCCTTCATTAAACGTCATTATTATATAGAAACAAATCTAACCAAATATATCATAAACTACGCACGAACTATTTAACTTTTGTGTTGCTTTTTAAGAAATCTTTCGGCAATTGACAAAAAAAATCATTTCGTCCTCTTCCTCTAGTCCATTGAATGCATCAAGTACCGCGTATCTTTAAAGGCCCCATAAAAGTCAATTGACAATCTCTGGTACAGCTATCTTAACCTGACTAAACAGCCCATCTATTTAATTTGATGATAGTGCGCCCAGATTTTGATGATGAAGCAGATCCCGATGCTGACCGTAGCCAGGATCGCGGAGCTACATGAAAAGCCACTTTGCGCACCGACAGAGTCAACCCTAAATACACGGGCAAGGCAACACTGTAATGCTCATAGCACGTGTCAAATGAGATACAGATAATTATTGTACAGCACACATATTGTATACTTTCAACCGTTTGGTTTGCATACACTACAGTCGCGTACAAATATCGATACCTAATGATTTTCTTACCAGAAATGTTACCATCCAATTTATGGCCTATACTGCATGGATATTTTCAATATCTGTAGTATTATGCTTGAACTTAATTGAAGCCTTCTGAGAACAGTATAGAGAAACGTAAAAATGTATATACCATTGCGAACTATTCAATCTGATATTAAGTCATCAATTTGAATAGTTGAAGAATCGAATTACGCTCTACCACAAGGTGGGTTCAATTTTCAAGTTAATAACAGCGGCAATATAATTTGCAACGATCGAATAAAATCGATTAATCTGGTAATATAAGCCGCTTCCTGTAAGCCATTCACTAGCGTACCATATCGTACCGCGTCTTAGGTGGTACCCTTAGAGGTGGTCCATTCTTTTCTATTCTAATAAGTAATAAGCCAGCTATTAACTGAGTTCTATGCTATTATGAACGGAAACAATGAATAATCGAGCGGAAGATTTCGAAATGAGCTGTTTGTTATGGCCGCTGATATTCCACCATTCAACGAATATAAGTTGCGATGAAACGACGTTGTGTACGTATATAAAACGCATTTACCTTAAACAGTCGAACCACCTGAACTATAAGACAATAAAACAATGTATTATCTTAAATGGTATTGTTATTGTTTATGACTGTATATGAGAATTGGTGGCGTTACGTTCTGCATATATTAATTCCTGATATAAGAACCAAACTATCACGCAATCACAAAAATGAATGGAAAAGGCTTAGCGCAAAGCACGAACTTAACAAAATTCAAGCTGGCCAACTTAAAACAAGATCTTTTCATACTGAACCTCTTCCTGGGATGGCAGGAAGAGCAAGGATGAGCCACTCCTTTTGGATGTACTTTCCAAATTTTTTCATGTGCCAATAAATCGATTTATTATTATTATTATATAGAAACCTTCTAAACACATCAAAATTTCCAACAAATTCTTCAACTTTTTTTTTGGCTAAGGGTTTACTATTTCACTTTGCATAGCAAGCGTATATTTTCACAGCCGTTTTTTTGCAGGATATAAAAATGTAGACACAAACCGTGCTGTATTTCTGAAGTATATCTAGCATTTGATCAATTCGTCCTGGAATTAACATAACACCAAGCACATTGGCTTCATAAAAATTTGTGGTATGATAGAAATGATTTATGAGACATCAAACATTTTACAGCAAGCGGTAATTAAATAGAAAGAATTATTAAAAAGTCCTTTTATAACTAAGCGAGATTTTGATATATATTTGGAGGGGGCCATATATGCTAAATACAGAAAATGAAAGTCGAGTGTAATGATTTTCCTAATTAATGAACAAACACTGCGCAAATTATAAATTAATTGCTAGTTTACATAAAAGTTGCTGAATTTTCATTTAAAAATTTCAACAATACTTGATTTAATTTATTTGAATGATATTCGTATATTTGGATAAAAGTTTAGCCGTATCTAAAAATGAAGGTTGTGGTACTGTAGCTTTATGGTACATTCATGGTTCTGAAGAAAGACCCTTTAAATATCGATTAGTGTATTTACTATTTACCAATGTCTATCAAGAAGTCATTCTAACTTAAGCCTCTTTTTATTAGCTGAGCTCTCTATTTTGAAATACGTGCCGTTTTAACAGTAGACAGAATTAATCCTAGTAAATTTAAGAATGAATTTGCAAGAAGGTACTTCGAGGATTGGTACACTGATCGTAACAAATAATGATACCATCAACATGGTCATAACATTTAATTTTCAAAATGAATTAAATTAAATTTGTGAAAATCTATCCACGAATACAACGAAAAAAAAGAAAATTTGTTTATTTTTCGATTTTTGTCTTTACCGAAATAAGTGAACTAACTAAAATGACTCTTAGTAAATTTCTGTTCTTAATAAAATTGTTTTTTTTTTTTACAAATCCGGGCTTGAAGACTAGAATTTTTTTTTTTCGATTACTGTACAAATAAAAATCGCCAAATTCTTCGTACATCAATTTACTAATGATGTAGTCATCTTAATGTATTTAACACAGATGCTATGATTGGATGATTAACTTTTGACTCTACAATTTTCATTCGCAAATATAAGCAACACAATACAAGTACCGAAAAAGAAAAGATTAATTTTTAAATATGCCATTATGGCCTAATAGTAAATACCAGGTATAAATTTGCACTAAACATCTTATTCTCAAAAAAACCAGAACATATGAATAAACAATAAATGATAATAAGCACACACAGAAAAGTGGCTGTAAAATTTCAATTTCCAACTTTCCCAATCCAACAAGAAAGCTTCATTCTTAAATTGCGGGTAGATATTTTTGAAAATGCAACAGGAATTTGAAACGGCCTCTATATAATCATACAGCGTATGTATAAGTAGCCGGAAAAGCAAAAATATAGATCATGTCTTTATATTGAATTCTAAATACAATGCACTGAGATATCGAGTTGAGCCCGGTGTTTACAAAAGACATTAGGTGCCCCGGGGCGTCCTCTGTGGTAGCCCCTCACTATGGGGCACTGCGTACGATTTTGCTTCATTCATATCATCGAAATATGAACGAACAAAATAACAATTTCGACCAAACATTCCATTCCAATCATTGTTTAAGAGGTATAGTATATATACAGAATGATTCATTTTAATATTCAATATATTTCTATTTATTGATTCACTTTATCTATCGAAAATTGTCTCGTTATTTTTTTAATTTGCTCGTAACAAAAATGGCATAACTTTACCGAACGTTTAAATTAATTATAATGATAATTTTGTGGAAATCCCTATATATACAGGAATAATTAAAAAAATGATTCATATTTTATATTTTTTGATTTATTATAAACTAATTTTGTTGAAATTCTACAATAAACATTAGTATTCTTGTGCATGTTTGGACATAACTGCAAAAGTATGCTGGTCACTTCTAACCATTTGCAGATGATTTTAGAAAAATGCTCGACTAGTTTTTATTATTTAATATATCTTATTGTGGACATATAAACTTTATAAGCTCAGACTGGCGCCGACGGAAGTAAAAATGGTGAATAAAGAGAACTCTATCATATTAGTATCCCTGAAATTATACAGGGTGTGACGCAAGTACACTGGAAAACACAAACGCCTTAATGTAGCTGTTATAATCCTTCGTCGTGACTCGACACAAAATTTTAATACTTTTTCAATTAATAACTAGTTCGGTTTAATATTTGAAGGTGATCAAATGTGTTTTATATGAAATAAATATAAATATATAAATTTTGAAGAAATGGTAGATATTTTTTCTCAGTACAATTTATTTTTAATCCTGAGAACAAGACAATGTCAAAAAACGATTGTTTTCTTGTGAAAATTCGCGATTTTGGCTGTTTCCAACATTAATTACCACAACAAAACATATTTTATGTCCTGAAAAATTTAATTTTGCTCCAGCAAACATGAAAACATGAAAAAGGACTATTTTAGTCTTTTTATCCATTCTAAGAACAAAATATGGTTATCAATGCTTAAGAATTTAATACTTAAAATAATGGTTGTGAATTGAAAATGGGTTTTTACTTGTCTAAACAATGTCTAAAATTTTTCAGAGATATAAAATATTTAAACCATTGATCGTGGTCAGAATATTTGTTAAAAAAATCGGTGTATCAAATAATTATTAATGTCACAATCACAAATTGCAACAAAAAAAATGGTAAAAATATTTAGTCTATTTCAATATCTAATCAAATATCCTTTCATTCACAGTTAACAAATAATTTTAAATAAACACTCAGTATACTTTCGTACCATTTTAATCGTTTTATACCATTGTTTTGAATACGAGATGGTTTTATGGAATATTAATGCATTCTAGCATTACGTAAGGACCTTCAAGGGTTGCATTTATATTACCATCTTTTAAGCCCATTCTAAACTCTTCGCTGTCCTTTAAACAGTCGTTATACTTTTATAAGTGGTGTTCTTCTTTTTATAACGCAGCTCACCACTAGAAAACGTTAGTTTTACATTATGTACATGCATAATAGGGGCACTTCATTGTCGGGGCCCCCTTTTTTTATAGTCGTTATAAATTAAATTTGATACAAAAAGTAGGGAAACGAAGAGAGCTGAAGTACAAATAAAACATTTACAGGTCATAAACTATAATTGTCGGAATTATATTTTGATGTATTATAATATATTAGGCCATTATTCGATTGTTATTGCGGGTAGGAAAAGTAACTTGCATAGCTTTTGTAGATTTAGAAAAGGCATTTGATAATGTAGATTGGGACATAATGTTAGAATTTTAAAAGAAACGAGTATAGATTATACGGATAGGAGAATAATTTTTAATTTATATAAACACCAAACTGCCTTAGTTAGAATTGAGGGGGAAGAAGAGGTAGCAAAAATAGGGAAGGGAGTTCGGCAGGGATGTACACTTTCACCGTTATTATTTAATCTATATATAGAAGATGCAATAAACAAAGTAAAGGAAGAGTATAGTGTAGGTGTGAATGTACAGGGAGAGAAAATATATATGTTGAGATTCGCCGACGATATAGCTATATTGGAAGAAAGCGAAAAGAATTTAGAAAGGGTATTGAATGGTATGCAGGCAGTATTGACTAGGGATTTTAACATGAAAATAAATATAGGTAAAACTAAAGTGATGAGGTGTGACAAAAAGGAATGCAGTAGAAAAATGAGGATCACAATAGGAGATAATAGAATCGATGAAGTGTCAGATTTTTGTTATTTAGGCAGTAGAATCACAAAAGATAATCGAAGCAAGGTAGATATAAAGTGTAGGATAGCACAGGGTAGGAAGGCATTCGTAGAAAAGGAACAGATTTTAAGATCAAATATTGACTTGGGTATTAGAAAAAGATTACTGAAGGTATATGTTTGGAGTGTAGCACTGTACGGGTGTGAGGCGTGGACTATAGGAAAGGAAGAGAAGCGTAGATTACAAGCATTCGAAATGTGGTGTTATAGGAGGATGATGAGGATTGGTTGGGAAGATAAAGTAACAAATGAAGCTGTACTAGAGTTAGTAGGGGAGAAGAGAAGTATTTGGAGAGTGTTACAGCGTAGGAGAGACAGATTAGTAGGGCATATCCTTAGGCATGGGGGGATTATGCAATTGATCATAGAAGGTAGAGTGGAGGGAAAGAGAGGAGTAGGTAGGCCTAAATTGGAGTATGTGAGTCAGATAGTTGAAGACGTTGAGATGAATAGCTATAGGGAGATGAAGGGATTAGCTCAGGATAGATCGGCATGGCGTGCTGTTTCCAACCAATCTTTAGGATTGCCGACTCTTTAACTAACTAAACAGACCATATATAGTTTTTTTTTATATATAAATTGTACGTATTTGAATTAACTGAAATTTTATTGTAAAATCAATTGAAGAATGCAGGCTAATTTTTTTGGATTTTATTTTTAACAAAATATAAATCAAGATAGAATTTACTTGGAACTATTTATTAATATATATATCATTCCTAAATTTATTTTGGAACTTCTACAGACTTATTTCCGCATAATTATTAGCTGAAACTCTTAGATTGCTATCTGTTCGAGTTAAGTTATAGCGAATAATCAGCCAACGAAGTATCTGAAAATAAATTTCCAACAGGCGATTAAAAACAAATTAACCCATTATTTACTGAAGACTGCCAATTTTAATTCTATTTATACTTGCAATGAGTTGTAGAATTATCCAAAACTCGATTCTGTAAATGATTTAATTAGAAAATAGGATCGTGTTTGCAAAAAATATTTTTTATATTGTTTGGTTTATTTATTTTTATTTCGGTACATAAATTTCAAGGAATCATTGTTACATATTAAAGGGATTTTTCAGGAGCGTGAGTTCAATTTTTTTCTTGTAGCTCAAATTATAAATTTGTTCGTGCGAAGGACAATAGTGGTATTAATTTGTTATAAAATAAATAGGGCGCTTAAGAGTTTTTATACAAAAATAAAATTTGATATTCCATGAAGTGTCCATATTTTAATATACAGTACGAGTAATAGCTTACTGATTTTAATGATAAATTAATAGTAGCCCTTAAAATATAATTATAGTATTATATGCTATAGTGGCCCCAGTTTTCACGTTTCACTGCCCATGGTAATGCATTTATTAATAAGTTATTCAAAATCTCACATCTGATTAAATGCACTGGCATATTATTAACGATTTTCAAGGTGCAACGTTTATGATGTAATGCACATAGCAGAAGATACTCTTCCTTATACACATTGATAAAAAGCACCGGACTTAAGAACCTTCGAGAGCCCTTGAAATTACATCACCAATTGCCGATTAATTTTTATGTTTAATTAAACATTTATTGTTTTAGAAAATTATACATTGACTTAGGACATTTTTTTTATCAGGTGCTTAAGTAAAAATATTCCCCATATCTAGATTAAGTATGAAAGGACTAAAAACCAGCACGATGATAAAAAAATTCCCCATATCTTTTTATTTTATTATTCAAGAAATTGGACAATATTTGTTTGGCTATTAAAGAAGCGTTGTGTATGTTTCGGGCCGGTCCTGGATATTGTAAATACACGTACAGTCGGGGAAGTTCCTGACCTGTCATTATTGAACCAGAGGACAGGTGTAATGATCAGACAAGAAGAAAAGCATTTAATACCACCAATTATCTGCCTATTTCACCCTTAGTACAAAATCCAACATCGTTTACCATTTCGTCAGGCCTTTTATATATGATCTACTTTCAACGATAGAAATAGAACAAGCATTTGAAATATCGAAATAAATCATGGGCATAAAATATTACTTCGTTGACTTGTAAAAGGTAGAAGATTTCTACCACTAGAAGAGAGAACTCAAACCAACTGAAAAACTCTTTTTTTTACTCGTTCGACGGTGATATTTTGCGATTTTAGCAGCACATGATTTAATTTAATTAACATGACTTGTAAGCTGTAATATATTGTCGAAGAAAAAAATCTGCAGATTTTCAAAATGTTGTTTAGTTTATCGAAATTATTCGATAGCGTTTAATCGCGTTCCATCTGAAATTTATATTTTACATCCCGCAATTAATCAGCCAATTAATTTTAATTAGCGCCGCAAAATGGTAACTTTTATAATTTAATTTAGCGCTAATTATATCGAAATCAAACTCACACATCCAATTAAAGAGCCTATTTAGTTGATCGTTATGTTTGCATTGTCAAAATAATATTTTGCGGTATATTAAATTCGTTTCTCCACCAACAATATTTTTATATTATTTTTATTATTTCCTTTCGCTGAACTATTTTACGTTCATTAATTATTATAGTGAGTTATAATTATAAATTAATATTTATAATACAGGCCAGATTCATTTAAAAGCTTTATTATATGTTGCAAAAAAGATATTTCAATCGAGTCAGTGTAAAAAAAATATTTGTTAAACTTGAATTTTTAAACTTACCTTCAAAATATTTTATGAAAATATTTGATGTTGTATTTTATTGTGACGTATTAAAAAACTTTATTATATGTTACAAAAAAGCCAATCTCATATAGAGAACAAAAAGATATTTCAATCGAGTCGGTGTAAAAAAAATATTTGTCAAAATTGAATTTTTAAGCTTAGCTTAACAATATTCTATTGATGTTGTATTTTATTGTGACGTATATCGAGGAGGTCCTGCAACTTCCATCATATTTTAACCCACCAATTTCTATATACAGTGCTATAAAAAAAAAGTTTACGTGCATTCCAAGTAACTATCATACTGAGTCTAATTAATATGATATTTTTGGTATTTTGACCGTACGATATAAGTGCAAGATAATGTACGATAGACGAAGAGGGGCTAATAGAATACCGCGTCCTGGAAGCGGGACAATGATGGCGTGCTACGCTTAAGAAGGTGGCCAATTATTTTTATGCAAATAAAAAATAATGAAATTTAGCCTACATGTGTTCTAGTAATGTTTTACAAACAATAGTAATAAATATACTTGACAAGACTGGAAATAGTGTGCACTTGAACGTGTGTAAAAGAAAATGTTTGATATCGCAGCGAGTAAATGGCCGAGATAAGTTTTTAGAATAAAATTAACGCAAGTACAATGCTTTAGTTTATGTCGACGAGCTAGGTTTCGTTTGAAAACTAATTTATAAATATATAATATTAACCGAGCTGTGCTAAAATATGCAGATGTTTTACCTGATAGGTTTTTTACTCGTTTATTATTACATAAAATGGGATTAGTGAGCTTAATAATGCTAGTTTGCAACATTGTGGATAACTGAATTTAAATATCAATTGTTTTTTACACGAAGTTATTTAGTTACATATAATTTATATAAAGTTACGCGGGATTTATCCATAAAAATTCCTAATCGAACATCCTCACGAGCAATTTCAAATTAACAACGAAAATATCAGTAGATGGACTAATTTCACGCTCAAGATGTAAATAAAAAATAATAAAGCATTGCTGAAGATGTTTTATGTGTTTTTAAATATTCAAAAAGTTCTGTTGAATCGTTGACGATATATAATTAATAAAAATATATATTAAATTCTAAAGTAGTTCAATGGAATTATTTTTTATACATAATTAATTTTTTTTTAACTTAAAAATAAATATATTAACAGCAACAAAATATTTTTGGAATTGAGGCAATGTATTAAATTTCAAAGATTTAATTTCTTTTATAGAAAAATTCGTACCAATTAAAGACTGTTCGAAATTTTTTACAAAATTAAAATAAAATAATTTTAGTAGTGTAGCTATTTGTTAATTTTAAAGTAGTTAGTTTGAATAATTTTTTTTTCGTAACAACATTCCAATAAATCATTTATTATTTCAAAGCTTTATTATGCACAATGTTCTAAAGCTACATTTTACAACTTTAATAAATAAATAAATAAGTAAATAAATAAAACCGGTACAATTTGCACTTGCTTCATAAACAAACGCTAGTTAACTATTATAGCTCTGCAGCGTTTGCATAGAACTAATTAGAGATACTAAAGAATATAGAAAATGCTAATATTAATTGCTGGCAATATTCATCAAGAACATTTAACAAGATGTTGTTAGAATGCATGTCTTTATTTGCAGAAGAAAAATTAAAAAACTTATTATAAATTACTCAAGCATATAAATGTAAAAAAACAAAACATGTGTTTAGTTTAAATTTCAATCATGTATACCAGTCAAGAAAAATTTGTTAAACAGAATCGTTAAAATTAATTCGCGATTAAAAACACAATTATAAATGTCTTTACCTCATTTTTCAATCGATCGGTATTAATCATTGTTATGATATATAAATTATCAGTTTCCTAGTTTTGATTATATTCGATTTTTCTCTTAAAAAATTACAAAATTTCAATTTTATATACAGTACTTTTAAATTCCAATTCGCAACTGAACGTGCAGTTTTCAAAATTCAAAATTGCCCTCACTTTATACTTCATAATGTAAAGAAATATTTAATAAATTAAAATATGTAAAGAACAAAGTTAACGTAAAATTTTTGTTGTTTTAATTCAGCGTACTCCTAAACAACAACTACATTCGATTTCAACGGCACATTTAGTACCTTATAAAACCAATACCATATCTCGTCAAAATAATAATTAATATTCAGATGTGTGATGCTTTTAAGCGGCATAAGTACATTGTAAAAGCGTCTCTTTAGGATGGGCCGATGGTTGCAGGTGCACAAGCTCGGTTATAACATAGTACTATGTTAGGGTGGTACCGCTATGACGAAAATGTCTTGACGAGTGAATTGTTGCGACTGTCCACTACGGAAGTGGCGTTAATTGCGTTTGTGTGAGTGCATGTATCGTTTTCTTAAGATAGATAAGTACCTAGTAGTACCTAGGGCCTAAGGAAGCGATTATAACGTTTATGATATATGTTCTTCGGTTGGCCAAACCGTTGAGGATCCAACTGTATATTACGTGGATGTAAATTGAGTGTTAAATTAATTTTATTGCACGATTCAAACATTTTTTTTTTAAATTGGATATGAGCAGATTAAGCTACCATGCTTATAATTTTCTAATAATTTTGGAATAAACCAATTTTGATGAGATCTTTTTAAAGCTCATCCAGCAATTCCCGGTTGGCAACTTGCACACTACAATCTACCCCTTCTTTTCCCCTCTATTTTACTTTCTATAACTAACTCCACGTATACAAATATGATCATTACTTCCTGCATACCATTTAATACCTGTCAAGATAGCTATATCGTCGGCGAACCTCAACATGTATTTATATTTCCTCTCCCTGAATTTACATAGCTTCACTATACCGTTTATTGAAACTTTTATTTATAAATATATATAACAACGGCGAAAGTGTGCATCCCTGCCTGACTCTCTTTCCAATTTTCGCTACCTCTTCTCCCCCTTCAATTCTAACTAAAGCGATTTACTATTAATTGTTGTTTAATGCATTTTAAATGTAAAAAATTGCGAACAAAAATTGAGGACCATTTCCACAACTAATTTGGCGATTTCTAGTGCTAGATTTCAATTCTCTATCGAGCCTAACGCATCGTCGGCATTTGTTTAAACCAATTAATTACCAGGCGGCGCTTATTTAGTTTGTGAGACAGTTTATAATCCACTTTGGGGCCTAGATACTATGCCCAACATATAGTGTATATAATAGAGCAGAGTATGGGTATGAATATATGCAAATTGGAGTAACTAACTCCGCAAGGGAAGATTTATAATGTGTAAAACTAATTCCCAGTAAGGATGCGAGGGAACGCCACTTGATGTATTGCACCGTGTGACATATTATATTGTACAGCGATATATAATGTTTGAAACTTTCATTTGCATCCAGCTGATCAACGTGATAGCTGCTATTAAATACTGCAATAAAAATTGTACGCTTTCGCTTTGATTTAATGCCCCTACCCTGTAAAAGGCACGCAGAATATCTGTGAGAATTTATGGCGTACATTTTACAAGAAAGAAGAAGTTGATAAATAATTAACTTTATTTGATGTTTATTTTTTTCATACAGGTTAGGGTGTATTTTGTGCTGAGGAATTTTTCGATTTTAATACGAATCAAATATTTGCCCGGAGTTGTTAAAAAATGTAAATTTACGAATGTCCAATTGAATTACAATTGGATATTATAGTCAGATTTTTAATACTCGGAGGAATAATTTTTTTCGACTATAAAAGCATTTTTATATGTTCTTAGGCACTCTCATTGTTCTTAATGAAGCTCCCTAAAAATATATTCTCATTTTGGTTGCGTGAACGCTTGTTACAGTGAAGACAATTTATCAGAAAAATGTATATTTTGAAAAAATTGCCTTTTCCTTCGAGTATTGAAAATCGCATTAGTTTAACACAAGTAACCATATTTTTTGATCCACTCTACATTTAATTTAAAGAATCCGTTATTTTATTTTATTTTTATTTCCTTCGCAAGGACTAATATAAAAAATTTTGGTCGTATAAAGTTTACATCTTGCCGGTCGACAAAATTTCTTCATTTCTGCTAGTGTGCATTTTTTTCCCACTAAATTTATAATTTCCATTAATTTTTTCTCTGCAAAAATTAATTGATTCTTCGATGGTATTTAATACAATTAATTAGATATTTTCGAAAATATTTATTACATCCAATTTAAATCTTTTAAAATATCGATGGCCTAGTTTGTTATAGTGATTTATTTAATTTGGTATCAAATTTAGTTCTTTGTTTTTGGTATCAAATTTAGTATCAAATTTGACAGAATTGCATCTGAATAAATCTGAGTAAACCCTTTACCAAAATATGGCAAATCAAACATAAATGTATACTCTAAAAACTTAGACAAAACACAATTGTTTCTGACTTTTAAAATATGTACCTTTCATTTAAAATTTGTAACGCTTTAGACAAATGGGAACGAAATTAGGCATTCTTATTTATTTATTTCCAACCTATTGACCAGATATATTTAAATATTGAAAAAAATTGATTAAATATATAAATTCCGCATTATATCAACATTATATAAACCTCGATAAATTCACATTTCGAAATATTTTTACTTAAAAATTTTAATGCAAAATATACACATACAAACTTGTACAGCGAGTAGCTATTTGTTCGTTGGCATAAATTGCAAATATCGGAATATAAACAATAATAATTGTATGCCAGCGAATGGACCGACCGAATTATTCAAATTCGGCCATTTATTTGACTGTTTTGATATACAACACAATCAACTACACCAACATTTATTCCAAACTGAATAGATTTTGACAGTGAATAAATAATTGATATGCAGAAATAAAGTGGCCAATATATCCACAGATATACCAAATACCACCTCGACAATTATCACTGCCGATTCATACCGAATGATATAATTCAAGTATTCGGCTTTGTCCGTACAAACTAAAATACTTGTTTGCTTAGGATATTTTAATTCAAGCTACTTTTCCATTTTCTTTTAGTTACTCGTTTAGAAATTTATTTTTTACATCTTCAGGGCAACTTTATATAACGTTTAATGTGAGTTGATACTTGAACACCTTGTATATGACTACGTTTAGTTTATATTTAAGGCTGACAGGACGTTTATGGCCTATGATATTTATTGAAAAGAACAACCGAATAAATTTCCATATAAAATAATAATCAGGCTGCGGCAGAAAATAAACGACCAACCGCTCCAAAGAGATATTTGTTAATCAACCCGCTAATGTAATAATTCAATTATTCAGCTATCTGCCGATCATTTTTCCGCGGCCATTTTTTTTTTAATAGCCGGATTAATTCATTTTCCCTCAGATTATTGTGGAGCTTTTTTGCCGATCAGAGTAAAATAATATTAGCGCCAAATGTTGAAAAATATTCATAAATCTGCAAAGTATGAATAATTGCAATTATACACAATATCTTGTACATACGTCTTCTGCCACACATGCGGAGTTTCCACGTCATTAAGGCCCGTTTACAACTTATAAATAAATTATGAAAAAACGACTGTACAAATAAACTATAGCGTTCGACAAAAATTTACCTCAGAAGTAATAAATCGCACAAAAACGCCCCAACGTTTATAATTAATAATATTATACTAATAGCGGTAAAGTGGCCTGCATAAAATGGTATCTTGCTAACATTTCAATTTTTCTTTCAGCACCTCTTCGCTGTTCGCTTTTCTAGTCTTTGAATCACAAATTAGTTATAGTTTCTCTTCATTTCGAATACGTGTAGACAACTTAACAATATTGCTTACGTAGCTTAAGAAATAAATTTGACTTACGTTGAGCAAAAAAAAAACGATAGCTATCGTCATATTTGCGGAGACAGTAACGAAATAAAATATTATAACATTGAAGGTTATAATATACAAAATAGCTTACATTAAGCAGTAAAAAAAAAAACTACAACAGCCAAGATTTATTAATCTTTCAGATCAAACACAAAAAATTATTGTATTATCAATAAAGGATCCATTTTATTCAATAGTAAAGGAGATAAGACTGTACTCTTCCTTTAAAAAGGTGGTGGACATATTAAATCTAAATTTAAATACTATTGAAGGATTGTTTCATATCATTACTTTTACAGATTCGATTTTAAATATTCTTTGTTCAACAATTCTCTTATGAATTTTTTTTTAGTTTAGTTTAGTTTAATTGTTAAGAAACTGTCTGTAATAAAGTTAAATATAATGGTGTTAAACAATCTGTAATAGATTAAAATTATTACTACGGAATAACAAACACATAAATAATAAATTATACGAATAAGAGGTTAAATAAGTTTGTTAATAGGTAATTTGTAGATACGTCCATCAACCTTTGTATCTTTGTTTGTTTTGGAAAAATAAATTTCTTATTCGTAACTCTTGTTGTCTTCATCTGAGCTTCAATATCATTATTACATTTCGTAATGATTTTACAAAATATCAAATAACTAGTCATCAAACAACAAGAAAGCACTTTACCACTACTAATATATTTAAATAATATTACGTGTTTTCTTCTGGACAAAAACAATAAATGAGGGTTTCCAATTAACTCGATCCCAAGTCAAATTGAAGAGCAAAACCACTTTTTCGTTGGTCGTTTGCCAGGCGGCTTTCTCGGTGTATAATTCCCTCTTCAGTTTCAGTACTTGAATTGCGTACATAAATACGAACATTACATCGTATTTATAGGCTATGGTTTGGAGTTTGAGAAGTTTGTGCTAATATTACAATACACTCGGTATATATGTGCCAGATTCGTTTTTACTGGGAAACGGGAATTATTACCGGACGGATATTAATGGCCTCGTAAAATTCGATCCATATTAGAAATTTGAGATGCTCCAGTTTAGCACGTTGTTGGAATTGAATAAATACCCTTCAGTGTTGTAACATGTTTTTCTCAAATCAATATTTCCGTGCACAATAAATCCATTTCAACGATTTGAGAAAAAGGAGCTTATACCATACACTTTTGTTCTTAACTTCTTTTATTATTGTGTGTTACAATATTTTATGAAGCACAGTAACATGAATTTTTATACGAAGTACATTCATCATGACCATTTTTTTTATTATATACTAATAATTAAAAATTAACATAACCGTCAATCATTTGTAAAAAAAAAAAAATTAGCGGTACAAATATTTCTTCGATTCGATTAAACTAGTTACGCCACTGTTTAGTTCTATCACTACATTCAAGACTTATGTACTAAGTATATAGTTCTTTATTATGCATAATATGACTAAATGGTCACACTAAACACAATAGATTCTTCATAAGTAAATCGAGGAAATGTATAATAACATACTCTGCTATATTCCCTTCTGAGAAAACCCGTTTGGAAAACACTAGAGCGGAAATATTATTGGGATATATTTTTTGAAAATATTATAGATGTTGATTTTCTTGTAGATGTTGCTATTTTGCCTAAAAACAATCCTTGAATGAGTAAATAATAGCTAAATTTAATAGCCTATTTTTCTATTGGGAATAAAAGTGGTCAGTGGTACCATTTTTTGTACTAGTAACAAAATGGTCTCTTCCTATAATTCTATATTTTAATACACTCGAAGAACAAATATGTATTTTTTCTATAGACTTAAAAAATTGGTTTCTTTCTATAATTCTACATTTTAATACACTCGAAGAACAAATATGTATTTTTTCACTAAACGTAAAAAAATTGGTCTCTTTCTATAATATAAAACTATGTATTTTCTCTTTAAACAAAAAAAAAATCACCTTGTGCATTACGACTTACTATTTCTGAGTAACGAACTATTTTTAATATTCATAACGAAACAATTCGACTAGAACATTTTTCCAGCCCCGAAAGAATTTTTTACTGTAAATATTTACATAAATAATTGCTATAATTTCATAAAAACAACGGTGTCAACAACACGGAGGGGATTTTTTTTTAATTTTAAAGGGTTTTCCCTCCCTGTTTATTATGAAGCGCGAATTATCAGCATTTTCGCATACTTAAAATTCCGAATACCAGTTTAAATTAAAAAAAAGAAGTTAGTATATAATATATATTCTGACACAATTGTCGGATATATTTTTCGTTTTGAGTATCGTTTCGAATGTACTTTTATCGTGAGGAATTGCAGTTATTTAGCAGAAAATGTTTGTACGATAGTATAATAGATATATCGCGAAAACATTGGAATATCTAACGTCGTTCGGTTTGATTTTAATCAATTTTGTAAACAATTCTTGTTAGTTACATAACTTCTGTGTAGAATTAAATAATAAACATTCGATGGGGATTAACCTGAAATAAAAATAAATAGCGCACATGCGACGTATGTTTGAAAATCCATTAAAATACTTGTAAGTGAAATTCTGGCGGAGAATTCAATTTAAAATGATGGTGTAAAATGTAATTTTTATTATCATTTTCATATTATTATACACAGCTGAGAATGGTTTTAATAAACTGTTCATGCTGGAATTATTTTTCTTTGACGTTAAGACTAATTGCTTTTCTTCATGAATAAATTCAACATAAATCATCGAAGAAATGTAGACAATTCTTAGATTACTAATAGGTAATTTGTATTAATTACGGCTATGATGTACAATGTATTCGTCTGATGGTCTTATTAAAACAAAAAACGGATCGAATCTACTACTAATATTATACTACATGTGCTATTTAGTTCTAGTTCCTATGTAGATACTTCTTTAGTGCTAGTTGTGGCTCTTGAGGCATTAGTAAGCATTTTTACAATGTTTTATTACAAAATATGCTTTGTTTAGACATTCATGGATCTAATGTTCTATTCTCCGTTCATTATAATAATATATTTAAAACAAATGACTAAGACGTAGCTAGCAGATGTTTCTGTGGTTATTCTAATTCATTATTATGACTAGTTTTTCAATTTGCATATCAAACTGAACAGTTTAATCAATTTTTTTTTAGTTTCATCGAAAATATTGTTATGCTACGTATCAAAAAATATTTTTTAGTAATTTTTCTAATGTAATTTTAAAGAAGTCGTAAAAAACTTTAACGAATCCAAAAGTACGGATTTTGTTTAATTGTAAACTAAAGCGTGTTTAAAATTGAAATGATATTTTTCAAAAAATCTAGGCTATCGTGGTAATAATTGTAGATTTTAATTTATAATTTACAAAAAATTCGGGTGAAAGCTAAAATATTGAATTGCTTATTGAATAAAGGATGTTGTTTATTACTGATTGAGTTTAATCAATTTCTCATTCGAATTTTTCAATTACATGTTTTAATTTATCACTTCTTTTTAAACATTCTTATTGACAAAAGTGTGGAGTGATAAAATTTGATACCAAAAAGGATGACTTATTTTTTTTATAAAAATTACGAAATATTTTTTGAGCAAATGAATCCCACTCACGTGCCATTTTTACCACAAATCATATTGACATTATTTATACATAATTAGCACCAATAATTATAATTAACATAAAATTGTAATTAGTAATACCATTTAATCGGATTTTCGCAATATTGCGATCTATTTTAGGACATAATTAATGTGCGGAATACAAGAAAATATGAAAAATCCCATTTGATTTCGGCAAATATTTTGTATAATCTAGTGCACATCAAAGGTAGCTTCTAATTATGATGAATATGAGTAATTATTATCTAATCGTCGATTTCCAAATAAATCGAATAATAATCTAAATATTATTATCACATTTAGTGTACTCTAAAATCTAGAAAAATGTGATTTTCGGCTAGCTTTGATGCCACGATCTACTTGATCAGCATATACCGATTTGCTAGACTAAATGACATTCTATTAATAATTTTAAAATCCGGACGAAATTACTAAAAATACGCTACCGTGATTTTTTTAACTGAATTCTATCGCGAAATGCAATATAAAATCTCATAATGAAATTTTTCATCTCCAATGCGATTAAAATCTTTTTTTTTACGCAATACAGTGTTGTCTTTTAAGGGGGCGATTGGTAACACCTGTGGATAAAATATATTTTGTGTATTTTACCATAATTTTACTTCATATATATTTAAATTAGTTAAAAATGAATTTTCGATTTCTACACTCTGCATCAAATATTTGATATATGTAAAAATATATAAAATTTTCATTTTTAATTTGAAACGTTGTGGCAACTTCGAAGACAATCTTTTTCTTATAAATATAGTGCAGTAATGTACATTTTTCATCTGCAGCATTTCCAAATATTCCAATCTGCATGTCAAGAGTGTGTTAAATTTAAGAAGTAGCAAAATCGTATGGAAAAAGAAACTCAATTTTGAGATTTAACAAAAAATTAATATATCATTACTTAACTGAAACGATTCTTAATATGTGTTTAAAATATCACGTCCTTGCGACTGTTTTGTCAAAAGAAATTCTTGACTCAAAATATACCGTATTTTTTATTGACAATCCTCAAGGAAAACAAAAGACCCATTTAAAAAACAACATATTTCTGCAATTTCATTTATAGACGATGTAAAATTATGTTTCTAATTTTCATTTTCGTATAATAGCATAATTACTCTTCATTTTATGAAACTATAACGTATATAATTTTTTAAACTTATTATAAGATCTTTTTATTCAAGTGCTAAATATGTTAATTTAAATAGCATTGTAATAATGCTTTTCTGAAGTATATAATTAACTTTTGCAACGAAAAGAAGAATATGTAACAATCCTCTTACAGTTCTCTTTCTTCTTATCTGTAAAGAGAATCATATAATACAAGTATAACTGAAGTACAGATTTTTTTATTGTTGCTATAATTTAGAAAATAGTAATGCCAATACTTTTCATTAACAATGTTACAATAGCAAATAACATCATGTTAAATTAAAACAATGTAAATGAAAAACAAACAACTAATAATACATTTGATCAATCCTCAAATTATATTTTAAAAAATACGTTTACACTAATTGAAATTTTAACTGATAAAATATTAATTATCTCCTTGTCCAAACATCTAATTAACATATAAAAAAGTTCTAAACTTGACCATCAAAAAATATATCTAAAGATCCCTTTTCATATTTCCCCCAGAACTTACTCAATCGAATGAATACGTGATATCAAAATGGTATCATCCTCCAGATCAGCTGGAAAAGTATTTACGGTATCTTCTACTGGACATATCTAATAACATCTTGTACATTCATCGTGGCCTAATTACTTTTTAACAGTGGTATTGTGTTGGCCCGATGCTATCAGCATTTGTCACATATATATCTACAGTTTTCATGGAAATTGAGCTAATTTCAACTAGGAACATACATACACAAACATGAATATATGAAGAGTTCAGGGCCGTACTCGAATATAAAAGAATACGCGTTCGATTCAATGTTCCTTGACGATTAATTTCTTAAACGATTAATTCAATAGGTTTTTTTTTTTTATAAGCGCTGAAGTGCCAAAAGGTTGAAACGGTGATATTTATTAATAACTGATATTTGTCAGTTTGTTATAAATGTTATTATCCAGAAATTTATTCACTTGCAATATATATTATTTGTATATTTTACAAACTAATTTTTACAGCTAATTTTTAGTATTTAGTTTCTTTAGTAGAAAAATATATAACCAAGTATTTTATAATATTTGCACTGTTTATTTTTCCAAGCTTTCGTGAAGAACATATTAGATATTATTTATTAACAAATTATATACACTAAAGCTTTGTCTTTCTCAAATCGTAAAATATTGAATCAAGAATTATCAAACAGTTGAATTTTTTTAAATTCAATTTGGAATTGACTGACGTCAATGTTGAGCTTTCTTCATTTCTAACAATAATTCTAATATATCACAATCTACAAATTGAAAAAGACAATCGTCTAGGTGATGGCATAATTTTAATTATCATTGAAGGCAATAAAAATTCATTTAAAGACATTTTATGGGGGCGTAGCCTTGTACGATTGTGAGGTGTGGACATGTCCTGTAAAATTTAGATAAATAAGCGTTTGAAATGTGGTGCTAAAGGTCGATTGTGGAGTTGTTGTAGATAAAGTGGAAGATAAAATTGTTCGTTTAAGAAAATTTGACTGGCTAGTACGTCTCTGTAAGCAATTGTACAACATATTAGGATATAATGCCGTTTGGTTTGTTCTATAGTTTCATATCACCATATCTATATTTCTCGTCTAAGTGAACCGACATTTGGATGCCATGTTTCTGTTAATTATCGTTCTGTGTGATTATCGTGATTCGTGTTTCGTGTATTGTCTCTTTCCTAGATCTAACACCACCACTCTGCGTCACATAATAATCGTTTTCTTATAATAATCATTAATTATAATATAGTCCAAATTTGAGGTTCACTTTACGCACTTCATATCACTGCGTTAATTTTTCAATTTTTTCGTTACAACCTCTACGCCTTGACAAAGAATCATGTGTGTAGTAAACCGATAATATTTTATTCGATGATGTCAGAAATCTCCAATTAGAAAGAATCTACTCAAGAACTCGCATATCCAGGACGAAATGAAGCGGTCGGAAAATCATCAAAATTCGAAAATCATCAATTCCACTTTTGTACGAAACGCAACTTGTACCTGCAATAACGGTGTTTGAATATAAATTAATTGCTATAACAATAAACAAAAGGAACTACCGAAATTCGAGACACGTGCCGTTAAGGACCTGACGAATCACATCTACGTTGCGACTTGTAAAAAACAAGGAACATGCTTCTAGAAAAACAATCAATCTCGTTAGCGTCAATTGATTGTTTCAATAAAAGTCTCGTTTGAATTTTCGACACGTTTGTCATACTTAGTAACTTTTTTTAGGAACAAATGAAAATGGCCAGGTATTCGCTTCAAAACTTTAAAAAGAACGCCTTTTAAGGTTATTAATTAATATCACAAAAAAACATTTTTTTTTTGTAATGATGAAATGATACATGACAAAACTCTTTGCCTATCAGCTCTTATCTGGAACTACTTAATTTGTGATCTAACGATTTTTTGTTTCAAATTTGATGATCTAATACTTGATCCGATTACGCGATGTAAAACATAAAAAGTCTTTTAAAATTGTTCAAAATTTGGAGAATGCTTTTAAAGGTGCTATCAAAAATTCCGCGCTACTTTGTTATTTTGTTATATGTCATTCATTACTGATAGTAAAATTCTCATACGATAATTCGAGCTGGTTTTTTTTTATATGTACGCTATTAAATAATTTATATACATATACCCGAAAAATAACCGAATATATCCACGACACGTCAAGATCGGATGATTGATTTTTATTAAATGGCAGGCCGAAAAAAAAATCCAATTTTATATGATACGCCGCATAGTCTGTTCAACCACCATTATGGAAAATGTCACCCGTGCGTGGTAATAGTTTTTGTTTATCAGAACCGTATCCATATTTTGCTGCACACCAACTGTTACTTCCGCCATGTCAAAAGGACAGAGCGGTACCTTTAGTTTTTGCACTAAAATTTTATTTTATTTTATAATTAAGCCGCAAACAATTAAATCTCTTTATGGTGCGGCCATTTAATGTTGGTATTTCAATGGTTTGATTTATCAGGCCGGTCCTGTTAGTTGCAATCATGAAAATGGAACTGCTGCAGACGTGGTGCTTGCGAGGGCAATCACAATGTGCGGACAATAATCATTATCCTCATCACGAATATTATGTTGTTATTTTTATTATAAATTGTTGCGATGGCCTAGTGATTGTCCACACGTCAATCTATCAACCATTAATGACGATGTGTGCCAGTCTATAATATAAAACTATTGTTTTTTCCTTCAGAAAACGAATTATTCAAAAAGAATTATATTATGTCGGGTATTACATACTGAGCCTTGAAATTATCTGATTATTCTCTTTTTTTTTTAATAATTTTATAACTTAACGCCGTTCTTTAAATCAGAAGGTTTAACTTTGAACCTGTGAAAAAAAAAATGCATTCATTGAATTTACATGTACATTTACCCTACCATAAAACAAAGATGGTACAAACGCAATTTTATAAACAGCTTCGTTTGGTCATTTCTTCTTTTGCTCTTTGATTTAGTACCACAATTCTTGCTTCTATTATACTATACATCCTATAATATAATATGCCCAAAATAATTGCTCTTATTTCTCCAAATGTGTCCAAAACAACAATTCTTTGGGTGGAGCATAAAATAACCTCTGCTGACGAATTATTTCCATCTGGTACGTGTTTTATGGCGGCTAAATGCCATACTGCACGAAAGCCAAAATATGATTGCTATGTAATTATCGTGTTAATTAGCAGGAATTAGTGCGAATGCTCCGTAACATTTTATAACAACATTTTCATCAAAACTTTGAAGAATGGTCCAACATGCAACAAACATTTGAACATTGCAACACATTTGTGATCCTCGCTATTTTTTGTGTACCGTTGCCTAAATATACTTTAAATAATTGAGCATGTAAAATCGAAATGTCCCAAACATTTTCGGCTGCAAAAAAATATATAATCCGTATTTAGTTTGCAATAAACGAGGGATTTGAATAGCGAATGATTTTCACTACATTACGTGCTTCTAGAGTGACCACGAAGATACTTTTAGTACTTCTTTAGAATAGAATGAAAAATGGATGATATATAGTATATATAATCCATGGACAGAATTGAGTGTAGACAATAAAAAGGCTAGCGAATATCCATATATCAGCTGAAGATAAATCGAAACCAAGTAGTCTTACCTGGTGTCCACTATAATAGTCATGACCACCTCCGTGCATTCCATGCATTCCGTGCATCCCCTGCTGAACATCGCCCACATCGCTTTGACCACTCATATCGCCCCCATCCTGCAACTGATCATCGCTATGATGCTGATGCTGCAAACCACCTAACATAAGAGGCGAAACAACGTTCGTGTCCCACGTGTCGTCCATCTTATCAGTACGTTTAAAACAGATCGAACGTCGCCTACTGAAGAACTATAATTGCGCACCAAACAACAAACAATCCGCTTACGTGGAATAAGAGGCTCGAACTAAAACTGGTTGTGTTAGAAAGTCAGAGTTTAAGGTTTCTACATAATTTAAACATCGTATCCCGTCTCGGTCTATTCTTTCATGAAAAGGAAAGCACACTTACTGTCTGTAGTGCACATACCACTCACGCACAATGATGCCGCCGTCAAAAAGCGCACGTTCTGCTCGTAAATGAGCACACGCGGTTCTTCCCGTGGAGCCACAGGTGTCCTTTTTATTCTCTTCTGTTGTCGCAAGCCGTCGCCGCCGCCGCCGCCGCCGCCGCCGTCTCCTTCAAATAAGTTACGTTCACCACTCGTCAACAAGCACGCGCGACAAGAATCACCACTTAACATGCAGCGCAGGAAGGCTCATTGTATGACCAATGAGCATTCGATGGATGAAGTAAAACACCACCGATATATACGGACACTTTTACCCGTTTTGTATCCTGTGCAGATTTCACGGCGCACGTGGAAACGACGACTTATTAGCGGCCAACAAATCCGGCTCCAAGGACCACAAAGTCTATCGGTGGTGTTGATGACATGGCCGTCTGATACTATTGCTAGTTATTTGCACCAGGTACGATTGCAACATGTCACTAGGAGCGACGTGTATGTGCGGTGGTACGTGCAGCGCGTTCGGTGCGGCCACACGAAACAATTGGGAGAGGTTTCGTATGTGGTGCGGTGGATGAACATCGCAAGTGTGCGAGTGTGTAACGTCGTATGTGCACCGCGTAGGTACGTGCGTGTTCCTAAATCCGACAACGACGTGTACAGCGGTGGCGGCAATACGCGCCCAACAGAGACAATAGCCGTGCACCGGGTGCACCTGGGCGGCGGGTTAGAACGAGACGCTAGAGGCACACCGCGGTACGGACGTGGAGACTGCGTGCGGTCGACGTGGTCTACGCCTCCTAGGATATATACCCCCCCCTCCCGCCACCCCACGCCACCTCATCAATGGTACATGCACTCTCTGCATATTATATCTGTATGCATAGGAAACTCCGCCAGATAGGAACACTACTGTTATAATTAACTACATGTCCAAGTTTCACATATACATATACATCTGCCGATACATATATGTAGACTCCTCCGAGGTGCACCACCCGATATTGCGCTTGTTATCCGCAACGGACATGTGTACAACGTTCGTCAGGATAATGCCGAGGATCGGATATAATGCTGCCAGGATAATGCCGCACAGTGTAATGTATACACTTTTTATCCTGTGGATATTCAGTGGAAACGTACAGAGAATGTATTGTTAAATTAGGCTCTTTCACGACCAATTTGTATGGGCGAAATAATAATGGGGGTACAGATACACTCGCAGAAGTTTTGTTGTCGAGTATGTGTATGCCTGAAGACTCGACTCGACTCGACTCGAGTAGCTGGTGGCTTCACTCTTTGAAACTTTGCTTGTTATAAATGATAATGAATTTACTCAAGTTGTATATAATCCCTAATTAGACGCCGTTATTGCGCAGATTTTATGTTTCGACTTGATAGATGCTTTCAAAATTGATTACAACTTTTATTTTAACGCTGCCTAACAAATAAACACGATTATATACAAATATATGACAATAACAATATATTTTTAAAATTACCACTACGGTGTTAAATAATAGTATAGAATATCACCCAACTTAAAGCATTAACCAGCTAGATGCGCATTTCGAAGGATATGCCCCCATCTTCAGTAGCACAAGATAAAAACGAAATAAAGTATCTCTGTCACGAATCGTGATTGATATACTATTAAATAAATAAGTCAACATGACAGAAGTATTTCAAAAATTGCATATAATATGACCTTTTAAAACAATATAAATTAATAATTAACGAAACTGACAAGTTTTTAGGTTTGTCAAACCTAAAATAACTAAAAATAAAATTTTATTAAATAAATTAAATAGACAAGATGAAATTGGGCCTGAATTTAGTAAATTCATTCAATTTGATTTAGATTTATGCATGTATATACTTTCATAAGCATTTAACTCGGAATAATTCAAATTCAAAACACTTTTAAGTAATTTAAATGAACTGATTCAAATTAGATAACCTGAGTTAGTCAAAAATATGCTCGGCTACAGCACTTTTATCTTTTCTATTTAATCTGAAATGAGCTAAATGCTCCTTAAATCTAGTTTCAATGAGTCTACGTGTTTGTCCTTAATATATACTTTAGGACAACTAGAACAAGATATTTTATAATTACCTGATTTTTTATTGAAATTAATAAAATATTTGGGATTTCCTAGAAAATTAGCAAGACTATTATATGTTACTTTAAAATTATATTTATTTTAAATACTATCTAATAGTATTTAAAATAAATATAATTTATTTTAAATAGGAAATAGGAGCTAATTTGTGTGAGAACTATAGGACCATTAGCCTACTATCACATGCATCGAAGATATTGTTAAAGATTATTTATAGGAGATTAGAAAATAAAGTAGAGGAAAGGCTAGGAGAAGATCAGTTTGGTTTTAGGAAAAACAGAGGGACGAGAGAGGCGATTCTAGCACTAAGAACGGTAGTAGAAAAAAGAAAGAGGGTAGGAAAGGTAACTTGCATAGCTTTTGTAGACTTAGAAAAGGCATTTGACAATGTAGATTGGGACATAATGTTTAGAATTTTAAAAGAAACGGGTATAGATTATAAGGATAGGAGAATAATTTTTAATTTATATAAACACCAAACTGCCTTAGTTAGAATTGAGGGGGAAGAAGAGGTAGCAAAAATAGGGAAGGGAGTTCGGCAGGGATGTACACTTTCACCGTTATTATTTAATCTATATATAGAAGATGCAATAAACAAAGTAAAAGAAGAGTATAGTGTAGGTGTGAATGTACAGGGAGAGAAAATATATATGCTGAGATTCGCCGACGATATAGCTATATTGGAAGAAAGCGAAAAGAATTTAGAAAGGGTATTGAATGGTATGCAGGCAGTATTGACTAGGGATTTTAACATGAAAATAAATATAGGTAAAACTAAAGTGATGAGGTGTGACAAAAAGGAATGCAGTAGAAAAATGAGGATCACAATAGGAGATAATAGAATCGAAGAAGTGTCAGATTTTTGTTATTTAGGCAGTAGAATCACAAAAGATAATCGAAGCAAGGTAGATATAAAGTGTAGGATAGCACAGGGTAGGAAGGCATTCGTAGAAAAAGAACAGATTTTAAGATCAAATATTGACTTGGGTATTAGAAAAAGATTACTGAAGGTATATGTTTGGAGTGTAGCACTGTACGGGTGTGAGGCGTGGACTATAGGAAAGGAAGAGAAGCGTAGATTAGAAGCACTTGAAATGTGGTGTTATAGGAGGATGATGAGGATTGGTTGGGAAGATAAAGTAACAAATGAAGCTGTACTAGAGTTAGTAGGGGAGAAGAGAAGTATTTGGAGAGTGTTACAGCGTAGGAGAGACAGATTAGTAGGGCATATTCTTAGGCATGGGGGGATTATGCAATTGATCATAGAAGGTAGAGTGGAGGGAAAGAGAGGGGTAGGTAGGCCTAGATTGGAGTATGTGAGTCAGATAGTTGAAGACGTTGAGATGAATAGCTATAGGGAGATGAAGGGATTAGCTCAGGATAGATCGGCATGGCGTGCTGTTTCCAACCAATCTTTAGGATTGCGGACTCTTTAACTAACTATCTAATCCACGTGCAATTATAGGGATCAAATGGTAATTTAACAAATTTTGAAGTTGAATTATTACTTTGTTCCAAACTACTAATATTTCTAATATCTCTTGTTCTTTTAATATGTTATTTATAATTTTATAAGAATAGCCATTTTGTACTGCTATATATTCCGGATATTATTTAATTCAATTTATCATTATATTAATTATATTAATTTATATTGTTTTAAAAGATTTATAAGTCATATTACATGCCATTTTTGAAATACTTCTGTCATATTGACTTATTTAATTAATAATATATTAATCACGATTCGTGACAGGTATTTTATTTGGTTTTTATTTTGTGTTACTGAAGATGGAGGCATAGCCTTCGAAATGTACATCTAGCTACTTAATGCTTTAAGCTACGGTATTTGGGTAATATTCTATACTAATAACAATATATATATAAATAATTGAAGTAGTCTAGAATTTTGTGTATAATAATAAATAAAATTAGTTCTACTTTATACAAATTGAACAAAATATACCAGATATTCCTTTAAATCTATTTAACACTTTAATAATAACAATCTAGATGGTATAGGCTTAATCAGCCTAATTGCAAAAGTTATATTAAAAAATAAATGGTTGATATTAAAGGCTAACATCTCTTCGCTTGATGTATTTATTTAGCTTATCCATGTTTTATTACCGATCAATTAATTATTAACAAATTAGATAGACCAATATTTTATGCCAACCATCTTCATATTCGATCAAATCAAATCCAATATGCCAAAAGTCCGACTGCATAAAGACTTGCCCAAAATCAACAGGATACTGTGAATTTTACAAGAATTATCAATATTTTTTAATAAAAAATATTCTTGTTATAACAATTTTTGAAAGGACTACGAAAATTATAACCTCGTTTTAGTAGTCGATAAATATTTACAATTTGAACTCATATTATTGAATAATAAAACTAAAATAAACTAAATAATAAAAATAATAAAACATATTCTTTCGACATATTTTATTATCCTTCTAAATAAATAACGAAAGTACAATATTTAAACTATATAATGATTTTGCAGAATGCGAAATATTTTTGGTTAATTCTCTAATTTTCTAATATTCCCAAACCAGCTCTTTAGCGAAAGCATCTTTTAACCAAGCCAAGTGAAAAGAAAGTCAAAGGTCACAACAGTAAAATGTCCATAACGATTTGGTGAGTTTAATACAAAGGAGCATTTGTGGATAATAAGAGACATGTCTTTCAACTTTTTCCACGATTTCACTTAAATATTCGTTGATAGAAACTATAAGCAGAAAAAACCGGTTAACATATTATTAAATTGTATTAGTAATTTAGTGAAAATGAGATTTACTTGACTTGGATTGTGGACTTTAACCAGTTTCAATCCAGCACATTTTAATAAAGCGAAAATTTAGTTATTAAAACAAAATAAAATGACGAAACTTAAACGCTATGAATGTTTAAAGACTTATTTTTCAAGATATCTTGAGGTTCTTTTTAAATAATGTTCGACGCTCACTGATGACTTATTCATATCATTCGTTGAATTAAACTTACACGTACTTTTCACTGCCGCTGTCATTCTACCGAATCAATTAAAACAACACGACAAATACATTACACTGGATAAGTACTACGCGTAAGTACTTTTTCTAGTAATCTTAAGACAATTTCTGAAATGCTTCACTAACCGTACGCATTGTTTTGTTGAAATTCGCATTTAAATTTGTGCATAATATATTAGAATTAACCGTCCTTTTAGAAAGGAATTTACTCTATAAGGTAGCTTAAGTGCTTCGAAAATAATTTGCTACAGCACCATTTACATGTTGTAGTAGAATTATTTATTAGTCTTACCACTGATGCATAAAAAAAAAACGTTTTTACGATTTGAATATACGGAGAATGAGAAAAATTATATTAAGGACGACTTTTCATTTATTACATTTTTTTTTAAATTATCTGCGCTCTAATCTGTATTTTTTACTCTATTGCGCTTTCTATAAATAATGTCTTAATAAGATTTAACAAGCTACTCAAATATAACGTTTTCAAATTCAGTTATTCAGTTAAATCATATTAAAATGTTTGTATACTTAATTTCATTTGGTGAATTTTTCTTCTTTCCAATGTTACCTTAGTACAAAAGTAACTGTATTTCTTTTTGCCACCAGCTCAACTGTTGTGTAGCCATGCTGGAAAATTTGTCACAACTCACTGAATATTTTAATTATGTTTGATACTAATTTATGACCGTGCGCTTTATTATTCGCATTATCTTTATACCGCATTAATGCCATCATTTTAAACATTGTCCCGTCCCCCATGCAACTTCCTTGCAGGCCCGAACTGGGACACCAAAGTCCCACCTCATTACAAAGAAAACTTCGGTATTATTTTTGAAATTTAGGTTGTTGTTTTTTTCTTCCAAAATTGACGCAACTGATTTGGTTATGATTATTCTACCGAAGGAGTGGTCGCGTCACTTTTTAATCATTTGAAAATGTCTTTATAGGAATTGAATTCTTGCGTTTTTTGAATCCAATTTTCCGATCATTCTCCTAATATTCAGAATAAAATTAATAAAAAAAAAAGATTTTTTTTTTTTGTGTAGTACTTTAAACGTTGGTTCAACATATAAGAATTGCAGCTAATTAAACAAATCATAAGAACATATACTGTGTGTGACTGATTTCATCACGATGGCTGCTATTTGAATTCCGGATCTGTGCATTTGTAACATGCAATCTTGGCAATTGTTTGCGAAATGCAAGTGCTTAGTGCGACTTGCATTCAATGCTCTGTGCATGGTGCACAATGGGCAGAACTAGGCTTCCATATGAATTATATTTCCTGTGAATTTCAGCGACAAAACCATATGCGTGTATTTGCTTGCCACGATCCACTGTGATATCGCAGAATTAATAACATTTTATATGAAAAATTGATATTAATTGCACAATCGCTCATAACGTAGATCACATCTTCTTTAACATTCTTGTAGATCTCTATATTTGTGCGTAAGTTCATTAAAGAGCTTCTGAAACCAGTGGCGGTTCCTTATGCAGGCCGCAAGGCCGCGCGCCCCTCCCAAACATCACCGTAGATATATAATTGTATTGCGATATTTTATCTCGGCATTATTTTTCCTAAAAGATAAAGTTTGCGCCGCGAACATACCTAACACTCATGGACTCAACACGATATGGCAGCTAGCAAGTACCAGTCAAATGCATATGCCCTATCTGTTGGAAGCGCTAGAGTTAGAGCGCTTCTAACAGCCACACAGTATAGGTTAAATGCATATGCACTCATCTCACTCTATTGCAAGCAATAGGTGAGAGCGACCGTGTGCAGTATGTCTTCTCTATTTCTTCGGTCGGCTTGAAACTATATTACGACTAGTGTGCAACATTCAAGCGGCTTTGGATGAGTCATAGCAACGTGACGTCACGCTGCTTGTACATCGAGAATATATATCGTTGTTTATGCTATTCTGGGCTACGATTCTTTAGCGTTCTAACAGAGAAGCCTAGTAAACAGTAAAATTGATATAGATACAGTTGCATTGTTCTGTGAGTTACGTATGTACGATTTTGTCACGTGTTTCTCCAAGAATATATATAATAAAAATGAATAGTGTTAGTTCTTTATTGAAAATAGAGTTTTGTAGACTTTCTCTTGTGGACAAGGTAAAAATTAAAGAATTAGGTAGGCCATTGCCTGAATTCAATTGATCGCAAACTTATGCAAGGAGTGCTCAAAACCTGACATTTACGCGACGTTTTACAAGAGACATTTACAAAAAAAATTATAACACAGATGAAGGACAGATTCTCGTATCGTGGCCATCTACAAGCCGCTGAGTTATTTAACACGAAATCGATGGCAACATTTTCGAAACAATTTCCAGTGGACGTTTTGGAAACCGTGTGTTATGCATATCCATTTTTGAATAAAACCAGATTAGAAGTCATTTACTCGCGTCCGGATTTTTATCAAATAATTGGAGCGACAAATTTTCTTTCGTTATTGCTACAAAATAATCTCAGTGAAACATTCCCGGAAACTATAAAAATACGTAAAATTGTTTTAACAACCCCGATGACCACTGCTGAATCAGATGGTTGTTTTTCAACACTTAAAAGAATCAAGACTTTTTTGCGAAATGCTATGGGTAATGATCGTTTAAGCGCGTTGGCGCAGATGTGTATTAATAAAAATGTGGTGCGAGATATTTACAATTTTAACGAAATAGTTTTGGAAAAATGTATATCAATGAAAGATAGAAGAGTGGAATTCACTTTTAAGAAATGATTGAATTTAATCATTTTGCATCCATTTTAGGTAAGATTTCTCACTATTTAAGAAATGTGCCCCCCCAGATTGAAATGGCACGAGCCGCCACTGTCTGAAACGTACTTTTTATGTTGCCATTTTTTTTTATATGAAAATGTCGAACTACTTTTTAGAAATCATATATCAACGAGTTATTACTTTTATAGCATGCAAAGCTTTTTGAATCGCAATTCGACAAACGAAGAATTATTTCAATATAACACCTTGGCTAAGTTTTCAAAATATATCCTATTTTTCACACGTTGAAACCAATTAAGATTTAATCGACCTCAAATTTTGCGTATATTTTACATTATCAAATAGATTCTATTTGACATAAAGCAATTTTCAGAATTGTTTAAACGCTAATGAAATTTACTTATTTTTAACGACGGAAATTGCTCCTTATTGAACTTGGCAATCTATACCACCAATTTTTATAATAATTTTTAATAAATTTTCTGGTCAAATTAATTTTGTTCTATTTGAGCGCTTATGCGAAATAGTTTGCACTGTTGAGCTTTTATTATCGGGGATACTATCTGAAAATTTAATGAACGGAAGAACAAATGACGTCAACGAACATTTAAAAAATCTAAATTGGCCGTGTCCTGTAATTGGCTTGTGAATATCCTGAGACTATATCGAAAAATCTCTTCTGTCCAAAAAAATGTTTTGACGTGGGGATATATTAGTACCTTCTTAAAATTACGAACCTGTGTTTAAGTAGTTTTCTTGTTCTTTTGGCATTAGCAATACCAGAATAAGGACTCATAAAAACGCTTCTATCATCTATAACATAATTAAAATTTATTACCGTCAGGTCGCTGAAGTTTCGAATTGGGGGGTTTCTTTTACGCCTTATTTACTACGAGTAATACATCGTAAAAGGTATAGTTCAAAGACCTAATTTTAACCGAAAAAAATATATATTACAGACGATATTAAAGTATAGGTATGGGCAATGCTTGGTTATCAGATGATCAAAATTTATATATAATATTACAACAACGGGAAATGCATTTAATTAAATATTTTTTCGAGGCGCATAATCAACCGCAGTATCTGCCATGGGTACTACCAGCCACGCTGCTAGCGACACCTGCAATTAGTAACGGATCGTAGCTTCGCTAAACGATGACGTTCAGACTATATGAAATATTTGTATTCTTTTCCATATACCTGTTCAGGTAGTACCAGAATTTGCTACACTTGACTTTATTAACATTCTGTAAACTCTTCGCAATCGAAACTGGAACAAATAAAATCGCGTTTAATCTGTTCTTAACCACCCGTCCATAAGAAATATTTTCAAGTTTAAAAAATAAATCATTAATAAAAATATTTATTATAAGGCAGCAAATTATACTTTAGAAAATTTCTAGCTACCACCTGTATGTGAATAAATGTCGTATTTTCCGAATATTTTACAAACATAATTGCAAAAGATTAATTTTTGTAAAATTATTTATTTCATAAGCGTGGCCAGTGAAATTTAGTAAAAATCAAATAATTTTTAACACCGTATATATCCTCAAACTAAAGTTTATACTTAATTTAAATATAAATAGCCTATTAATTTTAATTAAAATAATTCCAAACGATTTTTAAATCAAATATTGTCTTGGATATTAGAAAAAGATTACTGAAGGCATGAGTGTAGTGTGTACGGGTGTTAGGCGTGGACTATAGGTAAAGAAGAGATTCCATTCGAAATAACCCCCTTTTGAATTCGTCTTTTATAAAGCATAGTATTTGGGTAATTTTCTCTACATCTCACAAATGAATTCCTTTTTTCTTTTTTTTTTTTAATTCGCTCACAATTCATGGCAATCTACATTTCATTATACACTTCTATAGAGTCTCCGAAGCGCCCCCGTGTGATGGTTCCACACACCAAACCAAACAGCAGTCACCGGGGACACAAATCCTCATTCGCAACTATACCTATATACAGCTGCTGACGTCACATCGCCATAGCCTCGTAGTTGTTGTGAGGTCGTGTGGCAATATGGCGGACAGCCAGCTAACTTGCGAGGAAATACGTCAATATTTCCTGGCGAACGGCGGAAAAGTCTCCAATCGTGATGCTCTGCGCCATTTTAAACGGTACCTTACCGATCCTGTAACGCAAGGTAAGCGGAAAATGTTCCCATCGTCGGAAAAGTAATGGCACAGTCAGCGAAATGCACGGTTTGTTTACACTATAGTGAAGTGTCTTGCCGCGTTTTATTGCATTGTTCGTTCGAGTGGTAGTTTTTCAAACGAATTGACCAGCGCTGATATAAGATATTGTCGCTGTTAATATTGTAAAGCCATTTAAATTTTTTGCCTGGACAATATTGGCGGATTTTTTTTATCAAATCCGAATGAACCGTAATTATTCTCAGAACCAGTATTGAAATACAAAACGGGACAAAGCGACCTGTGGATTGATTCATATGTTTCGTGTTGCTGCACGAGATCGGTTGTTTGTACTACAGATTGTAGGAACAAATATAGATTGTCTCAGATCACACACAAAACTTTATATTTATAGACACTTGGTTCAATATAGTGGAGATTTCCGATATATTCGTAAAAAAAGGATTAAATTTTGACACTTAATATTTTTTTCTTCTTATATTGCAGAATCCGCTCGTTCCCTCTTTAAATACTACGTCAACAAGCTCGCTACCATTCGCACAGAAAACAACGAAAAAAGCCTTATACTCCGTCTGAAATATTTCAACTCCCCTGCAGATTTCCCCAATCCTCCTCCTCCTCCACAAGTCCCCCCTTCACCACCTCCTTCAGTTCTAACCCCATCGCCGTCTAATCTATACCAAGATACGATTAATTCAATCGGAATCCCCACGACGTCCCCATCTATTCATATGTCATCATCGCCCATTTATGGGTATCATAGTCCCAGTAATGAGTCTCCTATAAGACAGCCTCCCCCATACAGGTCTCCACCTCCATTTACGCCATCCCCGAGACCAGAGTCTCCTGGTGCGATGAGCCAGAAAATGACAAGTTTGTGTTCTTCCAATTTGTCTTTACAAGATGTGAGTAAATTGTTTTATTAGATTCGGATTTAGAACTCTGAAGATGTTTTTGCATACGTTTGCAAAATTTTCAAACATTTGGAATTATTAAGCAAAGAATCGTCTTTTACGATACGTTGTTTTGAGGTTTCATTTTCGTATCATGGCGATTGCCTTAATTGTTATAGTCTGGAATGGAGTCTGCTGCACAAATTTCATCTTGCGAGACTCCGAAAGTGCCACCTCGTCGTAGAAGTGCCGATAAGATGTCAATTCCATCGAAACCCATTGATATTCCAAAAGAAAATGTAAAGCCTTCTGATAAGGACGACCAAGTCGATAAAGAGGTTGTAAGTGTTAAGGAGCGGATGGAAAAATTCAATCGACTAGCTTCGGTGGATGATGAGCTGAGCCCGAGTCCCAAGAAAGCGCCTCAGAAGAATAGCGAAAAGGTAAGTGTTTTCTTTTTCGAATTGGATGTTATTCTTTAAAATGATATGTGGAAAGATCGTGCAAAATGTTTGCGTATGTGCAACAAAGGGTTCTACATTTCATATCGGAAGTTTTACATAAATCCATGAAACATTTTCCAAATGGAAATCAGATCCACAAAAAAAATTCATTATCCGCTTTTTTGTACGTGTTTATTTGCCTATTGGTTTGGCTATCTTGTGCAAAAATCTTACGTCTGTGCGCTCGTAATTGTTTTTCTTGATTAAACATTGAGAGTAATTGATGTAGCAACAAACATTTAGACATGAGTGTCAACTTGCATAATGTACAAACATTAATAATCTCGAGGTCCGCCGGTGCTTACCACCGAGATATGGCATGTTCTCCAGTTGATTAGACATAAGTACAAGACACTGGACTGCCCGATTCGGATCTTGACGGGCAAATTACGCTCAAATAGAATCGTTATCGCGTCTTATACGTACATTATCGTCATCTTCTGCTACGTCTGCACTAGAAAACGTACGAACCCGTTCAAGTCCCAATCGGCTGAAGAAGGTTCGTATAAACGATTCCCAATGCGCTATTTCACCATGAGGTGCCTCCAATAACATTTTTTGATTATTCGATTTCTGAAGTACGCTTTGTGATATTCAATAAACCTCGCCAGACGCTCATAAAGGTATACAAATAGACATCGTTTCGTCTAGCGACAAATGACTAATGATCACAGTGAACGGAATGTGTCCCGTCACCGCGATCCGATTTAAATCCTTTACGACTCTTCTTCTACACTTTCCATACAAGCTAAAATGAGCGAGCTTTATAACAGTGCTCTTGCACCAGTAAGAGATGACCCGCAACTGATACTTCTGCTTGTGGCACGTTGAAGAAAAGTGCAGATTGGCGATGGCCCGATGCTGTGAACACAAATTACTTCTTCGCGAGCTAAGCGATCGTCGAGATGACTAAGTAAATAAGTTAAACATGTTGAATTCATGTGACAGAAGCGTTCAATATTAAATTGTACATTTGTTTTTTTACAGCATAGCACAAAATTAATTCTTCTTACTTTTATAGTTGCTACATTTTTGTTTTGGTAATCCTCCTTGATTCTCACATAAACTAAGTTCATCAATGATGATTCACTTCAACTAACACATCACTTCTTCGTTGGCTATCTATCAATTAATTGCTTCCTAGAGGCCTGGAGCACAAGCACCAGCTACATTCTCATGTTCGCGATTTATTTTATAGGCCAATTTTTTTCTATCCCGCTGGATAGATTGACAGGTACTAGTGACAAGCGCGCGGTACGTCAATATTGATCGATTCTCTTAAGATCTTCGTACATCACCGGAGGAAGATATAGTTTCAATTGAGTCGTGGCCTCTTAAAAAAGAGAAATGTTATGGGCATTATTTTCTGTATAAAGATCACGCTCGCCTATAAAAGGTTCATCTATAAAAGCTTAAACTTTTGTCTAGAAAAGTTCTAACTTGTTGCATAACAACAAAAAAAAATTTTAACCACTTCAAATTGATATAAAACAATTTGTCCACATAAAGCGATCATGCAGCAATCTTCTATACCGGATTCCTCTGCTTAAATGAAGTATGGCGTGCTCATTGTTTCGACAGGTAATGAAGTGATTAACTTCACATTGATTGAGCTGGAATAATAATCAATTTGGCTTTATTACGTATCGTGCGTTGATATAGTTGATGACTGAAGCGCGCTTGATATTGTCCAGTTAATTGGCATGAGACAACAACATTTCCAGCGTGTATCTTAAGGAAAATCATCGCGATAATTTAAAGACATCAATCTTATGTATCTAGCGTATCATATCGAATGGTTTATAGACCAGAATCAGTGCTTTTATCTCTTTACTTTGATTGATTTGAACTTCAAACTGAAATATCGCAAAGTTTTTAGAAAAATAATTGTATGTAGTTTTCCTATACCCAGAGAAATTAGCAATTAATAAAATGTTTATTACACCAGTCAAACGCACGATATGACTACTACAAACACTCCACAACTAATTAGTATTCATGTTACCTTGTCCATTGAGGTGTAACAATTAAATTAGTGTAATATTTCTTCGAGTGCCCCTACTTAGTATTAATGAAGTGTACTTTATTATTCAACAACTCTCTTAAGCCTGAGGCCTTACTACGCACACGCCAATTGTTTGCTTATAGTCTAGTAGATTTACCAAGCTTTTTTCTAATATATATTTACGTTTTCGTCAATACGGTAAAATTATTTTTTGTATAAAATCGATAGGATTAATCAAATAACGTTGTACTTTTCTATCGTAATACAATTTTTTCGCTAGTTATTATTTTGTGAAATATTGCTTTTAAAATAATATTTGTGTTATTTGGTACATGGAATATATTATTTTTTTATGTATTTATTTTGTTGTAAAAACATGTACAAAAGAGAAAATTTCAGGTTTTAAAAGGTTTAACGGATTTGCCACTAATACTAATTCGGGGAAATCTATATATTTTTATAAAATATCACAAACAGCGGGATAAATGGACGCCTATTATTTTTGGTGGTAGCAAATTTACGAGTTTCTGCGCAATGAGGGAGGTGAATAAAACGCAAAATCTACGGTACAACAAATAATTTGGCTATAGAAAAACTCGCGACTGATTTTTGATCAAATGGCTAGAAATAGTTTCATCAAAAAATGTTTAATATCTTCATTAACTCGGTGGTTTAATAATGCGCGAATCTGACGTTCACAAATCTTTAATCGAAACGTTACAATTAATTCTTTAACATAATAAATTAACTTTAACAAAATGTTGAGGTCCATAAAAGAGGTCCAACACTTACCAATCCTTCTTAAAGTTTTTTTTTTTACAAAATGGTTGACGTTGATATCATTACCTTCATGGTGAAAACAAGTGATTATTTGCTCTAGAACAAACAGTGTTGTTGATTCCTATATCCATATAGACTGTAAATTTAAAATAGCAAAGCCAGTCTGGGTAGGTAATTTATAATTAGGCGATAAATTTAATGGAAAACAAATGACGACAGCAATACATGTAGACCAATCGCGATCCTATACCGCGAAACACAGTCCGCCACGACAAACATATGATTTGAAAAAATAATATTTGACGTTTACAATTTTTCACTTAATAAATGATCGCGTGCAATTATGGAATTGGAAACATTTCTCGCGATGTTTTTAATTCCATATATGAGGGCCGATATATTTGTACAAAACCAATAAATTAAACACAGCTCATTACAAATTGACAATAATCCAACAAATCCACATTATAGCGCAACTCTTCAAAGCGCCACTCCATTTAATCCGTGACATGTTCGCGCTTGTTCCGAAAATATTAACATTCAGACATGTGCTCTAAAATCGGGCGGGCGAAAGAGAATAGGGCCATAGAAGAACGTATATGATCATCATACAGGCTTATATATGTACATTATACATGGCGGGGGTGTTGATCCCCCGTGTTACTTCGCTATAATAACGATGGGCGCTTTTTCGAGGAGGGTGATGATGAAATGCCGCGGATGGTTTTTCACTGTGCTCTGCCGTCACCAACGCGGCACTCGCCTGAATTAAACAACATTAAATCATAAAGTTTTCACATGCAGAATACATACATTGTATTCCGTGTTAGATGAACGTTTAAACCGAGGTAAAAATACGACATGGAAACGTGATGTAGAAGAAATTTTCATGCCCGATGCTCGAAAAATCCACGTCAAGTTGTTATTTTATTAGAAATTTTGGACATGTTTTTAAATGCGTTTGCGAAATTTCAATAATCTGTTTGTTTTGAAATATTCATTTTGCCCCAAAATCACTTGAGATTCTAAATTCTGAGATCAAATCAAATCAAATCACGAAGAGTTCTTTCTAATTTTTCAGTTTTTTTTTTTTACGGTATCTACCAAACGCTACAACAAATCATTTTATTATGAGAACCCATAATGGCAAATTTTATCACTGAATTCCTAAGATATTTGTTCCCTAACAAAAAACAGATAATCTAAGAAACTGATAACATCTTGTGCACCTCTCTTCTGAATATTTCCACAGGTACAGGATTAATCTTTTACAATTTTACTGATCTACCTCCATTTCCCTTACAATTTAAAAAAGGTACATTATCTAGGATTACCAAGGATTATTGGCTCGACACGGGCGATTTTCGTGACGTATTTCCTGTTCTCTTTTGGTGCTGACCAATGGACGGTGGTTACGAATTAAAATTTTACAAAGCGTTGCTATTCAAAACTCTGTGCCTCTATTCGGAATATAAACTAAACTGAGCGGTTGGCGCTGTTTGAAATATTTCGTCACTGCCAAAACCAGACAGACGGACATATGGACAAACAGACGAACATTAAAATTGTATGTCCGCGTCCATGGTCCTGGAAGCGTTGCTGTATCCTAGCTAGCGCGCATATATAATTTATGAATAATTTATGTCGATTTTTTTAATTAATACACATGACCCGTGTTAAATCAAGACCGGCCTCAAAGCTGGCCACGATAAAACCGGTTTGCACAACATGATACATTAAGCCCAAATGGAAAATTGTGTGAGCCACTCCTGGCAAATTATTTGATTCTATATATTTAACTGGGGCATTTTAACACTTTGTAATTTTCGCTAATTTCATCGCACGGACGTAATTAGGCACGTCTGTCGGTTTGTTTTACCGTAATGTTTTTGTGGAGGCTCGCAGCAAATTCTGCCCAATAAAACAGTAAATACTCTGTTCAATTATTATCTTTTAATTCCATCCAAACTAATTAAATACTTGCTCAGCAATTTTACAAATTTTCAATTAAATAGCGAAATCTCACAAGTCAAAGTATTATTGCGAATATTCTATGCCTAATTAAAATGATTTGCGAAAAATTGTATATTATAAAATCCATTGATGATTCTTTTAAAATTATAATCCAAACTCTCGATGAAAGTACCAAAAATCACGATGAACTTTCGATTTTAGGCTCTTCATAAAACCGTGCTTGAATCACCTCGTCGGTCCATGGACCCGAGGCGCCAGATTACGTCACTAGAAATGATTGTTCGATGATCACTGACGAGCACCTCCTCCTCACTCTTCATATCATTCAAAGACCAGCCCGTTTCTTTTCTACAGACCCATTCTGATGCAATAACACTTTGGCAGGCTGAAGAAATAAGCCGCTCTTTAAACCGAAGGTTTCATTTTCATATATTGACACGATGATTGTTAACTATTCCTCTGATTATAAAGATTATATAACTAGAAGAATTAATTTAAAAAATCATCACTACGGTGTTAAATAATAGTACAGAATATCAACCAAATACCAAAAATTAATTAGCTAAATTAAGCTACAAAATTTAAAGAAATTGATAAATCTTCTTCATATTGGATGCCAAATAATGTACAGTTGTAAATAAGCATCCAAGATAATGTTGTTGGTCATTTGATTTGAGCTGGGTCTGTTGCAAAACTCTTGTAGAGTTTTTTTTTGTAGTATAGTTACCTTAGTTTAGTGACTGTATTTCTGGTTTGTCTTTTTATAGTAGTATTAAATGGATGAGAAATGGACTTTAGGGCTCAGCAGGTGTCCGGCTATCGGGCTTGTCCATCACCATTGTGTCGTACCAATAACACGGACTAAATTGAAAAGATTATAGAATCAATTGGTTAGGTACCATATTTTTCTCTCTATATACTCAAACTAGTACACCCAAGTCATATCTGACTGGATGTTTAATAAAACATCTTGTACTGTATGAAATAGTTGAGTAGCTTTCGAAACTGAACAAATTATGCCGGTTTTTTTTGTATAAAAGATTTTATTGTACAAGTAATGGTCGACTGGGTTATTAATACGCATAATGTGTTCGCTAATATATAATTTGCAACGATGAAAACGTAATATTTAACCGCGTTTACTTTACAAACGACGCATGAAATATATTACATACCAACTGGATAATCTACAAATAACGCACACGTTGCAATTGAAAAGCTGCAACGTGAATCATGAAGATCCTTTCGTTACCATGCGAGGTTTGGCGTCTGCCTTGTTTACTTCTTTATGTTTGTTCGCCTCTCCTGTGCCGTAATGACGATAATTATACAATTTGAACTGCATAAACTACGCTGAAATTACCTGCTTATGCCTCGATATTAATTTACTAAATACACACAACGCACCAAACTCCGCCAGTTGTACTGCAGAGAAATTGTTGCGTTTTGTACCGTACGGGCATGTGCAGATAAAGAAGCTATTTGCATAATTGAATTAATTATATTTGTCGAGCATTATCGACAAAACTTTTTGCTCCAAATTCATGTTTATGCCTATATTACGAAATGCGAATTTATAATGAAAAAAAAAAAACCAGTCTAAACGAAACTAGATCGTCTTGACCTGATTGTAAATTATTTAAAACAAGACGCTTTATTACCAGACTGAAATGCTAGAACAATGGATTATTTTAACATTCGTTTTCTTTATTTATTATGCAAAGTAAAACCAAAGGGTAACATTATATGTGATAAGCAGGGTAAGGAACTCACAGAAAATAAGGAAAAAGCTAGAAGATGGAAGGAGTATCTTTAAGATTTATATAAAGGTAGGCAGGACATGGAGGAGCTAGAAAATGTGGAACAGATAGATGAGGATGACTTAGGTCCTAGCATACTTAGGTCAGAGTTTCATAGAGCATTAAATGATTTACGGACTAACAAAGCAGCGGGGATTGATATGATACCAGCCGAATTAATAAAACACGCAGGGAAAAAAATGCAGGAGCGATTATACAGGTTAGTTTGTAAAATATATGAGAAGGGAGAAGTACCACAGGATTTTCAGCGTAGTAGAATAGTAACAATGCCGAAGAAAATAGGAGCTAATTTGTGTGAGAACTATAGGACCATTAGCCTACTATCACATGCATCGAAGATATTGTTAAAGATTATTTATAGGAGATTAGAAAATAAAGTAGAGGAAAGGCTAGGAGAAGATCAGTTTGGTTTTAGGAAAAACAGAGGGACGAGAGAGGCGATTCTAGCACTAAGAACGGTAGTAGAAAAAAGAAAGAGGGTAGGAAAGGTAACTTGCATAGCTTTTGTAGACTTAGAAAAGGCATTTGATAATGTCGATTGGGACATAATGTTTAGAATTTTAAAAGAAACGGGTATAGATTATAAGGATAGGAGAATAATTTTTAATTTATATAAACACCAAACTGCCTTAGTTAGAATTGAGGGGGAAGAAGATGTAGCAAAAATAGGGAAGGGAGTTCGGCAGGGATGTACACTTTCACCGTTATTATTTAATCTATATATAGAAGATGCAATAAACAAAGTAAAAGAAGAGTATAGTGTAGGTGTGAATGTACAGGGAGAGAAAATATATATGTTGAGATTCGCCGACGATATAGCTATATTGGAAGAAAGCGAAAAGAATTTAGAAAGGGTATTGAATGGTATGCAGGCAGTATTGACTAGGGATTTTAACATGAAAATAAATATAGGTAAAACTAAAGTGATGAGGTGTGACAAAAAGGAATGCAGTAGAAAAATGAGGATCACAATAGGAGATAATAGAATCGAAGAAGTGTCAGATTTTTGTTATTTAGGCAGTAGAATCACAAAAGATAATCGAAGCAAGGTAGATATAAAGTGTAGGATAGCACAGGGTAGGAAGGCATTCGTAGAAAAGGAACAGATTTTAAGATCAAATATTGACTTGGGTATTAGAAAAAGATTACTGAAGGTATATGTTTGGAGTGTAGCACTGTACGGGTATGAGGCGTGGACTATAGGAAAGGAAGAGAAGCGTAGATTACAAGCATTCGAAATGTGGTGTTATAGGAGGATGATGAGGATTGGTTGGGAAGATAAAGTAACAAATGAAGCTGTACTAGAGTTAGTAGGGCAGAAGAGAAGTATTTGGAGAGTGTTACAGCGTAGGAGAGACAGATTAGTAGGGCATATTCTTAGGCATGGGGGGATTATGCAATTGATCATAGAAGGTAGAGTGGAGGGAAAGAGAGGGGTAGGTAGGCCTAGATTGGAGTATGTGAGTCAGATAGTTGAAGACGTTGAGATGAATAGCTATAGGGAGATGAAGGAATTAGCTCAGGATAGATCGGCATGGCGTGCTGTTTCCAACCAATCTTTAGGATTGCGGACTCTTTAACTAATTATGCAAACACAATTTGGAATTGTGAAAAAAACCTGTTCACAAAAAAATAAATTGCCATTTCTTGCGATTCGGTAAATATGATTTTACTTCGAAACAAATTCGTTTTCCAATATTATTTAATCATTATTTCAGAATTGCATTAAAATTTGGAGTGTGTAAAAAATACAGGATTAATGTCATTCTTGTGCAGATTTAAATTTAAACACGTACGAATCGGAGCTTGTTGACAACTGTTACATATTACATATAACTCTTTCATACGGCTCTTGTGTGGTATATCCTCTAAAATTAACTTGTAAGAGGAGTCATATTTATTATTAAATACCATTTCCACTGCCAGCTGGTATTAAAATTAACCATTAAATCAACCCGCCCGGTTTTTCGTCATTCGGAAACATTACTGTACGGCTTTTTATTCCATGTGAAATATTTCATTTATAACAACCGCATGGCCAGCGGCGGTCATACCAACCGTAAAAGAAGCGCTTTCGGCGCCGATTTCCATGCAGTTTTCCACCGAATCGAACGCTTCCTTCTAAAGTTGATTTAGCTGGGGAAGTAATTAATGGCTTTCACGGTTTTTTTTTCGCTTGGGAAAAAAATATTGTAGGCATAACGTGTCATAACACGCGGTCGTCCCAGATAATATATGGACGCGTTTTTTGTAGGAATTTATGTTTCTGGGATAGTATAGTATAAACTATGGTCATTTTCTGGACATGTGTAGAACAACGTGTCCGTTTAATCCAGAACTGTAATAAAACCGCATGTTAATTCATCCCAATGCATGTCCTGAACTTGATCCAAAGCAAGAAAAAATTTTTTTGGACAGTTTCTTGCCAAATTCGATAGAACCCTTTTGCACATACCGTTGTTGCTTAAGATACAATCGTAAGCCCTTCCAACTTTTCCGGTACTGAGCAATCATTAATCAGCACCCCGCAAATTTATTTTCCTAGTTTGCTGTGAAGATTAATTGAACATTCTGTTCGTGATTTTTTTGACATATTTAATAGTTCGATTTCATACGGCACGCGAAATTCATTGTCACTTTTCCGCATGTGCAAAAAAAAGCATATAAATTGAAAATAAACTACAATATATAATTTTGGCGCATGTTTGCTTAGATGATAATCCATCCAGTGTTATTTCACAAGCTCATGTTGGTACTTTTATACAAGCAAACCACACAAATGCATCTCGTGCTCCAGGATTCTTTGATAAAATCCGAATGACTTGGCTAGTTTTTTGTTTGTATATGTGCACATGCGAGTTTTTGGACGATCTTATCGACCAGTACAAAGATATATAATGCTAATATGTGTATATGTCCTTTGTTTAGTTCTGTGTTTTGTCCACAGGGGGCTGAGGACCACGATGACGGCGTCTCAGTCACTTCGGTACGTACACGCACAAACTATAATTCAAAACTGGGTAATATGTTTGTAAAAATACTTTAAAACGCATAAAACAAATCATATTTGACTTAAAATACGCTGCAGTATTTTTTTTCCAACAGAAAAAAGCGCTACGGCTAAAAGTAATCGGAAACTTTTATTTTATCCTTGGAGAATAGGTCGATGATTCCGTAAAGTACAGATACCAGCGAATTAACATATCATTTCTATATTTTTAATAGTTTCTTCTCAAATTTATCAACAAATTCAAAACTAATACTACATTTTCGATAATAATCCTGACCAAATCAAATACTCGGCCGTTCTTATAAATGCACTCGTTTTCTCTACACATTGTTTTTGATTCATATTATATTTTCGGGAACATCCTGTACATCTATATGGCGTCTACATCGAAAACATATGTTATAACATATACTGATTTTCATCAAATTCAACCAATACAAATAACTAGCTGTACGTTGACGTACGACATCCAATTTTACATGATAAGAAAACGTAAAAAGAAAATGTAAAATATCGTTCTACACACTGAAGTTATGTATTTTAATTTTCTTTATATGTAAACGGGAGATTTGTACACTATACGTACAAATATTTCAGATATCAAGCGACGTGTTATTTTAATAATTTTATTAAATCGGAAGACTGAGGAAATTATGTTCACAGTTTATTCAATTTATAATTGATAAGCAGTCAATGTGTTGATTTTAATTTATTATTATTCTCCAAACGGTTTCTTGTTTTTCAATTTTTTTTTGTTGTTGAAAGAATTTTGTTGAAGAATATTTGGTGTTGTTCATTATCAGTTGGAGCCTAAGAAATGCCGAGAATGGTACGTTACAGCAGCGAAGGCAGATTATCTTGCGTTGTCAAAATTGGCATCTGAAGAACCTCTTCTCGTCAAAGTGAAGGTGAGTCCTTTTGTATTTATTCATTATTTTCAATAAATTTCGAATTACATATTACGTTTTATATTAAATCGAAGATTTCCCAAACATTTTACGATCCAATTTTTTTTTGGGGGGGGGCCTTTACCAATCGATTAGTTTAATAATTATCGTGTTCGTAGTAATTCTAACCAGCCTGATGGTTGATACGAAATTGTTCATTCAGTATCTGCGCTTACACGAAGACATACGGCCTAATATGGGCTGTTGTGGTAAAATGTATCTATGCCTTATCTGCGATTGTTAATCGACGATCTTAGAATGTAAATCAACTTATAATTAACTACTACAAACAAAATGCAAACTCTGCAGCGAAATACACATATATGCGCGCAAACACACGCAGATAATAAAGCAATTTATTTTCGCGCAACAGATTTATGGCGTATTCGATATTATTACTTTTTTAATTATGTTTCCTGATTACCGTTTACCTCTGTGCCTAATAAATCACGGACATTTTCATTTTTAATTAATTAGCCACTCGGACGCAAAGCGTTTCGTTTAATAATCATCAAGTAATCATCAATGTATTGATTTATTAATCGGCACAATCTGATTTTAATTCTAAACTGAAAAATAAACGCACAATCGACTTTTACTTACGTCACCTCTTCGTAACCACCTATTCTTAGCTCGAAATTTTTTTACATCAAAACATTTTATATACAACCATATGGTTCGATTTATTAATTTTGAATATCCCGAATCTTTACTTATGGTAACGCGACAGAACGCAGAACCGATCGCAACAATTCATTTATTTCGTGGCAATTAATTTGTAAAGCGGAGGCATGTTTTCTGGCATATTAGATTTGGGAACAGCCATTCTGCTCGCCAGACACGAAATCCCAAATTATTTATTGCCGTTAATAAACAAATATTTAATAGCCGACTATACTAAATAGAATTTAATTACAATCGAAACTATATTACGTTGCGGTGCGGTATAATTAGTTGGGGACCCCGAGGGCCTAGCTCAATACGATTTGAATCATTGGTTTTGTGTGGGGCAATCAAGTAGCTCTTCCCAAAGGCGCTTGTCGCTTTTTTCGAAGCGATTCTTCGGTTTGTGTTGCGGTTGCAATGAAAAGGTTACCACCAATTTATTTCCGTTATAGTCAGCATATATAGTTATAGTGTAGCACTGTACGGGTGTGAGGCGTGGACTATAGGAAAGGAAGAGAAGCGTAGATTAGAAGCACTTGAAATGTGGTGTTATAGGAGGATGATGAGGATTGGTTGGGAAGATAAAGTAACAAATGAAGCTGTACTAGAGTTAGTAGGGGAGAAGAGAAGTATTTGGAGACTGTTACAGCGTAGGAGAGACAGATTAGTAGGGCATATTCTTAGGCATGGGGGGATTATGCAATTGATCATAGAAGGTAGAGTGGAGGGAAAGAGAGGGATAGGTAGGCCTAGATTGGAGTATGTGAGTCAGATAGTTGAAGACGTTGAGATGAATAGCTATAGGGAGATGAAGGGATTAGCTCAGGATAGATCGGCATGGCGTGCTGTTTCCAACCAATCTTTAGGATTGAGGACTCTTTAACTAACTAATAGTCAGCAGTGATTTGAAGTATTTTTCATTTGTATTTCGAAATGGCTGTTTCACGATTCGGCAGTACCAACAATGAAAAAGTCTTTTAGTTAACGCTTTCGAGGTTTCAACAATTTGGGAGAATGGCGCTCTCGAGCGATATCCAAAATTTTATGAATTGTCATAATTTTGGTATTACTAAAAATATAAAATCGACAACTGCCGCTTTATTTGTAATGATAAATAGTTTTAAAAAAACCCAATCTTCTCAAGGCGCCAAAAATACCACTATATTTGGCAAAATAAAAGTGCTCGAGCAATTTCGAAGGTGCCAGAAAATATCACTGTAAAATAGTCAAATATGATATTTTTATAGCCATTACGTACCCTATTTTAATGGGTTTTACAACAATTTCTGCATAACTCTAAACGACTGTTACTTTTCTATAACATGTCGTTTGCATTATAGATATGACACGCTTTCGTGCTTTTCTGAGGGGATTCAAATGAAATTTATGACTATTTACTTGCGGCAAAAACCGCGATGGAGAAATGCGGCATTTTATCATATTTTATGACATTTTATACATATGTACATATGCGAGTGTGGCTTGTGTTTGTGTTTAGTTTATTATTGCATGTCTGTAGTCGGTCATTTAAGCTCTATCGCTATTTAGGTTACGAGGGAAAATCAATAATACTATATGGTATTTCATTTGAAACAAATGATACGATTATAAAGTACATGTAATATATACCAATACATTATTATATTACCACAAAAAAATGTGTTCTTTGAAAAAGCTTATACTTTAACCGGTTTTTACGTAAAATTGCGAAGTAGTGTTCTTACCAGCTTAGTATGTATTTAATTGATTTTTTATCACTTTACACCGATAGTAATAAATAACCTATATAAATCTGATAAATAAATAAATAAAAATACAATGTTCAACACTGTTATCGAACATTGGAATCGTGTTATTATCGTGTGGAAAACAGAGGCGCCTATCGATAGCATCGCAACGTTGATTTTGTTCTTCGTTCTTTTCTTTTCTATAGTATATCTTTTCTAATGTCTAGACAAATGACCAACCCAAATATATAGACCATGAAAACAAAACAATTTGTCCTACTACAAGAAACAAATCAATCCAAATTTAGTGCAACTTTATAATTACATCAAGGACCCGATAAAAATTAGTAGAATTTTTTTGTATATCGAAAATTAGTTGGCTACTCAAAATTACAGCCTAATTACTGACTTAAGCTAATCTCAGTGTTACATAAAAGCAGAAACAATTTTTGTTCATTTTATTTTTCAAAATTCCACTCTATATCAATGATCACTCACTTACAAAAATTTAATCAATCGCTCGATTTACCTTCCTAAATTAATTTAATATATAAATACATCGTCATTTCGTTTCGCTGAACTGTTGACGCGTTACCTTATAGTTCGCTTCGTGCATCTTGTTTTGATTACTTTGTATTGATAAGATCTGGGCTTGAAACAATAGCTTCGTCAGAAGGGTGTGACTTTGGCAGTTGTATATTATTACATTTGGTATCCCTGCCACAATGAGAAGGCAGTACCATCAAATTCAGGTCGAGCTCCAGCTGTATACCTATTTATATGGTTACCTTATACCTTCTTCCGATGGTAAAGATACACGAGACGTTGCCAATAGTAAATTTTACAAACGAAATTGTAGTATATACGCAAACCCTAGGCAAAATGCATTCATCTTACGTAAGCCATATTGTTTTCGAAAAATTCGGTTTTACCAATACCTTTTTAGGGTCAAGTTACTTTTTATACCGGCAAAATTTCACGTTGTTTTTGTTTGTTTGCTACCACTGAGAGATCTATTACTGATGGCCCCCCTATTTGTGGTACTGTTAGACCATTGTAGTGCTAATGGAAGCCACTTTTCCAAACGATGTAATTACAATAACCAACAACACAATGATATAATCAGCTACGATTCTCTTCAATAGGATGGTGCAAGCTATCATCAGGTTATATCAATTTAATTTGAAATGATACCCACATAAAAAATATGTTGTTCTGCTGCTACAGGATCCAAATGGTAACACTCTTGGGGAAAAAAAACATTTTTAGTTAGTATTTAGTTGTCTTCGCAAGAAATGAAGCTGACGCCAAAGTTTTGATTGAGGGAGCATATTTATTCTCCAAATATTATTTGACCTTCCGTCTTCCTTGAATTAACTAACAACCTTTGTGTCTTTTGAATATCTGTTTCCAAATTGGCAAAACAAAACGAATTTTCTATAAATCCTCTTGGTTTGTGAGTAGTGAACTCACGATAAAGTTACTTGTACCGCAGATCTTTGTATATATCTGGTTAAAAGTTATTGCCAATGTTTTCTGTTTGACATGTGAAGATGCTGAGTTGTTTCGATGCATATTATATCGTGGACTTAGTACGTACAAACAACCACAAAGATCTGGAAGACTCGGATTTATGACTGTGCACGTTTTGTGCAGATCAATTTGTACAAGAGTCAATTTCCCAACGATATGTAATATTTAGATTTGAAACCGTTATTGGCAAATACGAATTGTGCGAGTGTTTATTACGTCCGAAAGTCCTTGCGAAATGCGCGGGATATTTTGCGATTATTTCAATTAGATAGAACGAATGATCTACAAATATTAGCGTTGTATTTCTACATCTCTTTGGTGAGCACACTCTCCATGGAATTGTCACTCCGAATCGGATCACATGCTCCACTAATCTATTCATCCAACGCCTCCCGCGACCCACCTATAAATTACCTACAGCGCCAGTATATTATTGCCTGTTTCGGAACCATATATGTGCATACTCAGGTACAGAACAACCGCTTGGCAAAGCGGAGCAACTATAAACTTCCCGAACAATATTGTAGTGTGACGTCGTTCTAAATCTACAACGTATATTCCAAAACATGAAATAATGCGCATCCGAAGATTCAATTGCAGTTTCCTTGTTCTAAAAACACGGCAAACTAAATAATTTTCAATATATTTAAAAATCTGGAAATTCAGCTTAATACTAACTCCATTATTGTGCACGGGTATATATCCCTGGCGCTTAAAGCTTGATTGTTTCATCATGTTGCATATCAAAAATAGCAGTACGTCCATTTTTGAAAAACAATCTTCTATCAGGAATCTGTTTATGGGACCATTACGTTCGAACGCTTCTTCTCAATTCCCGTTCGAGATATGCCGTCTTTTGCTTGCAAATTTTCATTAATGTTTTCCTGCCTTTGCTGCCCATTTATCTAGCACATCTCCAAGAGAGCAAATTCATTGCCTACATCGGCGCGGTATATTTCGGTGGGCAGGTAGAGAATAGTTGTGGTTTTGGCTACTGTATCTGCATGTTCCATGGGATAGGGTTGAAACGCACATATATAGGGGGGATGAAATCGAGCAAAATATATTACACAGGAATTGTGTAATTATTATTGCATGCAATGCCATATTTTGTTGGTATAATTATCAATGTCCAAAGAATTCATATTCCACCCCAATGCCATTTTATGGCACTGTAAAAATGATGCGTCTTGTATATGGTGGCTTGTTAGGCCTCTGTGTGGATTGTCAAACGTCTGTTTCTTTCTCTGGTGTTTTGTCTGTTTTTAATAGTATGGTGGTCTTGGCGTGAATCTGTGTTCTTGACATTTTAGTGTGTAAAAATGATTTAGGTTAAAATGCTATTCATTAAAACTAGTTGCCTGTTCAAATTAATTTTTGCTCAGTCAGTAAATTGCGAAGAATTTTGGACCAGTATATATAAACTCCATGTGTAAAATTTGCACCCCGTTGCCACCACATTGATTAATTTATACGCAAGCAGCAGGGCGGTTTCTATTTCACCCCTGAAAGCTGCAAACTACCCGCCCACTCCCCCTACCAAAGTCCTTCTATCCATACTCGAATATAGTTGTATATATCGTCATCAATATATATCCTCCAGTACGTAGTCCTCCGCTATGTACACACATACAGATCCTGTTCCCGGTATACTATATGATCTGGAAACATGGACCTTACTAATGAAACAAGCTCTCTATGCCTGGATCGAAAGGACGAAGTACAAACACCAGTCACTTCACTACTGTTAATATAGATGAGGAACGTTTACATTACTGCCGTCGTATTTTATAAGCTCATCGCATATTCACGAGTAAATCAAAGTTAAAATGTAGATACAATCGAAACGTTTCTCATAGTTATGTTTGGCCTTAACACCAACAACAATTTAATATCTACTTCATCCTTCTTTTGGGGTAGGCCTGGGTTAGACATTCCCTACTACCACTGTAGTAATCAAACGGTCTGCTCAGCACACAGTAGCGGCTCGTGCCATTTCAATCGGGGGGGGGGGGGTGTATTTCTTAAAAAATAACATAATAGTGAGAAATCGGACCTAAAATGGATGCAAAATGATTAAATTCGACCATTTCTTGAAAGTGAATTCCGCTCTTCTATCTTTCATTGATATAAACTTTTTCGTTGAAATTGTAAATATCTCGCACCACATTTTTATTAATACACATCTACGCCAACGCGTTTAAACGATCATTACCCATAGCATTTCGCGAAAAAGTCTTAATTCTTTCAAGTGTTGAAAAACAACACTCTGATTCAGCAGTGGTCATCGGGGTTGTTAAAACAATTTTACGTAATTTTATAGTTTCCGGGAATGTTTCACTGAGATTATTTTGTAGCAATAACGAAAGAAAATGTGTCGCTCCAATTATTTGATAAAAATCCCGACGCGAGTAAATGACTTCTAATCTGGTTTTATTCAAAAATTGATATGCATAACACACTGTTTCCAAAACGTCCACTGGAAATTGTTTAGAAAATGTTGGCATCGATTTCGTGTTAAATAACCCAGCGGCTTGTAGATGGCCACGATACGAGAATCTGTCCTTCATCTGTGTTATAATTTTTTGTAAATGTCTCTTGTAAAACGCCGCGTAAATGTCCGGTTTTGAGCACTCCTTGCACAAGTTTGCGATAAATTTAAATCAGGCAATGGCCTACATAATTCTTTAATTTTTACTTTGTCCACAAGAGAAAGTCTACAAAACTCTATTTTCAATAAAGAACTAACACTATTCATTTTTATTATATATATTCTTGGAGAAACACGTGGCAAAATCGTACATACGTAACTCACAGAACAATGCAACTATATCTATATCAATTTTACTCTTTACTAGGCTTCTCTGTTAGGACGCTAAAGAATCGTAGCCCAGAATAGCATAAACAACGATATATATTATCGCTGTACAAGCAGCGTGATGTCACGTTGCTATGACTCATCCAAAACCGCTGGAATGTTGCACACTAGTCGTAATATAGTACAAGCTGACCGAAGAAATACGGCATACCGTCGCTCTAACTCTAGCGCTTCCAACAGATGGGGCATATGCATTTGACTGGTACTTGCTAGCTGCCATATCGTGTTGAGTCATGAGTGTTAGGTATGTTCGCGGCGCAAGCTTTATCTTTTAGGGAAAATAATGCCGAGATAAAATATCGCAATACAATTATATATCTACGGTGATGCGCTCAATGTTCAGGAGGGGCGCGCGGCCCTGCGGCCTGGATCAGGAACCGCCACTGTCATCACAGCAAGTGCTTCTGTAGTCGTGGATTCGGTTCGATTGTAGTGTGCGCCATCACGTGGGTGCATTGTAGGCAACTGTAGATAGCTGGATGATAGTTACTGGTGGTACGGCTGTCCAAGGTGCCCTAGGGCTGCGGCTGGAATTAGGGACGGCATGCGGATTGCTTGTTTGCTACCGTGGGTGCATTCCGATCTTGAGGGTATTCTCATGGTGGACCAATACCGGCTTCCTCTGATGGGGTAATCGGAATATGTATCGAAGAATCCAAATTAAAATAATTGCGCAGAAATTAAAGTAACTGTTGATGCATTGAGGACATTTCATTTTCGTTAAAATATAATAATTCTTCTTGACTTTATAATTCAGTGTACTTACCAGGAGACAAGTGGCTCTAATGGTTAATTCAGTTTCTAAGTTACCTCCAGCTACTAACGAATTAATGGCTATTTAATTAAGTACGTTGTCGGTTTCTGTGCATGTGTGCGGTACAGTTAGATCTTATTCAAGTTAAACTCAAACTTAGAAGCCAGTACAAATATCCTCTATACAACCAAAATAGCAATCCATAAGGTTTACTTATAATTATAATTATTTTGTTTCCAAAAATTCATCTTATTACAACGTTACTTTTTTACGTATTTCCTCAAGTTCCCAGTTCAAATTCTTTACTGTGATCTTAATATGACATCTCGTACAAGATCTCGTACGGTTGGTCATTAGCGACTCTAGTGAGCTTCGCTTGTCAAGAGGTCGCGCCGCAAAGACCGCGGGTGGTCCACACCTTCTTCACGCTAGATTTGCGCGTTTCGTCTTTCCCTTCCGATACTATCAAACGTAACAAAATGCAAATGAAACCATTTCCAGAGCGTTCTGTTGCCGGATCGTTCAATTGGTTTGAATTGGTCGCGTTGAAAATGATTTTTGGAATGGTGTCGATTCATTTAATGTCAAAGTAAATTCAATTTCTCATGATGGATACAACATAAACTGTGGCATAAGAAGATCAGTTGCTATTAATTTTAAAACCTGGAGGCTTATTTTCATTTGAAATGCCAATGGTTTAAGGTTTGCTGCATCATCCCTGGCTGACACGTGAATTAGCTTACCTCACTACCTTTGTGGTGTGATTCACGAACGCATTTCCAACTAGCTGACGTCAGCGATTTCTGCAATTTTCCCCGAGATAGAGCAGTTTGCAATGGACTGGCCATTGCCACCGTTATACAAGCATTTTGTGTTTCCCGCTATAGCAATTATTTCAAACATGAGATAGCAGTTAACACAGCCAAATATACAGGGTGCACTGGTGAAAATTTTATCGCAAAAATTCCATCTGCTGTTAACTTATTGGCCAAAAATCAGCGGCGCAGTTTACAGCTCAACTTATAATACGTTCATTTTTCATTTGGGTTAACATAATTTTCTTGGTACAATTTGGGCTTCCATTGAAATTAATTACGATTAACCCTGTATCACTTCAGTACCTTTATATACCTTTCTAGAAGTAAAACTAGTAGCTACTTCCAGTAGCGCTTGCAATTCTTGTTCTACCCATTTAAACGACCCTTTTGTTTAAACAGGCCACACTCTAAGGCCGTTTGAAGACATCTTCACAACCATTGGTATAATTCATGTTTCAAATACAATAAAGAAATGAACATTACTTTATCAATTGGCAATTCTTTTGCGTACAAAGTTTCACATATTGATTCTGTATGTTTCTCTTCGAGTGGGTAACAGACACATACGGAAGAGAGCCTCTGATGGACGAGGGGGCCGGCCCTCAGCTGTCAGAGGCATTAAATACCCCAAAATGAGCCAGCTAACGAATTGCTAACTATGTTTGGTCAAAGAGGATATCTATTAGTAACTGGCCCGGTGTGCAACGAATGCAGGTAGCAAAAATAGTGGACTGGTTTTGTTAAAAGAAAAGGATACTTTATACAGATAAGAATTGAACTAATTAGAAAAATGCAGAGTCGGAATTAGCAGGAGGTGCAAACCCGTAAAAAATAAACGACTGAAATTTATTACAAATACTTTTATCATTGCAAAATATTAATTATCCATCCACAAATATTCAATAAAAATTATTTGATTTCTGTCTCTTTTATTAGTGCCGATAGTAAACAATTTCGAAAATTCTTTTACCGCACCAAAACTAACGTCTAGCCGTATTTAATACTTTAATTTCACTATTGTATTTCATTTCGTTCGTCTCTTCCCTAACATCGTTCCCATTATTAATTCTTCGTTGAACAAGAGACTGAAACTAATTTACAACCCTCTTATCGTTATTACAAGCTTCAAGGACCCCCTTTTAAACATCTAAACACGTACTTCCGCCTTTACGTATGCGGTAGTACTTCAAACGTGTTACATACATATTTATGACGAGCTTCAACTTGAGGATACCGCTGGTTATGGGGTACCGGAATTATTAAAGTATTATTATTTCTGTTTATACAAAAACAGTGAAGGTAGGTACTTATCTAAAGTTGTTGGGTATATATTGTTTTAAATGGCCCCTTTCCCTGCGAGTTTGTGAACAAACAAAAATTGCGACAATCTTCTATTGTATTCTTCATTGTAATTCGAGAGTGGCTGTTTTAAAAGAATTCTTTACACTTTCTAAACGTTTATTTTTGAATATAAACTGACCAGTCGTTATTTTTGCTAGTCGTTACTTTCCTTGTCTAATAAACCTGTTGGTTTTTCTGGTTGAAATATATCCTTTTTAAAAGCGATCGAATTACACGACCAAAAGCTGTCATTTTCTAATCTCTTTGGCTGGCTGACAAGGGGCTATCATTGTCTATACGCAATATCTAAGACTACGGACTTTTGTCTAGCCAATTGCTAATCCTCAAAGAATCTGCACGAGGCGCCAGTGAAAAAATTACCAAAGATTATCCAGAGTCAGTCACATTTGGTTTGTGTATGAATGGTGATGGTATCCGAAGGAAAATGGAATACTAGAGGGGGCCAAATATTTAGTGTTAGTTTTATTGAAAACAATTTGATTAATTTGCAGCATGAAACTACATTTTTTTTATGCTACACATTCGGTATCTAATTTGAATATCTCTTCAGGAAATGTTCGTTTATAAATACGAATAGTTTAATCCAAAAAAACTCGTGTTATTTTACTTTGGCTTGTTTTTTGCTCATTTTTTCTGGGCTCTTGTAATAGAAAGAGCCTCTTTAGCTCGACACCGTGTTAAATGCCATCTTGACTCAGATAAATGACGAGAACAGTCCGTAAAAAATGCGTCTTCAGCAGCGTCGCTTTTCTGACGCTTCATTTTCATGAATTCCAAACAAACAAAATCAAAATAAACTGGAATTGTATTGCTAAAAAAATTCACCATTGATTAAAATCTGGCGGTTTTTCCATAAATTTTATTTAGCGTTATAGTTATATATAAATAAGTTTATAATTGGTAATTTTAGAATATAAATCACTTATTCGTCTGTTAAAATCTGCACACAATTTCAACTAATTGTCGATGATATATCTTTTATTTTAATATATAAACCTGTTGTAATCGCCTCACAAAAGCTGTTGGAAATACTTCTGTAGTTCTTGTAGTATCATGTGGGTGTCGTTAGGCGAGTGAGGTTTTTTTTTCTTTCGCCTGAAGAAGCTTATAAAATTCTCTTCTTGACTGACAGCAATAGCTGCGATCCATCTCTAGTTTATACTTACGTATATATCGCACTCTTAGGTTAGATCCGTTTGTTAGAAGATACAAATCAGCAGTACTCAAAAGGCTTAGCATTATTAATAGAAGGACAATTGAAAAAAATAATAAAAAATGTAAATGCATAAATGATATTTGCAATTTTTTATGTATGATATAACTAAATATTTGATACCATTAGTAGATCCAAAACGTTTCGCTTTCCCTTTAACTAGATTTAGCATATTTTAGAATTCTGAGTATATATTTTTTTGCTTGGCAATTAGTTTAGAATTTGTTTGGAAACTCTGTTTTTTAATATTCATATACTTTTATAGCCGTGTCTTGACTACACAAGAATAAGTATATCCTGTAAAAAGCAACAAAAAAGTCCTCTTGTAGTGCGAGTAGTTTTACTACGGATACAGTTGCTCAACTTTTATGACAAAATATTGACAAATTTGACGCTCAAATATACAAACACTGATCCAGAAAAAAAAGCGTTTCAAACATTCGCGAGAATGTGTAAAAACATATGCTTATAGATGGACCTCAAATAACTGATGATTTCGTTGTAACAGAAAAATAATAGTTCAAACGATGAAATCGTTGAATATTTTTTACGTCTTGATTACAATATAGAAAAAATTACATTTTTTATAAATTAAACTTAAACAAATCTGTTTATGTTGACTGAACCACCAACTTATAACATGTTCTTGACATGTGCTAATAATAGAGATATCCGTTTACACAGAAACACGATTAGCGAATCTCTCGATGAATATATTCCGTGTGTAAATTCGGGTCACGCCTCCCTCTCCCACAGGGGAACACGAATTTTCGCATTTCCAAAAAACCCCAAAGCTCTGATTGATGACTCTCCAACATTCGTCCCACTGTAACATATTCCATGTGACCCGTAACTGTCAAACGATGACATTTGACGTATTGTACATTCATGCAAACGCGTTCTGTTTCTATACAGAGTAGTCATTCTCGAAACACTAAAATTAAACTTTTTAAAAAAAATAATTAGAGCAAGCGTTTCGTTCAAAATCGTGATTGATTAATTGACAAAGGAGAATCAGTACGATTTTTTAAATACCCGATATTTTATTTTGTATATCGCGATATAACGATCGTTATTACAAATCACCCTGTATGGTTTTTATCCAGGTCTGACAATACCGTTTATGTATTGAATATTTTGCAAGGTAAAGTGGATTCAATTTGTTTGGTCCTTATTTAATTATTGATTTAAATTTAGTATTCGTCCACATATAAACCTTAACAAAAAAAAAACAAGCGATTGCATTATAACATTTGATATATCCGAATGTGCATATATCGCAAGTTCCGGATGTAAACACATTAACTACAACCGCTAATGCCAAGTTGACAATCTGGATCCACTTGAATAGCTCTCTGATGACGCTAGAGTTCAGAATTGATGTTTTTCCCTGATGAGAATGAACTGGAATCCCCAGTGATTTTCAGTTGCGGCCTTAATGCCTTCCAGATTAGGTTTTAATGTCACCGCCCGAACTGTCACAAAAGTCACTTGATTAGCCGCTATTTTATAGTTATGCAACGCAAACATGTCGACATAAAATTAAGCGGACAGAAATTATTTCAGTCATCAGCTTGCGCCTACCGAAGAACTTAACCACATCAGCTGTGCTGTGTTAAAATGTTAGTTTTTCATGGAGCAAAGAGATAATTCCCTAAAACACAAAACATATAAATTTCTCAAACTAAAGTTTCCTACGAGCACTAATCTTCGATCACGATAAAAACTTCCGAACAAGTTTTGTGTTATTACCAGCGTCGTTTCGTATAATTTCGCGATTCTGAAAACAGCCCCCCCGAGACATAAAAATTGAAAGTAGAAAATGCTACGAAGGAACGTTAGATGTATATTGTAACAATTTTGTCGGACAAGTTTACACTTGCTCACGCTCGCTGCCGATTTATCAAAATTACCTTCAGGCTAATTCCGAATCAGATCCATCAACTTATGCTACACATAGTTCTTTATACGCACAAACTACCCTCGCAGATGCCGTGAGGTAAGTCCTTATCAAGGGCGGTAATACACCGGGTGAAATTATTGCCTTCAACGTCGTATTTAATTAATGTAATTATCATCAAGCCAAAGAATATCATAATAAAATGTACTTTAGCTTTTGTATTAGTGCATTATCCGATGTGAGCATTATTTGTAAATTACCGTAAGGGTAGATAATAAAAATCGACTACGGTTTAAATTATTCTTACAATTTTCCAAACGAAAATATATCTCCAATCTCATATTACTACCAGTAGCATTTATTCAAAATCGTTTGCAATAATCACCACCGTATTATAAATTGTACCAAAATTTACCAAATTATGCAAACCACTTTTTTATGTCCTGAATCAACCTACATGACATTTACAGCTATTCTCACTCATTTAAAAGAGTTACGAAAGACCAAGATTCATTACAAATCATTAGAGGACATAAATCAAGCATTTAATTAAGAATAAACTATGCAAATGTCTTTAAAAAAATCAAGATTGGTCCTTCGTCGAAATGTACTAATTGTGTACAAATTAATGTAAGAAACGGACAATGAGTTTCTTTAGTAATTTGTAACGTAATATCAGAAAGGTTTATATTTTAAAAATAATTATTAAAATATTCTTTCTGCTTTTATTTGTCTACTAAAATGCGAAAATATTTTAGAAGTTAAACGATCGTGTAATTCTTATTTTAAAAGCAAAAAATTGAAAAGTAATTAAAAAAAATTAAGCAAGCTTTCTAAAGTATTGGATTTAATATGAATGAAGTATGTGAATGTGAAGAAATGTCGGTATTAAATACAAAAAACCATATAATATAGTTTACCTCAAGCTACAAACAGTTTGAGAAAGATATTCCTTGAGTTTTCTTGAGTTTTCTACAAACTTTTGAGCGTAATTCGCAATATTTGCAACAGTATAAATTATACATGCGTTTGATATTACGTATAATCGAATTTATCTTCTAAATATTCACATAAATTGCTTAATTTGCATATGCCTATGAAACGTTTTCCTTTTTTTTATATATATCAATCTGATCCTCATTATCTTCCATATTTCAAGCTTTTATTCCGCATTTTTCTTTATATCCACGCCTCAAATCCGCACTAAACTCTTTTCCAAACTCATAAGTTAACGTTACAAATACCTTTCTACCTTAAACCATCAGATATTGTATATATAATATTTTGTTTTGTCGATAGAAAATTATTAAAAGAAATTAAAATAAACGCTGCATTATATTATTGGCCAAGGTATATTCATTCCCTATTTCTTTTTACTCTTGAAACTCTTCGTAGAAACCACGTACTTCCTAGAGAACATACTTTAACATGCAAATTAGACAGGATATGTAGTTACATATATAAATAAAAATATTTCTTAATACAGGTAGATTGTAATGAACACATACCCGTATTTTCTTTAAATTTTCCTTCAAATTATTTGACAAATTCATTTTATGAGGTCTCTCATTATCATTTCTAAATAAGGTTCCAAGAAAATTTCTAATGTTTTGTTACCTTTTCTTTAATTGACTTTTTTTTTAATTTCACGTTTGTATTTTATCAATACCAAAATCACATTGACCCATATGTTAGTGAAATACATTTTCAGTTTATTTAGATTTTGAGATCTGAAAATTTTGTATTGATTCTATAATGGCCAATAGAAGAAATTCGGCAAGGAAATACTACTCAGCACATTCAATCATCTGCTTCGTGTAATATCTTAGATTTTACCGCGACAGGAAACTTTTGCAATTACCCCGTTTCCAGCCCACACGGAAAGCTTTCGGGAAAGGTATTTGTAGGCCCTGTATCTCAACATTTATGCGCACATTGATCGATTTTAGTCGTGTCGTATTATGTCTAAGCATTGCGTATATTTTTTCGCATATTTGGATCTCGGCGACATGTGAATGCACTTAACGCCTCGGTCGGGGTTGCTCTCTCTGCAAAACGCACTCTTCGTCGAGGTACGCACACACACACACATGTGTTATATATGTGAGTATATGTGCAGAGCCCAAGAGGAACGAATGCACTTACACCACACCATCATCGCATTTAGTTCGGTTCTAACCTTCGTTTAGGATTTTTGGAAAAAGTCTTTTTTGTTTGTAAGCGGCATTTGTCTGATCGTTGTGCTAGTGCGGATACTTAACCTGCGAAATGCGCATGTAGTTATTTTTTTCATGGCATTCTGTAAAATCTTTCACCCGTAACACTTTTCGTAAGACAAAGATTAGATTGTATATGACAACCTTGATAAGTAGTCGAATTCAATCTTTACATAGGTCTTCCAAAACCAGATCGGGTTGGAGAGGTCGATTGATCAAAAGATCTTGGATAGACTAAAATCTCTTGTAAAAATAAGCGTTGGATTGGCGACGAGCTTTTAGAAAGCGCATAACATATTCGCGTATATACATCAAAGTGCACATCTGCATGGAAATCCACGGTGTTGCGCTTGCCACGTCATTTTAAACAGCTAGTTTTTATGGGAATTGTGTTGCGAAACTCGAAATCTGCACATTATCCACACTAGCTGTTGTTCCTTTTGTAATGGCATCGGTTGTTTCGGAAAATAGGCGTGCGAAAACAAACGGCACGATCGGAATAGTTTCATTTCAATTACGGAAAGATATGCGTTCGAATTGAACCTCGAAGACTTCCAACGTTGATGGGGAATAAGCAGTTCGTCAGGGTGCAGCGAACACCTTGAAATACCCTTTCATTTTTGCAATTTTAAACGACCCATCGTTAAGTATATTTAAATTATATCACGAAAGGCTACTTCCAATCCCACATCGTTTTTTTTTTCTAGTTTTCTTCTTAATTTCCTCGCCTCTTTTGCACTTCTTAAAAAAGCTACAACCAGCTCCTCCTATTACACCAAACTGTACTATTCATTACACAATTTTTTCTTCAAAGTGCACATTGATGCATATGTTCTTCTAGATACATGAGTTGTTTTGGTTCAGATTCCATCTGATGGTTAGGCATCATGAGAATAAATCTTTCTGACATATTCTAACACTTATTATTATCTAGTACTGTAAGGTACCGATCATAGAGCCATCTAGAATTAACAAAGAATGCTCCGAAATCGGGGTAAAAACAATTCTTTATATCAAAAATTTTAATCGCTGATCCTGCGTTGAAATTTTTCTTCCTTGTTTAACAATTTATCGATAGGTTGCATTAATTCTCCACTCAAACGCCTTTCGTTAATTCTTCGACTGTCAATTCTGAGCTTATAACAGCACATTTCTTGATTTACCGAGGGTTTGATAAGCCGAGTGAGTTAGATCCTTTAGCGAGCTCGTGGTATATGATCTTTAACTGCGCCTTCCTATCTAAAACTCTTGTACCACGAGCCTAAAAATAAACAAACAGTTTACGATAAGTGTCGCTGCATCTTCTGCCTCCGTGCCGCCGTTCACTTAAATCACAGCGACTTGAAGTGTTTAGTTACCAATTATATGCCCTCCAGTTAAATGAAGATGAATTGCCAGCTACACTTACTTAAATAAAGTTTAAATCTACCGTAAGTCACACTCTCGCACCCGAATACGTGCAGATGGATTATTTATAGATAGCTGGGAGAGGTACATTTTTTTTTCTTGCTCGAACAATTTATTAGTAAATATAAGAATTTTTTCCACCATACGAAATTTGAAGAAAAATGTTTCTATCCACTATTACTTACTGTCGAAATTTATACTAAATCAATGTACGATATAATTAATCGTCTCCTTCAACCCTGAATAAATTTATTTATATTCGACAGTTGACCGAGATCTTCGTATACCAATTCCCTTGGCATAATCAATCGTATATATGCAAGTACTCTTTATATTCTTGCATCTGTTTCAATTCGCGTAGAATCAAACAAAATGCGGGAATTTGTCTGTTACACGCTCGGACACATGTCAAATTAGCAAAGTTAATATTTGCTTATAGGAACGAAACGGGCCGTTACCATTATAGCCCAATTCACTTCGTGGTTCGGCAAAAAGATATCATTTCATTTAATTAGGACAGATGCAAGAATATCTGTCGGACTGGTACGAGATCATATGATTTGACTTGGGGCATAATGATACCGTTTCTTAATGATATGTGTTTATCGTGTTGCAGCGATATCTTGATGATGACCGTGCCCTGGTAAGAAGTACATTGATATACAAGAAAATTCTGCAGTAGCAATCTTATAAATGAAATTTGTCTAGTTTTTTTTTTGCACGGCTTGGTTTACAGAATTCAATTCTAAGCAATGATTTTGGAGATAAATCTGATTTGAAATTGTCTTCAAACTGGTAAAACATTTTATAAGAAGAACATTTTTAGTGTCCAATAATTTATACTGATAAGAAGAAACTGTTGAATTTCGTTTATCTGATTTTCTTCCAACTTTGACTTGGATTCTCGATAGTTTTTTGCATATAAAGAAGCTACGAACTATTAGTTATTTAGATCCTCATTGGACGATTGTTAAACGCACTGCCTCAGCCTCAGCGGTTTCATACTCGATGTTGATGTATTATTGAACGGTTAATATCTTAAATAAAAGCTGGTGGATGGCTTCTACGTGCGGATTGTCCCAACCGCAGCTTCCGCTATAATATACCTTGAAGAAGCAATGAAAAACAAAGAATTAAGCCAACTCAGGCCCGAGGAAACTTACACTACTAAAGAACAATTTGTACAACTTACAGTCTCAAACATGCAATTTTTTCCTTGTAATTTTCGTTTTGATAAGACTTCATCTTAGCATTCAATGTAATTTATTCGTGTATCTTTGCGAAACAACATTTTCCATGGCCTTAATTGTGAATATTTCGAAAAATCTTACCAACAGCTGAAGAAATCCTTTAATATACAATTGCTCAGGTCTCTATAACAATGCCACGACCCGCGTTGATCCTCTTCCACGTGCATTCAGCGGCTTGTAATCAGTGCAAATCGAACCATCGTTTATTGGTAATCGTTCATCGAGAACGGTGCCCATATAGAAAAAGACATGCGAAACCTCGCAAGTGAACATCGAGGTAAAGAGATCAGCTTTGAATCATATAGTCCAACGTTCCAAAGTAGTAGAAGAACTGTTGTTAAACGCATATTAACTTTATACTACATCGAAACATATCATTTGTATTATAGTGATACATCAATCAAAGCTGATTGGCGTTTTAGTTTTACTTTTTACAATGTCCTTCACCACATCATCTTAGAGGAGTATGTTTAGTTTATGCAGCAATTAAAAGATTTTTTTTTATTGTTGTAAATCTTTGAGGGCACAATCATTTTCTTTGCTAGTGCAAATTCTATAGTTACAATTACTCAAAAATTTTATGAAGATACTATTTAAAAAAGCTAAAATTTCTCGACTCCAATAAAAGTGATGCGACCTACTTGCAATTTTTTGCTTGTGTCATAATTTTTCATTTGATCGCGTTAATTTTTGCTTACAGACCAAAGCCAATTAGTTTTTCCACAATATTTTCGAAAAAAAACAAACTTGCACTCTTTCATATAAAACATAATAACAATCAATATTATACACTAAACGCTCCCAGATGTGCTGCGCGAAGATCGATTCGTTTCGCATGATTTCCTTTTTTGCTGGTTTGAAGATTATTAAGTCGTAGCACTTGGTACGGACCAAACAAGTGGTCGACAGTTGTCGGTACTCCGATAATCCTTTTGTATTGCACCTATATGGTCGGCATATGATTTTATATCGAATGAATATTGTTATTATATAAAAGCTCTTCGGATCGTGTGAATTCATTTTCCTATCGCGTGTAATGGCTTTTCACTGGACCGAAGTCGATCACGGTTCAAATTACCATCGACATACGATTAAGCACACTTGACAATATACTGTACGTTTAGTTTGAAATAAACATGAACTCCTTAATCCACCACCATCGCTTTTTACATTTATTTTTGTAACAACTCAATATTTCGTTAAACAATATTTTATATATTGCTCTCTTTAAATGAAATTGGATGAAACTTTCTAGTCGAATGACTGGAAGAAAACTTGTAGAATTACAAGTTTTCATCAGGTTTAAAGAAACGGTTCTTTGAGTGTTGAAGAAGTGTTAAATTTTGATCAAGAAGTGGTTAGTTACAATATAAAAAAAATACTTCATTCGTAAGCAGTGTTATATTTTTTGAATTTTCTGTAAAATTACTTCTTACTTAAGCCACTCTCTGTATATTTATACACAATGTACTAAAGATGTGCTTTAGGCTATTACTTACCGTTATTATGATCTAAATAGGCATTTGTAAAAAACAATAAAGAAATAAAGGAGCTTAATCTTTCGTAGATAATAATATAGATCCGTGGTAGTAATACTACTATAAAAAGAACTGGAAGAAAATAAGCTTTGCAGATTACTAGACTTGGATGACTACTTGCAATGATGCTATTTGTAATCATTTGTAAATTATTATAATTCATCTCGTATAGTTTAGCTCAGGATAGATCGGCATGGCGTGCTGTTTCCAACCAATCTTTAGGATTGCGGACTCTTTAACTAACTAGTAAAAGTAAAATTTATTCCACGAAATAAATGATAAATATAAGGAACGACATAGATTGCGAATGGAGGGAAATCAGAAATGGGTTAACTATAGCAGCAAATGAAGTATTAGGCACAAAGAAAAGGGCAGGTAGGAGGGAATGGATCACGGAAGAAATAGTTGAAATGATAGAAGCAAGAAGGAAAATTAAAATTGGAAACACAGAAGCAGGACAGAAAAAATATAAGGAACTAAGGAACTTAATTAATAGGAAATGCAAGCTAGCGAAAGAAGAGTGGATAAAAGGAAATTGTGAGGATATTGAGGAGGATATGAGAAGAGGTAAAGTAGATTTGGGCTACAGGAAAATTAAGTCACATTTTTCTAAAGTAAAACCAAAGGGTAACATTATATGTGATAAGCAGGGTAAGGAACTCACAGAAAATAAGGAAAAAGCTAGAAGATGGAAGGAGTATCTTGAAGATTTATATAAAGGTAGGCAGGACATGGAGGAGCTAGAAAATGTGGAACAGATAGATGAGGATGACTTAGGTCCTAGCATACTTAGGTCAGAGTTTCCTAGAGCATTAAATGATTTACGGAATAACGAAGCAGCGGGGATTGATATGATACCAGCCGAATTAATAAAACACGCAGGGGAAAAAATGCAGGAGCGATTATACAGGTTAGTTTGTAAAATATATGAGAAGGGAGAAGTACCACAGGATTTTCAGCGTAGTAGAATAGTAACAATGCCGAAGAAAATAGGAGCTAATTTGTGTGAGAACTATAGGACCATTAGTCTACTATCATATGCATCGAAGATATTGCTAAAGATTATTTATAGGAGATTAGAAAATAAAGTAGAGGAAAGGCTAGGAGAAGATCAGTTTGGTTTTAGGAAAAACAGAGGGATGAGGGAGACGATTTCAGCACTAAGAACAGTAGTAGAAAAAAGAATGAGGGTAGGAAAGGTAACTTGCATAGCTTTTGTAGATTTAGAAAAGGCATTTGATAATGTAGATTGGGACATAATGTTTAGAATTTTAAAAGAAACGGGTATAGATTATAAGGATAGGAGAATAATTTTTAATTTATATAAACACCAAACTGCCTTAGTTAGAATTGAGGGGGAAGAAGAGGTAGCAAAAATAGGGAAGGGAGTTCGGCAGGGATGTACACTTTCACCGTTATTATTTAATCTATATATAGAAGATGCAATAAACAAAGTAAAAGAAGAGTATAGTGTAGGTGTGAATGTACAGGGAGAGAAAATATATATGTTGAGATTCGCCGACGATATAGCTATATTGGAAGAAAGCGAAAAGAATTTAGAAAGGGTATTGAATGATATGCAGGCAGTATTGACTAGGGATTTTAACATGAAAATAAATATAGGTAAAACTAAAGTGATGAGGTGTGACAAAAAGGAATGCAGTAGAAAAATGAGGATCACAATAGGAGATAATAGAATCGAAGAAGTGTCAGATTTTTGTTATTTAGGCAGTAGAATCACAAAAGATAATCGAAGCAAAGTAGATATAAAGTGTAGGATAGCACAGGGTAGGAAGGCATTCGTAGAAAAGGAACAGATTTTAAGATCAAATATTGACTTGGGTATTAGAAAAAGATTACTGAAGGTATATGTTTGGAGTGTAGCACTGTACGGGTGTGAGGCGTGGACTATAGGAAAGGAAGAGAAGCGTAGATTAGAAGCACTTGAAATGTGGTGTTATAGGAGGATGATGAGGATTGGTTGGGAAGATAAAGTAACAAATGAAGCTGTACTAGAGTTAGTAGGGGAGAAGAGAAGTATCTGGAGAGTGTTACAGCGTAGGAGAGACAGATTAGTAGGGCATATTCTTAGGCATGGGGGGATTATGCAATTGATCATAGAAGGTAGAGTGGAGGGAAAGAGAGGGGTAGGTAGGCCTAGATTGGAGTATGTGAGTCAGATAGTTGAAGACGTTGAGATGAATAGCTATAGGGAGATGAAGGGATTAGCTCAGGATAGATCGGCATGGCGTGCTGTTTCCAACCAATCTTTAGGATTGCGGACTCTTTAACTAACTAGTAAAAGTAAAATTTATTCCACGAAATAAATGATAAATATATTTGAAAAGTACAAAACTAAGAAATATGCTGCATATGATATGTATTCAATGTAGAAAAAGCAAGTAAAATGAAAAAAATATAGTTGAGGATTTGTTCTTTTAGTAACGGATAGAAATATCATTTCTCCTTTATTCGCAAAACGATTCTGAATGTCATTGTAGAATACTGTTTCATTTTGGTAGGAAGTATTTTAATAAATGAGCTCACTCGACCTAGTAGCGAATTGTAATTTTAATTAAGGTCCAAGATAAATGGTCTCGAAGAGTCGCGTTTCTGCGCTATTCTGCAAATTTGTAAGCCAAAATTGATCCTTACACTGTATAAGCGATGCGAAATACACCACCTTCATTTTAGATAAATATATCTAGTGCGCATTAAGTGTAAAAAATTGTACGTGCATTTCTAAAAATGTTTTCACAAATCCCTAAGTATCGATCGGTAAATTATTCCACACAACCCTTCAATTACTCCACCAATCCCGAAACGATTTTCCGCATTTAAAATAATGAGGTCTACCGACGATATTTACCTCATTATGGTATATTCCGACCACATTCTATCCGTATATGCCCACCGACAATTTGAATCGCTGAAAACTACCCTCCGGCCAAGCCGCCCCTTGCCATCTCCACCCTCCCACCGCCCCCACAATATGGCGACCAAACCGAAACACAACAATGGATTACCTCCACTGTACCAGGATAATGACAGAGTTGATGAATGGGGCAACAGTACGCGGTGTAAAGGTGAACTAAACAGTCGCGCAAAAACGTACAAAGCTTGGTCAGTTTTAATGTAAATTTAACAAAAAATATATATATTTTTTTGGTTTACCAACGTTTGTTAGAAAACATGACTCGAAGAAGGCACGAAATATTAGGAATATTTTTTTTAGATATTCGCTTGTTAATTCGATAAAATTACTGCTACCTTTTTTGAGTCATTATTTCTGAAACCTTCGCCATCGAATTGTGCACTGCCTGTTCAGTTTTAATATTTTTCAAATCTATACCATATCCAATCATATAGTGATTTCAAATGAACCGACACTAAGATGTTTTATGTCAATACAAATGATCGTAAGATCAAAGACCGCACAGGTCCTTTTTAGTTTCGATTTTGGCACACCGATTCTTAAGTAGATATAACATTTATCTATATGTATTTTGAGAAATTTTCTTGATAGACATACGACAGATAAGAAAACGCTACGCAATATTTTTGAACCGTCAATAGATTGTATGCTCATCCAAGCTTCATCCTGGCATTATTATTTGTGTCAGTTGTTGGTTGTAACCCCGCGGCCACGGCTACTGTACTCCACCGTACCATATGTAGATAATACCCACAAATACTGGTACTCGAACCGAACAACAGCGAGGGAGGAGGAGGTGGTGGTTTTCACCATAAAATGGCCGAACAAGAAGCGGCTACCAGCTCTCGCTAATTAGTGCCGAACATATACAATTATCCTTTGCGCCTTTGCCGTAACAACGAAACACACCACACAAAGTCTTTGATGTTTGTTGGATGAAGAATTGTAGTGTATTTTATAACAACTCAGTGCCAAAAGTCCAAAAGAATTCTGCTTAATGTTATTGTTACGATGGGTAAAGGAAATACATACTGCTTTGCGTTGAAATGAAGACATAGAGTATTTTAATGATGTCGAGTTGTAATTGTGAAGAGTTTTTATTTATATATTTTCAGCGAATGTAAAATATGTCCTGATGGTTAGCGAATAAAAATATCGTTGATATATACCCAAAATAAATTAATTTTAATAATAAAAATGGAAATCTTAGTAATCTTTCTTCTGATCATCAAAGTTTGAGATATGCAAAAAAACATTTTTATTCGATTTCTATAATTAAATTATAAATGAACACATTTTGATGCAAACTTCCCTTTTTATCAATTAATTCCTCTTCAACTTACCTGTTTATTTCCCCGCCCACATAAGCTCGATTCTTTCTATTGCACATAACATACCTTTAGCAGTACCAACCTAAACTCAATCCATCGATGGTTCTGCCAGATCATTATAGGATCTGATAAAACTCTTACATATCGACTATCAATAGCGACAAAGAGTACCTCAAATTGAATACCTTAAGACCATTCATTCGTACATTGACTTGGTACTATATATCTTTTTACAGAATACATTCTGAGTTGATATTAAATAAAAGTCTCTTATCCTAACCGAATCATTGTTTTAACTCTGGTACCGCAATAGCATTCATCCAAAGTTTTAGATCTCTTCGGAGGTGACTGCGGTACCACAAGCATCGATATAAGGTAAACTAATCGATCGATCTCTTCTAGATGCACGATCACAAACGAAACACCCAGAAAGAACAATGGCTACGTCTCGATAAATTCACTTTAAAGGAAATTCGGTAGCTTATTATACGACAATCAACCCAACAAGATCTTCAGTCGATTTTCGCATTACCAATAAACAAAAATCAAGGTATTCTTGTAACAACACAAACAATTCCCATACGAATCATTCTTTGACATCGATCGCTTAATAACGTATAAATCCAACTCTTAAGCAGTTTAGTTCTCGTATTAAAAAAAGTTCCCGTGGTCTCGACAACAGTGCGATTGGCCTGTTAAGACCACGTGACTATAGAGCGCCCAGAAATAAGCCCGAAGATTAAAATTCCTAGAACCGTAATGTGACATGAGATTAATCCTATCTAAATATATAAATTGCTGCGGAATGTCGTTGCTATTTACAAACACGTATCTGAATTGGAAATATGAAAATAGATTGTGTTAAAGAATATGCTGGAAAAGAGAATTGACGTGATGATGCGCCAATTCATCTTGAATGAATCAAGATATTTTCTTCTACGATTTTTTTTTCTTTAATTGATTGATTTGTTATAAATGTTATATAGTAATAATAGTTATAATAGTAACAATGCCGAAGAAAATAGGAGCTAATTTGTGTGAGAACTATAGGACCATTAGCCTACTATCACATGCATCGAAGATATTGTTAAAGATTATTTATAGGAGATTAGAAAATAAAGTAGAGGAAAGGCTAGGAGAAGATCAGTTTGGTTTTAGGAAAAACAGAGGGACGAGAGAGGCGATTCTAGCACTAAGAACGGTAGTAGAAAAAAGAAAGAGGGTAGGAAAGGTAACTTGCATAGCTTTTATAGATTTAGAAAAGGCATTTGATAATGTAGATTGGGACATAATGTTTAGAATTTTAAAAGAAACGGGTATAGATTATAAGGATAGGAGAATAATTTTTAATTTATATAAACACCAAACTGCCTTAGTTAGAATTGAGGGGGAAGAAGAGGTAGCAAAAATAGGGAAGGGAGTTCGGCAGGGATGTACACTCTCACCGTTATTATTTAATCTATATATAGAAGATGCAATAAACAAAGTAAAAGAAGAGTATAGTGTAGGTGTGAATGTACAGGGAGAGAAAATATATATGCTGAGATTCGCCGACGATATAGCTATATTGGAAGAAAGCGAAAAGAATTTAGAAAGGGTATTGAATGGTATGCAGGCAGTATTGACTAGGGATTTTAACATGAAAATAAATATAGGTAAAACTAAAGTGATGAGGTGTGACAAAAAGGAATGCAGTAGAAAAATGAGGATCACAATAGGAGATAATAGAATCGAAGAAGTGTCAGATTTTTGTTATTTAGGCAGTAGAATCACAAAAGATAATCGAAGCAAGGTAGATATAAAGTGTAGGATAGCACAGGGTAGGAAGGCATTCGTAGAAAAAGAACAGATTTTAAGATCAAATATTGACTTGGGTATTAGAAAAAGATTACTGAAGGTATATGTTTGGAGTGTAGCACTGTACGGGTGTGAGGCGTGGACTATAGGAAAGGAAGAGAAGCGTAGATTACAAGCATTTGAAATGTGGTGTTATAGGAGGATGATGAGGATTGGTTGGGAAGATAAAGTAACAAATGAAGCTGTACTAGAGTTAGTAGGGGAGAAGAGAAGTATCTGGAGAGTGTTACAGCGTAGAAGAGACAGATTAGTAGGGCATATTCTTAGGCATGGGGGGATTATGCAATTGATCATAGAAGGTAGAGTGGAGGGAAAGAGAGGGCTAGGTAGGCCTAGATTGGAGTATGTGAGTCAGATAGTTGAAGACGTTGAGATGAATAGCTATAGGGAGATGAAGGGATTAGCTCAGGATAGATCGGCATGGCGTGCTGTTTCCAACCAATCTTTAGGATTGCGGACTCTTTAACTAACTAAATGTTATAAAAAAAAATCGAGCGTGATCATTTTTTTATATTGCGTTGAAATATTTCATATGATTTACGAGAATGCGAACGTAGCACATACCTCTTTCAAATTGCATTATAAGTAATTATAGCCATTAATGAGTATATCGACATACTCAAACTGAAGTCATGGTAAACTCTACCATTTACTTCATTTACCAGAAGCCTGAACATACCATACAATACCCTGAACACCATATCACTACTGTCAAGGTATAAAAAGCGTACAATGATTTCAAATTTTAAACGACGCTACTACTTAGTGATATGCTTAACATTTGCTCAATACTGTTTAGTTTATGCTGAGCTTGTTAGCGGCGCAATTTTTTTTTGTATAGAAAACACAAACAAGGCGGTTCTTTAATACCGATTATAAACTAGCGTTTAATAGTTTTATGCAGCTCGAACTTGGATCGATCCATCCAAAGAAGCTGCAGCGCAATTGTGAATTCCAACACGATATTGAATATTTATTTCTACCTGGTCTTTTCGAGTTAGGTTCTGTGCGCATTTACCGAGAGTTGTACATAAATTAAATAATTCATAATTACTTTTCATCGTGTTGTAATTAAAGCCGGGTGATTTATGCCCGGTGACATGAGAAGGTGCGGCCGCCTAGTTTGGTAGGCGCATGTTTCATTCTCGAGGAACAGGTTCACTGTGTAATCGAACGGTGGCGCTACAAGAACCGCTGAAAAAATTGCTACGATCCCTCTATATGCATCACTCAGAAAAGAAATTGAAAAAAAAAAATTTCTGTTTCAAAAATCATACTGCGTTAGTGTTAGTTTTTCTTTGGCATCAAATAGTCACTCGTGAGTCATTTCGGGACACAACAGGCACAAATGCGTACACTCCGCACGACAGAGATAATCGCTTAAAACGCTGTTCTACAACCGAAAATATATGCTCCGGATTACATATCTAAATTTACAAGGCTCCTAAAAGGCTTACGCCGACTAATTAATTGCCCCCATTCCGTTTTATTTCACCAGTCGAACGGAGATATACCGTGCAATGTAAACCTGTCGCTTATCCTGTCAATGTCAAATGCATTTGCTGCCGTTTCAATGTTGTACCAAGATAAAAGGATGTGGTAAAAGCGTGGCGAAATTTTTTCCTGTCCGTGCGATCTTCGCGATGAATTCATTTAAAACAACAAGCATTTATAATTTAAAAAATATAGCGATTTTTCGATATCGATAAATTAAGTTTCCACATAGCCATGGGAAATTTTCACTTCTTACAAAAACCTTTTTGAAAAACATTCGTGAGTGTTCAGTTGAAGTGAATTACTGTTTAGTTTATTCACGTCCGTTATCTTACTTGGATCGTCATTGATATCTGACCAGTCCAGTTTAGAATGTGTCTTGTTTTATTTTGTATCTTTAAACTTTAAAAGATAAAAGGTACAAAAACGAAATCGTTGTGTCATTAGATGAAGGTGCTTCATTCATATTGTTTTACTCGTATAGTGAGACTATCAGTCTCGTCGTATCTTTGCCTGTGCTTCTTTTTGACTTTATTTCAATTAAGAGTGTGAAGACCGTCAAGTGCTTGTACCTTGAAGGTGTGGTGTATGAATGAAGTTACATAGACATGGACGTGGAATATTATTCATGTCCAAATGAAATTTTATTTGCTGTGTGTTTACAAATTTCATAAAAATTACAAATTGATTTTATACTTTTTCCTGTGGCGATTTTTTTTCTAAACTACACGAACCACTAACTAAAATATTAAAAAAAATGCGTGAGACTCTCGCGCCGTAGAAGTGAAACTTCTTAGCTCCTAAGAAAAGTTGATTTTATACATTGCTTTTTTTCCATTTGTTAACGATTTGATTTTGATTGACTCTGTTCATCAAAGAAAGCATTATTTACTGTAATGTTGTACAGTCTATAAAGAGGAGTTTGGATTAAATTTTTGTGTATGATGCACTAGTGGGTGCATTTCTATTTGTCGATGGCGCAGCTGTTTCATATTCATTTCGTTGATGATTTCTCACACCGCGTGTATCTTCACGTGTAGACGGCACGCCTGAATCAGTGGCATTCAAATTCTCTATACCACTTAACCGCACTTAACGACGGTATCGATTCATCCAGTGTATTTGAGGTCGTTGGAAGGTTATGTTGTCCACCGTGTTTCTTTAACGCCCTTTGCCTGACTCGATACTCTCTACTTCTTTCCAAGGTACTTGTTGGCACTTTTCCTTGGCGGTTTATTCGCTTTCTTCCGTTCTCTAAAGGCCCGCACTCTGTCTGTACTTGTCTTTCTCCATTTCACTTTTCACACAATGGAAATTGTTAGTTAAAAGATTAAGCTGTGTTTGTGTAATATATAATAAAATACGCAAGCGTTTACTGGTTACCTTATGCTATGTATACACACGACGCATGCGCGTAGTATGTTACACTTTACGTGACGTTCAGACTAATTTGCCCTACTTAAAAAAAAATTCTTTAGACAGTGTTTCATGCTGCCATTTTCAATTCTACTTTAAAATAAATTTCTCCAACACTGCCTTCAGTCACTCTTTTTCATCTCGTTGCCTTTTTCTTCCAATCCAACAAAGATGCTATCGATTTCATTCGGGCCGATTTAGTGGTGTACCTTTACTCGGGCTAAATGGTGGGTGATACCTGTTGAAATCAATCATGGGGGCCTTAATTAAAACTACTACGAGGACATTCAAGTTCAAAATACATATATATGCATTTCAGTCAGAGGCGAAGTCTCTGCGAGGGAAAACAGTCACTTTGTATAAACTGAATTGAAGAGGGAACCCGAACTTGTGTGGCAATGCAGAATGAAGGTGAATTAAAGAGGTCTGTGCAAATGAAGAACATCTTTTATTATGTTGATGATATTTTTTTAAATCCGTTATTACCTGACTATTTTTCTTCAAATATTACTTCCTTGACAAAATATAGAAAATCAATAAATTCCCGAAGATTCAATACCGTTATAGAAAACTTAGTTTTTCACTCTAAAAACTTAAATAATAACAATATTATTATAACACAAAGAATTTGCCCAAACCCGATTTCGTTATATTACCATCTCTATCTTGAGGAAGAACGCCTCCGCTCAGGACAGGAAGTAGGGGTTCCTCTAACTCACTGTTGTCCCCAAAAACACACACTCTCACACCGAGGCGCTATCTTCAGATGCTCGTGACTGTGCCTCTTCTATAGGTATATAATCTATACACCGAGGAGTTAAATCTTCTCCTGAATCTTGCTCCTTGTATGCGAAAGCGAGTTGTCTTAGGCAATAGTTGCGCTGGAGTGAGGTAGAAAATTTATACAGAAAGGACGAGCGTATAGAGAGGCACAGGATCATAAATCAAGGGTGTTATGGATTGTCTAATTGGGACCCGTCTGGCGCCAATTGCTTAGTGTTGGTTGTGTTTTGGTGATTTGTGTGACAAAAGGTGGGAATGATTTTTAATTTGTCTCGCCTGTATATTTTTACCTTTGACTCGATAATTACATAAGTTGTAAAAAATAATTAAACATAGAAAATTGGTTAATTTCTCAGTACATTCTTATATTTGCGCGCGTCACTTGGAAATAGCTCTGAATCCCTTGCTGTGTATTCGACCCTCCCGACTATCGAAATTAGCAAACACAAGCCCCAAATGACACTTTGCCTTTGGAATAGCCATGTGTGTGCCTTTTGCTTATAAATGTATTCATTAGTTTACAGTCGGTGATTGATTTCCTAGCTCGTCAATCCGGAGGATGCACGTATTAATTTGTAATTCAATATTTGGACGAACCTAAACGATAATTTCGATTTTCCATTAAGAATGAAACATGGCTTATGAAAATGCATAAGATTTGTACTCTTCATTTTCTCAAAAAAAAATTAATTTATAAGCACATTGCGAAAATTTGTATATACACGAATCGAATAATTCGGTAGTTCCTCTTCGTGTATATTTCCGTTTCTTCTTTGTCGCCATATCGATTAATCGTCAGACGATACAAAATACTGGGAAATAGATAACATTTGATTTTGTCCTGGAGTACCGTACATTCAGTTCAGTTCCAGGCCTCTTGCATCATAAACACAAGTCGATGGGTGTATAGAGGAAATCCAGCAGTGACGTGACGCAGCCATAAATCATGGTAAGGTGGCGCCACCGTCTCGGACAGACACATGTCAAACCTCACAGATGCTGATGTTACGCTTGATGACGACGATGGGAGGACTGAGATATCCCGCCGGTCGGTGGGACAAGAAATCGATTGATAGCACACATCAACATGTACTACTTCGAAAATTTTCAAAAAAGTGTCGGTATAATAATTCCTTTTAGTGGATTGTTGCGGCGTGTGTTCATATTTTTTTAATACGTTGATTAAAATTGAATCTGTATTAATTTACTTGTTGCAATCGATGAAGATGATCGTCCTCTTCAAATTGTATAAATTATTACGTAGAGAGGATTTTTTTTTAAATTTTCATGATTGTAAATTCTTATTGATGGCTATATCCATTCTCTAGATTAACGCATATATTCGTAATAAACAAGCTGCAATGTTTGAAATGAACGGCACAAGTCCCAGGACACCAGGGTTTATCCTGCCGTGTCCACAGGTCCAATATCACATACCATGTGATACATATAAAGGATACTCCAATGTTTACAATATCGAATTTTTCTGCTTAACTACTTAAAAAATAGAATTTTCCCTATTTGAGTTCACAATTATGGTGTGGAATTTTTAATTTTTTTTAAGCAAGTGCCTCATTATTAATCGGAAAGTTTAACAGGCGAGAGTAAAAATATTTTCAATTTGTTGTTTATACAAAATTCTGCACGGACAGCGCCTGAAATATAAAAAGAAAAAAGGCCAGGACATCCAAGATTAATTCTACCATGTTCACAGATCCACACTGTAAATATATACAGAGGGATACGCATATAAAAAATATTCCACGTTCGTGCTATCAAATTTTCTACTTTAACAGCTTAAACAAAAAATTAAAATACATGATTGGTTTTAATACGCATATTTTTTTCATTGGTCGTTAAAAATATAAAAAGTGAGCGAATAAAAATATCCGATTCTTTTTACTATATATTTAAATCTACATCGACAAGGCACAAAAAAAGCATCGACGTATTCGTTTATTTAAAAAAAAATGACATGTAAAACTAAAGCGATTATTAATTAAATGAATCAACACGCTGTATATATAACACACAGTGCACTCGCTTATAGATTATTTGTCTGCTAGGGACATTCGCTCGGTGACTTCGAAATTCACTACTTCAGACGCTATATCTATATACAGCAATATTAATTAGACCTTTCCGTACCGTATATGCATTATTCAAATTATTAAGATATATTGTATTATGTATTATAGAGGTTCTATATTATAGCGAGGACCTAACAGGTCGATGTATACCATACAATGCATTTGCCATATACATATCCGCTCTTCGTCTGTTATTGACGGTCTAAATTACCGGCTCTGCAATATGCCGTAATGCTAAAATTATTGTTAATATTAACTAGCTTGAAGTGCTCTGCTTCGCCAATAAACAATTATTTATTTAGCCATGTAAATTGCTTATACCAAATTCAATTAGTTAGTTAAAGAGTCCGCAATCCTAAAGATTGGTTGGAAACAGCACGCCATGCCGATCTATCCTGAGCTAATCCCTTCATCTCCCTATAGCTATTCATCTCAACGTCTTCAACTATCTGACTCACATACTCCAATTTAGGCCTACCTACCTCTCTCTTTCCCTCCACTCTACCTTCTATGATCAATTGCATAATCCCCCCATGCCTAAGGATATGCCCTACTAATCTGTCTCTCCTACGCTGTAACACTCTCCAAATACTTCTCTTCTCCCCTACTAACTCTAGTACAGCTTCATTTGTTACTTTATCTTCCCAACCAATCCTCATCATCCTCCTATAACACCACATTTCGAATGCTTGTAATCTACGCTTCTCTTCCTTTCCTATAGTCCACGCCTCACACCCGTACAGTGCTACACTCCAAACATATACCTTCAGTAATCTTTTTCTAATACCCAAGTCAATATTTGATCTTAAAATCTGTTCCTTTTCTACGAATGCCTTCCTACCCTGTGCTATCCTACACTTTATATCTACCTTGCTTCGATTATCTTTTGTGATTCTACTGCCTAAATAACAAAAATCTGACACTTCTTCGATTCTATTATCTCCTATTGTGATCCTCATTTTTCTACTGCATTCCTTTTTGTCACACCTCATCACTTTAGTTTTACCTATATTTATTTTCATGTTAAAATCCCTAGTCAATACTGCCTGCATACCATTCAATACCCTTTCTAAATTCTTTTCGCTTTCTTCCAATATAGCTACATCGTCGGCGAATCTCAACATATATATTTTCTCTCCCTGTACATTCACACCTACACTATACTCTTCTTTTACTTTGTTTATTGCATCTTCTATATATAGATTAAATAATAACGGTGAAAGTGTACATCCCTGCCGAACTCCCCTCCCTATTTTTGCTACCTATTCTTCCCCCTCAATTCTAACTAAGGCAGTTTGGTGTTTATATAAATTAAAAATTATTCTCCTATCCTTATAATCTATACCCGTTTCTTTTAAAATTCTAAACATTATGTCCCAATCTACATTATCAAATGCCTTTTCTAAATCTACAAAAGCTATGCAAGTTACCTTTCCTACCCTCATTCTTTTTTCTACTACTGTTCTTAGTGCTAAAATCGCCTCCCTCGTCCCTCTGTTTTTCCTAAAACCAAACTGATCTTCTCCTAGCCTTTCCTCTACTTTATTTCCTAATCTCCTATAAATAATCTTTAGCAATATCTTCGATGCATGTGATAGTAGACTAATGGTCCTATAGTTCTCACACAAATTAGCTCCTATTTTCTTCGGCATTGTTACTATTCTACTACGCTGAAAATCCTGTGGTACTTCTCCCTTCTCATATATTTTACAAACTAACCTGTATAATCGCTCCTGCATTTTTTCCCCTGCGTGTTTTATTAATTCGGCTGGTATCATATCAATCCCCGATGCTTTGTTATTCCGTAAATCATTTAATGCTCTATGAAACTCTGACCTAAGTATGCTAGGACCTAAGTCATCCTCATCTATCTGTTCCATATTTTCTAGAACCTCCATGTCCTGCCTACCTTTATATAAATCTTCAAGATACTCCTTCCATCTTCTAGCTTTTTCCTTATTTTCTGTGAGTTCCTTACCCTGCTTATCACATATAATGTTACCCTTTGGTTTTACTTTAGAAAAATGTGACTTGATTTTCCTGTAGCCCAAATCTACTTTACCTCTTCTCATATTCTCCTCAATATCCTCACAATTTCCTTTTATCCACTCTTCTTTCGCTAGCTTGCATTTCCTATTAATTAAGTTCCTTAGTTCCTTATATTTTTTCTGTCCTGCTTCTGTGTTTCCAATTTTAATTTTCCTTTATTATGAGCAAATTAATCCTTACCAAATTCAATTATGAGCAACAAAATGCTTTCACTTACATATCATTTTATAAAACGTAAACATTTCTTTTTATAAAACAAACACATTGTTTTGTTACTGAAAAACGTTTTTTTTTTTTTAAATTACAAACTTATAATCAAATTACGACTGCTTCTTCGTAATTAATTAGTTTAACTAAATAACTAAAGCAGTTTATGAATTTCGGAAAACATTTTTTCACAAATGATATCGACACTAGTTGGGAAATAAAAAAACATTTTCAAAAAAAAATTGTGAGGATTTATCCATACGTAAAATAAACATTTTCGATTGTAAAAAAGTAAACAATATTGATCTAATAAACCGCGAAATGTATTATGAAAAAAATTCTTCACTCTCGGAATAAAAGCTGTTTAATTTTCTGCTACTCAAATTATCAAAGCATCCCTTGGCTTATTAGGATTATGAATGAGATGGCTATGCCGTTATATATATCTTCGGCATAGAGGTTACTGTGACATGAGCATAAAAATGACTCTATCACTATAATGAGTTCTTTAACGGCTGCTTGCTTGCCAATGTATCGTGAATACGCGAGCAGATGTTATTTATAAAAGCCATTTATAAAACCCTCGAAACACAAGATAAGAAAATACTGAAAATAGTTCATTTTCTTCTAATGCATTCTACACCGTGAGGTTTTATTCTTTTTAAGGAAATGTTAGAATAATAACAAAAGTTCCACAATTAAAAAAAACAAAACACATATACCACAACTGAAATTAACATGAAAATCTTAAGGTTGCAAATTTCCTTTCGCTCGTAATGCCGCATTTATGTTAAGTTTGTTTTAACACTGCTACGTTAAACTAAATGTTTTATGTACTTAAGTAACTGCTGGCAGTTTATCACTTCATGAATATGACAGATTTTGACACATCTCTGGCGTAGTAAAATGAAGAGACCCCGAAGTGAATCTGGCACTCAAGGGTCTAATTTCTAATTGGACATGTGTTGCTTGTTAGTTTTATTTCGCAAGACACTGCAATTAGATATTTCTGCTAAATAATCTCGAATTTTGCGCTACGAAATATAGTTGTTTTTTTTTAAAACTTTTACATAATACACACGATATATTAATGATGTGAAAAATGGACTTTTGGCCACAAACGACGAGTCTAAATTTATTATATCTATTTTATGGTTCCGGTGTACCCGTATCATTACTAGCAACACCCAAAGACATTCAATTTAGTCTATATGCAGTTGAAATTCAAGTGAAGACTCGAGTAACATTAGACTAAATTACGTTTTGAACGTTTTAATTCACAGGTGCTACAAATCTTCGGGCAAATAAATTACATTGGTCCCGCTCACTGTTCTAATTAATAAATATTGCGTTTCAAGAGATGATAAACGGTGTCTTGTCATAACATATTTAATACATCGGTGGTACAATCAATTTTTCGTTACGGCATCTTTTTTATCATTCTTCCAACGAATTGTACAGAAGCTTAACAAAAAAAAACGTTAAAAGAAATATGAAGTTGTTATGATTGTTTTTTAAATTCCTATGATCTTAGCTGGAAACATTGTGCGTACGCGAAGATATTAATTCCTCCAGCTGGAGATAAAATAGATATCCATAGCCAAGATCTGTATTGTTGTCCATTAATAACCACCGCTGTAACATTTCATTTCCATCGTAATATGCAACCGTTTTGTTATAGCAACAAACTGGAAATGAGAAGATGATATCTACGGTTATAGTCCTCGTTTCCATGTTAATATGAATATTACCTCTTCGGTGTATTTCGACGTGTCGTGTGTTTCACATGCTTAACAGGTGTCCGAACATCGAAATAATATCTTCAAAATGTGTCAACGAACACTTGTTTAAATGCCCTTCTTGAAGATTAGGCGTACTTACTTCAAGTGGCCCCGCTGCGTGTAAGAGAATGTTCAAAAACCGAGTTGAACGTTACAACTACCGACTAGGTTTTTTTTCTTCATATTTTATTAAATTCGCAAATCGCGTAATATTACCCATTAATTTTCCTATATCAAAATGAGCTATAACTTGTAACACGATCGCATTTTTTTTTTTATATTCTGTACATATTTATTTCTATCTCCATAAATCTTTAGCAAAAAAAAAAAAAAAAAAACAGTTTCATCAACCCCTTCTACCAGATACGATCCAAACACATGTATTTACAACATATAATATGTATAATGATATCCAAAAGAAGGCTTTTGTTTGCCGCCAGAACATTCGAGGCATTCTTTGGACATGTCTTTCCTCGGAATTGTCTTATCGGATGTCTTCATCACCGAATTATATATTCGGCTAATATTTATAACCGTGTTCTATTACTACTAGAGCCACTACTGGAGAGAATGGAAGAATTTTGTATGTGGTTTATGTCCAGAGACTCCCTGGGGCAACCCGCTGTTGAAGGTTCTTTTTATATACGATAATAAAAGAATGGTATTCGGACTATGCTGCATTTATTTGTTTTACCTGGTAAATTATAAAATATATGTTAGAATTAAACAAATATTTAATAAAAAATATAATTCTAACAAAAAATTGTATAAAGTACATTGTAAATACTTTCACAAAAATAAATGTAAAATTTACAGTTATATTTCAATAATATTTTGTATGTATTTTTGTAAAATAACTAGCGATTTTATTCTCCATATTTTACATCAAGCAAACTTGGTTAAATGCGAATAATTATCTTACGCTGCAATTTTTTTTTATTCGTTCGTTTCAATTATTTTCACTGTTGCATATTTTCGTATTTGCATATTCTATTCAAGAAATCGCAATAAAGCTGCAGAATGCAATGCGGAATAAAAATGAATACATCAGAGAGTTGGTAATAAAAATCTGGCTTCATTATCATGGCAAATTAACTATAAAGATTGAAATCGTATCGTGGCACTTAAAAGACTTAATACATATGAAAATTTTGCATTAAAAGCCCTGTATGAGAATATTTACTCGAACGGATATTTTTTATACTCGTATAGTAATATTATTTCTTTGGACGTTTTAAAATTTGTTGTATTGAACGAATTGATGAAACTGTCCTATCTCGTCAAGATTCAATTTTGCAATAAGTTTATTTAAAGCGCAGATTATGTTTATATTGCCAATTTGCAGAAAATTATGTCATAAACGCAAAATTAGGTACCTCCTAACAAGCATCGGTTCTTTATTACACCATTTTAACTGAAATTCCTTGTATACTTCTCTGAAAGCTGGACACATGAATCAGTAACACAATGTCCTTAAAGTTCCAGTTCGTGAAGAAACAATGGATCGTGGAACTGCAGATCTTAAGCAGCGATAACGCGAAAGGGGCACCAGATTTCCTCAGTATGGTCTCGACGATACATTTGCATTAAACGCTAATAAATAAGCGTTTGATGATGGCGATACATCGTGTTCTAACACGACCCTAACGAACAATTTGTTCTCTATCAAGAACTACGAAAGTTTCCTTCTAACGAAGATACTCTCCACCGTCGTCATGGAACTCATTTTCTAGTAGATGCTTCAATATTTCCGACGGGAAATAATTCTTTTGCATTATCGCACGAGGAATCAAAATTATTTTTAGTCTATATTTAAAAGGACTTCCTAATTCTTCGTCAAATAATTTTACTTTTTACAAGCATAAATAATTTCGGAATAAGACCGAAATGTAGCTTCAGATTAACCTTTGAATATTTATCTATTTCCGTCTTGTCTATTCTCACTGGTAATTCTATAATTACCATCCGACGGACGGGCCCACACCGCAAACGACTCTTTTCCTCACTCTTTCCGTTCTTCACGCGCGTGGGGAAAAGAGTTATTTCTCATGTTGTCACTCGGATAACTATACACTTCTCATTCCCCATGTCAACCAAACGTACTGAAGACGTGTCTCTTCTTCTTCGTCAGCGTCCCGCATAAACTGAATTTCATTCGGCGCACACAAATTTCAGCGTGGATTGAACACGACAAATTACACCATCTCAGTCGAGCTTATTCTATACGCAATATATAGTTTGTGGAAGAAAGTGTGTTTACTGCAGGATGTAAAGTGCAAGATTAGTTCATTTCGTCGGCATTTGACTGAATGTAGGAGGTGTGAATAACGGCTGCAGAGTGCATAGGAATTTGCTGACGTACCAGAGGATTTCATGCCATGGTTATATTTTGAAACTTTACGCACGTATTTAATTCAATGGCTATGAAAACAACGTTTTATGTAAAGATTATTCTTTGAATCTTTTTCACAGTATTGCACAAATGTATGAGATGTTTATATTTTAAAAAGATATTGAGCCTTTCCTTGTAATATAGAAAATTTACAAACAATACTTGAGCATTTTTTTATTGTTCGCGATTTACAATTTGCGTATTATACTAAAACAAATGTCAATAAGATTCTCTGTGTTTGCCGTGTCATTTTTATGTGTTACAAAGTTAAAACAAGAAGCGAGGGGAATAATTAACCAATGTTTACGAAGGGACGTCGTTTTCGGGAGATTTAGCGTCGCATTTCGGGGACCTCCATCAGATGCCCGTCCGCGGGAGCGAGATGGGAAGACGTATGGGCGTTCATGCTGCCGCAACTAAATATCTCCCGGATAATTTACAGCTTATTTTATCCATTACATTCGAGTTTGGCATCGAGCCATCTAACTAATTTACAACACCGAACAGCACAACAGCTAGACGAGTGCTATGGTGCTTTCAAAGACGTTCTAGCCATTGTAAAAAAAATTATAGAAGGTCTTCGAAAAATGTGGCAATTTTTATTGGAAAAGATAGAATTCTTGTAAACTCTTAAAAAACATTGATACATATTTAATATATAAAGATTTTTTAAATAAAAGAATATTTTATAAAATGTCAGAGTAATAAATAATATTTGGCTGTAATAATAATATGTTTTTTTTTTTTAAGCAAACTAGTTGACAATGTTTTCATCATATTTTATTAATATAAACACGTATAGTAATTATTGATAACAATACTGGAGAGAGTTGCTGCGGGTGTTCTTGAGTGTGCTGTCGTAGCGTGGGTAGTCTCTGTTCAACTGTTAGACACAGTACAATTGAAACTGCTCATAGAAAATAGCATGTGCAGATAAGAGATTGCGTTTACGTAACAATGTATGCTAAGCCTGAACTGAGCGCATTTGCATTTTGCAAAATTGTCAAAAAATCGGATTATTTCAAAGGTATATATACATGACTTTTTCACTTTTTTCGACGATAATTTCAACTTTTTCCAATTGAACCGGAAATATAGTTTTAAGACGATTTATAGCCATTTTGCATTGTTTTGGGCAGCACTTGTTAAACTTTGACCAAAATCGCTAAAAAAATCAGAACATTTCAAAGGTATATATACACGACTTTTTCACATTTTTCGACGATAATTTCAACTTTTTCCAATTGAACCGGAAATCAGTAAAATATAGTTTTAAGACGATTTATAGCCATTTTGCATTGTTTTGGGCAGCACTTGTTAAACTTTGACCAAAATCGCTAAAAAAATCAGAACATTTCAAAGGTATATATACACGACTTTTTCACATTTTTCGACGATAATTTCAACTTTTTCCAATTGAACCGGAAATCAGTAAAATATAGTTTTAAGACGATTTATAGCCATTTTGCATTGTTTTGGGCAGCACTTGTTAAACTTTGACCAAAATCGCCAAAAAAATCGGAACATTTCAAAGGTATATATACACGACTTTTTCACATTTTTCGACGATAATTTCAACTTTTTCCAATTGAACCGGAAATCAGTAAAATATAGTTTTAAGACGATTTATAGCCATTTTGCATTGTTTTGGGCAGCACTTGATAAACTTTGACCAAAATCGCCAAAAAAATCGGAAAAATTAAAAGGTATATATACACGACTTTTTCACATTTTTCGACGATAATTTCAACTTTTTCCAATTGAACCGGAAATCAGTAAAATATAGTTTTAAGACGATTTATAGCCATTTTGCATTGTTTTGGGCAGCACTTGTTAAACTTTGACCAAAATCGCTAAAAAAATCGGAACATTTCAAAGGTATATATACACGACTTTTTCACATTTTTCGACGATAATTTCAACTTTTTCCAATTGAACCGGAAATCAGTAAAATATAGTTTTAAGACGATTTATAGCCATTTTGCATTGTTTTGGGCAGCACTTGATAAACTTTGACCAAAATCGCCAAAAAAATCGGAATATTTCAAAGGTATATATACACGACTTTTTCACATTTTTCGACGATAATTTCAACTTTTTCCAATTGAACCGGAAATCAGTAAAATATAGTTTTAAGACGATTTATAGCCATTTTGCATTGTTTTGGGCAGCACTTGTTAAACTTTGACCAAAATCGCCAAAAAAATCGGAACATTTCAAGGGTATATATACACGACTTTTTCACATTTTTCGACGATAATTTCAACTTTTTCCAATTGAACCGGAAATCAGTAAAATATAGTTTTAAGACGATTTATAGCCATTTTGCATTGTTTTGGGCAGCACTTGATAAACTTTGACCAAAATCGCCAAAAAAATCGGAAAAATTAAAAGGTATATATACACGACTTTTTCACATTTTTCGACGATAATTTCAACTTTTTCCAATTGAACCGGAAATCAGTAAAATATAGTTTTAAGACGATTTATAGCCATTTTGCATTGTTTTGGGCAGCACTTGTTAAACTTTGACCAAAATCGCCAAAAAAATCGGAACATTTCAAAGGTATATATACACGACTTTTTCACATTTTTCGACGATAATTTCAACTTTTTCCAATTGAACCGGAAATCAGTAAAATATAGTTTTCAGACGATTTATAGCCATTTTGCATTGTTTTGGGCAGCACTTGATAAACTTTGACCAAAATCGCCAAAAAAATCGGAAAAATTAAAAGGTATATATACACGACTTTTTCACATTTTTCGACGATAATTTCAACTTTTTCCAATTGAACCGGAAATCAGTAAAATATAGTTTTAAGACGATTTATAGCCATTTTGCATTGTTTTGGGCAGCACTTGTTAAACTTTGACCAAAATCGCCAAAAAAATCGGAAAAATTAAAAGGTATATATACACGACTTTTTCACATTTTTCGACGATAATTTCAACTTTTTCCAATTGAACCGGAAATCAGTAAAATATAGTTTTAAGACGATTTATAGCCATTTTGCATTGTTTTGGGCAGCACTTGATAAACTTTGACCAAAATCGCCAAAAAAATCGGAAAAATTAAAAGGTATATATACACGACTTTTTCACATTTTTCGACGATAATTTCAACTTTTTCCAATTGAACCGGAAATCAGTAAAATATAGTTTTAAGACGATTTATAGCCATTTTGCATTGTTTTGGGCAGCACTTGTTAAACTTTGACCAAAATCGCTAAAAAAATCGGAACATTTCAAAGGTATATATACACGACTTTTTCACATTTTTCGACGATAATTTCAACTTTTTCCAATTGAACCGGAAATCAGTAAAATATAGTTTTAAGACGATTTATAGCCATTTTGCATTGTTTTGGGCAGCACTTGTTAAACTTTGACCAAAATCGCCAAAAAAATCGGAACATTTCAAAGGTATATATACACGACTTTTTCACATTTTTCGACGATAATTTCAACTTTTTCCAATTGAACCGGAAATCAGTAAAATATAGTTTTAAGACGATTTATAGCCATTTTGCATTGTTTTGGGCAGCACTTGTTAAACTTTGACCAAAATCGCCAAAAAAATCAGAACATTTCAAAGGTATATATACACGACTTTTTCACATTTTTCGACGATAATTTCAACTTTTTCCAATTGAACCGGAAATCAGTAAAATATAGTTTTAAGACGATTTATAGCCATTTTGCATTGTTTTGGGCAGCACTTGTTAAACTTTGACCAAAATCGCCAAAAAAATCGGAAAAATTAAAAGGTATATATACACGACTTTTTCACATTTTTCGACGATAATTTCAACTTTTTCCAATTGAACCGGAAATCAGTAAAATATAGTTTTAAGACGATTTATAGCCATTTTGCATTGTTTTGGGCAGCACTTGTTAAACTTTGACCAAAATCGCTAAAAAAATCGGAACATTTCAAAGGTATATATACACGACTTTTTCACATTTTTCGACGATAATTTCAACTTTTTCCAATTGAACCGGAAATCAGTAAAATATAGTTTTAAGACGATTTATAGCCATTTTGCATTGTTTTGGGCAGCACTTGTTAAACTTTGACCAAAATCGCCAAAAAAATCGGAACATTTCAAAGGTATATATACACGACTTTTTCACATTTTTCGACGATAATTTCAACTTTTTCCAATTGAACCGGAAATCAGTAAAATATAGTTTTAAGACGATTTATAGCCATTTTGCATTGTTTTGGGCAGCACTTGTTAAACTTTGACCAAAATCGCCAAAAAAATCGGAACATTTCAAAGGTATATATACACGACTTTTTCACATTTTTCGACGATAATTTCAACTTTTTCCAATTGAACCGGAAATCAGTAAAATATAGTTTTAAGACGATTTATAGCCATTTTGCATTGTTTTGGGCAGCACTTGTTAAACTTTGACCAAAATCGCCAAAAAAATCGGAAAAATTAAAAGGTATATATACACGACTTTTTCACATTTTTCGACGATAATTTCAACTTTTTCCAATTGAACCGGAAATCAGTAAAATATAGTTTTAAGACGATTTATAGCCATTTTGCATTGTTTTGGGCAGCACTTGTTAAACTTTGACCAAAATCGCTAAAAAAATCGGAACATTTCAAAGGTATATATACACGACTTTTTCACATTTTTCGACGATAATTTCAACTTTTTCCAATTGAACCGGAAATCAGTAAAATATGGTTTTAAGACGATTTATAGCCATTTTGCATTGTTTTGGGCAGCACTTGATAAACTTTGACCAAAATCGCCAAAAAAATCGGAAAAATTAAAAGGTATATATACACGACTTTTTCACATTTTTCGACGATAATTTCAACTTTTTCCAATTGAACCGGAAATCAGTAAAATATAGTTTTAAGACGATTTATAGCCATTTTGCATTGTTTTGGGCAGCACTTGTTAAACTTTGACCAAAATCGCTAAAAAAATCGGAACATTTCAAAGGTATATATACACGACTTTTTCACATTTTTCGACGATAATTTCAACTTTTTCCAATTGAACCGGAAATCAGTAAAATATAGTTTTAAGACGATTTATAGCCATTTTGCATTGTTTTGGGCAGCACTTGTTAAACTTTGACCAAAATCGCTAAAAAAATCGGAACATTTCAAAGGTATATATACACGACTTTTTCACATTTTTCGACGATAATTTCAACTTTTTCCAATTGAACCGGAAATCAGTAAAATATAGTTTTAAGACGATTTATAGCCATTTTGCATTGTTTTGGGCAGCACTTGATAAACTTTGACCAAAATCGCCAAAAAAATCGGAATATTTCAAAGGTATATATACACGACTTTTTCACATTTTTCGACGATAATTTCAACTTTTTCCAATTGAACCGGAAATCAGTAAAATATAGTTTTAAGACGATTTATAGCCATTTTGCATTGTTTTGGGCAGCACTTGTTAAACTTTGACCAAAATCGCCAAAAAAATCGGAACATTTCAAGGGTATATATACACGACTTTTTCACATTTTTCGACGATAATTTCAACTTTTTCCAATTGAACCGGAAATCAGTAAAATATAGTTTTAAGACGATTTATAGCCATTTTGCATTGTTTTGGGCAGCACTTGATAAACTTTGACCAAAATCGCCAAAAAAATCGGAAAAATTAAAAGGTATATATACACGACTTTTTCACATTTTTCGACGATAATTTCAACTTTTTCCAATTGAACCGGAAATCAGTAAAATATAGTTTTAAGACGATTTATAGCCATTTTGCATTGTTTTGGGCAGCACTTGTTAAACTTTGACCAAAATCGCCAAAAAAATCGGAACATTTCAAAGGTATATATACACGACTTTTTCACATTTTTCGACGATAATTTCAACTTTTTCCAATTGAACCGGAAATCAGTAAAATATAGTTTTCAGACGATTTATAGCCATTTTGCATTGTTTTGGGCAGCACTTGATAAACTTTGACCAAAATCGCCAAAAAAATCGGAAAAATTAAAAGGTATATATACACGACTTTTTCACATTTTTCGACGATAATTTCAACTTTTTCCAATTGAACCGGAAATCAGTAAAATATAGTTTTAAGACGATTTATAGCCATTTTGCATTGTTTTGGGCAGCACTTGTTAAACTTTGACCAAAATCGCCAAAAAAATCGGAAAAATTAAAAGGTATATATACACGACTTTTTCACATTTTTCGACGATAATTTCAACTTTTTCCAATTGAACCGGAAATCAGTAAAATATAGTTTTAAGACGATTTATAGCCATTTTGCATTGTTTTGGGCAGCACTTGATAAACTTTGACCAAAATCGCCAAAAAAATCGGAAAAATTAAAAGGTATATATACACGACTTTTTCACATTTTTCGACGATAATTTCAACTTTTTCCAATTGAACCGGAAATCAGTAAAATATAGTTTTAAGACGATTTATAGCCATTTTGCATTGTTTTGGGCAGCACTTGTTAAACTTTGACCAAAATCGCTAAAAAAATCGGAACATTTCAAAGGTATATATACACGACTTTTTCACATTTTTCGACGATAATTTCAACTTTTTCCAATTGAACCGGAAATCAGTAAAATATAGTTTTAAGACGATTTATAGCCATTTTGCATTGTTTTGGGCAGCACTTGTTAAACTTTGACCAAAATCGCTAAAAAAATCGGAACATTTCAAAGGTATATATACACGACTTTTTCACATTTTTCGACGATAATTTCAACTTTTTCCAATTGAACCGGAAATCAGTAAAATATAGTTTTAAGACGATTTATAGCCATTTTGCATTGTTTTGGGCAGCACTTGTTAAACTTTGACCAAAATCGCTAAAAAAATCGGAACATTTCAAAGGTATATATACACGACTTTTTCACATTTTTCGACGATAATTTCAACTTTTTCCAATTGAACCGGAAATCAGTAAAATATAGTTTTAAGACGATTTATAGCCATTTTGCATTGTTTTGGGCAGCACTTGATAAACTTTGACCAAAATCGCCAAAAAAATCGGAATATTTCAAAGGTATATATACACGACTTTTTCACATTTTTCGACGATAATTTCAACTTTTTCCAATTGAACCGGAAATCAGTAAAATATAGTTTTAAGACGATTTATAGCCATTTTGCATTGTTTTGGGCAGCACTTGATAAACTTTGACCAAAATCGCCAAAAAAATCGGAACATTTCAAAGGTATATATACACGACTTTTTCACATTTTTCGACGATAATTTCAACTTTTTCCAATTGAACCGGAAATCAGTAAAATATAGTTTTAAGACGATTTATAGCCATTTTGCATTGTTTTGGGCAGCACTTGATAAACTTTGACCAAAATCGCCAAAAAAATCGGAAAAATTAAAAGGTATATATACACGACTTTTTCACATTTTTCGACGATAATTTCAACTTTTTCCAATTGAACCGGAAATCAGTAAAATATAGTTTTAAGACGATTTATAGCCATTTTGCATTGTTTTGGGCAGCACTTGTTAAACTTTGACCAAAATCGCCAAAAAAATCGGAACATTTCAAAGGTATATATACACGACTTTTTCACATTTTTCGACGATAATTTCAACTTTTTCCAATTGAACCGGAAATCAGTAAAATATAGTTTTAAGACGATTTATAGCCATTTTGCATTGTTTTGGGCAGCACTTGATAAACTTTGACCAAAATCGCCAAAAAAATCGGAAAAATTAAAAGGTATATATACACGACTTTTTCACATTTTTCGACGATAATTTCAACTTTTTCCAATTGAACCGGAAATCAGTAAAATATAGTTTTAAGACGATTTATAGCCATTTTGCATTGTTTTGGGCAGCACTTGATAAACTTTGACCAAAATCGCCAAAAAAATCGGAACATTTCAAAGGTATATATACACGACTTTTTCACATTTTTCGACGATAATTTCAACTTTTTCCAATTGAACTGGAAATCAGTAAAATATAGTTTTAAGACGATTTATAGCCATTTTGCATTGTTTTGGGCAGCACTTGATAAACTTTGACCAAAATCGCCAAAAAAATCGGAAAAATTAAAAGGTATATATACACGACTTTTTCACATTTTTCGACGATAATTTCAACTTTTTCCAATTGAACCGGAAATCAGTAAAATATAGTTTTAAGACGATTTATAGCCATTTTGCATTGTTTTGGGCAGCACTTGTTAAACTTTGACCAAAATCGCTAAAAAAATCGGAACATTTCAAAGGTATATATACACGACTTTTTCACATTTTTCGACGATAATTTCAACTTTTTCCAATTGAACCGGAAATCAGTAAAATATAGTTTTAAGACGATTTATAGCCATTTTGCATTGTTTTGGGCAGCACTTGTTAAACTTTGACCAAAATCGCTAAAAAAATCGGAACATTTCAAAGGTATATATACACGACTTTTTCACATTTTTCGACGATAATTTCAACTTTTTCCAATTGAACCGGAAATCAGTAAAATATAGTTTTAAGACGATTTATAGCCATTTTGCATTGTTTTGGGCAGCACTTGTTAAACTTTGACCAAAATCGCTAAAAAAATCGGAACATTTCAAAGGTATATATACACGACTTTTTCACATTTTTCGACGATAATTTCAACTTTTTCCAATTGAACCGGAAATCAGTAAAATATAGTTTTAAGACGATTTATAGCCATTTTGCATTGTTTTGGGCAGCACTTGATAAACTTTGACCAAAATCGCCAAAAAAATCGGAATATTTCAAAGGTATATATACACGACTTTTTCACATTTTTCGACGATAATTTCAACTTTTTCCAATTGAACCGGAAATCAGTAAAATATAGTTTTAAGACGATTTATAGCCATTTTGCATTGTTTTGGGCAGCACTTGTTAAACTTTGACCAAAATCGCCAAAAAAATCGGAACATTTCAAAGGTATATATACACGACTTTTTCACATTTTTCGACGATAATTTCAACTTTTTCCAATTGAACCGGAAATCAGTAAAATATAGTTTTAAGACGATTTATAGCCATTTTGCATTGTTTTGGGCAGCACTTGATAAACTTTGACCAAAATCGCCAAAAAAATCGGAAAAATTAAAAGGTATATATACACGACTTTTTCACATTTTTCGACGATAATTTCAACTTTTTCCAATTGAACCGGAAATCAGTAAAATATAGTTTTAAGACGATTTATAGCCATTTTGCATTGTTTTGGGCAGCACTTGTTAAACTTTGACCAAAATCGCCAAAAAAATCGGAACATTTCAAAGGTATATATACACGACTTTTTCACATTTTTCGACGATAATTTCAACTTTTTCCAATTGAACTGGAAATCAGTAAAATATAGTTTTAAGACGATTTATAGCCATTTTGCATTGTTTTGGGCAGCACTTGTTAAACTTTGACCAAAATCGCCAAAAAAATCGGAACATTTCAAAGGTATATATACACTACTTTTTCACATTTTTCGACGATAATTTCAACTTTTTCCAATTGAACCGGAAATCAGTAAAATATAGTTTTAAGACGATTTATAGCCATTTTGCATTGTTTTGGGCAGCACTTGTTAAACTTTGACCAAAATCGCCAAAAAAATCGGAACATTTCAAAGGTATATATACACGACTTTTTCACATTTTTCGACGATAATTTCAACTTTTTCCAATTGAACCGGAAATCAATAAAATATAGTTTTAAGACGATTTATAGCCATTTTGCATTGTTTTGTGCAGCACTTGTTAAACTTTGACCAAAATCGCCAAAAAAATCGGAACATTTCAAAGGTATATATACACTACTTTTTCACATTTTTCGACGATAATTTCAACTTTTTCCAATTGAACCGGAAATCAGTAAAATATAGTTTTAAGACGATTTATAGCCATTTTGCATTGTTTTGGGCAGCACTTGATAAACTTTGACCAAAATCGCCAAAAAAATCGGAAAAATTAAAAGGTATATATACACGACTTTTTCACATTTTTCGACGATAATTTCAACTTTTTCCAATTGAACCGGAAATCAGTAAAATATAGTTTTAAGACGATTTATAGCCATTTTGCATTGTTTTGGGCAGCACTTGATAAACTTTGACCAAAATCGCCAAAAAAATCGGAAAAATTAAAAGGTATATATACACGACTTTTTCACATTTTTCGACGATAATTTCAACTTTTTCCAATTGAACCGGAAATCAGTAAAATATAGTTTTAAGACGATTTATAGCCATTTTGCATTGTTTTGGGCAGCACTTGTTAAACTTTGACCAAAATCGCCAAAAAAATCGGAACATTTCAAAGGTATATATACACGACTTTTTCACATTTTTCGACGATAATTTCAACTTTTTCCAATTGAACCGGAAATCAATAAAATATAGTTTTAAGACGATTTATAGCCATTTTGCATTGTTTTGTGCAGCACTTGTTAAACTTTGACCAAAATCGCCAAAAAAATCGGAACATTTCAAAGGTATATATACACTACTTTTTCACTTTTTTCGACGACTTTTCAACTTTTACCGATTGAAGCGAAAATCACAAAAATTTGTTTCTAGGACGATTTATAGTCATTTTACGTTGTTTCGGAAACTTTTTAAATTTTGACAAAAATCTGCAAAAAATGGATATTTTTAGAAGGGTCAGAGAATCGCACTCTTTGCATTTTTCGACGATTTTTCCAACTTTTACCGATTGAAGCGAAAATCACAAAAATTTGTTTCTAGGACGATTTATAGTCATTTTACGTTGTTTCGGAAACTTTTTAAATTTTGACAAAAATCTGCAAAAAATGGATATTTTTAGAAGGGTCAGAGAATCGCACTCTTTGCATTTTTCGACGATTTTTTCAACTTTTACCGATTGAACCGAAATTCACTAAAATTTGTTTCTAGGACGATTTATAGTCATTTTACGTTGTTTCGGAAACTTTTTAAATTTTGACAAAAATCTGCAAAAAATTGATATTTTTAGAAGGGTCAGAGAATCGCACTCTTTGCATTTTTCGACGATTTTTTCAACTTTTACCGATTGAAGCGAAAATCACAAAAATTTGTTTCTAGGACGATTTATAGTCATTTTACGTTGTTTCGGAAACTTTTTAAATTTTGACAAAAATCTGCAAAAATTGGATATTTTTAGAAGGGTCAGAGAATCGCACTCTTTGCATTTTTCGACGATTTTTTCAACTTTTACCGATTGAAGCGAAAATCACTAAAATTTGTTTCTAGGACGATTTATAGTCATTTTACGTTGTTTCGGAAACTTTTTAAATTTTGACAAAAATCTGCAAAAAATGGATATTTTTAGAAGGGTCAGAGAATCGCACTCTTTGCATTTTTCGACGATTTTTTCAACTTTTACCGATTGAAGCGAAAATCACTAAAATTTGTTTCTAGGACTATTTATAGTCATTTTACGTTATTTCGGAAACTTTAAATTTTGACAAAAATCTGCAAAAAATGGATATTTTTAGAAGGGTCAGAGAATCGCACTCTTTGCATTTTTCGACGATTTTTTCAACTTTTACCGATTGAACCGAAATTCACTAAAATTTGTTTCTAGGACGATTTATAGTCATTTTACGTTGTTTCGGAAACTTTTTAAATTTTGACAAAAATCTGCAAAAAATTGATATTTTTAGAAGGGTCAGAGAATCGCACTCTGCATTTTTCGACGATTTTTTCAACTTTTACCGATTGAAGCGAAAATCACTAAAATTTGTTTCTAGGACGATTTATAGTCATTTTACGTTGTTTCGGAAACTTTTAAAATTTTGACAAAACTCTACAAAAATTGGATATTTTTAGAAGGGTCAGAGAATCGCACTCTTTGCATTTTTCGACGATTTTTTCAACTTTTACCGATTGAAGCGAAAATCACAAAAATTTGTTTCTAGGACGATTTATAGTCATTTTACGTTGTTTCGGAAACTTTTAAAATTTTGACAAAAATCTACAAAAATTGGATATTTTTAGAAGGGTCAGAGAATCGCACTCTTTGCATTTTTCGACGATTTTTTCAACTTTTACCGATTGAAGCGAAAATCACTAAAATTTGTTTCTAGGACGATTTATAGTCATTTTACGTTGTTTCGGAAACTTTTAAAATTTTGACAAAACTCTACAAAAATTGGATATTTTTAGAAGGGTCAGAGAATCGCACTCTGCATTTTTCGACGATTTTTTCAACTTTTACCGATTGAAGCGAAAATCACTAAAATTTGTTTCTAGGACGATTTATAGTCATTTTACGTTGTTTCGGAAACTTTTAAAATTTTGACAAAACTCTACAAAAATTGGATATTTTTAGAAGGGTCAGAGAATCGCACTCTTTGCATTTTTCGACGATTTTTTCAACTTTTACCGATTGAAGCGAAAATCACAAAAATTTGTTTCTAGGACGATTTATAGTCATTTTACGTTGTTTCGGAAACTTTTAAAATTTTGACAAAAATCTACAAAAATTGGATATTTTTAGAAGGGTCAGAGAATCGCACTCTTTGCATTTTTCGACGATTTTTTCAACTTTTACCGATTGAAGCGAAAATCACTAAAATTTGTTTCTAGGACGATTTATAGTCATTTTACGTTGTTTCGGAAACTTTTAAAATTTTGACAAAACTCTACAAAAATTGGATATTTTTAGAAGGGTCAGAGAATCGCACTCTTTGCATTTTTCGACGATTTTTTCAACTTTTACCGATTGAAGCGAAAATCACAAAAATTTGTTTCTAGGACGATTTATAGTCATTTTACGTTGTTTCGGAAACTTTTAAAATTTTGACAAAAATCTACAAAAATTGGATATTTTTAGAAGGGTCAGAGAATCGCACTCTTTGCATTTTTCGACGATTTTTTCAACTTTTACCGATTGAAGCGAAAATCACAAAAATTTGTTTCTAGGACGATTTATAGTCATTTTACGTTGTTTCGGAAACTTTTTAAATTTTGACAAAAATCTGCAAAAAATGGATATTTTTAGAAGGGTCAGAGAATCGCACTCTTTGCATTTTTCGACGATTTTTTCAACTTTTACCGATTGAACCGAAATTCACTAAAATTTGTTTCTAGGACGATTTATAGTCATTTTACGTTGTTTCGGAAACTTTTTAAATTTTGACAAAAATCTGCAAAAAATTGATATTTTTAGAAGGGTCAGAGAATCGCACTCTGCATTTTTCGACGATTTTTTCAACTTTTACCGATTGAAGCGAAAATCACAAAAATTTGTTTCTAGGACGATTTATAGTCATTTTACGTTGTTTCGGAAACTTTTTAAATTTTGACAAAAATCTGCAAAAATTGGATATTTTTAGAAGGGTCAGAGAATCGCACTCTTTGCATTTTTCGACGATTTTTTCAACTTTTACCGATTGAAGCGAAAATCACTAAAATTTGTTTCTAGGACGATTTATAGTCATTTTACGTTGTTTCGGAAACTTTTTAAATTTTGACAAAAATCTGCAAAAAATGGATATTTTTAGAAGGGTCAGAGAATCGCACTCTTTGCATTTTTCGACGATTTTTTCAACTTTTACCGATTGAAGCGAAAATCACAAAAATTTGTTTCTAGGACGATTTATAGTCATTTTACGTTGTTTCGGAAACTTTTAAAATTTTGACAAAAATCTACAAAAATTGAATATTTTTAGAAGGGTCAGAGAATCGCACTCTGCATTTTTCGACGATTTTTTCAACTTTTACCGATTGAATCGAAAATCACTAAAATTTGTTTCTAGGACGATTTATAGTCATTTTACGTTGTTTCGGAAACTTTTTAAATTTTGACAAAAATCTGCAAAAAATGGATATTTTTAGAAGGGTCAGAGAATCGCACTCTTTGCATTTTTCGACGATTTTTTCAACTTTTACCGATTGAAGCGAAAATCACAAAAATTTGTTTCTAGGACGATTTATAGTCATTTTACGTTGTTTCGGAAACTTTTTAAATTTTGACAAAAATCTGCAAAAATTGGATATTTTTAGAAGGGTCAGAGAATCGCACTCTTTGCATTTTTCGACGATTTTTTCAACTTTTACCGATTGAAGCGAAAATCACTAAAATTTGTTTCTAGGACGATTTATAGTCATTTTACGTTGTTTCGGAAACTTTTTAAATTTTGACAAAAATCTGCAAAAAATGGATATTTTTAGAAGGGTCAGAGAATCGCACTCTTTGCATTTTTCGACGATTTTTTCAACTTTTACCGATTGAAGCGAAAATCACAAAAATTTGTTTCTAGGACGATTTATAGTCATTTTACGTTGTTTCGGAAACTTTTAAAATTTTGACAAAAATCTACAAAAATTGAATATTTTTAGAAGGGTCAGAGAATCGCACTCTTTGCATTTTTCGACGATTTTTTCAACTTTTACCGATTGAAGCGAAAATCACAAAAATTTGTTTCTAGGACGATTTATAGTCATTTTACGTTGTTTCGGAAACTTTTTAAATTTTGACAAAAATCTGCAAAAATTGGATATTTTTAGAAGGGTCAGAGAATCGCACTCTTTGCATTTTTCGACGATTTTTTCAACTTTTACCGATTGAAGCGAAAATCACTAAAATTTGTTTCTAGGACGATTTATAGTCATTTTACGTTGTTTCGGAAACTTTTTAAATTTTGACAAAAATCTGCAAAAAATGGATATTTTTAGAAGGGTCAGAGAATCGCACTCTTTGCATTTTTCGACGATTTTTTCAACTTTTACCGATTGAAGCGAAAATCACTAAAATTTGTTTCTAGGACTATTTATAGTCATTTTACGTTATTTCGGAAACTTTAAATTTTGACAAAAATCTGCAAAAAATGGATATTTTTAGAAGGGTCAGAGAATCGCACTCTTTGCATTTTTCGACGATTTTTTCAACTTTTACCGATTGAACCGAAATTCACTAAAATTTGTTTCTAGGACGATTTATAGTCATTTTACGTTGTTTCGGAAACTTTTTAAATTTTGACAAAAATCTGCAAAAAATTGATATTTTTAGAAGGGTCAGAGAATCGCACTCTGCATTTTTCGACGATTTTTTCAACTTTTACCGATTGAAGCGAAAATCACTAAAATTTGTTTCTAGGACGATTTATAGTCATTTTACGTTGTTTCGGAAACTTTTAAAATTTTGACAAAACTCTACAAAAATTGGATATTTTTAGAAGGGTCAGAGAATCGCACTCTTTGCATTTTTCGACGATTTTTTCAACTTTTACCGATTGAAGCGAAAATCACAAAAATTTGTTTCTAGGACGATTTATAGTCATTTTACGTTGTTTCGGAAACTTTTAAAATTTTGACAAAAATCTACAAAAATTGGATATTTTTAGAAGGGTCAGAGAATCGCACTCTTTGCATTTTTCGACGATTTTTTCAACTTTTACCGATTGAAGCGAAAATCACTAAAATTTGTTTCTAGGACGATTTATAGTCATTTTACGTTGTTTCGGAAACTTTTAAAATTTTGACAAAACTCTACAAAAATTGGATATTTTTAGAAGGGTCAGAGAATCGCACTCTGCATTTTTCGACGATTTTTTCAACTTTTACCGATTGAAGCGAAAATCACTAAAATTTGTTTCTAGGACGATTTATAGTCATTTTACGTTGTTTCGGAAACTTTTAAAATTTTGACAAAACTCTACAAAAATTGGATATTTTTAGAAGGGTCAGAGAATCGCACTCTTTGCATTTTTCGACGATTTTTTCAACTTTTACCGATTGAAGCGAAAATCACAAAAATTTGTTTCTAGGACGATTTATAGTCATTTTACGTTGTTTCGGAAACTTTTAAAATTTTGACAAAAATCTACAAAAATTGGATATTTTTAGAAGGGTCAGAGAATCGCACTCTTTGCATTTTTCGACGATTTTTTCAACTTTTACCGATTGAAGCGAAAATCACTAAAATTTGTTTCTAGGACGATTTATAGTCATTTTACGTTGTTTCGGAAACTTTTAAAATTTTGACAAAACTCTACAAAAATTGGATATTTTTAGAAGGGTCAGAGAATCGCACTCTTTGCATTTTTCGACGATTTTTTCAACTTTTACCGATTGAAGCGAAAATCACAAAAATTTGTTTCTAGGACGATTTATAGTCATTTTACGTTGTTTCGGAAACTTTTAAAATTTTGACAAAAATCTACAAAAATTGGATATTTTTAGAAGGGTCAGAGAATCGCACTCTTTGCATTTTTCGACGATTTTTTCAACTTTTACCGATTGAAGCGAAAATCACAAAAATTTGTTTCTAGGACGATTTATAGTCATTTTACGTTGTTTCGGAAACTTTTTAAATTTTGACAAAAATCTGCAAAAAATGGATATTTTTAGAAGGGTCAGAGAATCGCACTCTTTGCATTTTTCGACGATTTTTTCAACTTTTACCGATTGAACCGAAATTCACTAAAATTTGTTTCTAGGACGATTTATAGTCATTTTACGTTGTTTCGGAAACTTTTTAAATTTTGACAAAAATCTGCAAAAAATTGATATTTTTAGAAGGGTCAGAGAATCGCACTCTGCATTTTTCGACGATTTTTTCAACTTTTACCGATTGAAGCGAAAATCACAAAAATTTGTTTCTAGGACGATTTATAGTCATTTTACGTTGTTTCGGAAACTTTTTAAATTTTGACAAAAATCTGCAAAAATTGGATATTTTTAGAAGGGTCAGAGAATCGCACTCTTTGCATTTTTCGACGATTTTTTCAACTTTTACCGATTGAAGCGAAAATCACTAAAATTTGTTTCTAGGACGATTTATAGTCATTTTACGTTGTTTCGGAAACTTTTTAAATTTTGACAAAAATCTGCAAAAAATGGATATTTTTAGAAGGGTCAGAGAATCGCACTCTTTGCATTTTTCGACGATTTTTTCAACTTTTACCGATTGAAGCGAAAATCACAAAAATTTGTTTCTAGGACGATTTATAGTCATTTTACGTTGTTTCGGAAACTTTTAAAATTTTGACAAAAATCTACAAAAATTGAATATTTTTAGAAGGGTCAGAGAATCGCACTCTGCATTTTTCGACGATTTTTTCAACTTTTACCGATTGAATCGAAAATCACTAAAATTTGTTTCTAGGACGATTTATAGTCATTTTACGTTGTTTCGGAAACTTTTTAAATTTTGACAAAAATCTGCAAAAAATGGATATTTTTAGAAGGGTCAGAGAATCGCACTCTTTGCATTTTTCGACGATTTTTTCAACTTTTACCGATTGAAGCGAAAATCACAAAAATTTGTTTCTAGGACGATTTATAGTCATTTTACGTTGTTTCGGAAACTTTTTAAATTTTGACAAAAATCTGCAAAAATTGGATATTTTTAGAAGGGTCAGAGAATCGCACTCTTTGCATTTTTCGACGATTTTTTCAACTTTTACCGATTGAAGCGAAAATCACTAAAATTTGTTTCTAGGACGATTTATAGTCATTTTACGTTGTTTCGGAAACTTTTTAAATTTTGACAAAAATCTGCAAAAAATGGATATTTTTAGAAGGGTCAGAGAATCGCACTCTTTGCATTTTTCGACGATTTTTTCAACTTTTACCGATTGAAGCGAAAATCACAAAAATTTGTTTCTAGGACGATTTATAGTCATTTTACGTTGTTTCGGAAACTTTTAAAATTTTGACAAAAATCTACAAAAATTGAATATTTTTAGAAGGGTCAGAGAATCGCACTCTTTGCATTTTTCGACGATTTTTTCAACTTTTACCGATTGAATCGAAAATCACTAAAATTTGTTTCTAGGACGATTTATAGTCATTTTACGTTGTTTCGGAAACTTTTTAAATTTTGACAAAAATCTGCAAAAAATGGATATTTTTAGAAGGGTCAGAGAATCGCACTCTTTGCATTTTTCGACGATTTTTTCAACTTTTACCGATTGAAGCGAAAATCACAAAAATTTGTTTCTAGGACGATTTATAGTCATTTTACGTTGTTTCGGAAACTTTTTAAATTTTGACAAAAATCTGCAAAAATTGGATATTTTTAGAAGGGTCAGAGAATCGCACTTTTTGCATTTTTCGACGATTTTTTCAACTTTTACCGATTGAAGCGAAAATCACTAAAATTTGTTTCTAGGACGATTTATAGTAATTTTACGTTGTTTCGGAAACTTTTTAAATTTTGACAAAAATCTGCAAAAAATGGATATTTTTAGAAGGGTCAGAGAATCGCACTCTTTGCATTTTTCGACGATAATTTCAACTTTTTCCAATTGAACCGGAAATCAGTAAAATATAGTTTTAAGACGATTTATAGCCATTTTGCATTGTTTTGGGCAGCACTTGTTAAACTTTGACCAAAATCGCCAAAAAAATCGGAAAAATTAAAAGGTATATATACACGACTTTTTCACATTTTTCGACGATAATTTCAACTTTTTCCAATTGAACCGGAAATCAGTAAAATATAGTTTTAAGACGATTTATAGCCATTTTGCATTGTTTTGGGCAGCACTTGATAAACTTTGACCAAAATCGCCAAAAAAATCGGAAAAATTAAAAGGTATATATACACGACTTTTTCACATTTTTCGACGATAATTTCAACTTTTTCCAATTGAACCGGAAATCAGTAAAATATAGTTTTAAGACGATTTATAGCCATTTTGCATTGTTTTGGGCAGCACTTGTTAAACTTTGACCAAAATCGCCAAAAAAATCGGAACATTTCAAAGGTATATATACACGACTTTTTCACATTTTTCGACGATAATTTCAACTTTTTCCAATTGAACCGGAAATCAGTAAAATATAGTTTTAAGACGATTTATAGCCATTTTGCATTGTTTTGGGCAGCACTTCTTAAACTTTGACCAAAATCGCTAAAAAAATCGGAACATTTCAAAGGTATATATACACGACTTTTTCACTTTTTTCGACGATAATTTCAACTTTTTCCAATTGAACCGGAAATCAGTAAAATATAGATCGTCCTAGAAACAAATTTTAGTGATTTTCGCTTCAATCGGTAAAAGTTGAAAAAATCGTCGAAAAATGCAAAGAGTGCGATTCTCTGACCCTTCTAAAAATATCCATTTTTTGCAGATTTTTGTCAAAATTTAAAGTTTCCGAAACAACGTAAAATGACTATAAATCGTCCTAGAAACAAATTTTAGTGATTTTCGCTTCAATCGGTAAAAGTTGAAAAAATCGTCGAAAAATGCAAAGAGTGCGATTCTCTGACCCTTCTAAAAATATCAATTTTTTGCAGATTTTTGTCAAAATTTAAAAAGTTTCCGAAACAACGTAAAATGACTATAAATCGTCCTAAAAACAGATTTGTGTGATTTTCGCTTCAATCGGTAAAAGTTGAAAAAATCGTCGAAAAATGCAAAGAGTGCGATTCTCTGACCCTTCTAAAAATATCCATTTTTTGCAGATTTTTGTCAAAATTTAAAGTTTCCGAAACAACGTAAAATGACTATAAATCGTCCTAGAAACAAATTTTAGTGATTTTCGCTTCAATCGGTAAAAGTTGAAAAAATCGTCGAAAAATGCAAAGAGTGCGATTCTCTGACCCTTCTAAAAATATCAATTTTTTGCAGATTTTTGTCAAAATTTAAAAAGTTTCCGAAACAACGTAAAATGACTATAAATCGTCCTAAAAACAGATTTGTGTGATTTTCGCTTCAATCGGTAAAAGTTGAAAAAATCGTCGAAAAATGCAAAGAGTGCGATTCTCTGACCCTTCTAAAAATATCCATTTTTTGCAGATTTTTGTCAAAATTTAAAAAGTTTCCGAAACAACGTAAAATGACTATAAATCGTCCTAGAAACAAATTTTTGTGATTTTCGCTTCAATCGGTAAAAGTTGAAAAAATCGTCGAAAAATGCAGAGAGTGTGATTCTCTGACCCTTCTAAAAATATCCAATTTTTGCAGATTTTTGTCGAAATTTAAAAAGTTTCCGAAACAACGTAAAATGACTATAAATCGTCCTAGAAACAAATTTTTGTGATTTTCGCTTCAATCGGTAAAAGTTGAAAAAATCGTCGAAAAATGCAAAGAGTGCGATTCTCTGACCCTTCTAAAAATATCCAATTTTTGTAGATTTTTGTCAAAATTTTAAAAGTTTCCGAAACAACGTAAAATGACTATAAATCGTCCTAGAAACAAATTTTAGCGATTTTCGCTTCAATCGGTAAAAGTTGAAAAAATCGTCGAAAAATGCAAAGAGTGCGATTCTCTGACCCTTCTAAAAATATCCAATTTTTGTAGATTTTTGTCAAAATTTTAAAAGTTTCCGAAACAACGTAAAATGACTATAAATCGTCCTAGAAACAATTTTTTGTGATTTTCGCTTCAATCAGTAAAAGTAGAAAAAATCGTCGAAAAATGCAAAGAGTGCGATTCTCTGACCCTTCTAAAAATATCAATTTTTTGCAGATTTTTGTCAAAATTTAAAAAGTTTCCGAAACAAGGTAAAATTACTATAAATCGTCCTAGAAACAAATTTTTGTGATTTTCGCTTCAATCGGTAAAAGTTGAAAAAATCGTCGAAAAATGCAAAGAGTGCGATTCTCTGACCCTTCTAAAAATATCCAATTTTTGTAGATTTTTGTCAAAATTTTAAAAGTTTCCGAAACAACGTAAAATGACTATAAATCGTCCTAGAAACAAATTTTAGTGATTTTCGCTTCAATCGGTAAAAGTTGAAAAAATCGTCGAAAAATGCAAAGAGTGCGATTCTCTGACCCTTCTAAAAATATCCAATTTTTGTAGATTTTTGTCAAAATTTTAAAAGTTTCCGAAACAACGTAAAATGACTATAAATCGTCCTAGAAACAAATTTTTGTGATTTTCGCTTCAATCGGTAAAAGTTAAAAAGTCGTCGAAAAAAGTGAAAAAGTAGTGTATATATACCTTTGAAATGTTCCGATTTTTTTGGCGATTTTGGTCAAAGTTTAACAAGTGCTGCACAAAACAATGCAAAATGGCTATAAATCGTCTTAAAACTATATTTTACTGATTTCCGGTTCAATTGGAAAAAGTTGAAATTATCGTCGAAAAATGTGAAAAAGTCGTGTATATATACCTTTGAAATGTTCCGATTTTTTTGCCGATTTTGGTCAAAGTTTAACAAGTGCTGCCCAAAACAATGCAAAATGGCTATAAATCGTCTTAAAACTATATTTTACTGATTTCCGGTTCAATTGGAAAAAGTTGAAATTATCGTCGAAAAATGTGAAAAAGTCGTGTATATATACCTTTGAAATGTTCCGATTTTTTTGGCGATTTTGGTCAAAGTTTAACAAGTGCTGCCCAAAACAATGCAAAATGGCTATAAATCGTCTTAAAACTATATTTTACTGATTTCCGGTTCAATTGGAAAAAGTTGAAATTATCGTCGAAAAAAGTGAAAAAGTCGTGTATATATACCTTTGAAATGTTCCGATTTTTTTGGCGATTTTGGTCAATGTTTAACAAGTGCTGCACAAAACAATGCAAAATGGCTATAAATCGTCATAAAACTATATTTTACTGATTTCCGGTTCAATTGGAAAAAGTTGAAATTATCGTCGAAAAATGTGAAAAAGTCGTGTATATATACCTTTGAAATGTTCCGATTTTTTTGGCGATTTTGGTCAAAGTTTAACAAGTGCTGCCCAAAACAATGCAAAATGGCTATAAATCGTCTTAAAACTATATTTTACTGATTTCCGGTTCAATTGGAAAAAGTTGAAATTATCGTCGAAAAATGCAAAGAGTGCGATTCTCTGACCCTTCTAAAAATATCCATTTTTTGCAGATTTTTGTCAAAATTTAAAAAGTTTCCGAAACAACGTAAAATGACTATAAATCGTCCTAGAAACAAATTTTAGTGATTTTCGCTTCAATCGGTAAAAGTTGAAAAAATCGTCGAAAAATGCAAAGAGTGCGATTCTCTGACCCTTCTAAAAATATCCAATTTTTGCAGATTTTTGTCAAAATTTAAAAAGTTTCCGAAACAACGTAAAATGACTATAAATCGTCCTAGAAACAAATTTTTGTGATTTTCGCTTCAATCGGTAAAAGTTGAAAAAATCGTCGAAAAATGCAAAGAGTGCGATTCTCTGACCCTTCTAAAAATATCCATTTTTTGCAGATTTTTGTCAAAATTTAAAAAGTTTCCGAAACAACGTAAAATGACTATAAATCGTCCTAGAAACAAATTTTAGTGATTTTCGATTCAATCGGTAAAAGTTGAAAAAATCGTCGAAAAATGCAAAGAGTGCGATTCTCTGACCCTTCTAAAAATATTCAATTTTTGTAGATTTTTGTCAAAATTTTAAAAGTTTCCGAAACAACGTAAAATGACTATAAATCGTCCTAGAAACAAATTTTTGTGATTTTCGCTTCAATCGGTAAAAGTTGAAAAAATCGTCGAAAAATGCAAAGAGTGCGATTCTCTGACCCTTCTAAAAATATCCATTTTTTGCAGATTTTTGTCAAAATTTAAAAAGTTTCCGAAACAACGTAAAATGACTATAAATCGTCCTAGAAACAAATTTTAGTGATTTTCGCTTCAATCGGTAAAAGTTGAAAAAATCGTCGAAAAATGCAAAGAGTGCGATTCTCTGACCCTTCTAAAAATATCCAATTTTTGCAGATTTTTGTCAAAATTTAAAAAGTTTCCGAAACAACGTAAAATGACTATAAATCGTCCTAGAAACAAATTTTTGTGATTTTCGCTTCAATCGGTAAAAGTTGAAAAAATCGTCGAAAAATGCAAAGAGTGCGATTCTCTGACCCTTCTAAAAATATCCATTTTTTGCAGATTTTTGTCAAAATTTAAAAAGTTTCCGAAACAACGTAAAATGACTATAAATCGTCCTAGAAACAAATTTTAGTGATTTTCGATTCAATCGGTAAAAGTTGAAAAAATCGTCGAAAAATGCAAAGAGTGCGATTCTCTGACCCTTCTAAAAATATTCAATTTTTGTAGATTTTTGTCAAAATTTTAAAAGTTTCCGAAACAACGTAAAATGACTATAAATCGTCCTAGAAACAAATTTTTGTGATTTTCGCTTCAATCGGTAAAAGTTGAAAAAATCGTCGAAAAATGCAAAGAGTGCGATTCTCTGACCCTTCTAAAAATATCCATTTTTTGCAGATTTTTGTCAAAATTTAAAAAGTTTCCGAAACAACGTAAAATGACTATAAATCGTCCTAGAAACAAATTTTAGTGAATTTCGGTTCAATCGGTAAAAGTTGAAAAAATCGTCGAAAAATGCAAAGAGTGCGATTCTCTGACCCTTCTAAAAATATCCATTTTTTGCAGATTTTTGTCAAAATTTAAAAAGTTTCCGAAACAACGTAAAATGACTATAAATCGTCCTAGAAACAAATTTTTGTGATTTTCGCTTCAATCGGTAAAAGTTGAAAAAATCGTCGAAAAATGCAAAGAGTGCGATTCTCTGACCCTTCTAAAAATATCCAATTTTTGTAGATTTTTGTCAAAATTTTAAAAGTTTCCGAAACAACGTAAAATGACTATAAATCGTCCTAGAAACAAATTTTTGTGATTTTCGCTTCAATCGGTAAAAGTTGAAAAAATCGTCGAAAAATGCAAAGAGTGCGATTCTCTGACCCTTCTAAAAATATCCAATTTTTGTAGATTTTTGTCAAAATTTTAAAAGTTTCCGAAACAACGTAAAATGACTATAAATCGTCCTAGAAACAAATTTTAGCGATTTTCGCTTCAATCGGTAAAAGTTGAAAAAATCGTCGAAAAATGCAAAGAGTGCGATTCTCTGACCCTTCTAAAAATATCCAATTTTTGTAGATTTTTGTCAAAATTTTAAAAGTTTCCGAAACAACGTAAAATGACTATAAATCGTCCTAGAAACAATTTTTTGTGATTTTCGCTTCAATCAGTAAAAGTAGAAAAAATCGTCGAAAAATGCAAAGAGTGCGATTCTCTGACCCTTCTAAAAATATCAATTTTTTGCAGATTTTTGTCAAAATTTAAAAAGTTTCCGAAACAAGGTAAAATTACTATAAATCGTCCTAGAAACAAATTTTTGTGATTTTCGCTTCAATCGGTAAAAGTTGAAAAAATCGTCGAAAAATGCAAAGAGTGCGATTCTCTGACCCTTCTAAAAATATCCAATTTTTGTAGATTTTTGTCAAAATTTTGAAAGTTTCCGAAACAACGTAAAATGACTATAAATCGTCCTAGAAACAAATTTTAGTGATTTTCGCTTCAATCGGTAAAAGTTGAAAAAATCGTCGAAAAATGCAAAGAGTGCGATTCTCTGACCCTTCTAAAAATATCCAATTTTTGTAGATTTTTGTCAAAATTTTAAAAGTTTCCGAAACAACGTAAAATGACTATAAATCGTCCTAGAAACAAATTTTTGTGATTTTCGCTTCAATCGGTAAAAGTTAAAAAGTCGTCGAAAAAAGTGAAAAAGTAGTGTATATATACCTTTGAAATGTTCCGATTTTTTTTGGCGATTTTGGTCAAAGTTTAACAAGTGCTGCACAAAACAATGCAAAATGGCTATAAATCGTCTTAAAACTATATTTTACTGATTTCCGGTTCAATTGGAAAAAGTTGAAATTATCGTCGAAAAATGTGAAAAAGTCGTGTATATATACCTTTGAAATGTTCCGATTTTTTTGCCGATTTTGGTCAAAGTTTAACAAGTGCTGCCCAAAACAATGCAAAATGGCTATAAATCGTCTTAAAACTATATTTTACTGATTTCCGGTTCAATTGGAAAAAGTTGAAATTATCGTCGAAAAATGTGAAAAAGTCGTGTATATATACCTTTGAAATGTTCCGATTTTTTTGGCGATTTTGGTCAAAGTTTAACAAGTGCTGCCCAAAACAATGCAAAATGGCTATAAATCGTCTTAAAACTATATTTTACTGATTTCCGGTTCAATTGGAAAAAGTTGAAATTATCGTCGAAAAAAGTGAAAAAGTCGTGTATATATACCTTTGAAATGTTCCGATTTTTTTGGCGATTTTGGTCAATGTTTAACAAGTGCTGCACAAAACAATGCAAAATGGCTATAAATCGTCATAAAACTATATTTTACTGATTTCCGGTTCAATTGGAAAAAGTTGAAATTATCGTCGAAAAAAGTGAAAAAGTCGTGTATATATACCTTTGAAATGTTCCGATTTTTTTGGCGATTTTGGTCAAAGTTTAACAAGTGCTGCCCAAAACAATGCAAAATGGCTATAAATCGTCTTAAAACTATATTTTACTGATTTCCGGTTCAATTGGAAAAAGTTGAAATTATCGTCGAAAAATGCAAAGAGTGCGATTCTCTGACCCTTCTAAAAATATCCATTTTTTGCAGATTTTTGTCAAAATTTAAAAAGTTTCCGAAACAACGTAAAATGACTATAAATCGTCCTAGAAACAAATTTTAGTGATTTTCGCTTCAATCGGTAAAAGTTGAAAAAATCGTCGAAAAATGCAAAGAGTGCGATTCTCTGACCCTTCTAAAAATATCCAATTTTTGCAGATTTTTGTCAAAATTTAAAAAGTTTCCGAAACAACGTAAAATGACTATAAATCGTCCTAGAAACAAATTTTTGTGATTTTCGCTTCAATCGGTAAAAGTTGAAAAAATCGTCGAAAAATGCAAAGAGTGCGATTCTCTGACCCTTCTAAAAATATCCATTTTTTGCAGATTTTTGTCAAAATTTAAAAAGTTTCCGAAACAACGTAAAATGACTATAAATCGTCCTAGAAACAAATTTTAGTGATTTTCGATTCAATCGGTAAAAGTTGAAAAAATCGTCGAAAAATGCAAAGAGTGCGATTCTCTGACCCTTCTAAAAATATTCAATTTTTGTAGATTTTTGTCAAAATTTTAAAAGTTTCCGAAACAACGTAAAATGACTATAAATCGTCCTAGAAACAAATTTTTGTGATTTTCGCTTCAATCGGTAAAAGTTGAAAAAATCGTCGAAAAATGCAAAGAGTGCGATTCTCTGACCCTTCTAAAAATATCCATTTTTTGCAGATTTTTGTCAAAATTTAAAAAGTTTCCGAAACAACGTAAAATGACTATAAATCGTCCTAGAAACAAATTTTAGTGATTTTCGCTTCAATCGGTAAAAGTTGAAAAAATCGTCGAAAAATGCAAAGAGTGCGATTCTCTGACCCTTCTAAAAATATCCAATTTTTGCAGATTTTTGTCAAAATTTAAAAAGTTTCCGAAACAACGTAAAATGACTATAAATCGTCCTAGAAACAAATTTTTGTGATTTTCGCTTCAATCGGTAAAAGTTGAAAAAATCGTCGAAAAATGCAAAGAGTGCGATTCTCTGACCCTTCTAAAAATATCCATTTTTTGCAGATTTTTGTCAAAATTTAAAAAGTTTCCGAAACAACGTAAAATGACTATAAATCGTCCTAGAAACAAATTTTAGTGATTTTCGATTCAATCGGTAAAAGTTGAAAAAATCGTCGAAAAATGCAAAGAGTGCGATTCTCTGACCCTTCTAAAAATATCCATTTTTTGCAGATTTTTGTCAAAATTTAAAAAGTTTCCGAAACAACGTAAAATGACTATAAATCGTCCTAGAAACAAATTTTAGTGAATTTCGGTTCAATCGGTAAAAGTTGAAAAAATCGTCGAAAAATGCAAAGAGTGCGATTCTCTGACCCTTCTAAAAATATCCATTTTTTGCAGATTTTTGTCAAAATTTAAAAAGTTTCCGAAACAACGTAAAATGACTATAAATCGTCCTAGAAACAAATTTTTGTGATTTTCGCTTCAATCGGTAAAAGTTGAAAAAATCGTCGAAAAATGCAAAGAGTGCGATTCTCTGACCCTTCTAAAAATATCCAATTTTTGTAGATTTTTGTCAAAATTTTAAAAGTTTCCGAAACAACGTAAAATGACTATAAATCGTCCTAGAAACAAATTTTTGTGATTTTCGCTTCAATCGGTAAAAGTTAAAAAGTCGTCGAAAAAAGTGAAAAAGTAGTGTATATATACCTTTGAAATGTTCCGATTTTTTTGGCGATTTTGGTCAAAGTTTAACAAGTGCTGCACAAAACAATGCAAAATGGCTATAAATCGTCTTAAAACTATATTTTACTGATTTCCGGTTCAATTGGAAAAAGTTGAAATTATCGTCGAAAAATGTGAAAAAGTCGTGTATATATACCTTTGAAATGTTCCGATTTTTTTGGCGATTTTGGTCAAAGTTTAACAAGTGCTGCACAAAACAATGCAAAATGGCTATAAATCGTCTTAAAACTATATTTTACTGATTTCCGGTTCAATTGGAAAAAGTTGAAATTATCGTCGAAAAAAGTGAAAAAGTCGTGTATATATACCTTTGAAATGTTCCGATTTTTTTGGCGATTTTGGTCAAAGTTTAACAAGTGCTGCACAAAACAATGCAAAATGGCTATAAATCGTCTTAAAACTATATTTTACTGATTTCCGGTTCAATTGGAAAAAGTTGAAATTATCGTCGAAAAATGTGAAAAAGTCGTGTATATATACCTTTGAAATGTTCCGATTTTTTTGGCGATTTTGGTCAAAGTTTAACAAGTGCTGCACAAAACAATGCAAAATGGCTATAAATCGTCTTAAAACTATATTTTACTGATTTCCGGTTCAATTGGAAAAAGTTGAAATTATCGTCGAAAAAAGTGAAAAAGTAGTGTATATATACCTTTGAAATGTTCCGATTTTTTTGGCGATTTTGGTCAAAGTTTAACAAGTGCTGCACAAAACAATGCAAAATGGCTATAAATCGTCTTAAAACTATATTTTACTGATTTCCGGTTCAATTGGAAAAAGTTGAAATTATCGTCGAAAAAAGTGAAAAAGTCGTGTATATATACCTTTGAAATGTTCCGATTTTTTTGGCGATTTTGGTCAAAGTTTAACAAGTGCTGCACAAAACAATGCAAAATGGCTATAAATCGTCTTAAAACTATATTTTACTGATTTCCGGTTCAATTGGAAAAAGTTGAAATTATCGTCGAAAAATGTGAAAAAGTCGTGTATATATACCTTTGAAATGTTCCGATTTTTTTGGCGATTTTGGTCAAAGTTTAACAAGTGCTGCACAAAACAATGCAAAATGGCTATAAATCGTCTTAAAACTATATTTTACTGATTTCCGGTTCAATTGGAAAAAGTTGAAATTATCGTCGAAAAATGTGAAAAAGTCGTGTATATATACCTTTGAAATGTTCCGATTTTTTTGGCGATTTTGGTCAAAGTTTAACAAGTGCTGCCCAAAACAATGCAAAATGGCTATAAATCGTCTTAAAACTATATTTTACTGATTTCCGGTTCAATTGGAAAAAGTTGAAATTATCGTCGAAAAATGCAAAGAGTGCGATTCTCTGACCCTTCTAAAAATATCCATTTTTTGCAGATTTTTGTCAAAATTTAAAAAGTTTCCGAAACAACGTAAAATGACTATAAATCGTCCTAGAAACAAATTTTAGTGATTTTCGCTTCAATCGGTAAAAGTTGAAAAAATCGTCGAAAAATGCAAAGAGTGCGATTCTCTGACCCTTCTAAAAATATCCAATTTTTGCAGATTTTTGTCAAAATTTAAAAAGTTTCCGAAACAACGTAAAATGACTATAAATCGTCCTAGAAACAAATTTTTGTGATTTTCGCTTCAATCGGTAAAAGTTGAAAAAATCGTCGAAAAATGCAAAGAGTGCGATTCTCTGACCCTTCTAAAAATATCCATTTTTTGCAGATTTTTGTCAAAATTTAAAAAGTTTCCGAAACAACGTAAAATGACTATAAATCGTCCTAGAAACAAATTTTAGTGATTTTCGATTCAATCGGTAAAAGTTGAAAAAATCGTCGAAAAATGCAAAGAGTGCGATTCTCTGACCCTTCTAAAAATATTCAATTTTTGTAGATTTTTGTCAAAATTTTAAAAGTTTCCGAAACAACGTAAAATGACTATAAATCGTCCTAGAAACAAATTTTTGTGATTTTCGCTTCAATCGGTAAAAGTTGAAAAAATCGTCGAAAAATGCAAAGAGTGCGATTCTCTGACCCTTCTAAAAATATCCATTTTTTGCAGATTTTTGTCAAAATTTAAAAAGTTTCCGAAACAACGTAAAATGACTATAAATCGTCCTAGAAACAAATTTTAGTGATTTTCGCTTCAATCGGTAAAAGTTGAAAAAATCGTCGAAAAATGCAAAGAGTGCGATTCTCTGACCCTTCTAAAAATATCCAATTTTTGCAGATTTTTGTCAAAATTTAAAAAGTTTCCGAAACAACGTAAAATGACTATAAATCGTCCTAGAAACAAATTTTTGTGATTTTCGCTTCAATCGGTAAAAGTTGAAAAAATCGTCGAAAAATGCAAAGAGTGCGATTCTCTGACCCTTCTAAAAATATCCATTTTTTGCAGATTTTTGTCAAAATTTAAAAAGTTTCCGAAACAACGTAAAATGACTATAAATCGTCCTAGAAACAAATTTTAGTGATTTTCGATTCAATCGGTAAAAGTTGAAAAAATCGTCGAAAAATGCAAAGAGTGCGATTCTCTGACCCTTCTAAAAATATTCAATTTTTGTAGATTTTTGTCAAAATTTTAAAAGTTTCCGAAACAACGTAAAATGACTATAAATCGTCCTAGAAACAAATTTTTGTGATTTTCGCTTCAATCGGTAAAAGTTGAAAAAATCGTCGAAAAATGCAAAGAGTGCGATTCTCTGACCCTTCTAAAAATATCCATTTTTTGCAGATTTTTGTCAAAATTTAAAAAGTTTCCGAAACAACGTAAAATGACTATAAATCGTCCTAGAAACAAATTTTAGTGATTTTCGCTTCAATCGGTAAAAGTTGAAAAAATCGTCGAAAAATGCAAAGAGTGCGATTCTCTGACCCTTCTAAAAATATCCAATTTTTGCAGATTTTTGTCAAAATTTAAAAAGTTTCCGAAACAACGTAAAATGACTATAAATCGTCCTAGAAACAAATTTTTGTGATTTTCGCTTCAATCGGTAAAAGTTGAAAAAATCGTCGAAAAATGCAGAGTGCGATTCTCTGACCCTTCTAAAAATATCAATTTTTTGCAGATTTTTGTCAAAATTTAAAAAGTTTCCGAAACAACGTAAAATGACTATAAATCGTCCTAGAAACAAATTTTAGTGAATTTCGGTTCAATCGGTAAAAGTTGAAAAAATCGTCGAAAAATGCAAAGAGTGCGATTCTCTGACCCTTCTAAAAATATTCAATTTTTGTAGATTTTTGTCAAAATTTTAAAAGTTTCCGAAACAACGTAAAATGACTATAAATCGTCCTAGAAACAAATTTTTGTGATTTTCGCTTCAATCGGTAAAAGTTGAAAAAATCGTCGAAAAATGCAAAGAGTGCGATTCTCTGACCCTTCTAAAAATATCCATTTTTTGCAGATTTTTGTCAAAATTTAAAAAGTTTCCGAAACAACGTAAAATGACTATAAATCGTCCTAGAAACAAATTTTAGTGATTTTCGCTTCAATCGGTAAAAGTTGAAAAAATCGTCGAAAAATGCAAAGAGTGCGATTCTCTGACCCTTCTAAAAATATCCAATTTTTGCAGATTTTTGTCAAAATTTAAAAAGTTTCCGAAACAACGTAAAATGACTATAAATCGTCCTAGAAACAAATTTTTGTGATTTTCGCTTCAATCGGTAAAAGTTGAAAAAATCGTCGAAAAATGCAGAGTGCGATTCTCTGACCCTTCTAAAAATATCAATTTTTTGCAGATTTTTGTCAAAATTTAAAAAGTTTCCGAAACAACGTAAAATGACTATAAATCGTCCTAGAAACAAATTTTAGTGAATTTCGGTTCAATCGGTAAAAGTTGAAAAAATCGTCGAAAAATGCAAAGAGTGCGATTCTCTGACCCTTCTAAAAATATCCATTTTTTGCAGATTTTTGTCAAAATTTAAAAAGTTTCCGAAACAACGTAAAATGACTATAAATCGTCCTAGAAACAAATTTTTGTGATTTTCGCTTCAATCGGTAAAAGTTGAAAAAATCGTCGAAAAATGCAAAGAGTGCGATTCTCTGACCCTTCTAAAAATATCCAATTTTTGTAGATTTTTGTCAAAATTTTAAAAGTTTCCGAAACAACGTAAAATGACTATAAATCGTCCTAGAAACAAATTTTTGTGATTTTCGCTTCAATCGGTAAAAGTTAAAAAGTCGTCGAAAAAAGTGAAAAAGTAGTGTATATATACCTTTGAAATGTTCCGATTTTTTTGGCGATTTTGGTCAAAGTTTAACAAGTGCTGCACAAAACAATGCAAAATGGCTATAAATCGTCTTAAAACTATATTTTACTGATTTCCGGTTCAATTGGAAAAAGTTGAAATTATCGTCGAAAAATGTGAAAAAGTCGTGTATATATACCTTTGAAATGTTCCGATTTTTTTGGCGATTTTGGTCAAAGTTTAACAAGTGCTGCCCAAAACAATGCAAAATGGCTATAAATCGTCTTAAAACTATATTTTACTGATTTCCGGTTCAATTGGAAAAAGTTGAAATTATCGTCGAAAAAAGTGAAAAAGTCATGTATATATACCTTTGAAATGTTCCGATTTTTTTGGCGATTTTGGTCAAAGTTTAACAAGTGCTGCACAAAACAATGCAAAATGGCTATAAATCGTCTTAAAACTATATTTTACTGATTTCCGGTTCAATTGGAAAAAGTTGAAATTATCGTCGAAAAATGTGAAAAAGTCGTGTATATATACCTTTGAAATGTTCCGATTTTTTTGGCGATTTTGGTCAAAGTTTAACAAGTGCTGCCCAAAACAATGCAAAATGGCTATAAATCGTCTTAAAACTATATTTTACTGATTTCCGGTTCAATTGGAAAAAGTTGAAATTATCGTCGAAAAATGCAAAGAGTGCGATTCTCTGACCCTTCTAAAAATATCCATTTTTTACAGATTTTTGTCAAAATTTAAAAAGTTTCCGAAACAACGTAAAATGACTATAAATCGTCCTAGAAACAAATTTTAGTGATTTTCGCTTCAATCGGTAAAAGTTGAAAAAATCGTCGAAAAATGCAAAGAGTGCGATTCTCTGACCCTTCTAAAAATATCCAATTTTTGCAGATTTTTGTCAAAATTTAAAAAGTTTCCGAAACAACGTAAAATGACTATAAATCGTCCTAGAAACAAATTTTTGTGATTTTCGCTTCAATCGGTAAAAGTTGAAAAAATCGTCGAAAAATGCAAAGAGTGCGATTCTCTGACCCTTCTAAAAATATCCATTTTTTGCAGATTTTTGTCAAAATTTAAAAAGTTTCCGAAACAACGTAAAATGACTATAAATCGTCCTAGAAACAAATTTTTGTGATTTTCGCTTCAATCGGTAAAAGTTGAAAAAATCGTCGAAAAATGCAAAGAGTGCGATTCTCTGACCCTTCTAAAAATATCCAATTTTTGTAGATTTTTGTCAAAATTTTAAAAGTTTCCGAAACAACGTAAAATGACTATAAATCGTCCTAGAAACAAATTTTTGTGATTTTCGCTTCAATCGGTAAAAGTTAAAAAGTCGTCGAAAAAAGTGAAAAAGTAGTGTATATATACCTTTGAAATGTTCCGATTTTTTTGGCGATTTTGGTCAAAGTTTAACAAGTGCTGCACAAAACAATGCAAAATGGCTATAAATCGTCTTAAAACTATATTTTACTGATTTCCGGTTCAATTGGAAAAAGTTGAAATTATCGTCGAAAAATGTGAAAAAGTCGTGTATATATACCTTTGAAATGTTCCGATTTTTTTGGCGATTTTGGTCAAAGTTTAACAAGTGCTGCCCAAAACAATGCAAAATGGCTATAAATCGTCTTAAAACTATATTTTACTGATTTCCGGTTCAATTGGAAAAAGTTGAAATTATCGTCGAAAAAAGTGAAAAAGTCATGTATATATACCTTTGAAATGTTCCGATTTTTTTGGCGATTTTGGTCAAAGTTTAACAAGTGCTGCACAAAACAATGCAAAATGGCTATAAATCGTCTTAAAACTATATTTTACTGATTTCCGGTTCAATTGGAAAAAGTTGAAATTATCGTCGAAAAATGTGAAAAAGTCGTGTATATATACCTTTGAAATGTTCCGATTTTTTTGGCGATTTTGGTCAAAGTTTAACAAGTGCTGCCCAAAACAATGCAAAATGGCTATAAATCGTCTTAAAACTATATTTTACTGATTTCCGGTTCAATTGGAAAAAGTTGAAATTATCGTCGAAAAATGCAAAGAGTGCGATTCTCTGACCCTTCTAAAAATATCCATTTTTTACAGATTTTTGTCAAAATTTAAAAAGTTTCCGAAACAACGTAAAATGACTATAAATCGTCCTAGAAACAAATTTTAGTGATTTTCGCTTCAATCGGTAAAAGTTGAAAAAATCGTCGAAAAATGCAAAGAGTGCGATTCTCTGACCCTTCTAAAAATATCCAATTTTTGCAGATTTTTGTCAAAATTTAAAAAGTTTCCGAAACAACGTAAAATGACTATAAATCGTCCTAGAAACAAATTTTTGTGATTTTCGCTTCAATCGGTAAAAGTTGAAAAAATCGTCGAAAAATGCAAAGAGTGCGATTCTCTGACCCTTCTAAAAATATCCATTTTTTGCAGATTTTTGTCAAAATTTAAAAAGTTTCCGAAACAACGTAAAATGACTATAAATCGTCCTAGAAACAAATTTTAGTGATTTTCGATTCAATCGGTAAAAGTTGAAAAAATCGTCGAAAAATGCAAAGAGTGCGATTCTCTGACCCTTCTAAAAATATTCAATTTTTGTAGATTTTTGTCAAAATTTTAAAAGTTTCCGAAACAACGTAAAATGACTATAAATCGTCCTAGAAACAAATTTTTGTGATTTTCGCTTCAATCGGTAAAAGTTGAAAAAATCGTCGAAAAATGCAAAGAGTGCGATTCTCTGACCCTTCTAAAAATATCCATTTTTTGCAGATTTTTGTCAAAATTTAAAAAGTTTCCGAAACAACGTAAAATGACTATAAATCGTCCTAGAAACAAATTTTAGTGATTTTCGCTTCAATCGGTAAAAGTTGAAAAAATCGTCGAAAAATGCAAAGAGTGCGATTCTCTGACCCTTCTAAAAATATCCAATTTTTGCAGATTTTTGTCAAAATTTAAAAAGTTTCCGAAACAACGTAAAATGACTATAAATCGTCCTAGAAACAAATTTTTGTGATTTTCGCTTCAATCGGTAAAAGTTGAAAAAATCGTCGAAAAATGCAGAGTGCGATTCTCTGACCCTTCTAAAAATATCAATTTTTTGCAGATTTTTGTCAAAATTTAAAAAGTTTCCGAAACAACGTAAAATGACTATAAATCGTCCTAGAAACAAATTTTAGTGAATTTCGGTTCAATCGGTAAAAGTTGAAAAAATCGTCGAAAAATGCAAAGAGTGCGATTCTCTGACCCTTCTAAAAATATTCAATTTTTGTAGATTTTTGTCAAAATTTTAAAAGTTTCCGAAACAACGTAAAATGACTATAAATCGTCCTAGAAACAAATTTTTGTGATTTTCGCTTCAATCGGTAAAAGTTGAAAAAATCGTCGAAAAATGCAAAGAGTGCGATTCTCTGACCCTTCTAAAAATATCCATTTTTTGCAGATTTTTGTCAAAATTTAAAAAGTTTCCGAAACAACGTAAAATGACTATAAATCGTCCTAGAAACAAATTTTAGTGATTTTCGCTTCAATCGGTAAAAGTTGAAAAAATCGTCGAAAAATGCAAAGAGTGCGATTCTCTGACCCTTCTAAAAATATCCAATTTTTGCAGATTTTTGTCAAAATTTAAAAAGTTTCCGAAACAACGTAAAATGACTATAAATCGTCCTAGAAACAAATTTTTGTGATTTTCGCTTCAATCGGTAAAAGTTGAAAAAATCGTCGAAAAATGCAGAGTGCGATTCTCTGACCCTTCTAAAAATATCAATTTTTTGCAGATTTTTGTCAAAATTTAAAAAGTTTCCGAAACAACGTAAAATGACTATAAATCGTCCTAGAAACAAATTTTAGTGAATTTCGGTTCAATCGGTAAAAGTTGAAAAAATCGTCGAAAAATGCAAAGAGTGCGATTCTCTGACCCTTCTAAAAATATTCAATTTTTGTAGATTTTTGTCAAAATTTTAAAAGTTTCCGAAACAACGTAAAATGACTATAAATCGTCCTAGAAACAAATTTTTGTGATTTTCGCTTCAATCGGTAAAAGTTGAAAAAATCGTCGAAAAATGCAAAGAGTGCGATTCTCTGACCCTTCTAAAAATATCCATTTTTTGCAGATTTTTGTCAAAATTTAAAAAGTTTCCGAAACAACGTAAAATGACTATAAATCGTCCTAGAAACAAATTTTAGTGATTTTCGCTTCAATCGGTAAAAGTTGAAAAAATCGTCGAAAAATGCAAAGAGTGCGATTCTCTGACCCTTCTAAAAATATCCAATTTTTGCAGATTTTTGTCAAAATTTAAAAAGTTTCCGAAACAACGTAAAATGACTATAAATCGTCCTAGAAACAAATTTTTGTGATTTTCGCTTCAATCGGTAAAAGTTGAAAAAATCGTCGAAAAATGCAGAGTGCGATTCTCTGACCCTTCTAAAAATATCAATTTTTTGCAGATTTTTGTCAAAATTTAAAAAGTTTCCGAAACAACGTAAAATGACTATAAATCGTCCTAGAAACAAATTTTAGTGAATTTCGGTTCAATCGGTAAAAGTTGAAAAAATCGTCGAAAAATGCAAAGAGTGCGATTCTCTGACCCTTCTAAAAATATCCAATTTTTGCAGATTTTTGTCAAAATTTAAAAAGTTTCCGAAACAACGTAAAATGACTATAAATCGTCCTAGAAACAAATTTTTGTGATTTTCGCTTCAATCGGTAAAAGTTGAAAAAATCGTCGAAAAATGCAAAGAGTGCGATTCTCTGACCCTTCTAAAAATATCCATTTTTTGCAGATTTTTGTCAAAATTTAAAAAGTTTCCGAAACAACGTAAAATGACTATAAATCGTCCTAGAAACAAATTTTAGTGATTTTCGATTCAATCGGTAAAAGTTGAAAAAATCGTCGAAAAATGCAAAGAGTGCGATTCTCTGACCCTTCTAAAAATATTCAATTTTTGTAGATTTTTGTCAAAATTTTAAAAGTTTCCGAAACAACGTAAAATGACTATAAATCGTCCTAGAAACAAATTTTTGTGATTTTCGCTTCAATCGGTAAAAGTTGAAAAAATCGTCGAAAAATGCAAAGAGTGCGATTCTCTGACCCTTCTAAAAATATCCATTTTTTGCAGATTTTTGTCAAAATTTAAAAAGTTTCCGAAACAACGTAAAATGACTATAAATCGTCCTAGAAACAAATTTTAGTGAATTTCGGTTCAATCGGTAAAAGTTGAAAAAATCGTCGAAAAATGCAAAGAGTGCGATTCTCTGACCCTTCTAAAAATATCCAATTTTTGTAGATTTTTGTCAAAATTTTAAAAGTTTCCGAAACAACGTAAAATGACTATAAATCGTCCTAGAAACAATTTTTTGTGATTTTCGCTTCAATCAGTAAAAGTAGAAAAAATCGTCGAAAAATGCAAAGAGTGCGATTCTCTGACCCTTCTAAAAATATCAATTTTTTGCAGATTTTTGTCAAAATTTAAAAAGTTTCCGAAACAAGGTAAAATTACTATAAATCGTCCTAGAAACAAATTTTTGTGATTTTCGCTTCAAACGGTAAAAGTTGAAAAAATCGTCGAAAAATGCAAAGAGTGCGATTCTCTGACCCTTCTAAAAATATCCAATTTTTGTAGATTTTTGTCAAAATTTTAAAAGTTTCCGAAACAACGTAAAATGACTATAAATCGTCCTAGAAACAAATTTTAGTGATTTTCGCTTCAATCGGTAAAAGTTGAAAAAATCGTCGAAAAATGCAAAGAGTGCGATTCTCTGACCCTTCTAAAAATATCCAATTTTTGTAGATTTTTGTCAAAATTTTAAAAGTTTCCGAAACAACGTAAAATGACTATAAATCGTCCTAGAAACAAATTTTTGTGATTTTCGCTTCAATCGGTAAAAGTTAAAAAGTCGTCGAAAAAAGTGAAAAAGTAGTGTATATATACCTTTGAAATGTTCCGATTTTTTTGGCGATTTTGGTCAAAGTTTAACAAGTGCTGCACAAAACAATGCAAAATGGCTATAAATCGTCTTAAAACTATATTTTACTGATTTCCGGTTCAATTGGAAAAAGTTGAAATTATCGTCGAAAAATGTGAAAAAGTCGTGTATATATACCTTTGAAATGTTCCGATTTTTTTGCCGATTTTGGTCAAAGTTTAACAAGTGCTGCCCAAAACAATGCAAAATGGCTATAAATCGTCTTAAAACTATATTTTACTGATTTCCGGTTCAATTGGAAAAAGTTGAAATTATCGTCGAAAAATGCAAAGAGTGCGATTCTCTGACCCTTCTAAAAATATCCATTTTTTGCAGATTTTTGTCAAAATTTAAAAAGTTTCCGAAACAACGTAAAATGACTATAAATCGTCCTAGAAACAAATTTTAGTGATTTTCGCTTCAATCGGTAAAAGTTGAAAAAATCGTCGAAAAATGCAAAGAGTGCGATTCTCTGACCCTTCTAAAAATATCCAATTTTTGCAGATTTTTGTCAAAATTTAAAAAGTTTCCGAAACAACGTAAAATGACTATAAATCGTCCTAGAAACAAATTTTTGTGATTTTCGCTTCAATCGGTAAAAGTTGAAAAAATCGTCGAAAAATGCAAAGAGTGCGATTCTCTGACCCTTCTAAAAATATCCATTTTTTGCAGATTTTTGTCAAAATTTAAAAAGTTTCCGAAACAACGTAAAATGACTATAAATCGTCCTAGAAACAAATTTTAGTGATTTTCGATTCAATCGGTAAAAGTTGAAAAAATCGTCGAAAAATGCAAAGAGTGCGATTCTCTGACCCTTCTAAAAATATTCAATTTTTGTAGATTTTTGTCAAAATTTTAAAAGTTTCCGAAACAACGTAAAATGACTATAAATCGTCCTAGAAACAAATTTTTGTGATTTTCGCTTCAATCGGTAAAAGTTGAAAAAATCGTCGAAAAATGCAAAGAGTGCGATTCTCTGACCCTTCTAAAAATATCCATTTTTTGCAGATTTTTGTCAAAATTTAAAAAGTTTCCGAAACAACGTAAAATGACTATAAATCGTCCTAGAAACAAATTTTAGTGATTTTCGCTTCAATCGGTAAAAGTTGAAAAAATCGTCGAAAAATGCAAAGAGTGCGATTCTCTGACCCTTCTAAAAATATCCAATTTTTGCAGATTTTTGTCAAAATTTAAAAAGTTTCCGAAACAACGTAAAATGACTATAAATCGTCCTAGAAACAAATTTTTGTGATTTTCGCTTCAATCGGTAAAAGTTGAAAAAATCGTCGAAAAATGCAAAGAGTGCGATTCTCTGACCCTTCTAAAAATATCCATTTTTTGCAGATTTTTGTCAAAATTTAAAAAGTTTCCGAAACAACGTAAAATGACTATAAATCGTCCTAGAAACAAATTTTAGTGATTTTCGATTCAATCGGTAAAAGTTGAAAAAATCGTCGAAAAATGCAAAGAGTGCGATTCTCTGACCCTTCTAAAAATATTCAATTTTTGTAGATTTTTGTCAAAATTTTAAAAGTTTCCGAAACAACGTAAAATGACTATAAATCGTCCTAGAAACAAATTTTTGTGATTTTCGCTTCAATCGGTAAAAGTTGAAAAAATCGTCGAAAAATGCAAAGAGTGCGATTCTCTGACCCTTCTAAAAATATCCATTTTTTGCAGATTTTTGTCAAAATTTAAAAAGTTTCCGAAACAACGTAAAATGACTATAAATCGTCCTAGAAACAAATTTTAGTGATTTTCGCTTCAATCGGTAAAAGTTGAAAAAATCGTCGAAAAATGCAAAGAGTGCGATTCTCTGACCCTTCTAAAAATATCCAATTTTTGCAGATTTTTGTCAAAATTTAAAAAGTTTCCGAAACAACGTAAAATGACTATAAATCGTCCTAGAAACAAATTTTTGTGATTTTCGCTTCAATCGGTAAAAGTTGAAAAAATCGTCGAAAAATGCAGAGTGCGATTCTCTGACCCTTCTAAAAATATCAATTTTTTGCAGATTTTTGTCAAAATTTAAAAAGTTTCCGAAACAACGTAAAATGACTATAAATCGTCCTAGAAACAAATTTTAGTGAATTTCGGTTCAATCGGTAAAAGTTGAAAAAATCGTCGAAAAATGCAAAGAGTGCGATTCTCTGACCCTTCTAAAAATATTCAATTTTTGTAGATTTTTGTCAAAATTTTAAAAGTTTCCGAAACAACGTAAAATGACTATAAATCGTCCTAGAAACAAATTTTTGTGATTTTCGCTTCAATCGGTAAAAGTTGAAAAAATCGTCGAAAAATGCAAAGAGTGCGATTCTCTGACCCTTCTAAAAATATCAATTTTTTGCAGATTTTTGTCAAAATTTAAAAAGTTTCCGAAACAACGTAAAATGACTATAAATCGTCCTAGAAACAAATTTTAGTGATTTTCGATTCAATCGGTAAAAGTTGAAAAAATCGTCGAAAAATGCAAAGAGTGCGATTCTCTGACCCTTCTAAAAATATTCAATTTTTGTAGATTTTTGTCAAAATTTTAAAAGTTTCCGAAACAACGTAAAATGACTATAAATCGTCCTAGAAACAAATTTTTGTGATTTTCGCTTCAATCGGTAAAAGTTGAAAAAATCGTCGAAAAATGCAAAGAGTGCGATTCTCTGACCCTTCTAAAAATATCCATTTTTTGCAGATTTTTGTCAAAATTTAAAAAGTTTCCGAAACAACGTAAAATGACTATAAATCGTCCTAGAAACAAATTTTAGTGATTTTCGCTTCAATCGGTAAAAGTTGAAAAAATCGTCGAAAAATGCAAAGAGTGCGATTCTCTGACCCTTCTAAAAATATCCAATTTTTGCAGATTTTTGTCAAAATTTAAAAAGTTTCCGAAACAACGTAAAATGACTATAAATCGTCCTAGAAACAAATTTTTGTGATTTTCGCTTCAATCGGTAAAAGTTGAAAAAATCGTCGAAAAATGCAGAGTGCGATTCTCTGACCCTTCTAAAAATATCAATTTTTTGCAGATTTTTGTCAAAATTTAAAAAGTTTCCGAAACAACGTAAAATGACTATAAATCGTCCTAGAAACAAATTTTAGTGAATTTCGGTTCAATCGGTAAAAGTTGAAAAAATCGTCGAAAAATGCAAAGAGTGCGATTCTCTGACCCTTCTAAAAATATCCATTTTTTGCAGATTTTTGTCAAAATTTAAAAAGTTTCCGAAACAACGTAAAATGACTATAAATCGTCCTAGAAACAAATTTTTGTGATTTTCGCTTCAATCGGTAAAAGTTGAAAAAATCGTCGAAAAATGCAAAGAGTGCGATTCTCTGACCCTTCTAAAAATATCCAATTTTTGTAGATTTTTGTCAAAATTTTAAAAGTTTCCGAAACAACGTAAAATGACTATAAATCGTCCTAGAAACAAATTTTTGTGATTTTCGCTTCAATCGGTAAAAGTTAAAAAGTCGTCGAAAAAAGTGAAAAAGTAGTGTATATATACCTTTGAAATGTTCCGATTTTTTTGGCGATTTTGGTCAAAGTTTAACAAGTGCTGCACAAAACAATGCAAAATGGCTATAAATCGTCTTAAAACTATATTTTACTGATTTCCGGTTCAATTGGAAAAAGTTGAAATTATCGTCGAAAAATGTGAAAAAGTCGTGTATATATACCTTTGAAATGTTCCGATTTTTTTGGCGATTTTGGTCAAAGTTTAACAAGTGCTGCCCAAAACAATGCAAAATGGCTATAAATCGTCTTAAAACTATATTTTACTGATTTCCGGTTCAATTGGAAAAAGTTGAAATTATCGTCGAAAAAAGTGAAAAAGTCATGTATATATACCTTTGAAATGTTCCGATTTTTTTGGCGATTTTGGTCAAAGTTTAACAAGTGCTGCACAAAACAATGCAAAATGGCTATAAATCGTCTTAAAACTATATTTTACTGATTTCCGGTTCAATTGGAAAAAGTTGAAATTATCGTCGAAAAATGTGAAAAAGTCGTGTATATATACCTTTGAAATGTTCCGATTTTTTTGGCGATTTTGGTCAAAGTTTAACAAGTGCTGCCCAAAACAATGCAAAATGGCTATAAATCGTCTTAAAACTATATTTTACTGATTTCCGGTTCAATTGGAAAAAGTTGAAATTATCGTCGAAAAATGCAAAGAGTGCGATTCTCTGACCCTTCTAAAAATATCCATTTTTTGCAGATTTTTGTCAAAATTTAAAAAGTTTCCGAAACAACGTAAAATGACTATAAATCGTCCTAGAAACAAATTTTAGTGATTTTCGCTTCAATCGGTAAAAGTTGAAAAAATCGTCGAAAAATGCAAAGAGTGCGATTCTCTGACCCTTCTAAAAATATCCAATTTTTGCAGATTTTTGTCAAAATTTAAAAAGTTTCCGAAACAACGTAAAATGACTATAAATCGTCCTAGAAACAAATTTTTGTGATTTTCGCTTCAATCGGTAAAAGTTGAAAAAATCGTCGAAAAATGCAAAGAGTGCGATTCTCTGACCCTTCTAAAAATATCCATTTTTTGCAGATTTTTGTCAAAATTTAAAAAGTTTCCGAAACAACGTAAAATGACTATAAATCGTCCTAGAAACAAATTTTAGTGATTTTCGATTCAATCGGTAAAAGTTGAAAAAATCGTCGAAAAATGCAAAGAGTGCGATTCTCTGACCCTTCTAAAAATATTCAATTTTTGTAGATTTTTGTCAAAATTTTAAAAGTTTCCGAAACAACGTAAAATGACTATAAATCGTCCTAGAAACAAATTTTTGTGATTTTCGCTTCAATCGGTAAAAGTTGAAAAAATCGTCGAAAAATGCAAAGAGTGCGATTCTCTGACCCTTCTAAAAATATCCATTTTTTGCAGATTTTTGTCAAAATTTAAAAAGTTTCCGAAACAACGTAAAATGACTATAAATCGTCCTAGAAACAAATTTTAGTGATTTTCGCTTCAATCGGTAAAAGTTGAAAAAATCGTCGAAAAATGCAAAGAGTGCGATTCTCTGACCCTTCTAAAAATATCCAATTTTTGCAGATTTTTGTCAAAATTTAAAAAGTTTCCGAAACAACGTAAAATGACTATAAATCGTCCTAGAAACAAATTTTTGTGATTTTCGCTTCAATCGGTAAAAGTTGAAAAAATCGTCGAAAAATGCAAAGAGTGCGATTCTCTGACCCTTCTAAAAATATCCATTTTTTGCAGATTTTTGTCAAAATTTAAAAAGTTTCCGAAACAACGTAAAATGACTATAAATCGTCCTAGAAACAAATTTTAGTGATTTTCGATTCAATCGGTAAAAGTTGAAAAAATCGTCGAAAAATGCAAAGAGTGCGATTCTCTGACCCTTCTAAAAATATTCAATTTTTGTAGATTTTTGTCAAAATTTTAAAAGTTTCCGAAACAACGTAAAATGACTATAAATCGTCCTAGAAACAAATTTTTGTGATTTTCGCTTCAATCGGTAAAAGTTGAAAAAATCGTCGAAAAATGCAAAGAGTGCGATTCTCTGACCCTTCTAAAAATATCCATTTTTTGCAGATTTTTGTCAAAATTTAAAAAGTTTCCGAAACAACGTAAAATGACTATAAATCGTCCTAGAAACAAATTTTAGTGATTTTCGCTTCAATCGGTAAAAGTTGAAAAAATCGTCGAAAAATGCAAAGAGTGCGATTCTCTGACCCTTCTAAAAATATCCAATTTTTGCAGATTTTTGTCAAAATTTAAAAAGTTTCCGAAACAACGTAAAATGACTATAAATCGTCCTAGAAACAAATTTTTGTGATTTTCGCTTCAATCGGTAAAAGTTGAAAAAATCGTCGAAAAATGCAGAGTGCGATTCTCTGACCCTTCTAAAAATATCAATTTTTTGCAGATTTTTGTCAAAATTTAAAAAGTTTCCGAAACAACGTAAAATGACTATAAATCGTCCTAGAAACAAATTTTAGTGAATTTCGGTTCAATCGGTAAAAGTTGAAAAAATCGTCGAAAAATGCAAAGAGTGCGATTCTCTGACCCTTCTAAAAATATCCAATTTTTGCAGATTTTTGTCAAAATTTAAAAAGTTTCCGAAACAACGTAAAATGACTATAAATCGTCCTAGAAACAAATTTTTGTGATTTTCGCTTCAATCGGTAAAAGTTGAAAAAATCGTCGAAAAATGCAAAGAGTGCGATTCTCTGACCCTTCTAAAAATATCCATTTTTTGCAGATTTTTGTCAAAATTTAAAAAGTTTCCGAAACAACGTAAAATGACTATAAATCGTCCTAGAAACAAATTTTAGTGATTTTCGATTCAATCGGTAAAAGTTGAAAAAATCGTCGAAAAATGCAAAGAGTGCGATTCTCTGACCCTTCTAAAAATATTCAATTTTTGTAGATTTTTGTCAAAATTTTAAAAGTTTCCGAAACAACGTAAAATGACTATAAATCGTCCTAGAAACAAATTTTTGTGATTTTCGCTTCAATCGGTAAAAGTTGAAAAAATCGTCGAAAAATGCAAAGAGTGCGATTCTCTGACCCTTCTAAAAATATCCATTTTTTGCAGATTTTTGTCAAAATTTAAAAAGTTTCCGAAACAACGTAAAATGACTATAAATCGTCCTAGAAACAAATTTTAGTGATTTTCGCTTCAATCGGTAAAAGTTGAAAAAATCGTCGAAAAATGCAAAGAGTGCGATTCTCTGACCCTTCTAAAAATATCCAATTTTTGCAGATTTTTGTCAAAATTTAAAAAGTTTCCGAAACAACGTAAAATGACTATAAATCGTCCTAGAAACAAATTTTTGTGATTTTCGCTTCAATCGGTAAAAGTTGAAAAAATCGTCGAAAAATGCAGAGTGCGATTCTCTGACCCTTCTAAAAATATCAATTTTTTGCAGATTTTTGTCAAAATTTAAAAAGTTTCCGAAACAACGTAAAATGACTATAAATCGTCCTAGAAACAAATTTTAGTGAATTTCGGTTCAATCGGTAAAAGTTGAAAAAATCGTCGAAAAATGCAAAGAGTGCGATTCTCTGACCCTTCTAAAAATATCCAATTTTTGTAGATTTTTGTCAAAATTTTAAAAGTTTCCGAAACAACGTAAAATGACTATAAATCGTCCTAGAAACAATTTTTTGTGATTTTCGCTTCAATCAGTAAAAGTAGAAAAAATCGTCGAAAAATGCAAAGAGTGCGATTCTCTGACCCTTCTAAAAATATCAATTTTTTGCAGATTTTTGTCAAAATTTAAAAAGTTTCCGAAACAAGGTAAAATTACTATAAATCGTCCTAGAAACAAATTTTTGTGATTTTCGCTTCAAACGGTAAAAGTTGAAAAAATCGTCGAAAAATGCAAAGAGTGCGATTCTCTGACCCTTCTAAAAATATCCAATTTTTGTAGATTTTTGTCAAAATTTTAAAAGTTTCCGAAACAACGTAAAATGACTATAAATCGTCCTAGAAACAAATTTTAGTGATTTTCGCTTCAATCGGTAAAAGTTGAAAAAATCGTCGAAAAATGCAAAGAGTGCGATTCTCTGACCCTTCTAAAAATATCCAATTTTTGTAGATTTTTGTCAAAATTTTAAAAGTTTCCGAAACAACGTAAAATGACTATAAATCGTCCTAGAAACAAATTTTTGTGATTTTCGCTTCAATCGGTAAAAGTTAAAAAGTCGTCGAAAAAAGTGAAAAAGTAGTGTATATATACCTTTGAAATGTTCCGATTTTTTTGGCGATTTTGGTCAAAGTTTAACAAGTGCTGCACAAAACAATGCAAAATGGCTATAAATCGTCTTAAAACTATATTTTACTGATTTCCGGTTCAATTGGAAAAAGTTGAAATTATCGTCGAAAAATGTGAAAAAGTCGTGTATATATACCTTTGAAATGTTCCGATTTTTTTGCCGATTTTGGTCAAAGTTTAACAAGTGCTGCCCAAAACAATGCAAAATGGCTATAAATCGTCTTAAAACTATATTTTACTGATTTCCGGTTCAATTGGAAAAAGTTGAAATTATCGTCGAAAAATGCAAAGAGTGCGATTCTCTGACCCTTCTAAAAATATCCATTTTTTGCAGATTTTTGTCAAAATTTAAAAAGTTTCCGAAACAACGTAAAATGACTATAAATCGTCCTAGAAACAAATTTTAGTGATTTTCGCTTCAATCGGTAAAAGTTGAAAAAATCGTCGAAAAATGCAAAGAGTGCGATTCTCTGACCCTTCTAAAAATATCCAATTTTTGCAGATTTTTGTCAAAATTTAAAAAGTTTCCGAAACAACGTAAAATGACTATAAATCGTCCTAGAAACAAATTTTTGTGATTTTCGCTTCAATCGGTAAAAGTTGAAAAAATCGTCGAAAAATGCAAAGAGTGCGATTCTCTGACCCTTCTAAAAATATCCATTTTTTGCAGATTTTTGTCAAAATTTAAAAAGTTTCCGAAACAACGTAAAATGACTATAAATCGTCCTAGAAACAAATTTTAGTGATTTTCGATTCAATCGGTAAAAGTTGAAAAAATCGTCGAAAAATGCAAAGAGTGCGATTCTCTGACCCTCCTAAAAATATTCAATTTTTGTAGATTTTTGTCAAAATTTTAAAAGTTTCCGAAACAACGTAAAATGACTATAAATCGTCCTAGAAACAAATTTTTGTGATTTTCGCTTCAATCGGTAAAAGTTGAAAAAATCGTCGAAAAATGCAAAGAGTGCGATTCTCTGACCCTTCTAAAAATATCCATTTTTTGCAGATTTTTGTCAAAATTTAAAAAGTTTCCGAAACAACGTAAAATGACTATAAATCGTCCTAGAAACAAATTTTAGTGATTTTCGCTTCAATCGGTAAAAGTTGAAAAAATCGTCGAAAAATGCAAAGAGTGCGATTCTCTGACCCTTCTAAAAATATCCAATTTTTGCAGATTTTTGTCAAAATTTAAAAAGTTTCCGAAACAACGTAAAATGACTATAAATCGTCCTAGAAACAAATTTTTGTGATTTTCGCTTCAATCGGTAAAAGTTGAAAAAATCGTCGAAAAATGCAAAGAGTGCGATTCTCTGACCCTTCTAAAAATATCCATTTTTTGCAGATTTTTGTCAAAATTTAAAAAGTTTCCGAAACAACGTAAAATGACTATAAATCGTCCTAGAAACAAATTTTAGTGATTTTCGATTCAATCGGTAAAAGTTGAAAAAATCGTCGAAAAATGCAAAGAGTGCGATTCTCTGACCCTTCTAAAAATATTCAATTTTTGTAGATTTTTGTCAAAATTTTAAAAGTTTCCGAAACAACGTAAAATGACTATAAATCGTCCTAGAAACAAATTTTTGTGATTTTCGCTTCAATCGGTAAAAGTTGAAAAAATCGTCGAAAAATGCAAAGAGTGCGATTCTCTGACCCTTCTAAAAATATCCATTTTTTGCAGATTTTTGTCAAAATTTAAAAAGTTTCCGAAACAACGTAAAATGACTATAAATCGTCCTAGAAACAAATTTTAGTGATTTTCGCTTCAATCGGTAAAAGTTGAAAAAATCGTCGAAAAATGCAAAGAGTGCGATTCTCTGACCCTTCTAAAAATATCCAATTTTTGCAGATTTTTGTCAAAATTTAAAAAGTTTCCGAAACAACGTAAAATGACTATAAATCGTCCTAGAAACAAATTTTTGTGATTTTCGCTTCAATCGGTAAAAGTTGAAAAAATCGTCGAAAAATGCAGAGTGCGATTCTCTGACCCTTCTAAAAATATCAATTTTTTGCAGATTTTTGTCAAAATTTAAAAAGTTTCCGAAACAACGTAAAATGACTATAAATCGTCCTAGAAACAAATTTTAGTGAATTTCGGTTCAATCGGTAAAAGTTGAAAAAATCGTCGAAAAATGCAAAGAGTGCGATTCTCTGACCCTTCTAAAAATATCCAATTTTTGCAGATTTTTGTCAAAATTTAAAAAGTTTCCGAAACAACGTAAAATGACTATAAATCGTCCTAGAAACAAATTTTAGTGATTTTCGCTTCAATCGGTAAAAGTTGAAAAAATCGTCGAAAAATGCAAAGAGTGCGATTCTCTGACCCTTCTAAAAATATCCAATTTTTGCAGATTTTTGTCAAAATTTAAAAAGTTTCCGAAACAACGTAAAATGACTATAAATCGTCCTAGAAACAAATTTTTGTGATTTTCGCTTCAATCGGTAAAAGTTGAAAAAATCGTCGAAAAATGCAGAGTGCGATTCTCTGACCCTTCTAAAAATATCAATTTTTTGCAGATTTTTGTCAAAATTTAAAAAGTTTCCGAAACAACGTAAAATGACTATAAATCGTCCTAGAAACAAATTTTAGTGAATTTCGGTTCAATCGGTAAAAGTTGAAAAAATCGTCGAAAAATGCAAAGAGTGCGATTCTCTGACCCTTCTAAAAATATCCATTTTTTGCAGATTTTTGTCAAAATTTAAAAAGTTTCCGAAACAACGTAAAATGACTATAAATCGTCCTAGAAACAAATTTTTGTGATTTTCGCTTCAATCGGTAAAAGTTGAAAAAATCGTCGAAAAATGCAAAGAGTGCGATTCTCTGACCCTTCTAAAAATATCCAATTTTTGTAGATTTTTGTCAAAATTTTAAAAGTTTCCGAAACAACGTAAAATGACTATAAATCGTCCTAGAAACAAATTTTTGTGATTTTCGCTTCAATCGGTAAAAGTTAAAAAGTCGTCGAAAAAAGTGAAAAAGTAGTGTATATATACCTTTGAAATGTTCCGATTTTTTTGGCGATTTTGGTCAAAGTTTAACAAGTGCTGCACAAAACAATGCAAAATGGCTATAAATCGTCTTAAAACTATATTTTACTGATTTCCGGTTCAATTGGAAAAAGTTGAAATTATCGTCGAAAAATGTGAAAAAGTCGTGTATATATACCTTTGAAATGTTCCGATTTTTTTGGCGATTTTGGTCAAAGTTTAACAAGTGCTGCACAAAACAATGCAAAATGGCTATAAATCGTCTTAAAACTATATTTTACTGATTTCCGGTTCAATTGGAAAAAGTTGAAATTATCGTCGAAAAATGTGAAAAAGTCGTGTATATATACCTTTGAAATGTTCCGATTTTTTTGGCGATTTTGGTCAAAGTTTAACAAGTGCTGCCCAAAACAATGCAAAATGGCTATAAATCGTCTTAAAACTATATTTTACTGATTTCCGGTTCAATTGGAAAAAGTTGAAATTATCGTCGAAAAATGTGAAAAAGTCGTGTATATATACCTTTGAAATGTTCCGATTTTTTTGGCGATTTTGGTCAAAGTTTAACAAGTGCTGCCCAAAACAATGCAAAATGGCTATAAATCGTCTTAAAACTATATTTTACTGATTTCCGGTTCAATTGGAAAAAGTTGAAATTATCGTCGAAAAAAGTGAAAAAGTCATGTATATATACCTTTGAAATATTTCGATTTTTCGTCGATTTTTATTTTAATATTCTTTGGCAGAGGTGTAGTTCATACTGTTTATAAAATCATGTTTTGTCGGTGTCGGAGTGGTGTCGCCGTTAAGGTGTCGGCTGCCACCGTGGGATCGAACGTTCGATCCTGTGTAAATTTATTTTAAAATATATATGTAAAACGTATTTCTGCTAGAATTTCTACAATATATAAAAGTCAACAAAACAAGTAGTAAGTACAAATTTTTTAGCTATCTTTTTTTTTTTGCTAAACTAAAAATTGTTAAAGATTTTTTAGAAAATAAATTGAAGAGTTTTGAAGGTAGTAAATTGTATCTAATACTTCTTTAGGTACAATTATAAAGAAATTGTAATACATAATAATTATTTCTACCCTTATCGAGAATTGTCACAGCACGAAACTTTGCTCAGATTAGAAGGATACCAATTTGAAGGTACAACATTTTTTAATGATCTTATCTTACTTGATTGCCTAATTATTAATATTTTATTGCCTATTAATATACTATATTGTAACAAGCAAACTCGCGGATCTTTTAGGGTCCAATTTTATTATACTGTATTTAACGCCGCATTTCTTGTTTCATATTTTAAATATACAGGCCCGACCAAAAATTGTCCGACATTTTATCAAATAAAATGCATAAAGATGACCGTGGATTTATTAATATTTTTTTAGCTCGACGTATGCAATATTATTATTAAAAATCCAACACCGTAAAACAAATTAAAAAAAAAATTCAAATACGCATTTCCAAATTTAAACCTCCATCAGCTGTGCTGGTCGATGCCTTAACTCCGACACCGATTAAACACGATTTTATAAATAGTATTATTTAACACTTTTCTCACAAATTATACTTTTACACAAGTGAGATGGCAATTAATAGAAATAGTCCTGCAACTTAAACTTCCTCGATAATGCAACCCTCCAAGCGGAATCGCTACTAAAAACAGCCTGGCTAGACTGATAATAAAATCGCTGAAATTCGTCCAGAGATAATTATTCGCAAATGCCAAACGAAAACAGAGAAATGCAAATTTTATTATACATATAATGTGAAATATTTTACGCTGCTTGTTTCATATCTTCTTGTTTTAATTCCTTTTATTAGATATGCCACACACATGCGTATGTAGAACATTCCAGACCATGTTAAAACGGCTGTAGTCTAATTCTAAACTCATTCTACGACAGGGAAATAAATCATGTGACGAATTTGCACTTTATTAACTCATGCTGACTAAATTCTAGTTTGAAAACTCAATCACCCAGTAAAACCTAAGCGTAAAATGAAAATTGCATTTTAAATATTAAAAAAAAAATTAATCAATGTTGTTAATAAGAAAATATTTATATTAAAAATATATTTGTTTTAATTTTAGATATCCTCGATTATTTTGACTAAACTCAAACTAGCACAATTATAGAATTACCTCTTTTTTTTTTCGGAAAATTTTAGTTTACGAATTTATTAATTAGCTGGAACGTCTTGGAGAGCTAGTTGGAAAGCGTTGAATCAAATACATGTCTAGATAATTTTATTAATGCACTATGTGTGTGATTGCACAACATATGCTGCTATAAATCAAAACATTTTGGACATCCCAAGTCGCGTACTAGTTGTCTGAAATCTATATTAATTAGATGAAAACAAAGTAAAAGTCTCTAGCATATGGTGCTGAAATAAATGCGTTAAATTAAGAAGCGTTATAGAAATTGTGTGTAAAAAAAAATTATTGTGCTTGCATTTTTTTTTTCCAATTCTAAATTCCCTTTTGGTTATATCAACTTACTTTATTATTCTACGTAAATCTTTTAAGAAGATCTTTTAAGAAGCTTCGTCCGCGCTCTTTATTTCAGTTGGGAATGTGACCACTGTCACCTAATATACGATTGGCCATTGTTTTAAGAATTTTCTCACAATGGCGTAAGCAGTTTTCTTAACTCGTGCAGAATTCTCACCGCGTTTTTTTCTTCCATAATCCTTTTACGATATTCTGTACTTTATACATTGCCAAGAGTCGGCGGATACCAATCGAAAATGCCGATGAAAGACATGCAGCTGTTCAATAATTTGTTCAGAATTTATATGTATCGTTCGAGTCCTCGTTAGCGTATAATAATAATGCGGTTGTATATGTTATGGGCCGATTAATTAACTATTCTTCAATTGTATATGAAATGGAAATATTAGATATTAATTACGGCTGTGTTAGTGGTAAAGCGGCCTCATCTAATAAATGGTCATTTTAGCGCCATTAGGACCCCACGTGCTCGTATGTTTAATGTGCTGTTTATATTCTGTTACGTCATAAATAATAGACAACTACACTATAGTTGCATTGTTTCAGCTTTGTATCATTTAAACTGAATATATGCCATACAGGATAACACTAATTATATTTTTTAAATTACCTTAAATAATATACTTGAGTTTCTGTAATGACTTTTTAAACAGCGCAATTTTTTTTTTTTTTTAATGCAGAATTTTTCATAAATTTATTCATCAAACTTCGTACAATTTTCAGGTTATTTTAATAAAACCATTTATAATTTACGATGTAACATACCACTGAATAAAACAACTCATTTTTTTGTTTTCTCATACAATATATCAATACATACCCGCTTAAGAAAATGATTAATTTAACAAACTTACAGAATTGGACGACCAGTTTGCATTAAATATGTCGTTTAGTTTATATTTGGACTCTCATTTTTCAAAATACCCTTAAAATTCATATATTCATATTAATATTAAATTAAATATATAATCAACGTGTAATCTGTTGAAAAACACATTTTATTCAAAACAGAATTGTATAATTTAGCAATTGTAATTAATATTCACGGCGTTCGAAAAAAATTTTTAAACACTTCTAACTATCTATTTTCATATATAGAATTTTCTAATACAAAAAAAAAATTTTTAAACGATAAATCTCGCATAAAATCGACTATTTTTGACGATTTTAGCTATTTTTACTGATTTTAACACACTGCAATATATAGACAAACTGCAGTTTTGTTAAGTATGTCTTCATCTGATGGTCCTTGCGTAAGTCCTGGTAGAGTAATAAAAAAGTAGTGATTCCTATTTTTTTGATGATCCATTTTTTACAAAATTTCAGTTTATTGATACCTGTACACTTATTTTATAATTTAAAAATTAAAAGAAATATACAAGGTGTTTGAGAAAAATGCACAATCATTTACTTTATAGTTGATTCAATTAGTATTGTATATTTTATGAAAATTAAATAAAAATAAGACTTTGAATTATTGATCAAAAAGACTGGTTAAAAATGACACTTATAAACTAATTTTTTTTTTTTAATAATTGAAAGAAATATACAATGTGTTCAAAAAAAGTGCATAATTATATTTATAATTACTAAAATTAATTAAATTAAATCAAGAAATTACTATTGTTTAATTTATTGACGAAGAGACTAGTTAAAAATTAAATCAATATACAGGGTGTTTGAAAACAAATGCGTTTTCATTTTATTTATAACATGTTCTAAGATGATTTTATATTTTAGTAAATAAAAAAATAAGTTTTCATGTTTAAAATCTTTTAAATAAAAATGAAAAAATTAATGTGTTAAAAAAAGCGCGCAATTGTATTTATAATTTCAAAAACTAAAATTTATTAAATTAAATCAAGAAATTATTATTGTTTAATTTATGGACGAAGAGAGACTAGTTAAAAATAAAATCAATATACAGGGTGTTTGAAAACAAATGCGTTTTAATTTCATTTATATCATGTTCTAAAGATAATTTTATATTTTAAGAAGGGCTAATTTAAAAAAAATAAATCAATACAAGCAAGAAATGTTAATTATTTTATATAAATATAATACTAAATATGATATTGAATTTTTCAATGAAATAAATACAAAAATCGTTACTCTGTATATTAATTATTATAAGAGCTGATTTTAACACATAAAATATACAAGGTGTTCGAGAAAAAATCATTTTATCTATAGTTTATTTAAAAAATATTTTGACGAACTAAAAATTAACTTTATAATTGATCAAAAATTGTATTTTTCCTAATGGTGCCCCCTTTACAATTTTTGGTTTACTTTCTCGAAATGTACCGGTTAAACCAAAACTCTATAAAAAATTCTAGGGCCATTTTCAATCGTTTTTAGGCAGTTTTTAAATTTTCCGAAATTGACCAAAAATATTTGCTTTAAAATTTAACCTTTATAAATAAACGTTTTACAACATATTTCAATAATGTCAAAAGATACAATTTACATTATGTCAAAATCGATTCACCAATACAACACGTAAACGTGAAAACATTACATCGAAATTAAGAATAAACTTGGGACTTTCTTCAAGCTAAAGCAAAGAACAATGTAAACCAACATTGAGCTTGATATATATACCACATATCGCTTTGGTACCATTCGTCTTCTTGCAGTTGACACGGTCGATTCCTAATGCGATCGTTCCAGATGATGGATCGACCCTAAATACACTAATTACTAATGCGACACTTACACTATATGTGTTGGAACGTATCAGGAACATACGAAGCAGTATGCATACGTTTAGCAATCCTAAACAAAGCTAACATCGTTCCCGAAGCTTTCATGAAAGCTTCATTTCTAACTAATCAAGATTAGTCTTATCAATACTGTTGTTAAAAAATATATCAGCTTCGTTAATAAAAATCGTATGTAAAACTGTTTATTTTTAAACATGTGGCATAAAAATATCTATTTAGAAATATTTTTTATAAACAAAACACTAATATCTATGTTTCGATTTCAATGGGAAAATTATAATATATTAATTTAATTTTTCTTTTGTTGCAGGATCCATTTTCGGTACGTTTCTTTCGCATCTTTTAAATCTCATGGAACGGCTAAGTGAAAATTTTTATTTATTTTTGTAACAATATTACGTGCTCAACTCGCATAATTATCACATTTTTATCATTGCGTGTTACAATAGTTCCAAATGAAGACAATCTGTCCAAAATATCAACCGCTAGTGCAACTGACACGTTATCTTTTCACGGATGGTCTGTGCCAAATATTATCTTATCGTTGGCAGGTAATTTCCAGTAATTTACCACCTCTTCAACGTATCATTAAAAAAAAAAATTTGTCTAATTGGTGCAATAGGATCTTGTCAGTCTTGAAAGATCGTAATCGGAATTAAAACTGAATTTATTCATTTATTCCGAGAATTAATAGTTATTAGTAAACGTCTGATAAATACGCGTAGCGTCATCAAAATAGCTTGATTTTTTTCGCGGTTACTTCTTAACATCATACAACGTGAACATTTTACATTTGATTTAGTTCCGTACAAAGAACAATCCGAGTATTTAAAAATGGCTGGGTCATTTGATTTCCCGCCTATTGAGATCACCCAATGACGATAATAAAACTACACGGGTTTTATATATTGCGAACATAATTAGGGACATTTCACTGCTAATAATATTGTGGCGTTATAAGCCTGGTAATTGCATACAGTGCGTTACAAAAATACTTTTTAAAATCCAGCTTAAAAATCGTGATTTTACTAAATTCAAATATGAAATCCAAGCACTTACGAAGCGCATTTAAAATTTGATAATTATTAAGTTTTATTAAATTCTTCGTATTATTAAATTTCCAATTATTTTTGACATACAAAATGTAATTTTATATCCGATAATGAACATTATTTGAATTTTTAAAACAGTTTATATGAAACCTTCGTTCAAAAAATGTTAAACAAATATCTCTATCTAGACATGTACAAGTTATATGTTTTGATCTATCACGCTGTATATTTAAGCATACATATTTTACAACAAACTGTATTTTTCAGGTCGTTCTTTAGTTTAGTTGACCAACATCGAACAGAGTCCCTGCAGGAAAACATATTGAAACTCATTTATAACTGTCCGTGGTAAGATAACGTAATTGTACTACAGCCGTACTGAAATGACATTTTAATTTTCACTTAAATATACTGTACCCAAAACAACCAATACTTTATTTTAAGTATGCAATCGTTGCGCTAATTATTATACCAGCCTTGAATTAACTGCAAAAATTACTATCTCTTCTGAAACTTATACAAAATATTAAATTATACTTATTTCTCTTTTCTTGCATGGATCTTCTGATGGACCACATATCTATTTAAAACAGGCGGTGAGTAATGATTACCTCTGTATTTTTAATATGTAATATTTTCTAGAAAATGATCCATTGAAATAGTAGAAAATCTATAAAAATAGAATAGTTCTATGAAAAAATAGATCTATAAAAATCTAGAAAAATAATCAATTGAAATAAAAATGAAGTCGCTTGAAGTGCCGTTTTCAGAACACTGAAAAAGCAGTGAGATTTGAACCGATGTCACTCTTTAAATGGACATCCTATATATTTTCATAAGGACATTCCAACGTTCAGTACAAGGCTCGTGAATAAGCCATAAATATTTCATGATTAAGTGTATTGACTCCAGGTACGATTTCTCGAATAAAATAGACGATAACTCTTCCTTATACTCAGCAAATGCAGAAGCGGTTGAAGGAATTTTATTCGTCCACCAATAATGGAAATGTACAACATCCAAATTGAATTATATCTTTCAAAAGGCACCGTGTAATGAAGATTTAATTAATCTTAGATTTCGTGTATTTTTTGTTATTAACCTGATTGATCTAATGTATTTTGATATTTCTTCTGGTCGAAAATACCAGTTTTTTTTCAAACTATGAACCTTGATTTTGTGGTTAATTATTGGGCTGATTCGGTCGTGTTATCTCCTTTGTCATGGCATAGTCGAACATCAGCATGCAAATAAAAACATTGAGCCAAAAAAAAGACCAACAGAATACAAGAAAAAGGGTAATTCTTAAAGAGTCATTTAGAGGAGCATAACCTCTGCCGAAAGCTTATATTAAACAAAGAAAGATCATTTGTAAATTCTCTGCGTACGTAAAATAATTGGTGCATACAGGATGAACAAACGACTTGAATATATTTTTTTGGTATATGTTTGCGCTAATCGGATTTTCTAAAATTGCAATCCAAAAATGACCGAAACTAATCAAAAATTCCAAGCGTAAATTGTACTTCTTCGTTGTATTTTTAATTCTTTCTATATAATATACTTCTAACGAATGTTCCCGCACCGACTTTACTGGATGGTGGGTCTGCCGTTGGCGCTGGCGACAAGAATGGCTCACTGAGGCAGTCGTTGTTTGTTTTAGGGCTCCCCATAGCGACTGCACGGATAAACAGGGAGCCCCACAGGGGTCCCCATCGTTGTCGTAGCTCTCGTCCGGTCCGTGGACCGAATCCAGCAATTCGGTCGGTCCCAAAAAATTTCGGCAATATATCCTTTTTCTAAAAAAATGCTTTCGTTGAAAATGTAATTGTATTCCTTTCCAAAAAGAGGCTTAGAAAAAAAATTGCACGTCCACAAAAAACGTCTTCTTTATTTCATCAATTCTTTTTTTAATTCGCATTTTTAACTCGATAAGTGGCGAGGTATAACGTGCACATATGTGTGGATCCGTTATCAGATCACCACATGACCACTGGGACACTATTCCAAGCTCATACGTCATACATGCGAGCACCTCTGATGGTCAAAAAGCACATGTAGAAATTATTACAGAAATATTGACTATCGTGACAATCGTGTATTCACTTGAAAACATAGGCGGAGGCACAAGCTAATATTATCAAAGTGTAAAACCATCGTTTGAATTTTTGATTAATTATAATTTTTTTATTAAAAAAAATCTTCACATTTACAGTTAGCCAAAAAAAAAAGCAGAGCTAACAAAATTTAACATTTTCTGGTTAAATATTGTCGTAAATCAAACTTAATTTTCTTCTCCAGCACTGTTTCTAGCATGTGCCCATCTCTCTCATCTCATCTGTCCCACCATAACACACACACCGTTAACAAAGTAGAAAAAGGACAACGATATCCCAGTCGTGTGTTGATATACTAATGCGGTGTCCAGTGTCCGACACCTATGTAATAATTTTAATATGAGCCGTAATATGTTTCGCCCTATCTCTGGGTGCGCTGCAGAGAGAATGAAAACCGTCGTGATTGTTCCTATGGTACCCATGGTACTCTTGGTACGATGATGTACGTTCGCGCCAGGTATGCGTGCCCCATAAGCAGCAGATATTCACAGGGCATGAGTTATGACAAACGTTGTCGAGGATTTATCGTATTTGGTACGAGAAATGACAGTATTGACAGAAGGAAGGGATATAATTTGTTTAATGTGTATAATCCAAAAGCTTTTGAAATATTCAAAATCGTGAACAATCGATTATTTCGGGTAACGCGTATTAATGCGAGAATTGCTGGAAATCTTTACGGGGGCTCATTTATTAAAACTCAAAATATACTGGCAATGAATTGATGGATTTATCGTTTAATCGCTCGGATGCCTTCTTTTATTTTAAGTCATTTTATGACGATTTATGTATGTAAAATTAGTTCTTAACAATTTATCAACTTCCATTACGTACGGGACATAAATCGATTCAGATGCCCTTTTATTAAAAATGGACCTTACATCAATGCGCACTTATATAACGTTTACTCTTGATGTCAACCTGAGCGAGAGTCAACTGCTCTTTCCTGAAGCACCTGTCTACAATTTTAATCGGCGCACTTCTTCGACTAAATCTAAAGTGTCTGGCATTTTCTATGTCTTCCTCGAACGAATAAGGACTTGAGCATATAGTTGTTGCAGCATACCATATTTACTTTTGCAACGTCTTATGGCCTCCAGCGACAATGTAAATTGTTTCTTTTATATGTCGCGTGCTGACTTAGCTTGGGAAGTATATTATATCTCTAGACAACGGCTAAATGTGTCGCACTAAATAAATAATTATCGGTCTGCTAAATGCAATTAAAATGAATATCCAGGAAAATGTACGACGCGGAATTTGATTTAATTGCCTGATAATTTTGTTTCCTCGACACGAATTTGATTGTAAGGACATTCACATTTCAATTTTCTACACAGCTTGCTTTGTAATTTGCACCGTACTTTTTTTAATGTCATATCTAGGGCACCTTGACCCTATACAAATTCTCTCCATTTCTTCAGCCTCTTCCAATATGGTTACAAGACTTTGTGGCTCATTCATTTCTTCTACAACAAGCGATTTTTGCAAAGTTGCAAATATTTATTAAAAATTGATATACATCATCCAAAAATATCTCACGACATCAAACAGTATTTTTATACTTCCTCGTTTTAAATAATTCCATTACATTCCGTCTTAACTAATCTGTTCTTGCTGATTACTTGTGTCCATTAATTCTTACCACATTACATCCACAACTTAAGCGACGAACGAACGATCTTCCTTTGGGTATATGTGTATAAAGCCTCGTGGTATCTTCTTGTTTCAATCGCCTGGCTCAAGACGTGCGGCTAATTGCCCATCGCCAGCTGACCGCGGACTATAATATCGCCGCATTATCAACCTATCAGCTGGACAGATATATATACAGATGAATATTGACCACACCATACCAAAGACTCGACCAATGCATAAAAAATAAGTCCTCTTCATTTGATTGTATTGTGAACAAAATCACATATTTTCCATTTCCGATTTTCACTGTGGTGATGTCTCATTTATTTGTTCTAACTCTTGAATATATTTGAGCATTTAACAACCAATTATTGTTTATAATATAATCTACCACATACTTGATTGGTCATGGCAATAAATATAGGAAATCTTCATCTTGGAATCTTCAGAAAATCGTTCATCTCCCTCTTGGATATTTTTTAATTTCGTGACTCAAGATAGTAGATAATATATCAAGGGTGTTCTGAAAACAAGCAAAATTTATTTCGTTTACAAGTCAGTATATATCTACTCAACTTTTAGCGCAATGTAGTTTTCAATCTTAATTAATTATTATTCCATTTCATGTTGTCCCTGATGGCGAATGCGGACCGTCGTCTTTTTACGTGTCTTTTTACCGACACGTATAATGTTGCTGCATATGGTCTTCTCGTGTCGAATATAAATCATCCAAAATGCAGTATGTAAGTATAATTACTTAACATTTACACGATAAACTAACGTATATTATTTGGTGCACCACGCTACTCTTGTTCTTTGTATGTATATTTGCCGTACATAGTGTAATTTAAATTTACGTTTTCACACTTGGCACCCTCGTTATGCACACCACCAAAATTATACATGGTGTTTCCAAGAAACGGTCCGTAATTTCTACATTTCGTAATATGAATTAAGAAAGTAATATAACAAACGTCGGGATGTAAAACTCCAAGGATCCTTCGAAAATACATCCTTAACATGCACTGTTATAAATGCTTTTTATAATCCGCATATAAATTCATTTTTTTATTCCTCTGGTATGTTTAGTTTATTAGTAAAATTATATATTATAATGGAAGGGTTTCACAAACTACCTTTTGGTCAAGAAAACGGGATAAATTAGCAAGTCAAATTTGTATGTAAAACTGTCTGGATTCCATAAATTTCGATGAAGGAATAATTTCCGCAAAACACTCGAGAGTTGTGGCAACTATCTTGATATTATCTAGCCAGGAATATCTTCGTCGTATTATTAGTTTACAATAAATAAAACAATAACTAGCGAGTTATTTTTAAATAAATTCACTTACAGTAGAGACTTAGAGAAGTTTCTACTGTAATAAAAAAATTCATTTCAATTGATTGAATATTTTACTGAACAGGTGACTTACAAAACACTTTTAAATTTTACTATATAAGTTCCTGATTAAAATTAAATTGTATACCAGTAAATTACATTAACTATAACTTTGCCAAACCAATTTTCTTTTATAACCAATTATTGTTGAAACCTTTCAAATGAAAATTCACTAAATTATTATAATTATCTCTATTAATATAAAAGAATCGGGTAAATTTCCGACACATAGACCGCATCAAAATACAAATTAATTAATACAACCGTAATGCAAAATGTTATTATAAAAGCCCCTTCAGTATATTTTATATCTCTGATGCATGATAGATTATAAGCTGTATTTTAACATATTAATATAAAAAATATCGTCTTGGAAGATCTATTATTGACCGGAAGTACTATATTTAAGTACAAAGTGGCGATTTAGATGGAAGAAATTATATGCATTGTATATAAATTTATAATATGGACTTATTAATATAAAATTAGTATTATTAATTGAAAATGAGTAAATTTTAAATACGTTACTTTCGACATGCAAAATGAAATTTTGATGAAAACTTAATTTATATAAACAAGAATGTAAGATTCTATATCTTCAAAATAAATATAATGGCATATGTACTTAGCAATTTAAGTTTCTTCAAATTTTAATTCGAAATGTTAATCATTTTTAGACCGTCTTACACTGGGCAGCTAAGCATGGCAATTCCAATATCGTCAAACTCTTCGCGGGAAAATATAAAGCTAATGTCAACGCTAGAACGGTATGTAGTTTCTCAAAAGCATTGAAGATTGATATTTGCTGAAAATATTTTCTATTTTCATGTTCGCATGTTCGATGACCGACCAGAATGGCGTAAGTTGTTATACTATGTCTGAAAGTTTTATGTAAAAAAATAAATATTTTAGGGCTACACTCCTCTTCATCTGGCTGCTCAATACGGACATGATGATGTATTTGAATTACTGATCAAAGTTTACAGTAGGTTTCTTGAAAGTCGTACAAATAAATGTCCATTTTCATCAACGTATTTAGAATTTTTATGAATTAGTTAAAGAGTCCGCAATCCTAAAGATTGGTTGGAAACAGCACGCCATGCCGATCTATCCTGAGCTAATCCCTTCATCTCCCTATAGCTATTCATCTCAACGTCTTCAACTATCTGACTCACATACTCCAATCTAGGCCTACCTACCCCTCTCTTTCCCTCCACTCTACCTTCTATGATCAATTGCATAATCCCCCCATGCCTAAGAATATGCCCTACTAATCTGTCTCTCCTACGCTGTAACACTCTCCAAATACTTCTCTTCTCCCCTACTAACTCTAGTACAGCTTCATTTGTTACTTTATCTTCCCAACCAATCCTCATCATCCTCCCATAACACCACATTTCGAATGCTTGTAATCTACGCTTCTCTTCCTTTCCTATAGTCCACGCCTCACACCCGTACAGTGCTACACTCCAAACATATACCTTCAGTAATCTTTTTCTAATACCCAAGTCAATATTTGATCTTAAAATCTGTTCCTTTTCTACGAATGCCTTCCTACCCTGTGCTATCCTACACTTTATATCTACCTTGCTTCGATTATCTTTTGTGATTCTACTGCCTAAATAACAAAAATCTGACACTTCTTCGATTCTATTATCTCCTATTGTGATCCTCATTTTTCTACTGCATTCCTTTTTGTCACACCTCATCACTTTAGTTTTACCTATATTTATTTTCATGTTAAAATCCCTAGTCAATACTGCCTGCATACCATTCAATACCCTTTCTAAATTCTTTTCGCTTTCTTCCAATATAGCTATATCGTCGGCGAATCTCAACATATATATTTTCTCTCCCTGTACATTCACACCTACACTATACTCTTCTTTTACTTTGTTTATTGCATCTTCTATATATTGATTAAATAATAACGGTGAAAGTGTACATCCCTGCCGAACTCCCTTCCCTATTTTTGCTACCTCTTCTTCCCCCTCAATTCTAACTAAGGCAGTTTGGTGTTTATATAAATTAAAAATTATTCTCCTATCCTTATAATCTATACCCGTTTCTTTTAAAATTCTAAACATTATGTCCCAATCTACATTATCAAATGCCTTTTCTAAATCTACAAAAGCTATGCAAGTTACCTTTCCTACCCTCATTCTTTTTTCTACTACTGTTCTTAGTGCTAAAATCGCCTCCCTCGTCCCTCTGTTTTTCCTAAAACCAAACTGATCTTCTCCTAGCCTTTCCTCTACTTTATTTTCTAATCTCCTATAAATAATCTTTAACAATATCTTCGATGCATGTGATAGTAGACTAATGGTCCTATAGTTCTCACACAAAGTAGCTCCTATTTTCTTCGGCATTGTTACTATTCTACTACGCTGAAAATCCTGTGGTACTTCTCCCTTCTCATATATTTTACAAACTAACCTGTATAATCGCTCCTGCATTTTTTCCCCTGCGTGTTTTATTAATTCGGCTGGTATCATATCAATCCCCGCTGCTTTGTTATTCCGTAAATCATTTAATGCTCTATGAAACTCTGACCTAAGTATGCTAGGACCTAAGTCATCCTCATCTATCTGTTCCACACTTTCTAGCTCCTCCATGTCCTGCCTACCTTTATATAAATCTTCAAGATACTCCTTCCATCTTCTAGCTTTTTCCTTATTTTCTGTGAGTTCCTTACCCTGCTTATCACATATAATGTTACCCTTTGGTTTTACTTTAGAAAAATGTGACTTAATTTTCCTGTAGCCCAAATCTACTTTACCTCTTCTCATATCCTCCTCAATATCTTCACAATTTCCTTTTATCCACTCTTCTTTCGCTAGCTTGCATTTCCTATTAATTAAGTTCCTCAGTTCCTTATATTTTTTATGAATAAAGACTACAATATTATCTTCCTTACAGAGGCGGACTTCAACATAGCCGATTTCAGCGGTCGAACGCCAGAAAAGTACCGACTACTGACGGATGTCAACCAAAACCAAAAGACAATCCAAAGTAAGTATGACGACAGACAACAAGACGGCATTGAGCTACGATCAAATACAAATGGGGGACGCCTGAGCCGCCATGCGACATTTATGCGTCGCGACTCATGGCGTCGCTTGACAACAGACAAGCGAAGCACCAAACTGGCCGGTACTGCTGGTACTCTCGGTGGTGCTACTTCCGGTGGCCGTACTGGTGCTGCTATAATCGCTTCTAGTTTAACTAAAGCACAACGTGAAGCGATCAAATCGAAGATCATTGTACAAACACGCTTGTGAATGAGTGGCATGTAAACGGCTGATTCAGATTGATATTGTTTTGCTGTAATGCAATATATAGCATGTTTAAATAAGTTTTTTTTATATAATAATAATAAGTACATGGTATGGTGATTTGAATTATATTTCTTTGAATACTATAATTCTTATAAACGCTTAAGTAATCTAAAAATCAACTTTTAATTTGAAGCAATCTATTATTAAATATAGCCACGTTACAATCCTATAATCCTAAACTGATTTGTTGCACATTCCTATTTTTAAGAGAGCTTCTTCTTCATTATTGCAAAAATATAGTAAAAGCACAACAGGCATGTCCACAATAGTCCACTAAATTAAATTAAAGAAAATATTTGCTACAATACACTCGTTGCTAATATTTGAAAGTACTTAAAACATCACGCTTGTATTTTTTTCTTAAGCACAATAAGCTCTACGGTAAATATAAAGTAATCCAAATAAAAATGTACCTTTTATATCAGAGTTGCGTGCTTTTAAAGATATTTTAATTGGATCGCTTGATATTTGTAGTACCTAGGTCTTTGAAAAACGCTTTTTCTTAATACTTACATTTATAGTTATTTTATATATTATATTATTTAAAATCATATCTTTTATTCTGCTCTATAGGTATATTTTTAGATTATTTTCTTTTAAAAAGTAGTTCTTACATTTGTTTGCATGTGTACACTTGATATACTGCTTTCTTTTACATTTTCTGTACTGGTTTAGATAATTGTTAGCTTGCATTGGCTCATATAATAAATTATTGTGATTATTTTTGGAGAAATATTTTAATTGTGAACGTTTACCTTTGTATATGTTTATCTGTTGCAGAATATAAAGGCCGCAAGAAACAATCAGGTAATTAGAATAATACGTATATTTTCTTGCATTTAGAATATCACCCAAAACATTTATAAGCTGACTTTATACATTTTGAAGCCTATATTCATATCTTCAGTATCACATTGTTAAAATAATACACTTTTCCCTCACCGAGATTGCTATTGAATTGCACAATAGCTATTCCATTTATATATAGCGAATTTGTGGTTTCTTTGTAGCTCATGCATTAACTCATTTGGGTCTAGGATTCGAATCCTGCTTAAAATACAGCATTTTTCTACTTTTCGGCAACTGATTTCATTTCTGTTGAAATGAAAATTGCTAGGTAAGTACTGTGAAGTATTGAATCATGAAGGGTCAGTGCCATTTCCTTTTTGTGATTCTTATTTTTGCATTGTATTTTTGGGTGATATTCTATACAAATATTTAACAACGTAGCTTTTAATTTGATCTTTTTTTCTTAAATTGATTATATAAACAACACATTTAAGTTACTGGAAAATGATTTCAATAATAAAATATCTATACTTTCTTTATAGATAAAGACCGTTTCTTACGAATTGGATCTTTGAATGTACGAGTCAAGAAAACAACAGAAGCATTCAGTAACTTCTTAGGTGTAGGAGGCAGTGCAACAATTTCCAATCCGTCCCAAATTGACCCGATTTCTGAAAAGGTTCACAAAGGTTGGGGATCAGCAGATAATGTTCAAAAGGTAATTAATTCACAAGAATCATCGTGAACTATTTGACTTACGTAATCTGGATCTGAACATGCATGTGTTTCCCTTTGCTCTACCTTATATAAGTAATTGCATAATATACCTATGACATATCACATGCTGTAACACATTTAAACTACCTCTATTCCCTCCACCAACTAGCATGTCTTTATTTTTCAATTTGAGCACATTTTTCTTCATCGCTATTATTGTGATTTTTTTTAGAACAACACAATGCCTGCCCCAAAGAGCTACAGCACAAAACGCAAGCACAAACGGATAGATTCCACCCCAATTCTTGCGACTAGTAATCCTGGTACTCCTCAGCAACCATTACGATCCAGACAACATCAACGTCATTCCTTGCAGGACTCTGATTCAGATACTGCAGCTGGATTCGATTCTCAATGGCATTACCCACTACAATGATACAACTTATAATTATCGAATTAGGGAATTAAAACCCTACTGTCTTTCGCGTAATTTTGTTAGGTTTCTAGGTAGATACAAGTTTTAAAAAATGGCAGAGAATGTATATTATTCTATGAATATATTCTCTAAAATTAAGGAAACAGTAACATCAATTACTTCTAATAAAAACCATGTTAACTTCTTTACTTTAGTATTAACTTAAAATTAATTAACAAGTCGATTGTATATTTGAAAGGAATTAAAATTGCTTCTATCATTTGAAAAACTATTATTCAATTAAACCAAATTAAAGTGTTGGTAATTTAACGGGAGATAGGACTTTAAAAATCATTATTCCCAGGTTATATAACGTATAATAATAAACTAAATATAAAATTTATATACAATTGCTTACGATGATTCAATCAATTTAAGTCATTGCATATAATTTTATTGTCAAGCATTTTCTGTACTAAAATTGACCAAATGACGTAATAATAATTGAGGTGAACAACTCTTGGATTGCTTCATCCGTTGAATACGGCGGTATAAAATCAAAGTAATCCAGCATTCTTCAATTTGGTATGGCTTCGACGAAAGGGTTATATAATAAAATATCATCTAAATCAATCAAAATTCAAAACACAAAAAAATCAAAAAAAAAACAGTACAATGGTTTACCAAAGAATTAATAGGATACCTTAGTCTGTGTAATTACCTTATAGAGTAATTAATTGATAAATACGGTTCTGCTATGAATATTATATTAAAAATAATTAATGTAGAGCTTTTTATCTAACCGTAGCCATATGCTATTATCTATTATCTTATAGGGCATATGTCGTGGGATATGTAAACAATATTTTTCATTATCTGGTATGAAATTGATGCACGGCACGCGGATCTACTAATAAAGTGGAAAATCGGAAAGGCAAACAGAACCAATTATGATAAGGATCCAATATAAAAGAGATTTTTTAACCGTACAGACGACATATATTTTAGCACAAGTACAGAAGTTGATTGTACTCGCAATCATACATTATTAGTACTTTAGTAAGAATAATTCAACTATTGTAGTATTCCTTATTGTGGTCATGGAAAAGAAAACCAGAAGCAAACAACGAAATAAAACATCTAAAATGAGAGTGAGACGTACAAAAGCGAATGCCAGAGAAAGAAATAGAATGCATGGATTAAATGCTGCATTGGACAAATTAAGGATGTAAATATTATAATTAAATAAACTCAAATATAATACACCAATTAAAATAAATCCTCCAATTTTTTTTAGTCGAATGCCAATAAAATACACGAGCACCGATTTAAACACAATACCACAAAAACTTTCGAAGATAGAAACTCTTAGAATGGCACGAAATTACATACAAGCTTTATCACAAACGTTACTAGAAGGACAACCAATGGACCTAAATCGTTTCATCCAAATCCTTGGGAAGGAGTTAAGTCCGACAACGACAAACTTGGCCACCGTTGCTTTAACGACCAATAGTATTAATAGTGTAAATGGAGATTCTGTTTATTTGTATCATAATCGTCCTTTAGAATATAATAGCATAGGTAATTGCATTTATAATAATTACAATAATAACGCCGATAGCTGGCGATATGGAGGAAATTCTAGTTGTGAATATAGAAATGTAAGTCTTGGAAGAGCCACTGTTAATCAAAATTTTGCAAATGTTGGAGTTAAGAATAACAATTATAACGAATCGTGTTATTACAATTATTCGTGTTCGAATTATTGAAGAAATTAAATTTTTATAGTAACTTTGTTTAAATTAATACGCATTCCAGAATCCTTGTATTGCTAGAAGATCTCGGTTAAAAGATTTTTTTAACAAATCAAAAAACTTTTTTAAGAAAAAACTGCGATGAGTTAGAAGTAGTGCTGGGAATATTTGCCAATCAAACGGGAAACCGGTGCAAGCGATTTTTCACCGGTTCACCGACTAACCGTTTTCACCAATTTTCGGTGAAAACCGCGTTTCGGTAAAAACGGCTTTAAGTTTGCACTGGACTACTGAATCTTACCAAACCGCGTTGCTTCGAATCCAAAAATTATCCAAAAATTATCGAAAAAGAGCAGGTATATACCTGTCGATTTTCATCAAAATTAGCATTTCCCATTAGAAAATGTCCCATTCAATCATTTTTTTACGTTTAATAAAAATGTATAATCTTAGCATGGACAGTCCATATAAAAATGTTTCTAAATGCTGACTTTGAAATTGAACACGCAATTAACATCGCGTATTAATTTACAGTTGCTGATCGTGGTGGTATCGCCATCTACATATTTTTATGTTAGATGTGTGTGCGACAACGACGATAAACACACACACAGATTACACACTTTTTATTCTCGACGAACACGGCGAGGAATTCAAGTCTAACTACATGGTTACGTGAATGCAATCCCATCTTTATCTTTGCACATGCTATTTTATATGGGCAGTTTCAATGGCACCTTGAACGGTAAGTTGAAGTGGAGAATATAAACTCGAAAAAGTTGATTGCGTTGGTTGAAGCGAGACTTTCGCCGTTTTCTAAGAAAGTTCTCGCTCTAGTGGAGTATTCGTTATCAAAAAACGCGTTTTTATTATCTGTATTTTATCTATACACTAGTACACCTACTGCCAAGAATATGGCAAATCAGACATAAATGTATATTTTAATAAAAACTAAAAAAAGAAAATACAATTATTTACCGATTGTTTGATGACGCTATTGCGTATTTATTTTGTAATTCATAAATCCAACATAATTTGCTATAAAATATTCGACAAAATCAAAATAAAATATTTAAAAAATTTAAATATAAGAAATGTATGTAAAAAAATAATTATTTATATATATATAGCATCGCCAGGTCTCGCCTAGAATAATTTTAAGTCACACACTTTAAGCCACAATTATTGACTATTTCTTTGACTCGATTGTACGTGACAAATAGCCGCTATGTCTATATATACAAGTCTATATGAATGTAGAGGAAAACTAGTCATTCTTAATTTTCAATTTCCGACCAATTTAGCAAATACACTTAAATTTTGAACAAAATGGGCAAAAATAGACATAATCGCTTTAATATAACACCAAAATCATTGAAATCTGTCGAGCCGTTCCGCAGAATTTTTTTTATACGGGTAAATGGTAAACTTTTATAGTAAGCATGGAAATAATGATTTTTATCTTTAAGCGGGACAAATTACCGAAAATCTGGATTGTCCCGCTAAAAGCGGGACGTATGGTCACTTTACTTATTTGTGTTATAAATTTTATCCCAATAAAATTTTACATAAAATAAAATAAGCAAAAATCTGTTAGGTAAGCTGTTCATCAAAATTATCGAAAAATTATCGAAAAAGAGCAGAGATCGATTTTCATTAAAATTATCGAAAAAGAAGAGAGGTACATACCTGTCGATTTTCATCAAAATTTTCATCAAAATTATCGAAAAATTATCGAAAAAGAGCAGAGGTATATACCCGTCGATTTTCATCAAAATCACCGAAAAACGGTTTCACCGAAAAACCGGTTTTCACCGAAAATCGGTGAACCGAGATTGTCTTGGTTGCCGGTTTTCGACAAAAAATAAACCGGTGCACCGGTTTACCGGAACCATTCCCAGCACTAGTTAGAAGGCCTCCGATCTGGTGAAAGACAATTTATACACTAAAATTTTCTTATAAACATTTTTATAGCTTACAACTGTATTTTTAAAATAAATAAAAAATTGTGGTCACAAAGTTATTCTTAATCTAATTTGTCGTCAGATTTCAGCTCTACATTATCTAGTTTGTTAGCCAATTCATTTACAAAATCCATTGGGACATCACAAAATGGACATAAAAGAATGGAAAAATCATTTCGCAGCTGTTCGTGAATTGGGCATCTGCAAATTGGACAGATGAACTTCGCTTGCTCAATTTGCATTTGACTTATGCCGCATCGGCAATCATGATGTTTCTCCATACATGAAGAACTTACTAGCTGTAAGACTTGTTGAGGAAATAATGTGTTGTGAAAATTACGTAAAAAACAATTATTTAAAAAGGATATTTTCTCCACAAAAAAAGCAATCCAACGGTTCCGGAATACTTAAACAACGTGATTGCAACAGTAGATCCAAAATGGTTGATGTAAAAGGTTCGTCTAGTTCAAGCTTATTTAAAACGTCCTCAGCAATCATTTCTTTTAAAAATATCAATGACGGAACACATGACTGCTTTTGGAAATCATTTAAATCGCTCCAAGGTTTATTATATATGTTGCGCAAGTAAAATATCGCTATTTTTATATTTATTATACACATAATATCCTTTGAGGGCTTCAAATTTTTCACAACTATATCTTCCTTTAGAGACTTAACATATTCAAAGATGGAAGACAAGTAAAAATTAGTTTTTAATTGGATTAGACTCATTCTATTGTAGTCCTCGCTGAATACCGCAGTGGAATAATAATCATGCTTATCCAACAATGTACAAATGCGAATAGTTTCCACACAGTCCCAATAATTACGCAAACTCTTCTTATTGTCTTGCAAAATTTTTACCAGGTCTTTAGATCGATTAACATATAAAGCCATCATAGGATTTGATAGTATCCTATCCCTAGATGTAGTAACTTGCGTCACAGTTGTTAAAAACCCAAGATGAGCTTGGTTTTTCGATATAAACCAGCCGTTGCACTTCTTCTTTTTCCAATTCATATCAATATAAACATATTTCCACTCGATATCCAGTTTATTGTATTTGCAATTTATGCGAAGTTCTTTAATAATACCCGCTTGCGTTACTAACATAATTCTATTATCCTCCAAAAGCTCGAGACCTTAAAAATGATAGTATTATTAACATTACTCGCACAAAATATACTAGTTCATATATACCAACGATTTGCATAGTTCCAATGCGCAAGCAATTAATATCTAAAACGGTTCCTTCCGTGTCATTCAATATTATAATAAAATTATTCCCTTTCGAAAGGAATATGTAGAAATAATTGTTGTAGTTGCTGTGCAAAATTTTTGTTATTGATATATTATCGGCGGAGGAAAGATAGTCCAATCGCTTAGAAAATTCAACATTTTTAAGGGAAATGTTTGTAACGGGTACACAACCTAATGTACCATCAACAGTTCCAAAGTACAACAAACCTGCAGGGAAATATTGCCATTTATCTATCGAATTAGGTATTTCTTCATCTTTATTAGATTAAAGATAAACGAGCATAGAAAAAAAATCAACTACGAATGTAGGAATCAATAAGAACTTATCCAAGTTATCCAAAAAAATTTTTTTTATCATGATGCGGAGTAGAAACCCATATTTTCCTACCGTTATTATTATCTATTGTATTCACCCAATGCAAGGAAGAAATCTGCTGATCGTTTTCATTATATTCTCCAAGAATTGATAAATTTACAGAAGAGAAATCATCCATCCGTACTTGAGGAAACTTTAGAAATAAAATTGTTCCATAGGACAAAGCGACAATCAACACCACGAATTTATCATTTGCAAACGTTATAAGATTGGTCCACGTTGCAGCTTAAAAATTATATATATGATAACTTAAGTAAGCTGAAGCTTTTATCGGAAAAATTACACACACCTACGACGGATACACGCCTAATTCGGAATTTAAGTTCCTCTAACGTTTCTTTGGGTGAAGTATGCGGCTTCAACACCCAATCCTTTTTATAGTAATCAACAATGAACATGGAAACATTACAGACTTCCACGTAATTATTTACCGAAGTGGTTTCAATTCGTTTCCGGTATATATTCAAACAAAAGTAATGAGATAACACCGCCAAAACGCACTCATTATTATCGACAGTATCTTCGGCACTCCACCAGCAATTAATCGGATAACGAGCATGATATTTAATAAATGTCGTGTGTACTTGTCCGGTACCAAATGCGTACATTGGAGTTAGGTCAGTTCGTAAGACGGTCTCGTATACATCTTCCTTGGGAAGTTTTTTTAGTAATGTTATAGCATCGATGCCCAAATCTAAACTGGGATTATATATCGACGGTTGTACGAATTTCTTTTTGTATGCGGTTATGGTCATCGTATTGTCTTTAATATTCGATAATTCCCAGATGTATACGCCGGCTACCGATAGTATTGCGATTCGGTTGTCTTCCGATTTGAAGCATGCCCAATTCGTACTAATATCGTGCACTATTTTCACTTGTTCGATCAGTTTAAGGGAGGGCGACATTATCAAACGGTTTTTATTTCCTCGATGAAGTCTTAATTGGTAAAATCAGTAACACAAACCGCGAAACATTTTCTAGGGTACCCACGACTCCGTGAACTGTAAAGTAACATATGCAACTTATGCTACGCAAGGGGCTTATGGAATATCTACATCCACGTTAGGTAGGAACTGTGGTTTTAAGGAACCACATTTTTCATATTTATTTGAGAGGAAATTGGTTGTCTTTCGAACCTTTCCAGATGGTACGTATATACCTTCACAATGTTATTACGTAAAATTATGGCACAACGGAAACAAGATATATTATAATTAATCTAGAGCGTTTACAATAGAGCGGTGTTTTTACACTTATTAATTAATCATTAATATTACTATCACATAAGAACGCTGATCCAGCGAAAAATAATATACGAGTATAGGATGCTGTTGTTTTAAAATAAGTACATGAGGCACATTTAAAAGCACAACTATTTAAAAAGCTTTCTTAGGTACTTACTAAGGCCTACCCCGAAGGTCACTTAACATCTTAGCTATTTCGTCCAATTTCTTCTTCGTCATTTCCAATTCGGTAGTAATCTCATCCAATCGCTTTTTTAAATATTCAGATTCTAAATCTTTCGAAAAAAGATCGGATTCAACCATAGTGCCGTTAGCAATCTTTTCATTAAATCCATACAGATCATTTGCCTCTGCATGCCTTCTACCTCTAGAGTTAAGTCTGCTGATAGTATTTAACTGCCCTGAATATCTACAATCCGAGCAACATTCTGACCACATGCTCATATCAACTTTCGGAATTTCTATGCAATCTACAAAACCTCCTTGAATATCTGGTAATAGAAAAGCATCTCTCGTAACTTTGGTAATATTATCGCCATTATCACATAGAATTGTAGCCATATTGTATTGTTTTATTTGAACCAACTGTTCAGACTTAAAAACTGATGGATTCTCATACCAAAACCTATCACCATCGCGAAGTCTACGAAATTGGTCAATTAATAAACACCTGAAGAGTGGACCAACTCGTCCTCCGGTTACTTGATCTTCAAGAACACCTCCTACCCATACATCAATATTACTTGGATGCTTATATAATATTTTAAGCTTATCGATTACGTGAGGGTCGCTAATTTCATTTTGCAAGTCTTCAAATCTGTCTACAAAAGACATATTGCAGAAGCGCCTAAAATCGTTATAACCGGGAATGGCGTGATCCCTAGACCTATGTATGTTAATGGCAGCAAGATCTAACGCGACGGCATGAGCTGATTCGAACAGATGTTCTGTCAGTTCTTTGTTTAAGTTTTGATCCGGAGTTTTCAATTTAGCAGCCACTGTAAACAGTCCTCTTAACAATGGGTCCACCCCACCCTCATCAACAAGTCTCCAAGGGGCGAAAAAGGCTTTATGTAAAGGTATGTTACCTTCTGATATAGGATTGAAATTTGCATCGAGTCGATGTAAAATAGGATTGATTAATGTATGTCCAAATCTTAAAGCGGCAGTTGCGAAAACATTTGAAATTGAAGGATTTAACTGAGGATTATATTCCTTGTATTCACCTAAAATATTCATTCCGTGTGGCCCTATTATATGAGGCAACCATAGTTTGTATGTAATATGCTGCATGGCTGCCCCAACCATTTTTCTGGCCTCTTGGTAAATCATATCACCTTCCCAATGCGGATTTAAGACCCTCAACTGTTTAGCTAACCTATTATGTTCTCTAAACCAGATTGTATGCATCGCTAATAACCCGATTTGCTCATTAGCCCGGATATCTCCAGCTACGAAACAGTTAACACTGCTCTCGGACAAATTCCTGCGGCAATCCATTTCAGGGCCACCAATATATGGCAGCAAAGGCTTTCTACCTGGAAACTCAACACCTTCTCTTAACCTACCCAATTCATTACTGGTGTCCCTTAAACCCCTAGCTAGTTCTTCTGAGAACCCATAGACCTGCGAAGCATCAATAAATGATGTTAATTGATTAATCTGCTCTCTGGGCTGGATTTTATCAAAGAAGACTGAAGTCATACCCGAACCACAAATACTACTGGACCTAATGAAGTCAATACATCGCCTGTTATTGACTCTAGGATCATTTGGGGGAATATCAATGGGATAACAGGGAGCCGCGTAATCACAAGATTTTTTGCAATCGATTCCATCCCAACTTGCCGAACTGACTGACGGAATGGCGTGGTCCAAATCATGGTCCAGGAACTGGCCCCATTGCATTACCATGTGGGTGATCGTTACATCAGGAGTTATAGTATCAGTTGCAATAAGAGTGGTTGAGACTAATCTAGAACTCGGTTTCGGATAACCGTTGTATTTGATTTCCTTATTCCAACCAATTGGCGTGCTAAACCCATCTTCATATATCGGTTTCAATATTCTTCTGAAGCCTGTTAGAGAGGCTCCCCATGTTGGATGCTGAAGATTGTTACACATACCATCGATACTGCGATACTTTGAGTGAAAGCACATATCAGTACAATTTCTTCTAACCCGATGAGCCATGCAGCCAGATAATCTCGCTACCAATTCTAAATGTTCGGGACTTAATAATTCCTTATAATTGAAGTCTGCAGTAGCATTTAGGGAGAGTCCAACTTGTACGTGTTTCCGGATATTGATCAAAGTTCTTTCATAAACTTCAGCGGCCCTTGCCAATTCTCTCGCCGGTGCATTGGGATATCTTATGATTCTAAACAAGTCAGCTGGATTATGTGCTTCCATATCTTTAAATAATGTGTCCAATGTCTTGTTAATAGCTTTATCAACTTCTTGTTTTGCTTCTACAAACGCCACCTTGACAAACTTGTCGCCGATACCAATCCCAGCAGGATGATTATCCTCTTTTACAGTGATATATCCGGATGCGCTCACAGATCCGACATTGTTATTCGCAGTACACTCGTATCTTCCTTGGTCTCCAGCATCAATTTCGTACAGATACAAGTTGCCACCGATTGAAGTCTTCCAGCGACCTGTCCGTTGCAATTCTGAACCGTCTTTCTTCCATTGCACCCCAGGATTCGGATTTCCAGTAGCTTTACAAGGGATTTCTATGGTGCTTCCGACCAAAGCTTCGACATCGTACGGTTTATATATAAATGTTGGTGCTCTGGAACGGGTTGAGGAAAGAACTATTAGCGTAGCACTGATTTCGCGTTCACCTTGAAGGTTTCGTGCTTCGCAAACGTAGAGACCCGAGTCTGATTCTTGGACATCGGAGATTTCCAGCACGCTTGCGTCGTCGTTGATGTAGAACCGACTGTTTTCGTAGATTTCAAGATGTCCTTTGTACCAAGTAATTTCTGGAGCTGGAGTAGCCACAGCCACACATTCAAATTTTGCTTTAGATCCAAGTTCTACGGTTTGACTGTCCGGATGAATAGTAAATATTGGTGCAGCTAAATTGAAAACAACACTTACTGTAATCAATAACTCGTATTAAGTTATATAAAGGCAAACTTACCATTGGTGACTACTTCAGCTGTTGCACTAATTCTTCCGTAATTGTTTGTAGCATCACATCGATAGGTTCCGTAATCTGTTGGTTGAACAGGCCTGATTACAAGAGTTCCATCTTGTTCCATGTAAAGGCGATTTGATAGAGCTATGTGAATCCCATTTCTCGACCATGTTATGTAAGGTTGTGGTGAACCAGTCGCTCTGCAAGGAAGTCTAATTTCCGGAGTGGTAGACGATATTGAAATACCTTGGGGAGTTGTCACAAAAACTGGTTGACCTAAAAAAAAAAACACAAATAAATCAAAGAATATTTCATAAGAGTATGGTAAATAGTATCCACTAATCAGTTAAATATCTATTTCGGGTATGTTTAGCTAATTTATCTGGAACTGTATCTCCGGTTATATTTACCTGAATTTTCAGGAACTCTTACGTCGAAATACTCAGGATTGTTCGGATTTATTTGATTGTCTGAATGAAAGACAACCATTCGAGCTTGTCTTGACTTTACCATTCCATCAATATTTTTGGCCATACATTCGTATCGCCCATTATCCTTTTCTTGAGTATTTTTAATCATCAGACTACCATCTAACATAATTTCATATCGATTTTCTTCATTTAGTTCAATTTCGGAATTGTCCTTCATCCAAATAATATTCGGTTTCGGATCGCCTTCAACATGACAAGTGAAAGTAGCCGTTCCACCGAAAGATATTTCTATATCCTGTGGTTCTTCCATAATTTCTGGGGATTCTGCAAAAAGTATTGATGTAAGAAAAAATCATTAAGGACGTTGAAAGAAAATGTACTGCAATGAAATTCTTTCATGGGCATTCCTCGCAGTGATTTCCCTTGCATCTCAGAAGGGAATTTACAGCTGGCCGCAATTTGAATCGAATTTTCATTAATCATTTTAGCTAGCCAGGCGATTTTGCAATCACAGACCAGTGCATTGGAATCCAAACGAAGTCTTGCCAAAACTGGTAGATTAGTGAATGATCCATAAGGGATATGTTTAATTTTATTGTTGTATAAAAACCTGGAAATTATAATCAGTACACAGGTTCAACATAAAAATGCAATTTATTTACAAGCGTTCCAATTTGGGCAGATTTGAAAAAGTCGTGGGGTCGAATTCTTCAATTTCATTATTGTGCAAATACCTGAAATTAGTTCGGATATGTTAGGCTAAAGTGGATTATTTAAAATTTTAATTGCACTCACAAATGTTCCAATTTTAGGAGACCCTGGAATACATTCGGGTCTATATATTTGATTCTATTCTTATACAAGTAGAGGTGTTTCAATTGCACCAAACCGGTGCAAGCGTCACTCTTCAAGCTGGTGAGTTGATTATTATTTAGGAGCAGGGAACGAATATTATGGTTCGATTTGAAGAAACCGGGCTCAATGTTTCGGACTTTGTTGAAACGCAAATCTCTGGAATAGCATAAGTATCGCAAATTAAATATATGACCATACTTATTGCTAAAGGTCACGCTTATGAGATTTATTTCTGAAGATAATGATTGCGTGTATATGAATAGTCACGTATTCGCCAAATATGGCAAAGTATCGGAATGAAGCCATTAACGCTATTGTGCATAATTTAAACGTGCATTCGAGTTTCTAGCTGTGCAGACTCAGTTACAAATGAATAAATAATTAGTTTGTAAAATGCATTTGCATGTACTGTGCTGAATAAGGTGTTTGTCCCCTTACATGTGGACACACCCATTTTATTACATTCACTATATACATTTTTATGCTTCCTTGAAGAAATTAACTTTTTAACACGTCATATCCATGCGTTTACTTATTCGAAATTAAACGCATTGGACAATAAAGATATTTTTGGATGTGGAATTCGTAGAATAATCAATCTGCAGCAACAATAAAATATAATTATATATTGAACCGATTTCTAAACATGCCTTTCATCGATACCAATGACATATAAAATAATACCGATTTGCAAGCAACACTAAAGTTCCTAAAATACACTTTAACTATAGTTACTACAAATGATTCTCTGTTTGCTTAAGAATTACAGACTGATGACCAGTAATTACTGATTAAGTATTCCTAAAGACAGTGAAGGCATCTCTTCTAAGAAGAACTGCGAAGGCTTTGATTATTTTGCTATTACAATGTTGCGACTATGACGAGTGTTGAATCTTCAGTTTAGGTAAAAATAGAATACATACTAAGTTGCTGTTAAGCTTATAGTAATTTCTCAAGAACTAGTAACAGCTATAATAAATGAATATGCACAGTGCTATTTCGAAATTGCGAAGTTTATGTCAGCAGTGAGCAATTATGACGGCTGTAAATGCAAGAATTCAAGAAGCATTTCCTCAATGAGATTATTGGAAGCCGAGCGAATGTGAAGCCAAAATATTTGCTTATAAAAAAAATTCTACTGACTTCTGTGCTTATTACACTGTCGTTATTCAAACGCCTAAAAATATTTACCAATTTATTTTTGGATTATATTCGAAATAAACATAAGTAAATGGCCATGATTTCGATGATCGCAACAATCTAGTTGTATTGTATAATTCCATTTGGACGTGTTTACGACTTTTTATACATGGACACGTTATTTTAGGGATTGTTCACTATAGCTATACTTACGTGTTACGTAAGAAGTGTTTTTTTAAAGGCCCTGGCAAACGTATAAAATAAATTGCATGGACTATAACGTCCAAAAAGGATATATTACTATGTCTGATCTTATGGACAAAATTGTTAATTTAACAATGCGTTCGACTTTGCATTAACTCCAATTTTATTTTGAACACACCGAGTTTTTTCAAAGATCTTTTCATAATTAAATATTGTTGTATTCCGAATTACTTTTTAAGATTGCATCGTTTGATTTGTCTGCGGCTAATTCTTAACGTCTTCGTGTAATGTTTTCCCGATGATATTATCATCTAATCTGATATCACGAGCTGTAGAAAATGAAGAGGTACGTTTTAAGTAACATCTTCTTGCATGGTCATGAAGATAATGCAATATTATGTACATTTAAGTACATAAAACTTTATATACCTTTTATATAGCGTGCATAACATGTTCAAGTTGCGTTATATAAAATCTGGTGTGACTAAATGTTGGAACTTAACAATATGAGAACTACGAGGCACACCTTCATGAAGTAATCAACCACATCAACGTGTTCCGATTCACTAAAACATTGATTTATGCTCGGTTCGATTTTGATTCTGATCATTTCCGCTTTAAAATGCTAAAATTGCGTTTGTGTTTTTGCTATGCGCAACAATTAGACACGCATTATGGATACTTAACATCAAAGACGCTCAATGTTAAATTACAACATTATGTTAAGTAGCATCTAAATCAATTTTCCACGTTTCCTATATGATCTAAAATGAAAGTCAAGAACGTACGAGTTATTCTAGAATTCATGAGTCAATAAATATCAGAAAATAGTCACTCGTCTTTTAGTAATATATTTATTATGTTAAATATCCTATACATATATTTCGTTTTTGAGTGAATGTGTAGAAATTGAGGCAATGATCTCATACAATAATTTGTTCTATTTATTGTGAATTTAAATTTATCTTGGAGATAGGTAGTGTTATTTATAGTGCGGTTAAGAAAATGAATGCTGTCATTTCACGCTGAATAAATCATTTGAATCATTAATGTTATAACATATATGGTTCTATATAAGATTTTATTTTTTCTCACTAAATATTGAATTTTAAAATGCAGCCCCCTAACTTTAAGGCCATAAAAAGCATGAATGAATTATTTACCCACCTGTATAAATATTTACTTTTATCTTATAAAGATCATGTTAAATTTTAATGAGGGATGGTTCACATAGTTAAGAAATTGTGGGTCTGTTCAAATTTAGCACGATAAGGTGTTATATTTTTGAAAGGTTAACTAACAGGTCGATGTTGGCATTAAAATGTATTAAATTTATGAGCCATAATATGGCTATATAAGGTATAAAATGTCAGTGTCGTACGAACAATCAAAAATATTGATTTTAATAAGTAACAATCTTCGACCCAAATATTGTTTTAGGTCAAAATTCCCAACTCATTTTAAAGCTGAATGTTTGACAGAAAAGTACAAGGATTTTCCAAAAGATAGCTAAAAAATCGATTTAATCTTAGACCACTTATTATTAATTCTTGCATGTGTTGTTTCGATTTTTTTTTTTATAAATTTATAGTAAATATACAACCGATAATAGTTACGAGTCATGATATACGATTTATGGCTTAGCTGACCCAACCATTGTTTCGACATTTATGCATTACATCCTCAGGGAATTATAATTGTGTGTACCGCAGTGGACCATTAATCATAATAAGAAATACATCTAAGCAATGACTTCAAATTTTAATGACTATTGTATTCTCGTATGAACGAAATTATTTATGAATATAAAAATTAAGAACCACGCCTCAATTAAATGTAACTTAATTGATTTGATGTTGTAAACTATGCATTATTAAATAATGAAATAATTTTTATAAAGAATAAATTTTGTATTTGTATAGAAAGAAGTGTGTCTTGTATATATGATTAGCAAATTCTAAAAAAAGTATGTAATTTGATCCTGCTAGCATCAACTAACTTTTGTACGCAGCAAAATAATTTTTTTGTACTTAAATCAATTTCAATATCCATACAATTTTATCAAGTCGACGATTATTACAGAAATTAAATATTGTATTAAGGCCTGACTATACAAATTCATTGTTAGCTGATTTGATTAGCACCTATCCAAGAATCACATGGCAAGAGTATTGACTTAACAAATAGCTAAGAATTATATGACTAAATAGCTTGAACATTAATTTGAATATAAGCGTTGCTACCTATGGTTATAGATACCCAGGGTATTATGCTATACCATTTACCATAGCCATCGATATGGAAGATGAAATATTACAAGTAAATGGAACCAGTTTGTAGTAGAAGCAAAACAAGCACCAAAAATTCAGGCCGCTATATAAAACGACAATAGAATGTACTCCAATAAAGCTCAACGTAAATCGCTTTTTTACAAAACGAATAAAATACCTAGTCGAAAGTCGGAGATTAGTTTTAATTCGATACATTAAAATGAAACATAGATCTGAGTAACTGCTAATGTTCTTCAACATTTGAACTTATGATCTTTGATGTATTTTTAATTAAAACACAAGGCTGTTTGGAAGAACTTATCTCAAATTAATTTCCCCAACGAAAGATTAATCCTTTCATATATCAAATTAATTAATGTTGCGCGATCTTTCAATTAGCATCAAATATAACAACAGTTACGAAATGTAACTAATCACTAATTGAGTTATATTTAGTACTGAACATTTTCCTATATTGCAGTAATATATTATTGTGCGTAAATTATTTATAAGTAGCATCAGAAAATAATTATACTTACAATAATATTGTTTGAGGCGGCACTTTCGGGATTTCTGCAAGCTGCAATTGCATACAACGAATCGTCCTGCGAAAACAGACGCAATTCTTCGGACATGGTTGATGCGAAAAATTGCGTTTTTGGGCGTCAATGCCAGATAGCAAAAAGACGATTATTAATAAGCTAAATGAAGACTTCAAATCCATCACTTATTTAGAGGATTCGTTCATGTACAACGTGTAATTAAATTTTAGATGTACTCATTTTTCGAGGTGACTTCAAAATTTATTTTTGAACTACGCGACTTTTGCGCTATCCAACCAACTACGAATTGGTTGGAGGTTTGTCCGCGTGCACGAGCTGGAAGAATTATTCTGTTGGATCGGTTTGCGTTCCCAGACAGAACAGAATATACTGAAGTCTCTCTTTCGTTAGCCGTTGAAGTGAGCGCAAGAGCAACGAGTCCGAATTATAGCCAGTAGCTATAGTTTGTTACGTTATGTGCTTTTTACTCGACGACTGTTGAAAAATGCATACAGTGAAACCGTTCTTGCAACCGCGTGTATTTTATAGTTTTCTATTTACAAGACGCGGTGATATAATCAAACAAACTAAATTTGTATTTAAAGTTTTCACGCAAATAAACATTTTTCATAGAAGGAAATGAGCAAAATAGCGTGCCCTCAATGTCCACGAATATTATTGTTAAAAGAAACGGTCGATTACTTACGATTCAAATGGATTTGAAATAAATTGCAAGTTCTTTTTTTCTTGTTGCGAAATTAAATTAAACATTTTATTCATATCATATTGGCGGTTATATATAGAAGATACATTTCCAAAGTAGGCAAAGAAATTTCGATTTTCTTATGAAATCTTGAAGGTAGCGCATCATAAACAATACATATTTAAAATATCTTTAAATGTGTATAGTACTTAGACATTATAATATGCATATTAAGAAATATAAATTAAACGAATTACCCAGCTAAAAAATAATCGAACTTCTCGTAGACATTTTTGGCAAATAAAACTAAATGTTAGAAATGATTCAGTCAAAATGAAAGTATTAGCATTGGGATAAATAAATATTGCGATCTCGGATTTTATTTCCACGTCTCTCCTGAAGCACATGAAATACCTCTTCGGGAGAATTAAATATAACTTTTGTTTCGCCGGATGGCCTACCTTGGGAATCATATTTTCTCAGAATATTTTCCGGTGACACGTCAAACCCTTCGAAGAACTCTAGAATCTCCTCGAGTTCCGCCTTAAATGGTACATTCTCCATAAGCAACGTACAACCTGGAGGAGCGATTTCTTCGTCGTCATCATATTGCTGTTGTTGTGATTGCTGTTGCTGCGATGTTAGTTGCATTTGTGCCATTATATGTGGGGGTCTTGGGAATCGCATATTCATTCGCGGATGCATGTTCATGGGAAGCCGGGGCATGCGCATCATGCCCCGGGGGCCCATCGGCCCCGGCATGCCCATACCTCGAGGCATACCCCGTGGAAAGAAATGCCGAGGGACAACGGGCATCCCAGGTAACCCTAGTATTCCTGGGCCACCCATCAAAGGATTAAGTAAAGGTAGGCGTGGAATATTGTGATTTAAACTAATATCGTTAGAAGAGGATCCGTTGTTTGTTCCCTTTATGTTCATTTCCATAAACTGTTTTGTAACATATGTCATGTTTACAATGCCTGTGCCCATGGGCATACCTTTCTTTTGATAAGCAACTCGAGCCTCGTCAATTGTAAAGAATTCGCAGTACGTTTGCCCATTGTAAACACCGTTATCGTTACGGAGCATGAAAATGTTTGCAGGGATGATTCCTAAATCTGAGAAAAAATCAGCAACATCGCGATCGTTAGATTTTTGAGGAAGATCGGTAAGAAGTATATATAACGTTGCTCCATCTCTTTCCATTTTTAATGGTTCTTGTTCTTGGTCGCCATCGTGCATTTTACGAATACCTTCAAATATTTCTTCTTTACACGGACCTACATTCACTCGCTTACCCTCTATTGAATGCCTACTATTATCTTGAAGTGCTTTATGCGCATCCTCTGTGGTGCCAAACTTAATATAACCTACTGAAGGCGCACGCTGCTTCTGTACTATATAAATATTTAAAACAGAATAATCGGCAAACATTTTTAGCAAATGATGATTTGTAGTGAATTGCGGTAGGTCTTCTACTACAAGACAGGTAAAAGGGTCATTCTTAAAAGCTAAATCTATGGAATTTATAGTTGCTTCGGGATCTTTGGCATTATCAAAATCTTCGTCAGACAGATCTGATATTTTAACCTCCATTCCTTTGAGTGGTTGACCAGTGAGTTCCAAACTCTTCTCCTTATCTTTGAAGGTAGCGAATCGTATGAGAACAACTCCGGTTTGCTCGCCGAATGGGCTTAATGCAAACTTTATACCAGTGTTGTTAATATATAAGCCGGTAAAGAATCTCCGAATCTCGCCAAAACCGCCATAATACGGAAACAAGCGAATGCAAGAATTCTTTTCCGTATCACAGCGGCTATTGCGAAACATTCGCCTACTTTCTTCGTTATTACTGCGGGAATCATTGGGAATATCTAGGGGATTGATAGAATTATTGCGCTGGTCGTTATTCTGATCACGATCTTTGTCCCTATTGCGATCACGATCTCGCTCTCGATCCCGACCACGATCTCGTTCACGGTCTCGATCTCTATTCCGGTCACGATTGTTCAATTTAACACCGGAATCGCCATCGATAATAGACGATTGATTGTGGTTATCATTATTTAAATGAATGTCGGGCACAATTGATAGGGCTTGGGTCCATGGCTCAAAAGCTGCCGGCAGCAAATTCGCTACTGCCGGATCTAAATTCAATAAATTCGCATTCGGAAGGAGGCTTCCTAAGAGCTGAAGGGTCGTTTGATTTTGTAGGAGATTAGTTTCTATTCTAGGAGGAGGATTTTCCCATACACCAATACTCTTACTTGTTGTATTATTCTTATCACTTGACTTCTTGGAGCTATCACGCGACCTGCGATCTCTATCACGACTGGATGATCTACGATCACGACTACGACTACGATCTCTACGACGACGATCGCGTCTATCTCGGGACCGTGATCTGCTACGTCGTTTATCTCGTTTACGATCGCGGCGATCACGGGACCTCGATCTAGAGCGACGCCTATCTCTAGAATTAGAGTCCTTGGAGTTTGACGAGTCCTTCGTTGCCGTCTGCTGTTGTACCTGCTGCAACTGTTGCTGCAATAATTTCTGTTGCTCATGCAGCTGTTGATTCTGTACAGCCGCCTCTCCGAATGGCTGCACTTCGGGTACCATAGCTGGCAATATCGACTGAATAGTTCCCAAATTCGGTGCAGCAGGTGCTTGTTGGACTTGTGGTAGCGGTACATGAGAAGGTTGGGACGGTGTAGATAGGGATGGTGGTGGCGGAGCCACGAGGAGAGTAGGAGCAGATGTCGGTGTAATGTTTGGTGGGGCTGGTGGTGTTGGGGTGCCAATAAAAGCGGCCATGGATTGATTACGGGCTGCCTCAATTACCTTCTGCATTTCTGTGCGCGAGCTGAGCATCAGTTTAATTTGTACTTCTTTGATGCGACCCTTGGTCATGTTGAAGGCTTGTCTAGCATCTTCGTCGGTGCTGGATTGAGTAGAAGATACGAGTGGGGGAGAAAAAATACAAGTGTTACCAAGAATAAAATCATGCTACGATAATATAAACATTAAGTGTATAAAAGGTCGAAATGTGTTTGCATAAGTTATAATGCAAAGCGAAGACACTGATCAGACAACTAAAAGTGTCGAGGTTGAAATTATACAAATCCTTCAAATATATTGGATCTTACTTCACATAAAAAAAAAAAAGTACAATATATTAGTTTCTTAAACAAATTAATTAGATTCTTGCGTAATGCCACGATCGCAGTCTTACGATTTCTTCTTTTAGTATTTTGTAAAATGAGTTAAGAAGGTAGCGAGGAAGATGAACAAGTCATTACTAATAAAAATTTAATATTTTCTTATGTAAGAGTCTTCACTTACAATACGATTGATAATGTCTGCTTAAAAAGACGTTAAAATTCTAAAAGAAATCAGACGTACCTTTAAGAAGTAACATGTAAATCAGAAAAGTAATCCTTTATATTTGTGACAGCCAAAACCTTTTCTGGAAAATCATTGGCCAATTCTTGATCGTTTTAATTCAATGCTTCGCAAAAGCAAGATAACGAGAAGATGAAGTAGATACGTTTTTAGTCCATTAACCTTTCATTTAACATCTACGTGTAGTCGTTTAATCTTATCTACCTGAAGGCAATGAATGCGTCTCCCAATTCGCCGCCCACGATGTGTACGCCGCCTTCGGGAATGCTGAGACCCTGGAAGTACTGCCGAATATCCAGAGCGTTGGCGCTCCACGGCAGATTCTGCAGACGTATTATGACGCTCATGTTGTTAGGATTTAGAGGAGCCAACCAACACACGTTGTTACAGCAACTATGGTCATGCGCGACGAGTACAAACTTGCCGAACCTGCCGATGAACCTTAAGCCCCAAGAAGGTTACCTCTCGAAGTAAACTATACACGTTGGACACCTAGAAGTGAGAACATAACAAAAACAAAACTGTTCACGGAGTCTGCAATGCCTGCGGACCATGTTGTGGCAGCGCAAGCACGAACGATACAGGCAGACTTGTTTTCAACCATTATCTTTCATATTTCGCACCATCTTGGTATATTTGTCGACAGATTCAATACGATGGAAATTTATTGTTTTGTCAATTTAATAAAAATATCTTATGTTATATTTCAAAATTCACAATGACAATAATTCAACGTGCGTGTTTTATAAAATACCTTTCCGTTTGAAAATGCAAAATGAAAAACTATCGATTTGATAAATACTTTCCGATGAAATTTTAAAGATTAAGATGTAATAACTTAGAGATCATTTATAATATATAAGCTCAATAATGGCGTTTAAAAAAATTATCATAGAATTTATATACTAATAAAAAAGTAAAAAAAACAGAAGGTGCGTCAAACGATAGCAGTGAATGTGAAAATACGTCGCCAAGATCACATTTTCGTTGTCTAGAATTGTACCTATGGATTTAACAATAATGTATAAGTAATTGAAAAAATCTACTTATATTCAATTGTAATCGCTATATTAATATAGCTTTTTACAAAAATATGGCAAACATTATTTTGGTTATATTGCTTTTATATAAAAAAAACCGTCTAGTCAGAAGCGTAAGGGGAATGAATATTATAAAAAAAAAATCTGCAACATACGATGATTAAATCTTAAATGGCGACAAGTATAAATTTAATTCAGTGGACATGCGGAAATAGAGAAAAAAAAACGTACAATCGAATGCTGCACTAACGCAAGTTTTCTTTCGATACAAATTTTTATGTGGTAAAGGATAATGTTAGGAAATATTAGAAGCTAGTGTAGTTAATTATATACGATTGAAAGAGAGAATCGCATAGAAAAATACAGCACATGTAACCGATGATGTAGAATCCTTCCCTTGCTATACTCGTTAGTAAACGCAATTTTTTTTGAAGACAAATTTAAGCTGCTAAGCCATTCGTGGTGGAAAATGTGTGAATTCCCTTAGATGCAGATAGACCTTTAGGAAGCCGAACAAGATTGCATGAAACATCCCGTAGAAAATCACATCAATATATGAAACAATATATAAGTAATTACTAATTAGAACATGTCACAATAAAGAGAACTGACAAAATCGATACTATATTAAACCAACTTCGAGCATTTAACAACAAAATTAAAACTTACCAATAAAAATTTAATAAAATAATTTACTGAACTTTACGAAACATGTTTTTTGTTGCACAGAAATCATTTTCACGAATATTGAATATAAATTGAAGAATTCCGAAAGCAAGAGACGCTTATATAGAACAAATGGTCCAAAGATATAATCCACAGAAATTTAGGAAGTTACCTAATCAATTAATGTAACTTTATGAACCCAGTTTATGTATATACGGAGCAAAGAAGTTGTATTGTATAACAACGGTAACAGTTAAGATTAACAATAACAAATAGCGTATTACAGAAATTTAAAAAAAAAATCTGAATTATGGACGGTACAGTCGGGGACACAAGTAGATATTACGTATAACAAAGATTTCTTAATTATTTCTATTTGCGGTCATGATTTGTGCCTAACGTACGCCGGTAAATAAGATTTTTCTTCTTCTTATTGTTATCGCAATTAGCATTTAATAAAAAATACAATTTACCTTGAAATGTCATCTTCATCATTGTAATTAAGTTTTGTTCAAATGCAGATATATTACAAATTTGTGTACAATGCAAATCATGCAAATAAACCTGGTTTGTTTGCAGAATATTCAGAATATTGTACGATACACGTTGATAAAAACGGCATTAGTGAGTGCAAACTTTAAATTATTTATCAAACCGTTATCAGTCAAAATAAACCGTTGTTTTTTACTTGTAGTAATACACAGTTTCCTAAGTTATTAGAATCATTTTTTTTAAATATATGTATTTTGTAGATGCGCAACTACAAGATGCGGAAGTTTCAATACACCAGGATGCTTAATTATATGAGAATCGATATTTTTAATTAATTTTCAACATTGAACTGCCCCTTCAATAACGGCGGCAATATTATTGAAGAGGGTGGTGCGCCTCGCTATTAAATTTTTACATTCTTCGTAGAATACGCTTTACTACTTCTTGTTATGTTAATAAATAAAAACTGAAACGATAAAAATAAGAATCGTGTTACAAAATTTTGCTGCAGTTCCAATTGGAGGAACGAGACACGAATCGTTTTTTAAACACTAGAATTCCGCTTAAAATTATTTAAAATTTCGTCGAGGACAAATTAAATGTTTGTGAAAATATTTAGATGTTAAATTGATTACATGCCTCAGATATCACTAGAATTTTATATATAATTAATCATTTTATTTATATTTTTTTAAATATTAGTAGACTGGCCGAGGAATCAACCATGTCATTTTCTTCTGCAGTTAAAATTTTAAATATAGGAAAATTCAAAAGCTGTATTGAGGGAAATTGGTCCAAAATATATTTATATACGCAATTATTTACCCAAATTAAATAAATATAAAATATCTAGAATATTTTATGTAGAATTATGATAAACCAAGTATATGTAGATAATTTTCATATATACATTTCCATGGAATATTATATACAAATATATAAGAAAACATATTGCGAAGTATTTTTGTAATAATTAAGTACAGGCACCTTTGCGTAAATCTACTACATTAAATCCTAAACGATTAACGGATATTTTTACAGCCGATTGGCTAAAAAACATCAGTAATGGGAGCATTGTTAACAATAATTAACAATGTATCAAAAATTGGTTTGAGACTGAAGCTTAAGTGAAAGATTATTTTTGCATTAATATATTCGTTACTAGATCCAAAAGGGATACGAATATCTACCCAACGGGAAACAATCCCCAAGGATTTTCATTTAAGTGCTGATTCATTAATAATCTATAATTTTTGAATTAAATATAAATTCAAAATAACGTCTTATAAAATTCTATAAATATCGCGCCGAAGCCATTCAAAATGGTGGAAATCTCGGCAACAATGGATCGAAGTTCTACCAACGGTTTTTCGTTGAATACTGAATTAAAGACGACGAGGCTCGGACAGCGATCGTCATTGTCACACGCGCATAAGTAAAGCAGGGATACAAAGAGATATATATATATATACATTCGAGGTCGATGTTCCCAGAGCGGCAACCCTGTTACCAAAAAAACCCGAGCCATCGGGAGACGCCACTGCAGAGGAATCGCGACCACAGAAACGAACTGTGTTGAAACTTCTTGTGCAGCTGGAGTGGGATGTGAATGTAAACAATTTATCAGCTTTCAACACCTGTCGCTGTATTAAGTCTCTTTTTGGGAGCAAAGGTTGTGACAACGCAAAATTCCGAGCCCATAATGCTGTCAATTATTTCACAGATGTATATATTTCAATTAAATGCGACACTTTTATTTAATAGTGTTGGAACAATGAGTCTAGATTAATCGAAAATGATTATTGTAATCATTATATCAATATAAATGCCTTTTCATTATCATGTTCTTTAAAAGCATATATAAATGCTTCATATACAATTAATTAATTTCATCACTCATTAGTAGTAATTTTTAAGTAGATGTGTACTATGCTATTTTTTTAATGTTTAGAAAATTATTTAATTTAAAAATCTAAAACAGCATTGTACACAAATTGGCTATAGGAAGAATATATATTATATAAATATTCATGTTTTACGATTGCAGATTTTATGGTACAAAAAATCGTTTAGGTAGGTAAATGGTTTAGATATCAGTTTCTTAGAAACGTATAAATACGTATAAATATTATTTTATTTTTGTATGCTTTTATGCAAAAGTTGCACTACAAGTGGAATAATGCTGAATAATTATGGAATAATGCTTACCGGAGTGTAATATTAATAAACAGACTGAATTTTCCGAACAAATCTGCTTCGAACTTAGTTTGATAACGTAATACCACAAAATAGACGCTTCAAGTTGACGTACATTAAAATATTCAATATTAATTTGGCGGCAATGCGATTATTGTCACCTCAACAATAGCGTCCATCTTGGACATATGCAGTAGATGTAGAATGCAGCAAATGATCAACTTACCTCAAGTATTACTGATATATATCGTCTCGTTCTTACGATTTACTAGTATTATTAGTTAATATGACATTTTGCTGACGAAGTCGCCCTATTAAACCAAATTATTCGCTCTTTCTTAACACGAGGAACAATGGAACAATTATGATCAAAAAGCAACGCAATGATAGATGTCGAAAGGCGCAAGTGACTATGCGCACAAATAAAAATGGTTGCTGTCGGCGCACGTTTAACATAGTTGCCGCATTGTGCACATCGCAAATGAAATAAAATAAACATTTATTTCAAAAATGAATATGCTGCAGTCTTAAATTAATGTTGCTTCGTATTGTTTAGAGAAATATATATTGGGAACATATTAAAATGTTCTTGAAATTAGAGTATATACTATAATAAAAATTAGTTCATAATTTATATATATTATAATTAAATGTCTACTGAATTACAATAATGCAAATTACATATTATTCTCATTATGATTATAAATATATAGTATTTATAATTAATTATTTATTATCGTGGTTTGATAAATCCAGAATTTAGTGTTTTAAATGATAATTAGGCAGTATTATATATTAGCATATCATTTTGATGATGTGTAAAATATAATAAAATGGTATGAATATATGAATTAATATTTTATTTTTTATTACTCCTTTTAAAATAAATGATTAACACTGTTATTGATATTTCAATCGTTCAGGATATTTCCGTACAGTAGCAGCACTGTTGATTATGGCGGCTTGTTTAAATATTTACATTTTAACGATAAATTTAAAGAAAAGTGCAATTAATAATACTTACTTTTCGAATGCGCTAGTAGTGGTTTGCAGAGTTTATTCGGCTGATTTAAGACTTTTAATAGAAATAGTGAAAATAAACAAATTTTCACCAATAGTTTACTTCCACGTACACACACGCCCAATGGCCTGATATATCTGCGCAGGACTAAAATGTCCGAAGTAAAGGGTTAAGCATCGATACTTTGAACGAAGTAAGGAAACGTTAAAGAGAAACGTAGTAATTGTATATGGCTCGTTTCGTTTTAAGTTTGGATCAAATTTATTAAGGAACAGTATATTCTACTTGTTTATACTGACGAGAACGTTCCAGTAGAAGTGGATATTGCATATGCAATCAAATTTTTAGCGTATTGAGTGGCCTGAAGTAGTTTGCCTCGTTTTGCCGAGAGAACTTGCCGCAACTTTGGCTGAACTGTTAAAATATAATATTTCGCAAAAATCATTTCAAACAAACAATTTACATCACCGCTTCGTGTATAATACTACAATTTGTTCAACAATAAAAATTCCGCCGTTTGTTCCATATATATGGCTTTCAACAATATCCGCAGTCATTTTAAGTGTTCTAGAACTGTGCGCTAACAATCTTTCGTGTTGTTTTTTTTTGAAGTTTCTCGAATACAGTGCTTTTAGGCGCCTTCCAAATGGTCAGGATGGCGCAGAATTCTACTGTGCGGTCACAGGACCGAAGAGATTTTGAAAAGTTCATCAAAAACTTCGTGCTAAAGGCGGCTCAGGTCATAATACAGTCGAGACTGGGCGAGAAAGTTTCCATCCCTTGTAAAACGAAGCCATCCAGTACAGATTGGGTAAGAGCAGCCGGGCGTAGGTATTTTAAATCCAAGCCACAGATAAAATGATATAGCTACGAAAAATGATCATATCACATCCTTCGCAAACGCTCGTATGTGCTCGACCTATATAGATATGTCTTGAACTTGGTGCTGGGAGTCGCTGTATCGTTGTTATTGCAGATTATGTCTGCTATAATAGATATTGCATCTTTAATTGAAATTTTTAATGAGGCATTCATGTTCTATACAACTACACGTTAAGTTCAAACCGTAAGGACGCTACATCATCTTCCGCCCTTTAAGAAAATATACTTTTGCTAGAGAAATGTGTTTCTGTATATTATATCATTTTTCCCCATGATAAATAATTATGCGGGTGTTTTTTTAAAACCAAATCCAATTGCCCTCTACAACAATTAAACGCGTAAAAATTAAAAAAAGCCCATTTTGAACTTTATGATCAACATGAAAATATAGCATATTTTGTTGTTTTAATCTTTTCAAGAATGTTTATTAAAAAATATAGAAGACAACAACAAACTGCAAAAATACAATGAATCGAATAACATATTTTTAGCTATGGCGAATTTATAATGTTTTGCATGATTCTTTCTACTAAACCTTATATTTTATATTTAAAAGAAGTCTAAATATAGTCCCTATATACTTTTATAATAAATCTACTATTGATATTGCTGTTTTTTTTAGAGGGTCCTTTGCAAAAGCAGGTATATAATGTGCATGAGGACGTACACCTTGTAGTTACAATCTCTAACATAACACACATGTAATTACAAATATTAAAAAACTAACTAACTAACTAAAACGTCAAGAACACAGATTCACGGCCAAGACCACACTATTCAAAACAGACAAAACACCGGAGAAAGAAACAGACGTTTGACACTCCACACACAGGCCTAACAAGCCACCACCTTGTAGTTAGGGGACGAGTTCGTTGAATATGAACCGTTTACTATATTATACAATGAATGTTTTTGGGGGGGGGCGTAACAAAAAAAATTACAATTTTCAGTTCAGGATATTGTTTTTACAGTTTAATTTGGCTGTGCCTGATCTACCGGACGTCCTCGCTGAAACCCGCAAAGCCCTAAATGGTGAAATGATAGCACACCGTCTCCCGATCACTATTGAAATCTCCCTACAGACCGCCGAGGGTGACCAAATGGTTTTGGAATACTGGTCTCTAAACCTCGACCAAAGTAAACTGTGCCCTTTGACCGATCGGATATTGCTCATTGTATACAACCGGATGGGTATTCTGTTGAAGAGTTTAGTCTCGGAGACACGTCTAAAGCCGGCATATGGCTTATCTAGAGCTCAAGGGCCGGACTCGTACGTGTTCTGCTACAGAGTGTTTGCGGAAGATGGACCACAACTGCACATGCTGGGCGAAGGGTTCGTCCAGAAAGATGTGGGTCAGATTGCGACGCCAGTTGGCACGGTGCAGCTGTCCGTGGCTTACAGGACCAAGATGATGATAACGCCAACACAGACGGGAAGGGATAATTCGATTATGCTTAAGAGTGACCATTTTAATAGTAACAGCCCCAGGCATAATATTAGGTACGTTAAATATGCGATGGTTTAAAGATTGTAAAATAATTTTACACATTCCCAACTATAAACAATCTGTTGTTAATCGCTTTTGTACGTTGGCGAATATTGGGCGCCTATACGGCATATCTAATTCCATTCCTGGCTTATAATACGTGCATTTAGTAGCAAGATTTTCAATTTTCAGCGAGTCACGTCTCACGTGTTTCATAAACTAAAAATACCTACGCATCTATATACGTAACTTACTCACAACGTGATTTAAAGGTCGTTTATAATTCAAATATGTACAAAGGATGACGTTGGCAAATTAAGTACGATGTCTTCCGGTATTAAATGCTGCAGATTGGATAATCTTGACCCCTGCCAACATATCTCATGTTGAAGGAAGCATGACGATTGTAATCTTATATTTATATATATATATATATGCTGTAGCTATGTTGCAACTAGATTGCAATTCATGTACAGGAATGTCTGCCAATTTGAAAATGTTATAGAACAAGCGAGTATTCAATTAAAATTGCATCCATATTCGGTAATGTAAATAGTGTTGCGTTGTTTCAATAGCTTCAAACTCGGTTTCAATCGTTCCTTTTTTTTTAATGCGGGGCAAAGTGCAGAGTACGAAATTATATAGGCTGATCCGATTCGAGTTCTTTAGCAGTTGTCGTGTGCACTGACGTTATTACTTAGTGTTTGCATTCTCAGTCAATTATTTGGTGTCGTTTGGTCGTTATTGGTAAAATAGCCACATGTTACTTTTATAACTATTGTTCAAGCGATATACCAGATGTACTTACGCAAAGATGAAAATGGACCAAGGATTTTGTATTAACGAGTTATTAATAATATCTACGGTTGTAAACAATCAATCGCGTAATCCAATGGTATACAACTTCAAAAAGATGTTTGCGATGCGGGTAAATCTTGCGAACTCTTAATAACTTCGCCAAGATATTGGCATATATTACATCACATGCTGAGTAATCTTTGCGTTGGCCGCAAAATTCGGGCCGATTATGTCTATTTATAGACGTTAATTCGCGGGAATATATAATTGAACGCTAGAAAGTTTGTGTGGGCAAGGTCGTTTGTAACTGGCGCGGAATGGAGCAAAAAACGAACACTCGGTGTATATGATCGGCTATGTTGAGCTATGCGGTTAATTATAGGCAGCAGCCGGGTATATAATATTTTGTTATGAATCATGGGATTAAATAAGTAGAACGGTATGAATATGCTCAGGTGTGGTAAATTTTTGCTAATATACTAAACTTTGAGGTATACAAGAATAAAACATTGCAATTCCACGCATTTATGCAATAACGCTATGTAGTAACTTCTTGATGTCTGGGTATGCGAAACTAAGTAAGTTCCTTGTAGTTCCGAGTACCAAGACTCGGACATATGGTTCAGCTTCGTACCGGAGGTTTTTAGTCGCATTCTTGTGAATGCTCAATACTTGGTCGAGAAATATCTAATCGAATGTATCAAATGAATGCGAATTCTTTTAGAAAAGATTTCGCACAATCTAAAAATGATAAATTACGAAAAGTGCTATACACCGAAATCAGTATCGAAGTCTTTGAACGGTATTTAAAAAAAATCCTTATTTTAGAAATCTTGTCTGCGGAAAGATGCTCAGTAGAATAGCTCGGTGAATGGATTTGAAGGAGGCAATAAACTTGCTCAGGCGGCAGTTAGAAAGTCGCCTGCAGTTACTCGTGCCCACGGATACCCTCTCAAAACACACTCGGTACAATTGCGGAATATCGCGACAAGTCGTAAGATATGTCTAAATCTATATGTCAGGCAATGAATACGATTTATAGCTGGTGCGTAGGTACCAGCGCAAGGACTTGCATTAAATCGGAACAACTGCAACGAGTTGTTAAACGGCCAGCGGAAGTGCACACCCACTTGAATACTCTTAAATTGCCATTGTCTAGATGTAGCCGTTGATACAATTGAATCGAAAGACTTTCATACAGCTATTCATGTATCGTGAATTGTATTAGTAGTTGTAAAGAAGGATATTGCAAATGCAAGGCGTGTATTAGAAGTCAGTGGAACATGTACCACGGTCTGGCTATTGATGGGTTTTAAATGTTTGCCGTACGCTTTCAGTTCTGATGTTCATAGTATCGTATCGTTGAAGGTCGATATATCATTCAAATTAATAAAATGTTGTTATTATACGCCAATTTTATTTTAGGACCGGTACTTTTTTGGCCTGGCGTATTTTTATTACTTGTAAATGTCGTCTAGTATTTTTTAGTAGATTAATTAATCTACGTGATAAAATGTCACAGTGAACTAGAAGAAACAACTCTGAAGGTCCGTGTGAAGGTTTTATGAATTACGACTATCGACCTGCATTTAGAAATCTAAAAAGCGCGCACTCGTAAATATATTTTGCCACATATTTGTTACTCAATTTGTGTTATCAATGTAACTGTTGATAATGCAAAATTGACGTATATTATCTGCTATCAGTAATTATGATTTCGTTCAATATTATGTATATAAGAGGAGGTACCAGCTTTTATTGCCAGTAATCAGTTGAATAACCAAAACACTAGTACAATAAACAGTGCATCAAATTCACTAGCGGTGCATAGTTTCGTTCAAGAATGGCTTCGATGATGTGCTGCGGTCCATCCGCGTACCGATACAACAATTTCCAGTAATTTCAACGATTCTTTCGCTTTGTAGATAATAATAGACAATCGTACTTATTGCGGTTGTATAATGTCGATTTTGTGCTACTGCACGCTGCATTACATACAAACGAAGAGTTCTCAATCATCACCAATCAGTACCATCTATTGAATCTCATTGTTTCTCCATGTAAAAATTCCAATTTTATTTTGAATTTTCTTACCATCGCTATAATCAAATATAAAAATATCAATGTGATTTTTTGATGCTTCTCTATAAAAAATCTCGCCAAATTTCACCAGGTACTGCCTCAGGTTTATTTTGAGGAACTCCGCTATAAAATATTCATTTTACTTCATCCGTTCACGCATGAGTCACGATATAACGAGCAGTTCTGCATTCATGGCCCGACGAACGCAAATGGTATCATTGTTGTTGTAGTTCGCCATTGAGTTGTACAAAAAAATCTTCGTATATAGAGGAATGTTCGCATGATGGTTTGATCTAACTGATGGTAACATCCAAACTAGCGATGCAATCACTTTTTGTTGCGGAACTATTATACAATTTAAATTGGTTATGTTAGGGATCAATAGGTCCTTGTAAAAGCTTCGGTACCGTTAGTTACTTCCTACAAGAACACTGATCCTTATTAATCGGTATTTAGAAGAAAATCGTATGGAATTTACAATCGGTGTAATTTGAATTTTGAATATTACCATTTTTATGTTGAATCAACTGACCGGCATGAGCGTGTCGATTACAAACTCCGCTGTGTAATAAATTTATTTTTGGATGTGGTAATCGTTGTTACAATCCGCGTCAACGAATTGTATAGAATACCTGCGTCGGTACTCAGCTAATTCAAATTATGAAATCTTGTTTTCCACCTCACAGCACAGCTGTGCTGACGTCCAGATGATAGAACATACTAAAACCGGTCTTCTGTTTTCCCATTAACGTATTTATTCCATTTTATAACTTGCAATATAAAGGGGACCAGATATTTGATTATTTAGACAGATTGATATTAGCCGGTGAATCTAATTTTGCTCGAGATAACATTACCATCTAAAAAGAAACACCAGTTGGTGCTTTATAAGGGTTCCTCGAAGAGGTGAAATTTTGTTGTCATCAAAAGCATGTCTTATGTCCACATTAATAATTTGTTCAATCGGTCTGAATTGACAAGGATCTTAAAGTCTATTCATGCTGTAATATTAATTTTTAACTAGTTTGCATTGTAAGAAAGTCCTTACATGTTTAAAATCGACTTGGTTGACTGCGTAGCTCATTTTAGAATGTCGTGATTTATTTATAGCCCAAATAACAATGTTTAGCGAAGCCTAGAAGAATGAATATACAAGAGAACGTTTCACCTTTGGTCATGTAACGTTAGCTTGTCTTAGGACTATATTTATTCCAAATTGCTTACGCGGTGCCTAAATTGATGTTAATTAATCAATTAATAAATTTACATTGATATATATTTAAAAACCTTATTGGAAATTTACCAATGTTGTGTCTAGGCCAATTAGTTTGTATTTTCGAATACTCGTTCAAATGTCTTCCAAGTCAAATCGCGTAAGTTACTTAATTCTGCAAGCTGTTAAATATAGCTGGATGGACAGAAAGATAGCTGATAGTAAATCAACTACGTTGTACGTTACTATATACTTACACGGTACTATTACCCACGAGATCTCCGGTTCTTTTACACACGACATTAACTATAATTATGAAAGAATGTTCGTTCATATTGCATCGGAGAAGATTGCTTCACCTGTTCATAACTTCTTCACTCGCTTTGCGTACAGAATTTCGATGGGAAAATACATTTCTTATTATTAATATACGATTTGTGAAATATGTACGTGCATCCCGATTGTATTTATGATCATTGCACAACGAATACCAAAGAGAAAAGACTTTACATTTGATGGATGCGCTGGAGTGAAATGTTATTTGCTAACTGTATGTGTATGTGTTCATTCTTCAATAGGCCATTAGCATTAACACATTTGATTTTGAATGGTAAACAAAGTATTTTGAATGGTAAATTGAGAATATTTGGTGAAATACGCCGTAGGTTAATTTGGTCAGATTTAATTGGTTACGAACTAGAAACGCTTCACATTAATTAGATGAGGTATTTTTACGACCTATCCATTTGTAAGAAATGTTAGAAAACATTCGATAGAAATGTTTTAGGAACAGAATCGGCTAAGGACTATCTATTCAAGCGAATATTAGATGATTTAGAGTGTACGAAATGATAGCAAAAATGTCTTCGATTTTTAGTGATGATCAAAACGGTATGATGGGCACTCGGTTGAAGCTCGGAGCCTTCGCCGACACAGCTAAGACACGTTTACAAGAGCCGGTACTAATCATGCCACGAGTACCGTTCACTAAACTACTAGCAGAGCGCACCAATACCTCCAACATAGAAACACCTCCTGCCGAAAATCCGGACCCTTTAATGGAGCGCCTAATGCACCAAGGTGGTACCACGACACAAATCCCCAAGACCGCCTGCAAAACCAAACATCAACATCGTGACGATATCAGCAATGGTAATTCACCAACAACACACAACACTTGTAATATCGCTAATGGTAATATTAAACAACGCGATGTTGCTGCGAAAGAAGATATAACCACGGAAGAAGTGGTGCTACCACTGAAGAATGGCAAGACGAGGAATAGGTACACCTTGACACCAACGAACGATGACTTCATGATGGTCGACCTGGTAAGTTGTATTAGCTCTATCGATTAACAAGTTGTTGGTTGAAAGTTGTACAGTTATGTGAATTAACAACTGAATAATTGCTTCGCGTATACGAAAAATCGTAATAACGTGAAACATTTCTGTCGATATTTTACGACCTATCTGAAAAAATTACGCGTAACTTCAAAAGTAATGTTGTTCAATAGAAATGTCTTCTATATTTAGATGGATCGATATTACATCAATAACCAATTGCTATTATACAACTTAATGGCTTTGTGAATAAGAACAAAACTCGAATTATTACCTAATAAACCTACAAGAAAGCAAAGATCACTTAGTAGTTGGTATAAATAATCTTTGTTAATTATTATGCCTACCAATAAAAGGAATGAAAAATTCGATAGTAGCTTTTGTAGGTTATTACACAAGCTACTCGATAATTTATAATATATCGATTGCTATGAATATTGAATTAGTTCATCGAAAAGAAAAAGGTATATTCTTTTGTAATTATAATCGATGTGTTTATAAACACGCTTCTGCAGACAATAGAATAACAATTGACGATTTGAAAGCAGTTGCTCGTTTTCTCATTATTTAAATAATATCGCTAATAAGACGATTAATATATCGATACGAGAAGTATTGCTGCAATATTTAGTTGGAATTGTCTGCATGAAAAATTTATTGACGATAGAAATGAGTTTTAGCAGTTATTATTCATTCAATCAAATATTCGCAATGAAAATTATATACGTTGGAGTTTGATGAAATCGCCGAAGCGTTTCCTCCACGTCATTTCACGTGGTTTGTAGCAAATCCATTGAATTATTTATTATCTACAGATTCTATAAAAGAATGTCCTTAAAAAGTCAAGTAAATTCGAATAAATGAAAAGTAAATGACACTTTGCAATGATTGAAATACAATTTTAAGCGAAGCCAGCGCGAAATTTCTTGCATATCAAACCACGTATCTATAAATAAAATCCATCTCTACCGAAGCAAGTGCAACATAAAATACGATTTTTTTAATTCTTGTAGTAAATGGCACACGAACGACCTTCAGTTCGCCGGCTTAGAGCGGAACTCAACTTGTTGTTTTTTTTATGTTTGCCGGCCTCATACATATACATTTATATAAATTCTTGTACGAAACGTGGAATATCTGCATTACTCCATTGTTTTGTATATATTGAATTTTTAGAAGGACGTCGTCCTAACGCGCAAGAAATGGATTTGGACGATGTAACGTACAACTTAGATTATTACGTTTAGTTTTGGTCGTGTCACCACGGCGGAAAATTTAGTGTCTAAACCATTGCGCATACACTAAAAACAAGATATGCAATTTATTTTAATTTATCCACAGAAATTCAAAAATCGATTCAATTGAACAAATTGCATTCACATGACCGACTGTGTCATCCAATTCTATTTACATGTTATCATCGTTCTTTTGGCATTGTGTTTTTTGTTGTTGTAGAGGTGAAATTGGTGTGCAAATTGCTTTTTTTCGTGTCAAAATCTCTATTCTAAAAATAGTATCCATATTGTATATATAGGCAAAAGAACAACTATTTATTGCGATATAATAACTTTGCACGAACAGTATTTTGGACGTTGGTCAGCACGTAATAAAACATTGTTAAATGGCTTTTGCAATGTAACATATAAAACTTTCAGTTGGCTATAACAAAACTTCGATATAATAAGCACGAATGGCCAAGCAAAAGTAATAAAATATACTTTTTATTTAATGAATGCATCGTGTAATGTAACATTGCAGCCATAATTTTCGATTTCATCTGTGAAAGAAAACGCCGTTCTTGTTTTTGAAGATCACGCTCGCATCTTAGATAATATCACCACGTTAAATGGACATTTCTATGTCCAATTTATATATCAACCATACCAATGTTTGTTAAAAAATAATAAAGTAATTGTCTTGAATCCTTTTCCAGTAATTTTTTAGCAATTGTAACATTTTTGCTACAAGAGCGAAATACACAAATGTTTTGAGTAAATCTTAGCCCGTCTCTGAATATTTAAGGATAATTTGATTGATAAATAGCTCGCTTTAAACTAACTGATAAACAAGACGAATTATCCAATGTAAATTCATCATCATAAATAGTGTGGAACAAACAAAGATGTGTATTGCTACGCTGTGCAGTTAATTGTTAACACATGAAAGGATAATGAAGATAATTAAGATTCAAAATTGTTGTTTGTTGCCGAGTATAATGGCCATACATAATTGCTCTTCAAAATATCAAAATTTTAACATTGTAATTTTTTTTCCCAAATAAATCTTCGTACCTTCCAAAGTGAGACGGATTTTTATTGGCTCCTCGAGTCACCACGCGCTTCATTTTCTTTTTCAACGTCCTAAGAGATAAGGAACGTTTGTTTATAATTTCCGTTCGTAATGCTCAATATATAGTACAATTAAGGTTGCTATTGGTTGATATAGACGAATCATAGTTCAACATATCTTCGTGTTGGTACTTTATGAGACGGGTTAGGCTTTTTTATTACTTCCAGATGTCGTTTAGAACTGCTCCGGGCTTCGGCGATGACTTCGCGATAAAATATTACCGAGGTACTTTAATGAATATACAGCGTGTTCGAATATATGCTATAATACGATGTTTCATCGAGCTATATACAGAAGAAATAAAACGATTATTTTATCACATTATTTGGCATCATTCCGGTAATTATATTGTTAACGTCTGAGATAGTAACTTTATTTTTTTAGATAATTACTGGCGTCTGTAGTGTCGCTAAATTATCTGCACTTATAAATAGAATAAAGCATCAATTAATTATAATAAACGCCACTAAATTAGATAAACATTATTCAAAGAGCGAATGCATTTTTTTCCTCGCACAAACATATATGTTAATTGAACGCAAATAAAAAGACGCTCACTTTAATTTAATTCGCACCTTGTTTTGCAACGATTGTCAAATCAAATGTATGCAGATAAATTTATGGCTCGTTAATTCGTTCTTTTTATATTATTATTTTGCGGAAGTAAAATAACCTTTGCGAGGCAAGGTGGCAACCTTGATCCTTACACTCTTACTCGGAATATTAGATGTTTACAAATTATTTTCAATGTCGTTAACAATTTATTTCAACTACCTTCAATAGTATTATAATCGATATTTACTATTGTTTTTTTTTTTAGAAACATGCTAATATATTGCGTACATTATACAATAATACACGTGGATTGTTTCACTAATAAATTGAAGAATTTGATGGATTATTTAAGAATGTTGTTATCACATCGACATTAATATTTATTGCTTTTTGGCCTGGAATATAAGTTTTCACTTACTAAAATATTCGTTAATTATGAAGCGAATATTAACGGCAATCGATAACGATTTATTAGAAAATTTATTAGAAGCGAAATAAAAATACAATATTTTATATCGCGGTTAAATTTAATTTTTGCAATCAAATTTGCAATGAGTATTATTTTTTAAAGTAAAAAGAAACATTTTCTGATGTTTAATTTTAAATAGCAGAGTTAAAAATATACCTTTGAAAAATATTCAAAATAAACGGATGTATGTTCTTACAAACATTTTTCATTGACGCTTAGATTGTTGTATACGTGGCAGTTACTTTCTCCTTGTAATATAATGTGCCTTTTCTAAAGAAGAAATTGACAACGTTTGAATGGTAATAAAACCACACTTGATTGCATTTAATTTGCACGTTTCGCATTAAATTAACATTATCGAACGTAAAGAGAGATTATTTGCATTGCGGAATAAATTAAATGCGCTCATTTTTGTGTTCGCAACGTAATTGCGAAAATCGATTTGTTTTGCGAACCAGGGAATTTGTATAAAAGCCGAAGGAATCTCTCGTGCTTTGAGAATTATTTATAAAGCGCGTATTAATTTATTTTACAATGTGTTTGGTACACTTTTTAGTTTAATTTTGGTAGTACCTAATAACTACCATTTCTTCTAATAGCCACGTCATGTTTTTCGTTAATTAAACATACCGAGGCACCACTATGAAATAACTGCGCTTAGATAATTGAAATTATTTCTAGGTAATATAATTGGAAAGTATTATGTAATGTTATGATGTCAATATAGATCAATGTAGTTCATGTTCTCAGACAATTAGTTGTAATGATTGGAAATTGTATATCAGACACACAAAAATATATCTCCACCATACACAGAATGTAATTGAACAATTTTTTTTTTATGTTCTGAGAAAAATCAACTCAAATCTGATGATTATTAACTATCAAATTAAAAAAAAATTACTTATCGTTAACAAAGATAAATGTATTATGATAAAATTTTTGTACAAATCCGACTCGTGGCGTTTTTTTGGCGTGAATTTGTTTAGCCAATACTTTTGGCATTTAGCGAAGTGCAATTAACAAACTTGCCGAATTCAATTACTTAAAAAAAACCCCAAATATGCTAATATCCTTGTTGTTTATTCAAGAGCAATCGTAATATTTAAGTATATGCATTACATGATTACAATTTTATATACAATGTATAGAAATGGCCCTAGGTGAGAAACTTGTGGCACTCCATTTTATTAATACTGTAGAAATACGCTTATTATTTGTGTAGTTTTATTTGAAAATTAATTTTTTGTTCATCTTCCAATTGCAGAACACTCCCTTCGCAACGAGTAACTGTTGCAAGGACGACAATAATGGATCGACAGATTCCGCACATGGCACCGATATTGAGCTGGGCAAGTTCTACAAAGAATGGCAGCAAGCACCGCCATTGTGCATCTTCAAGAACTTACCGCAGCTCAACGAACAAATGTTAGACCTGACCAAACAGCTGGAACTGTTTGAGACGGACATGAAGCAGTACGATGACGTGGTACAGTCCCTATGTCAGTCTCCGAGTAACGAATAATCGAGGTTGATGTTTTGAAATAGAAGAACCAACTCAACTCGAAATTGTGAGGTTAATAACAGTTTTATTTTGATACTTGAAAATGTTAAGTGTAACGATCATTTCAGGCTCATATTGAAATTATGACGAAGCTATTGGAGAGATAACTTCCGTTCACAAAATTGTTAAGATAAAAAAATGAGATATCCCATAAGGAGAGCGTTGAAAGTTTCGAAATTTTATAGGTTGTATTAATCGAAGATAAAGTTTATTAAAAGCGTTTTGAAAGATATTTAGTGAATTAAATAAAACATTGTGTAATATTTTTCTGTCCATTATCAAAATTTCTACAACACAAATCAACTAGAACCGACATTTGAAGAAAATAAATTCTGTTTTCCAAACAGAATCATACTTCCAAATTTATCTAATATACAAACAATCATGCGCGTGTGTTTGATTTTTTGTTTTACATTTTAAATTCAAGCTATAACTAAAGCCTTACACTTTGACGTTGTTAGTTTCTTCTATTTCGACATGTTGAATAAATTGTCCTATATGTAATGAATTTGTTCTGAAACAGAACTGATTATTTATTTTCAAATTTTGAATAAATGAATATATATAACAGATTAAAAATTTTGATCGTGCGATTTATTTAAGTTGTATGGTTGAAACGTTTTATTTTTATAAAAAATAGTTTGTCATTCATTTGTAAATATTCATCATCTAAATTTTGCATATTTGTATATTTTCCAAAATGTATTTTAAACGCAAATGTAATTTGTTGTGCAAATTTCACGTTTCGAAGTTTATTTATATTGAAAATATGAAATACTAAACAACCGTACTCAGATAATTTTCTTTTTATTAATTTCATTTTTTGAAATTGCCAATCTTTTACGAAGTCCGTTTACAATTTTTTTACAAAAATTTCAAACCAAATGAAATGTCTAGATAAAAAATATATATATTTACATTATGTAATTACCAAAGACTGATTATTTTATAGAGGACTGTACTGTAAATAAAAAAAAAAAAATATATATATTCAACGGAGGATGACAGCAGCTATTTCTAAGTAAATGCAAATTCAATAATTTGCTATTTATAGTAAGCGCTGATAACCCGTTATTCATTTGTACAATGCAATTATGGTTTTTATCTACAGGGTGTTTTAACTGAAAGGCGCGGAACAAATTATCGTTGTGGTAAAAAAATGCAGTCCAATCAATTAATATTTTTTAGCTCTTTTCTAGACTATACGCTATAATAAATGTATTTTTTGCATTAATCGGTAGTTTTCATCATAAACTAATGTTTCGTAGAAATTGATTTGAAAAAAATATCGCTTATTCACATATCGGCTATTCGACAAAAAAAAAATGCAGTTTCGAATGTTTTTTTAAACACCCTTTAGAAAGATGAGAAATTCTATGCATATTGTTAATTGAAATTTAATTTAATCTATACAGTATGTAACACGATTACCGCCTGAATTGTTGAGACTATATTGGTTAATAAATAATTCACATTATAGGTAATTAAAATATATTAATTTAATGTCGTATATTAATTAAATAATAACATGGCTTGGCAAAGAATTTACATCTTAACTATAATATAATATGTTATGTATTTTCTCTTTTTTGGGCAATAATAAAAATGTTTATTATGTTTTTTTCTTCTGCATCTTCTACAATATAAAAAGGCGTTAGTTTTGTATCATACTCTGCCTATATTTACGTATTTATTGATTTTTGTTCAATATAAAATAAAAATCTATTATATTAATATTAACGTTTGTTGTCTTTTTCGCCTGGACGCCAAAACCACATTTTTATTTCTTATTTTTTCAACATAGCAACAATTTGTAAGTAGCGTATCTTATTTTTTTATAAAAGTTAATTGGTAGTTTGGAACTTATGGAAAAGAATCGAATTTTAACAGAATACCGTATTTTAACTAGCTGCAGTTTATTTGCAAACCTTATTTGTATTTAACGGAATTTTTTATTTTTTATTTGCGTATTCAAATGGAGGTTTGTGTAAAAACTAGTTCGTTGTAATATATTTTTATGGCATATGGGTGTACTTATGCGAAACTATTAACAGTTAGAATTAATTGTTCCAGTAACGTTCAATTTGGTATTTTAATTGCTGCTTTTAAAATTGGAAATCAACTAGTTTTTTTTATTGCAGTTAAAATAGCAATTGCTTCAAATAAAATTGCAGAAATTGAAAGAATGTTTTAAAACTTTTTTATAGATTGCTAAAATATCATGTGTTGATAATTTTTTTTAAATTATCTACAGATGACAAGTAGAGATATAAATAAATCATATAATAGCTTTATTAATACCTCTGCCTTGGAAGGATTCGCCAGAAATTATTCAAAAATAAAATAATTTCCGTTGCCCGGGGGACGCCCGATTGTTACGCAAATGAATTCTCGTAACAATCTCCGAGGAGGCTCCTTCCGTGTCCCCCAAAATGTTCAATTATTTACGCAACAAATTTCGTCCTTATTAGTCGTTTTTCAACGTAAATAGTAATTAGACAATTAATAGTTACTTTTTCGTGCACAAACTACGATCGCAATTTAATACGATATTAATTACGTCGGTCTAAGCGATTTTAATGAAATTGCAAATCACGTATATTACGTAACAATAATTACATCATACAAATATTCCGTACGGGTGCAAGTGTCCTTCGGGTCGCACGTTGACGACCTCCGATGCTATTGACAAATTTTACCGCAGCTCATTTGAACAATTACAATAATGTAATTTGTTTATTTTTTCCACAAGTTGCGTAATATTTTTATATCGTGGATTCAATTCAATGAAGTTCAAAGTGATTAACAACAATGAAATTTGTGATTGTTAAATATTCTTCGCGTTATTCATTAATTTGTATGTAATTTTGGGAATAAAATTATGTTTAGTAAACAATGGGTAGTTTCTGTTTGTTTCGTATTCGTATTTTTATAGAGAAATAGAAGAGTTGATAAATTAAAAAGAAAATCAAAAAAACTAGGGAATAACAACGCAATTGTTTACCTATTTTATTTCTTCCAAAATCAACTAATATTTTTAGTGGTAACATAATTTTTCATGGTATACCTTACAAATATAAACTCTCGTAAATAATTTTTCTGCGCAAATATGCTGTTTACAATTATTACGTTAAAAGGATACAAAATTGTTGAGAATTTTCGCAATTATTATATTATTTTAGCGCTATATATGTACATATTGCTTACATAACAGCATTTTTTAATTATTTCCTAGCGTATATAATAAATTTATTAATCAACTATGGAGAATTATATAAAAAAAATAATTACACACGTCAACCATTTGTGATTTGGTCCATTTAAAAATATGCACAGAGATTATCCAGCTGGCTAATTTTTTTTTATATTCGATTGTAGCAACAACCCGACATTTAATAAGAAAATTAGGCAAATAAGATTGCTTTACATAACGATTATGAATATTATTTTTAACGACTATGAATATTTATGCTGATTGTCACACAAATACTTTTCAATATGTACAATTCTGATATGCTAGTAAAAATGTAATTTCAAAAATAAATATTTTTCTAGTTCAATAAATTATGTACTTTTAAACTATTCGTAAGATAGGACATGCGCAAGCTTTCATTTGCGAAAAATAAAATTCAATCCAAATGTGGAAGCGCAACTTCTATGATAAATATTTAAAATTATTTTTTCTAATTTAGAGCGTTCCTTATTATTTTTAGAAGAGTACTTATTATATTCAAATATTCGTACCCATTAGAACTTTTTCTAGTTTGGCATTTATATCTAATTAAAATAAATAGTTTAAATAGTAAGCACGACGAAAATGAATTCGTTTGCAAATAAATTGCTAACTTTTACTATTACACAAATTAATACAATCTACCACCAGAAGTGTTAATTTAGGTACACATTCCAACAAGCTTCGTAAATTTATTATTTATTTATTTTACGGGGTACGAACCATTCTTTAATATCACACATGTAATTACACACATGTAATTTCATTATGCAAAATCTACGGTTTATTATATTACCATTTATTTTTCTATATTACAACGTGATATGTGAATCTTATTTACACTAATCGTATATACAAGTCTTTAGCTAAGTGTGTTTTATTTTTCAGTCTGACGGAATGTAGTCGTTATTGTTGTGTTTTAAGAACAAATAAATCTGCTTGAAATTCGGCCGGCAGCTATCGTCACGTTTCCAACATTGACACAAAAGGTCGTAGATTTCAGCGGGGCAAATTGTTGGTTTCTCCAAGATAACCTACCAGGGAAATAGGAAAACAACGAAAGCAAGAATGTTAAAAATCGGCTATAAAGATATTGCGTTGTGCATGAGTTGTAGAATTCCGCGACAAAAAATGAATCATTCCATAAACAATGCGCAAGCAATTAGCGATGGAATTGTTTCAGAGAACTGGAAGATTCATTAATCAACATAATGCTATAAATCACGAACACTTGTTTGTATTTTGAGAGTCGATTTTTCTGGATTCTTTTACCTTTAAATCGCCTCCATAGTACATATGCTCCGCATTTTGAACAACGAGCTCGTTGCCCATGCTTTGATAAGGCTTTTCACAAGCAAAGCTCAATATTTCCCATACTGTTACAGCGAAAGACCATACAGAACTCGAGCATGTATATCGGTCCTGAAAAATATCACACGAACAATTTTTTGGTATATAAATTTGACGTGATAATTTCAAAAATATTTTTTTATTATGCCATTATTTTATAGAGTAGCATTGGATTCAAAATCTGCGTATACAATTTTTTTTTGGCAACTTAAAAAGAAATCTTTGGCGAAAGTTTAAGAGAATTCTTCCTAAACGTAATTTGCTGTACGGATTGACAACGAAGAAGTTTTTGGTCCATTTTTATGGATGGTTTTTGCAAGTTTTGTATTATGAATTTATTTTTTTGCTCATATAAACATTTAATTTAATTATTGACAAATCAATAAAATTGCAAATTTAAAATCATGATCGATTTTTAAATGGACACATGATAAATTTAATAAATTTAGAGAATTTGTTTCGTTTAAATTAAGTATTTTGATTTTGAGATAGAGCCACGTTTCGATTTAAGTGTGTTATTTTTTTTTTTATGTCCAAGACAATAGATTGATTAATATCTTCGATAAAATAATACAACTTAATATTTTTAGATTAATAAGTGGACAGTTAAATAATTAGGTCGCTATAAATTTCGTTGAAACGCAAAAGCTGGTCAATTTAAATACCTAACGAGTAATTTTTTTGAATGATTTAAAAATCAATATAGAATAAAAGTTTGTTTACGCAAAGAGAATTTTTTGAGCGATTTTTCGTTCCAGTTAATTATTTTATAACAGCAATTATTGCTAAAATATGTGTCCTTAAAATTTTCCATAGTAGGTTTATTCAAAAATATGCGACCTTGCCATGTCTAGGTAAAAAATATGCTATATATAATCGTTTTTATAATTATTATTGCGAGCGAGCGGTGCGAAGTAAAAAAGGAAAATTTATGTTTATCAATTTGTTTTAGGCGCCAGTTTTATTCCGCTCTAAACAAAATACAAAATTTCACATCCACTTTACAATCGCGATACTAATCTTAATTACAATATTATTTGCGAATACAAATAGATTGGTGTAACAAATATAATTTGTTATCGAACGAGATTCGAAATAGTTAACACAAATCGGTGATTCTTCAACAAAATTGAACATCTCAAATCAAAACAGACGCTTTTTTTAGCATATCCATTAATGTAAGATTACTTTTCAAAGGACTTTAAGATTTCCAGCTTTTTTAAACATTATTAAATATAAAATTTCCACAGAGGATGTAGACACGAATTACTGTACGATTTTAATTCTAATAAATTTATCACGTAATCCTTTACAAACAATAATAAGTTTTGTAATGATATTACTTTATCATAGATTAATTGTTTATTTCTAAAAGGTTAATATTAAATGTGGCAACACATTTTTTTTGTAACAATTTGATAAATGTTTCAGGGTTAGATTTGTTTCGAGATTTTGATCCTTTTATTACCGTTTGTTAAACACATATATAATTAAATTAATATTTTAGTAATTAAGACGATAATGAGAAATGGAATGTTTAAAGCAAATATTTAAGTACACAAAATTTTATATTAATTTATGGCAGTAAATACTAAGAAAACCGCAAAAAATGGTGAAAACAACGAATATTTCTACATCTTACCAACAATATACTTTCCCAAGGTAACCATCTGATTGGGGCCGGATTTCTACCACCAATTTCCGCGTAATCTTTCTTGTATTGCGGCTTGCACATCGCTATATCTGTTATTTTTACAATGTACCCTCTTCCCACTAAACAGTTTCTACAAAATTAATTAAAGGATATAATTTGTATTCGATACGCAACGTTTTTCAACACCAGTTATACCTCGTGGCTAAATCCTTATGTACAATATGTTTAGATTCTAAATATTTCATCCCAGAAGCAATTTGGGTCGACATATACAGAAGAGTTTCCACGCTGAAACAAAAAAATAGTGAGGCGACAGTTATACACAAGAAAACCATATATTTTTGATTTTAATATTAATTGCAACATAATTCATAGTAATTAGTTGTAAATAGTTGAATATATTCGTTTCGTTTGCGAAGTTCTTGCGTAGTGAGCAATATTTTAATAATTAATTATCAGTATTGTTCTAATCGATCATGATTCATTAACATTAAAGTTTCCGTGAATAAATGGCAGTGTAAACTATTTGTGGCTTGTTGATAATTGTCGAAACTCAATTAGATTTTATTACGAGTCCACAAATATCTTTATCTGCTGTTATTTTAGATAGAATTTATAAAATATTTTGAACCATGGCCCTCGATTTCATTGTTTGCAATCATTCAAAATATAAAATATAATTAAACTCTTTACTTCTGACATCAATAGATTATCAAATATCAACCATGAAGCATAAATATTTACGTTAATAAAGTGAAAAACAAGATAGCAAAATATAAAATTATATAACATGTAAAACAAAAGAAATTACCAAATCGCTTTTTACGTACCGGTCGTATTAAATTAAGTCACAAACAAGTGTATTAAGTTCCTAAATAAAATAATAATATTATTTTAATTTGGGTGATATTTTATACTATTATTAGTTTAATAAAAAGAAACAGGGTACTTACGTGCAATAAATAATAAAAAACTATAACGTTAACGACCATGCACAAAATAATTAATAACAAAAGTATTTATTGTATAGATTATCAACCAAATACCATAACACAAAGCATTTAATAGGTAGATGCGTATTTCGAAGGCGATGCCCCCATATAAAACTAAATAAAAAAAGTAATCGTGTTTTCGGTACTTTATGCAAAATTCATATTTTGGGAAATCCAAAACAGCAAAGATATATTTCACCAGTACTTTTTATGGACGTCAAGCATTCCTGCAAGAATGAAAAAAGTTGAAAAACCTTTCAGACTTCAAATCAGTGATTTTACAGTCATAATGTACTTACCATAATAAATAATTTTGCACAAAAAATATTTGGTGTAAGTGTAGTCACTTACCATTTATTTATTTTACTTAAAAAAATAAAACTAGAATAGAAGGAAAGCAAACAAATAACTTCTGTTATCAAACAAAAATTTTTTTTCGGGCAAACACGTTCCCTTACCTAATGGGCGAATCTTGGGACGACCTGACCGTTCCATTCCTATTCGCCAAGAACTGCAGATACTGATTTAGATCACCCATTTCACCGTACTCTAATACCGTCCACAATCTGGGTGATTCTTCATCCCCACAGCAGTACCCTAGCACCTGACACACGTTCGTGTCGATTAAGGAAGAGAGCATGCGAATTTCACGGAGATAATCGACTGGTGGATGGCTAGTCGGTGTCGAGTCGGAATGGTTGTCTGCAGATTCTTGGTCGCTATGGGTTGTACGGATAAGAACTAATTTACTCAGCGAAGCGGCGTGTTTGCTTGATGGACTGTCGTCGTTCTCGTAAAGACTTAGCTGCGGAGGGAAAATAAAGTGGGATTTGGTTTCAGATAGATATAAATAAACCACCCGAATTATTCGTCGAAACTGGTTTTACAATTCTGTAAAAATAACTCGCAATTCACAACTTTGCCAATTGATAAAATTTGTTGACTCTTGAATTAATTTCTAGAACAACTTTTCGTATATAAAAGAAACATTTGTTCCTTAGCATTTGAGGAGGGTAAAAATTAAACACCGAACTAATATTTATTTTACAAATCACAATTGTGCACGTTGATGGAGATTCAAACCCAAGGAAAAATATATGAAGAATAAGATATATATTACTTCTTGAAGATTTTTTACAAAAATAATTTTCAAAGAATCAACCAGTAAAATTCATGGGATGGGATTTGTACAGCGTTATAATGATTGAGCATAAAACTGAGAAGAGGTCGATTAATCATTTGGTTTCAAATTGTTTCCATATCGATTTTTTTTCAAGTAAATCTGCAAACCGCCAGTAGTTTCATCAACATTTCCAATGTACATGTTGATTTATCGACTGAAGTTGCGATTTTACTGGGACCTCTGCAGGAGGTTAGTTGTTACAGGACATTCATCATACTTTCTGCAATGAGCAGTTGGGTAAATTACCTCGCCAGTGTTGCAGCTGCCAAGGTTTTCCACCAGAGTGAGTGTGTAACGGTCGATCGGTGTAGGATCTACCTCTCGACATGTGTATGAATGTCCGATAGATGGCGCAATGTTCCACGCAACCATTGGCGGAGGAGCCTTAGGGAGAATACAAAATTATTAATTGCAAAAAATATTTTTACAACATCTCTAGAGGCCTGTTTCATCTATAGTAAGGCAATTTGCACGCCCATCGCTATTTAATTTCCTTATAGTGATTAATTTTGCAATCAAGATTCAAAAATTATATACTTAGTATACAAATAATTTACAAAACTAGTTCAAACAAACTGTATAAAATATAATAACAGGTTATATAGCTTACGCAGATATTAATAAGTAAAGCGTAATGTAATTTCATAATGCAAATATAGATAAAGTAGTAATAATATAGAAATATCGTTTTGAACTCAATCAATTATTTGATATTCGTGTTCGAGGGACTAAGGTTTGTGCAGCGCATACACATGCGATCGATTGGTAAATAATTTATGAAAATATATAACCATTATATCGTGATAAATTATGGTAGATACTAAAATTATTATATGTTATTTAGCGAAGAACTGAAACGGTAGCTCAAATAGTAGGTCACGTGGCAAGGCGCACCAATATTATAAGCACGTCTGAAAATAGATTGGCGGACAGAACGAAGGACTAAAATGAGAATCAGATTAAATTTGTCAATAGAGACATTCATTCAGACATAATCTCAAGATTAGCATTGAGATATGACCATATCACATGCTAAAGAAATTTTATTTTCATTCAGTTTTAATGGATGAAAATAAATGGCAATTTGCAATAGGCCATAATTAATTTGTCTAAATGAAATGTGCAATATCAATTTGATTCTCCTGCAAAAACCAGTTAACGTTCCTGATCCCAAAAATTATTTATGTCTTCACCGAACTCACCCTTTGCTTATCCCTTGGCGCCGTATGATACCTCTTCCTATTTGGCGGGTCCGTATTAGCCACCCTAACAGGTAGATACGTTCCCATATTACCACTTTTGGGACTTACAGCAGGAGTTATTTGTAGACTTCTATATTGCATTAGGGATCCCATACCAACTTGGTTCATACAACCATTCATGGCGAGGTGACCATTTCCATTGGATATGTTCGTTTGATTGTTGAGTGTAGTATAATATTGTTGGTCATTGTTCAGAGGTGTCGTGGGTAGCGGGGATGGCTGAGAACGAATTGTTAGATGGGGAGAAGGTGTTGATGGGAGCGGTGGGACTTCAGGGGGATGTTTTGGAGAAGGGTGCGATTCACTGTTTGGAAAAGAAATGGGTATTACAGACTGTTTTCACGCATAAGTCGTAAAAGTATTGAGGTCAATCCCACAAAATTTTGATAATAATATGTCTTTTATTTGCGTACAAATGATTAACTGCATCTTTTTTTGACTGATCAGGGTTAAAATTGTATGAGTTTTTACCTTGTTTGGTCTATCCTCAATGTAGCGTAATTTGGAGGGTAATATTCATTGATCAATGGGGGTTGGTATTGTTCGAAAGATATTGACATTGGTATGGCAGTTAGAGGTTGGTCAGGAGTTATTGATGTGGGACGACAATTAACCATTGTAGCCGAACCATTATTGTTACCAGATAAATTCTTTAAGAGATCCTAAAACATTGTTTAATTTCAACTTAAGATAGAAACAAAGATTTCTTAGAAATAAACCAATATCCTTCAAAATTTGCGAGATTTTCTAAAGACCTCCACAGACTTCTAATTTCTATGGTAAAGTCATCTAATTGTCAAGGTGTTCCCCCCAAAAAAATTTGGCCCCGTCTATTACTTCACGTAATTTTAATGAAAGTAAATTTTGACTCGTAATCCCAATGCATTTTCCTTGTTATATTTATGTTAAACCGTATAATTCCATTTTGGATCGTGTTGATCCGTTCTTCGGCGAAAAGTCCATCTATATACAGGGTATAAAATAAATATTTGCATTGAGATTCCAGGATGTAACTGTTACAGCAAAGCCGAAAATTTATTCATACGTAGCCGTGCGTAAAACAGAATCAAGGCTGTAAGAAATGGTAAAGTATGTCAGTTAAAATAGATTAAAAATTTTCAGTTAGAGACTATAGAATTTCTCGTACCTTTTTTCGGACTATTAGTAAAGGCAAAACGGTATTTTTTAAATAAATAAGTTTCCTCCATAAACTACGACCTAGGCCATATAAAATGAATACGAAGATAATTGAAAACCGATAGTTGGACAGCTGCCATCATTTTCTCTTACAGCTCAACTCGCTGATAATATATTTACTTTAACCCGCAGAACGTTTTCGTTGACGAAAACAACATAGATGACATAACGCGACACAAAACGTACTTCAGACGACACAGCTGAAAGACGGAAGCTTACATAGACCTCCAGCGAGAACTTACTTTCATGTTGATCGTCACCCCGAACGGATTACGAAGGAGCGTGGGCGAGCCCTGCAATTTGTGCCGCCTGCTCAGCACCAGAATAACAACAAACGCAATCAGTAAAAGGAGCATGATGGCGGTGAGGACGCCAATTACCACCTCCACGTGACCGTCGCCGTTCTTCTTAGCCGCAACTGGAAAGGAATTTGAGGTTGGTTACATGAAGGAGAATTAATTGGCAATGAAGTGCGTTAAATAGTTGATTGAATTTACGTTAAACAATCCCTCTCGCACACCTAAAATGCGACATACTAACTTGTTTCGAATGAATTAGCAGCGGAGTGGTTATTCCCATCCTGTGTAACAATCAGTTCTTGTTCGTCCTCGAGAATGTCGTCTTCTTCTGTTACGTTGACGTTGGGGGCTGGCACTGCGTATGCAACACATAAAGAAGAAAGACTAGGTATAAGTGCATATGCAGCACAACACATGTCTGCATATAAAGACGCCTAATCAGGACAATTGCATCCCATTGAAAAGACAAGCTTGCAAAAATTAAAATACGATATATTACATGTGTTTGGGGAGAAAATGTGAATTGGAAATTTTAAGAGATTCAATCAAGTAAGTGAAGGTTTATATATTGAGGCATTGTTGTGACCTCAAGAGTGCAGTGTAATTAAATACGATGGACATTTGTGCAATTGAAAGAATGGTGTAAAGATAAACGAAAAGGACGAATGCACAGTAGAATAAATGAAATACTGCGCAGACCGAATAGCATAAAATTTGCAATTTGCGTCTCCTTGTGAACTTTGTTTATTAGCAAAACTTCTTGATTTGATTTCGACGTCGACACGCAACTTTATTGTCTGTTGTCAATCTACACCTATTTAGTTCGTTAATTAATGTATCATTTAAGGGTAAATATGGATCCAGAAGATATGGGTGACTACCCCACGTGCATCAGCAAATATATCGAGCTTTTGCCTCACAACAGTCAATATTCAATTTTTAATCGAGTCTACTTTAGGAAGTAAATGTTTATATTTAGATCGGCATACAAAATATAAATAATTATAAATTCATCCACTCTATCAAATATATTTGTAGCAGTTTTATAATTGTTTGCAGAAGATTTGCATCAAAACCAAATTTGTTGGGGTTAATAAAATTACACAAAGATTTGCTAACCATTCACATTATTTAATCTTCTAAGCACATTTTTGCTTCGTGATATATATTACTAGGGATCGGTTTGTTTTTGAAAGCTCCTTTAGGTCCTAATGTGCCACTTAAACCACGTGTAATAGTAATTAGAATGTGTTAGCTTAAAAAGTTCATTTATCATAACTGGAGGAGTTGCGCAGTCACTTGTACAATGCTTTATTTAATACGTATTTGAGCTCGTGGAAAATGAAGTAGCTGGCAAACGATTAACCTAGTTCTATTAGTCAATAGTTACTCAGCAAAATTGGAAATGTTAATTTTGAAACATGTAAAAAAATGCTGGTAAAATTAATAGACGACGAAAATGAAAACTATTTATCAACATTAAAACGAAGCTTAGAGGATATCCTTTGAAAAATTATATCAAAATCTGTGGAGATGATCGCGAAGGCAATGAGAAAGGTTTTGGTTAAGGGGACACTTTTTGAGCGGCGTGTGAGTTCCTCATGGACTTGGAGCTTTCCATTCTTGGACAGGTCCCGCCTCTGACGCTTGGAACTCAATTAATTTACACCCGTGTAATAATAATAATGAACAGACTGCAATTAATAAAGTTGTTCTCCATCCCCGAGTTTGGTCGCTATATTAACATCATGCGAAAACCAGTGATGCTTAAAGGTTACTGTACGCAGTTGTAGAGCTAGTTTATACAAAAGTATTTAAAAAATTACAATTATTAATTGTAATTTTATATTTCTCGCGATTTTTTTTCTGAAGTTATTTGGATGAATTTCCATATCTTTAATCGAAAGTCTACAAAACTAGCTTGTACAGTCAATCGAAAAACAACTTGCGGTGAATAAATTTACAATACATTGAAGTGGTACTTTTTAAAGGAAGAGATACAGCTACTTTCTAAAGGGGTAGTTTATTTACCACAAACAATGGCAAATTTGGAAGTGGTTTTGTTACTTCTGATTTATTTCGTGAATCCATCAGCAGCTTGGAGGAGCTGCTGTTGAGGTGATATAGATTTTGCATTATAATATGTTTTGCGCTCGCTCTGTACCCTCTGCCAGGAAGTTCAGGGTTAAAATGTTGCTGAAATGTCCTTAATTAGTTGTTATATCACTTTGACACCGTGGTAGGACGGTTTCAGTTAGTAAAAGCAGCCTTTACTCGGTTAAATTTTCGGTTAAACTCGACGCCGCATAACATTACAGTAGATTTGACATTTTGAACTCTATTCCGCATAACAGATGGTTAAGTTAACTAAAATTTATTGTTTTAAAACTAATTTTGTTAACGCTCATATGCGATAACACGCAATTATTGGATATTACATTTTCAATTCGATTATTTGATATTTGCTATTGCTGTAAAATCAAATATTGTTACAGCATACTTATACAAAGAGAAATTAAGTAATTATTTATTATATATAATCAAAAGAGCATTAAATGAATATGCAAATAATAATTATCGTGTATGCAATAAATTTACTGAATAAATTATCATAAATTAAAGGCATTAATGATAACTGGATAGATGCTGTACAAATGATTACAATTGTTTTGAAATGATGGTTCTAGTCTTCTGTACAGGGCCGGCCCTACTTGCAGGATGATTGGACACCAATAATTAAAAAAATATATGTCGCTCAACAATATGTACAAAATATTGCATATTTGTAAAGATTTTAGGAAATGGTACGTTTGCCCAAAAACCACCACAAATTGTTTTCATTTTATTCTATTAGATGGCACGTCTCGGAGCTTTCTGTCAAGTCACGGAATTCGCCGAAATATTAAATTAATTTGCATTCGTAATATCGCATTTTATAGGATTACATCTTGATGGACATTTTGTATTAGCATGTTTCGTCGGAATATGACGTCTCTGCGGGCTGCAGGCTTCAACACATATAAGTCGTTTATGGATATTGACGAAGAACACTCGAAAAATATAGGAAATAACAAAAAATGTATGTTTTATAAAATTCAGGGATAGCTAGTTGGCTGAAATGAGTTAATTGTATACTACGAAGTGTGTGGGTTTAAAGTTATGGTAATTTTTTCATATGTTGGAAAATATTGGAAAATTGAAAATGTTGAATATGTGATGATGAAGCCTATAAACTAAGTTTCCTTGTATATTTTGAAATGCTGAAATTCACCAAGCTAAAATTTATACTTGGTGAATAAACTGAAATAAAACATAAGCGGAACTTATAACAATAAACTATTACTTTATACGAGAAATTAAAGCCTTTCGAAACGAAGTTTACAAATGTTTAATTAAACAATTCTCATTTGTTTAAATTATATCCCCGTCTCAACTAAATCAAGTAGACAATTTATTTAAATAAATCAGTGAAATCAATTTTAGAGAACACGATTTTGATACGGTCCATAAAAAAAATTGATATTCAGATTTTTATGAACCATTGATTAATTTAACAGAGTGTGAAACACTCAGTATATTGTTCCATTTAATATAAATGTTTAGTTTGTACTGTACGAATATGAGATGTCACATATAATTATGGTAAAATGTTATTCTCGTAGGAAGGGAAATAGAAAACCTGAAAAATATGCACATTTACGCGCTACATATTCAAATATGTAACAATTTATTAAAAGAGTACTTTTAACTAGACACTATATTTTCGCAAACTAATTGAGATGGTAAATTTAATGCGGTATTCATAGTCTGAATTTATATACTTTGATGAATATTCGGGTATGAATGGTAATTAAAAAGTAAGTTCTTGTTGCTGTAAAATAAATTAACGCGAATTTACTAGATCAACGATTAACAATTATAATTTAAATTTAATCCGCGATTATTCGCATCAGTACGGGAATCAAATAACATTTTATATTTTGGAATATTGAGCAAAAAATTCGGAGCAGTATCCATTTCCACATACATTTACATATAATCCACATATAGAGGATGTAAATTCATTTAAAATTACCATCGAACTAATATCTGCCTAGATTTAATTTATGTACGTCAGTCCAATTTAGATTTAAACAGTTTTTCGCGAGGGCCGATTCTATTTGCAGATTTTTCATTCGGTGAAAATACATTTCTGAACCAAATTCTGAGGCACTCGATATTACAAGTGGTAGCGAATTAATTGGATGGCCGATATTTAACATATTGCTGAAATGAAAATGAATGCCGATGATACGATTACATTTTTATTAATCATAATTGAAATTCCACGAATGTCTAAAAATCAACATTAATTATTAATGAAGCTTGTTCAATTCGGGGCGATAACAAATCGGTTTGAAGAGATAAATATTATCAGCAAACCTGAACCGAAGACAGCTTCACCCAGCAGAATCCATTCGTCCGCAAAATATAATTTCAACTGGACGAAACGGGCGATGCGCTGGTGGAGATTGATGGAAACGTTTCGGCCATTCTCCAGCACTTCGTCTGGCATGTACGTGTAGGCCAACGTGCGACTGTTATACACGCGACCCCCAAGGCTGAACAGGACCTTCGCCTTAGAAAATACCTGCAAGAAGGATCACATGTGGACCGCTGTAAGAAATGCTTAATTCTGGGTCATCAAACATTTAGATATATCATTTAATTTTAGATATACAAAATTGAATATAAAATATCGATGGTGAAACATTTTTCGGGATCTTTACTGATCGCAAAAGAATTTTGTTTCGATTGTACGTTCCAAATCTAATTTGTTTCATTTAATCAATTCAAGCAATAAGTTGGGAAGAGATCCCTCGGTATTTTGGAAACTTGATAGGATCAAATCTGAACTAGCCGCAAGACAGTTTGTTGGTTATAATTGTATCTGCAACATATCTAACATTATTAAGCGGCTTGCGAATAACAGGACATTTGATCCTGTACTTGTTTCGCCGCAGGATTAGTTTCCCGCATCATCTTCAGTGTCTTGTTCTCGTTGCTAAAGGTAACTGCCTGGTATAGTGATAATATGATACTGGAAGATTGAATTATTTCAGGTGTTGTTTGGTACAACATACATCTTTTTTAAATTTCATTTCTTTAGTGCAAATTTGTTAGACATTTTTGTGATAGAATTTTAGTGAAGGCTTTGTCTTTTCTACAAGACATTTTCATTGGGAATAAGTGTACATAATGTATGATATTGCATACCCTGACATTTCTGCTGAAGAAGTTGTTCGTGTAAAGGTGAACATAGCTGAAATTGCGAACTTGATCGAATTCGAAGGTGAGTTCCACATATCCGGTCTTGAGGGAGCCGTTCTTCCAGCCCACCCAGCCGTTACCTAGGGAAATAATTACAATTTACTCGCACAAGAGTAATACTACCTTAAGATATTGTTTGTGGTCTATACCAACAATGTGGGCGGAGCAAAGGAACAAGTATTTTTGACTATACGAAAAAATCCATTAAGCATGTTTAGTTTGTCTGAGTGAATTACCCTTGGCATATCCGATATCTAATCGATAATTATCGGCCCCAATTTCTCCATCTACGAGCCGTCCAAGGCCGCCCTGTAACCACCCATCAGGACTTCTAGACCCATCGTAGGAGCTATCACACAGTCCCAGATTAGGATCAGATCCTTCTGGAGAACTGTAAGATACCACACCTCCTGTAAAACGTCCAAAAAAATAATTTAGAAATTGATTTGTCGAATGGCCATCAAATTTATAGATTGGTCATTGCTTGATAGTTAGATTTGAGATATTACACATTCCATGTCTCGTAAAATATTTATAATTCTTTTGGGGCGATTGTTTGTTTGTTTCTCGGCTGTTTGAATAAACAGTTATGATAAATAATACAACGGTTACAGAAATAGAATTGTTAATAGACTGGCAGGATCAAGATATTGTATATAGTATATATTCTTTTGAGGGATTTGAGCTTTACAGTACAAAAAACTATTCATATCCATTTATAAGGCACGTTCTATTCAGGGTCGGCCTTAGGCATGGTCTAACCTACTACAATCTTTTTATTTCTAATCCAATATAGCCAAATCAACTAGACAATTTCACTTTTACTAGAAAATGGAATAAATCATTTCAAATTACTGTAACTAATCTTAGGAAGTTTCTCGAGTTCGGCTCTTATAAATCCGGCTCTTGTCGTATCGCTGTTATTGCCAAACTTATTAAAAGCCCCCGAAAACATCGAAGATATATGACCGCATCGTACGAAACATTTGGTCCTTTTATCGCTTATAACTATCGCTGTATTTGATCGTGTACCTTGCACGACATGTCCGCAGTCTCAACATATATAAAAAGAATATAGACAGGTACAAATTAAAAGAAAAATACCGAGTGTAGGCAGATTAAAATTGATAATCGGCGGATTATAGAAAAATACATATAATCAACCAAGAAAGCAGCTAGTTAAATGAACAAAAATTAATTAATATTAAATAGTTCTTATTCAATAAAATAAATAGACAATTGGGCCTGAATCTAAATTCATTAAATTTTATTTTGATTTATGCATGTATATACTTTAATAAGCATTTAACTCGGAATAATTCAAATACAAAACACTTTTAAGTAATTTAAGTGAACTAATTTAAATAGGATGACCGGAGTTAGTCAAAAATATGCTCGGCTACAGCACTTTTATATTTACTGTTTAATCGGAAATGAGGTAAATTGTCCTTAAATCTAGTTTCAATGGGTCTACGTGTTTACTTGTGTGAAACTAGCAACGAAAACGGGTTGTACCGAACGGATAGCGAAAAGAAAATAATTATTTTTACCCTTAGCAAGAAATCTGACGTCACTCAACTTTGCTCAGAATAGACGGATACCCCAATTTATTAGAAACTAATAACAAATTTAGCGCCACTATTTTCAGAGCGGCGATATGAATTTGTGAAAACTTGATATACATTTTACAAGTCATATGTGCAAAACATTATTATTATTTCTACCCTTATCGAGAAATGTTACGCTTAAAGAGTTACGGTGTTTGGGTGATATTCTGTACAAATATTTTTATTTATTTACGCAACTCTCGAATATCCTGTTCAATTTACTGTTTCCGGTCTGTTCGTATATTTCTGTGCGGACGATTTTTATATTTACGATTTGTGAATGTATTCGAGTGCTTCGGAATAACCCCCCGCTGAAGTAGAAGAAAAACCATATAATAGGGTCCAACCACCAACGTTGGCTAGACTGCTCCGTTTCAGGTTCGCTTGCCCCGCTGCTGGCTGAAACGCAAACGATTCCCTGATATATATTCGGTTCTCCTATACTGATGATTTATCGAAGAGGTCCTTTAGGGGCCGAAACATGCGCCCACTCACGATATGGCAGTCGTGGTTTCTTTACATACGGAACCGATCATCGGAACGTACGCTGATTATTATAGATGATTCTGTTGTTTCAATGATAAGAGCTAAAGATGATGGGTCAATTTCACGAAACGTCTGTGCATTTGATAGCCAAATAAACATTTTAATGGATGCGAAGTGTGGTTTTCTCTGAAGTTATCCGATTTAATTATACTACCTAGTCTAATGTTGGTAGAAAATTATACTTCGTTTTAACCAATTCTACAAAGATATGTAAATCATTTCATAGTACGTATAATATTGCAGATATAACGAGTACCATAGCCCACGAATTTATATGAGCAAATGTGAATGCACTTTGGAGGAAGGTGGAAACTGTTTCAGAATTGTGTTGGGGTCGTATGCAGGTTAACGCTCATTGGCGTGCATAACTTAAGATTAGTTAAACGTAAGAGAATACCGCTTCAACAAATGAATCTTTTATGTTGGTTTATTTTCAGTAATGCACCTTTTTAATTTCATAACTCATGTGTAAGTAAAGGAACTTAAATCAAAAAAGAAGTTGCTGAACAATCGTTACTTTTTTCCAGATTTTTTCAATTACACCACACTCTTCTTTGGTAAAGGACTGGCGCGACTCTGTTTTGACAAGTGTATTCCCTGTTGTGTTGTTACCATCTATAATAGCATTAAAATGTTTATTTGTTCTCTTTAGGACCATATACCTAACAAAATACGAAATAGTCGTATTTCAATTTGCTGCTTTTAACGTGCCACGAATTTTTACACAAACAAAAAATGATGCCAAATTAGAAATAATAATATGACTTGTTTAAAATTCAGAAAACCATTTAGTAATCTTAATATTTTGTAAGAAAAGCAACAATATTTCTTGTATTTTCTTTGTAAATAATCAATACCTTTTAAATTGCTTCTTCATGCTTACTATTTAATTATTCACAGAAGCATTATGAAATATTACATTATAAATATTTTCAATTATAATCAACATTTAACAGCTAATTTATGTTCAAAATTGTTTATCCACTGTTTAAATTTAACAGTCTTTGGTGACATTAGCACATCATATTTTATTCATAAGACAGTTTGTATATAATATGAACGGTTGCACGCAAAGACATAACTTCTTCTTCGCAAAAATATATCAGAAAATGATCCTTTGACATATATTAATCATTGTATTAAAATGATTCTCAACACAAAAAAATTTCTTAATACTATAGCAATATGTCTTGTATATTCTAGAGTTCATTAACTGACAAACATAAATTCAAAAAATATTTAACAATTGCAAATTGCGTAACGAAAAGTAGAACAAATATACTCGTGATTAATTAAAATCTGTCGGCCAAGACATGGTTCTTCAACAATAAAAATGGAAACGCAAGCATTTTTCGTATTTACTTTTCTGATTAAATTAAAACTTGAAAAATAGCATATTGTACAATTCAAATATTTTATGGAAAATATAAGCTGATGTGAAGGTTCAAGAAATTCTAAGATTAAAGTTGTTATATGAACCAATTTCTATATTCAATTTTATTAGGATATACAGACCGAAACATCTTTTAGTAAAGACATGATTTTTTTATTAGGAAAAGCCCCATACAAACTGTTTACGACATAAATGAACAGAAATTCGATTTTTGCGAAAAAAAAAATTTGATAATTGATATTTTTCAAAAATATATCCAAATTACCATTTTTAAAACACTTAAATTTTAAACGATTTAAAAAACACTTAAATACATCAATGTTTCAAGATATTTCAATATCTATATCCTTTTAAATGTTCAGTTAAATTATTCTCGCATAAAGTTTGTTTCAAACGAGACAGGCTATTTCAGCACATACATTTTTCTATGGATAATATTTCCAATATACGAGCAAGTGAAGACTTAAGAACATCTGCTACGCAGACAGCTGAGGCACGTATTTCAACGGTCGTTCTGCCTGAATATATATCCTTCAAGGAGAATCATCCTTAAATACGTCCTTGAACTTTCATACTACCGCTACTTCAACACTTTTGCCATTTTCATCTGTGTTCTTGCGGAAAGCGCATGAATTACTGAAATATATGTAAAAAAATCAATTCGAAGAGAATTGAAATTTAAACATGTAATATATTAATCGATTAGATCCCAATATTTAATCCAAATTTTATGTATTGCCTGAATTGAAGCAGGAAGCCATTCATTTTAGGATTTGAAATAATTGAAATTAGTTGTAACGATAAATTATTCTTTGTTTTATAAATTGTCGGTATAAACTAATATGCAATTTCTGTCAACGACGTAGCTATAAGCAAATATGCAAATTTAAATTTTGCTGGAATTTATCGACATAATTCCACCGTAATCTGGCATACACCCTCTTTAATTGTATACCTTTCCATTTCCCATACTCCTTTACAAAAACACAGTGGTGAAACAAATTCTACTTAATCCTAAAATGTTATTTCAAAAAATTTAATACTAATATCGTCGTCAAAACTTGATAAATCGTTACGATATTGTTCAATTTCTTGAAAATGTGCATCTTTCCTATGACTTAAATTTAACAAAATTTAAAATGCACATAATTTTTTTTTTAACAATATTTTGCATCGCTGAATTTGAAGAATTGAAGAAATTACTTTATGGATGTGTGCTTTTGGAATTTCAGACAAGTTTTTATGCGAAAATCAAAGATTACGTAACGCCATGTCTACTCCACTGAAGTCATTTGAAGAATTGAAGAAATTATTTCATCGATGTGTGTTTTTGTAATTTCACACAAGTTTTTCTGCAAAAATCAAAGATTACGTAACGCCATGTCTACTCCATTGAAGTCATTTGAAGAATTGAAGAAATTACTTTATCGATGTGTGTTTTTGTAACTTCAGACAATTTTTTTCAGCGAAAATCGAAGATTACACAACGCCATGTCTACTCCACTGTAGTCATTTTCTTATATATATTCCATCGTAACAGTAGATGCATAAAGGAGTTGAGAACAATACGGGAACAAACGGATTTATGACCGTTCCGGTTTTCCGGTAAATAAACGCCACCTGTTTGCCAGTTTGCGTATTAAGCAGGCACTTAATTAATCCCGTAAAGCTCCGCAACGCGGGAGACATCCTTGCATACTGCCGCGCTTCTTAAGAGACTTCTCTATCATCTCTGTCTTTGTTGTCGGAGCAAAGCGCAGTTTATCTTCGTCCGTTGTCAGTAACTCTTGAACAGGGCGACAAAACTGTCCCGATGCCGTGTTTGCAAGACTAGAAGATCCCAGTTTAACTTCAATTTTTTAAAATTTAAATAAAAGTTGGTGGTTGGATATTTCAACTGAGCGATTTTTTTCTTGCTAACAATCGAAGTGGTTCATAAAAGCTTTACATAAATTCGCAAATTCCTCGGCGACAAATAGCGCGACGATATTTGCATATAGTATTTCTAAATCGTCTTAATCCTGCCATAAAATGTCACATGTTCCCGATAGAACATAGGAGGACGATTACACGGTAACATGGGACAAACAGCTGCTGCCACCGAAACGTCGTCAAACTGAATTATCGCTACTAATTCGAATAATATGAATCGCGTATGGACCCGCTCGGGACAGACTTGGGACGACGATGGTAACTGCAAGAGGTCTCCTTTGCCAGCCCAACTCCACTTGATATACAAGCTAATATTTGCTGCGTATATCACGTATTAATTTAAATTAGTTTAGGGCTGCTGCGATACCAAATTAATTACGTTGAAGTTGACAAGTGCTTTAAAGAAAGTATTTGTAGCACGGTCTTGGAGCAAGATTTGCTAGAATGAGCCTAATAATTGTAAAATATTTAATTATTGTCCGCAAGTAATATTTTCCAGTTGATTTAATACAGAAGCTTCTCAAGCAGTGCAAATATAATTAAATCACGTTAAGCCAATATAGTTTGTCCTCCATCAATACTAACATATAATTCCATGTCGCACAGCATTTTGGAGTCTAGTTGACGGTGCCAATTTGATACTAGTTTCTGCATGTTCTTATTACGCACGACCACCAACACAGAGTTAATTAGATTCACAAGCTATCGCGCTTATGTTCTGTTGCTATTACACGGTTACTACCACATTTCACGTCTTTTGATACAAGAGTAAGGTCTGACTGTGGAGACATCCCCGCTACAGTTTCTTGTAGAAATTATAGTTGAGATGATTCTGTTCGGTGTGAGTAATGTGCTCTCGTTTCGGAGTGGGATTAGATGATAGATAATTCATTTTTATAGATGTGTCACTGAAGATTTGCTTTTAATTTTAATTTTTTTTTCATTCCGAAGTACTTCTTAAAAAGCATTTGTGTATTTTGTAATATTTTAAAGTTCGATTATTATTTACGCAATTTCAAATAATGTCACGTTACTGTTTTTTTTTTAAAATAGATTCTGTGGTAGAAATTCTTTTTTAAAAGTCGGTGGTATATAAATTCGCCTGTATAATATTATACTAGGTAGAGAGTATTTTCGTTTTAAAGAAGCGGCACTCAGAAATCGCTTGAGTAAAGAAAAATTTATTATTGAAGAATAAATTACTTCAGAAGCTTCATATGAACCAAATGCATTCACCGGTAGAAACATTAATTTTCCATCTTGTCATATAAATCCGCCACTACAATTTCAACCGCGAATGAAGAGTCCTATTGCGCTTGATGTTGATTCTCGGTTAACATTTTGTATATTAAAGTTGCAATTGTAGTTGATAATTGCAATTGTAGTGTAATAACTGATTTTGGTATTAATTTTGTTGATATCAAAGCAAACTATCATTTTTTTTTCTAAGTAGGATGTATTTGGAATACAAGCACTTTTATGGTGGATGAACATACAGCTGGAATCAGCATGATATGGCCCATGACCAATATCCATGCAGAAAAAGAGCAAAAAGTTCGATGCAGGAAAGCACAACTCTTGAATTGGCATATTCAACTTTCAAATCACAATTCGTGAGAATTGCACAACTACACGAGCTTGAAATTGAAATTGAATTTCGTTTTGTTTTGGATAGATTGCTTTTAATCAAGAACCAGAGAACGAAATATCGACAATGTCAAAATTTATATTGTCTATAGAAATTATTGTTTGCAGATTTTGTGTTTATTTTTCAGAGTACTTAATAAGATACATATTAATTGAACATGCCTGAAGACGCAGAATTACTACACTCTTTTAAATGCCGTCGTGTACCCTACAATTTTACATTTTTAATTACGGCTCAGTCGGGTTGATGTACGGCAAAGTTAACGTTCGTAACCTGATGCTTTCACACGGTCGAAACGTCAGAGAGTGAGAAAAAGAGTAAAAGAGAATAGAATACGCTATGGTACTCTTTTATATTGCCTATTTTAAGTTGGTGTATTTTTAAAGCCTTTTTCTGTTAAATATTTCTTTTCTCTCCACATTATTTAGTTATTGAAAGGAAGAGTATAAAAATATTATTGGGGGACAGTAAGAATAAATTATAAAAAAGTGGATGATGGGCCATCAAATACATTTTGTCTGGTATTTTAATTATAATTTTTGTTTATGAAAGAAAAAGGGAAAATAGAAGATCAGCGTTTCAAAAGTATTTTCAAAAGAGCTTTTTTAGTATTCGAAAATAAATTAAACGTAAATTCAGCACTAGAGTATGATTTCTTGGCCATTGTGTGGCGGTTTCTGTAATCCAGTTGGTTTTCCATCTCCAGTTAAATTCTGAGAAGAATGAGCTAGCTTATATAGTGTCTGTAAAATCCTCATTTTAATTTGGCTAAAACATCGGGGGGCTACAAATCACAAAGACTTTATTTCCATAAAATCTGTTTAGTTCGGACGAAACTAGGCCAACGTTTTTCCACAGGGCTTATTTCTTTGTGAAGTTTCACTATTTTTCGGTCACTTATAAACAGTCGAGTACATCCTATTGTTGGATTTTTCTTGAGATATATAGCGGATTTTAAATATCACTTATAAAAATACTCTCCAAACTTATGTAATTTCCTTTGTAATTCTGTCATGTAAAACTGTTCTAAATCCACTTCTATTTCCTTCTTCTATGCATTACAAAGACATGGTAATGACCAATATAGTACCAGTGAGTAGTGCATTAATCCACGTCCACAGCAGTCCCAGCTAGGGACAACGGAAGATGCAAGAACACCCCACGTAACTGGCGGTTTCCTGAGAACTGGAAAGGCCTACTTCCAAAGACCATCTCATAAAAGACGTATATAGTGGTTGGCCTGAATTATATAACAATATCAAGAAATTGCTACAAGAAACTTGCCTCAAAATAAGCATATAACTCAAAGAAGAAGCGATAATTGCGCAGTGAACAATTTATTGTAACATCTACCATTTTTTCCTCAACATATTTTGCATCTGTCCCTAAAAGCCTATTTTTCCTTCGTTTTTACAAAGAACTGCTTACACCCAATCATCTTCCTTGCCAAGAATATTTTACTCAAACGCCTTTATAAATTGTCCTATTTACTTATGCATATTATTACGACCGATATGCGTACGAACGTGAGCACGAGGGTAGAACAAATGTGTCATGTCTTAGATGTCTTGATGTGTGTGTTACCGGTGTATATTATGGGGAGATTATGCTGCTCTGTACGACGGAGGCTGAGAAGCTAAGAAATGATTGTTAGAGGAAGTAGATGCAGAGAAATATTAGAAATATTAGAAAAATTAAATTAAAATTAAACCATTTAAAAAAGATTTAATTAGTTTTTATCTTGTGCTACTGAAGATGGGGGCATAGCCTTCGAAATGTACATCTAGCTACTTGATGCTTTAAGTTACGGTATTTGGGTGATATTCTATACTATTAAAAGTAAACCCTTTAAAGTCTTTCAATAGATAACTATAATTATAGATAAATAATTAATAATTTGATTTTGAATTTGAATTGAATTTTGAATAATTCTTTAAAATGATTCAAGATAAGTCATCAAGTCCTAATGATTATTTTAGAACGTTCATTTTTCTTAATTTTATAAATTTAAACTATATTTCTATCTCGAATAGTAACCATTCTGCAGCTCTTTTACATATTATCCTTACAATTTCAAATACATTTATTATTTCATCATAACTCAACAAATATCCCACATAGAACCGAATATCTTTCTGATTTACTTAGGGCGAATTATTCTCTACATTTTATAAATTTAAACTATTTTTCTCCTTCAACGAACAACAAAGATAGCAACATTTTAGTGATTATCCTTGAGTAATTAAAAATATTTTTAGTATTTATCTCGGAAAGTAGTAAAGGTTTTTGACTGCTTCTTTTTGATTATAGTTTAGAATATTAATATAAACTGATTTTCGTTAAAGTACAACTCAATTGCTATACAGGGTGTCCATTAATTTACGAATTTATTAGTTTATACTAAACGAAATATACTGCGACCTTGCGCAACTGCGACCTTCGACACTATTCCTTTTACATGTTCATAAAAGAAATTTGACCTTAAAATTAAAATTTTATAGCAAATGAAATAAATATTATATTTCCCTCTATCATGCCACATACGTAATAAAAATCCTCGTTTTTTTAGCAGTTTCTTTCAGAGGATCAGCAATGTATACTAGTCACGTGATAAATACAAGAACCTCATGTGCCGCCCTCAACCGAAGCCTCTACAAAATAAATTTAAATAAAATTACACAGTACCTCAAGCTGTATTCATTTGAATATGTTTACATAAATAAACTGATTGCCCTCCAGGGCACAAGCAAGTATTTTATATTGCCTCGCTGATTCAGAGATATTTATATCGTATCTCTTATATTGATATTAATTAAACTGCATTTATTCCACAGTACTTTGCTGGGCATTTACGAGTTAAAACAAGGAAAAAGTTCTTTTTTCTAAGCATATAAATACGATTATTTTTAATTCACAGGTTTCTTTTTAAAAAAAAAAAACTAAAAAGATATGTACGGTTTGTGATTTTCATTTCATTCTACAGTGAAGGATATTTTTTATATCCTAGTTAAAATCGATTATGTTAAATTTACCACAATTTTATCTATAAAGTACCTATTTTGAGCAATTTATGTTGAAGATGACAGGAAAAAACTACTAGTACCTGATTTAGACGAAACGTCGTCCAATTTCGTACAAAGTTGTACAATTTCAAACAACCGTTTTGTTAAAAAATCGTTTACGGTTCTTGCACCATATATTTTGTTCAAGATATTATATTAATAAAAGAAATTTTTAAGTTTGTGGTAACCTCACCATCGTATAAGCATCCCAGTAGTTCCATCCGAAGACAAACCGTCCTTCTATGAATACTGTATGGAAGAATCCGAATTTTACTGGCAAAAACTGCCGGCATAAGTCGGTGCGATTCCACAGAAGCTGTGTCGCTGTTGCCTCTTAAAATCTGCAAAAAAAAAAATACAAACATTAAAAACATCATTTTTACGTATTCGTCAATTATCGCAATAAAGCGAGAAGCATAAAAAATGAGATTTTCTCTCGTAAATTCCTTTCAACCACTGCCGAAGTAATACAGAACTTAGATTAAATTCCATTAGTCGCTTTGAGCTTTTCAGGATTTCAGGACACGCCACGCAATGGATATCCCGTATTCGTACCAAACAGAGCCGACTAAAGTAGATCTCGCTCTCAGTTTGGAGCAACCCTTTTCTGATGGATGATTCTGAATAATAGTCGTATATATCTCATCTTGAATTGGGCCTAGAGTTGAATAGCTGCAATTCAAAGTATCAACCAGTTATCAACTGAAGTATCAACCATCCACTATTGTTCGTAGTCGATTCTAATATTATTTTGGTGAATGGTTTTGCTAAAACAAACTATGCACACAACCGTTTTTTATAACGTTCTAACAACGATTCTTTTAGAAAATGGCATCATTAGTAAGCTATCGTAAATTTACAGGCAGAACTTTACGCGTCTCTGATCTGAGAAGAATGAATAGCATATATGGCTACGGATGCTTCTGTTCATCCCATTATGACGATATCTTCTTTAATGTTCAATTGCAGTCAGTTCTAAAAGCATTACCACTGTTTTTCCACTGCGATTTTTTTTTATTATACTTCCGAACAATGCACAAATGAAACCGCTTTCATAATAATATTTCAGTTGTTCAATTATGGAGTTATTATATTCAAAAGAACTATGCACTTGTATAGCAAAAATATTTTTAATCGAATAAGAAAAGTAGTTGCAGAAAAATCAAATAAGAACAGATTTAGAAACACCAAATAAAATACGGTGACTGTTATATTTACGGTATTGATATTAATCATCTTAGTATTAATTATGAATTTAATTAAAAAAGTACGACAACGGTTTTAGCATAATTAAATAAGAATTCTTCGATTTTTTTCTGTTTCTTCTTACCCTTAAAAAAACATGTTTTATCTATCGATTATCATTCACTTTTGTCTACAACCCGAACCATCGGACACGTTGCGAGATAATCGAATATTGAAGGATGCAAGGACGAAAAGTCGCAGTGTTTAAATTGCAAACACAATTACAATGATAATTACTCATTATTATGTAAAATGTGAGTGTATATAAACGAATAGTACAGACGGAGACAACGTAATACATCTACGTGAATTGAATGGATGGATTGTGCTCGAAGAGTGCTGTGGAGCATGTACAGACCCTCCACCAGCCTGGGGATGCTAATAAGCGACTTTAGTTGGAATATGTTAATAACAACGTTCGGATTCTGTGGAGGAATGTAAATAGAAATTCTTTTGCCGGGCAAAGTTCGAAAATTAATTTTGTAATTATTCTTCTCAAAGACCGTATCATATAATCAAACTTGCGACGAGGTCTTATTCGATGGCGATAACCAATCATCATAATTAATCACGTGTAAAGTATATCAACTTAATAACCTGAGCCTAATGCTTATAATGTCATCTATTATAGCTCCAAATCTTCCTGCTTTCTGCGATTATGTTTGAAGGGATTAGGACAATGAGCTGAGCAAAACGGTTTATATAAATACCATCGAGTTAAATCCAAGAAGCGAAGATTAAATAGTTGCTCTTATTGTTGATGTAGAATTTCTCTCTAGTGTCAAGTTAACTAATATACCAAAAACGCAATTTATAGAAAAATGAATTTGGTTAACGAATACATCAATTTTCTTTGATATTTCTGAACATAAAATTTCTAATTCTTCATGATTAAGATCAAATGGCAAGGACTATTATTCCCATGCCGTAAGGATTTCGTGTCTCAATACAATGGTAATGGTGGTTTCGATAAGAAATCGATCGGATGCTGCGTGGGCGGTTAGTTATTGTTATTTATATCGTTATCTGTTCTGGTGATGATGGCCTTTGCTGTGTTAGGACAGATATTGTAGGTTCGGAGCTTATCTCAACACTATCATTGTTTATACGCTGATAGAAGGCAGAATCATAAGCCGCAGGGTTAGGGGATGAACTTACAAATGAAAGGAAGAATGTAGAGTTAGTTGCTTTTTGCTTAGAAAGTTTGCGAAATCGGAAGACAATGCGAATCCCTTAAAAGAAGAACTTGTTTCTCAATGTAACAAACTATTTGATATCTAGATAATAATAAATCTTCTAGCGGACTTAGCTTTGTTTAGAGCTTTAAATATACACATCATCAAAGTACATTTATTCGTGATTTTGTAAAATTTTAGTCACATCGCACTTTATAAACGGTTGCCTGAATAAAAAATAAGTCACATTGGATCCCAAAAAAAAAACCCAATTATTCGATCATTCTTTAGACGATCACTCTTAACCGGGATGTAATGAAAAGGAAGATAGCGCACACGCGGCGGACGGAGATCGAAAGGAAAGTGGGGTATTACCTAATGACGAGCAGGAAAATCGACCAGAAATTGGCAAGAAGTAAGCCGCCGCCGCCACCGAAGCTCTTTCACGGCTCCATGGCTGGCGTCAACGATCACGGATAGTGGAGAGAATTATCTTCGGATCCCATTAGTGTAAATGCACGCGCCGTTCCGGAAAGTAAATTAATACAAGCAGGAGAGCAAATTTAGAACATTGACAGCGACCGTTCAACGTATATATAATTATGTCAGCCGGTCGGCCAGTTGACTTGGTCTATCTACATATAGCTACATATCTACATATATGCAACGCGGTTTTCGACTAATGATATTCCGACAGCACTTTCCACAGAAAGCAGTTACGAAAAGGAAGTGGGGGCGAATGACCTCGCTACAGGGTCGTGAAGTCGACCCTTCTCAATGAGTGTTATTATCTCAAAATTGCGACACCGAAAATTAGATGAAGACATCTTCAACTTCAACAGAATTGACGAAATTATTGTTTCACAATCCAACGTTTTTCTACATTTTATTTTTACAAACCCGTCACTCTATAGAATTTCAAGACAAGTGATACTTGCACTAGATAAATGCTAGATATTCACGCCACTCCAAATTGCAACTCGACCTACATCGATCTAGCTCACTATTCAATTCTGCACAACCATTGTCTGCGATATGATTGAATTCCTAATCTTAGAACAACTTAAGGTTGAAAAGTCCATACAGATCGTTCCATTCGAGCGGATATAATATTCATCTCACGAAAAAGTAAATAAGGCATTGATAGTTTTCAAAAACAAGAATATCATGAGATCATTTCTTCCAATTTTTGATAAATTAACACATTTATTACATTTTTCTTGATCCTCCCAGTTGTTCCTAACCACACCACTACCCAAATTTCTATGGGCTCGTATTTTCCAATCATTTCAATCCACTACTTTTACAACAACTACTACTAGTCTATACTTCTGAACTCGAATTGTAATCCAGAATCGAGAGTACACAACATGGCTGATGTTGCAGAAGGAATTGAAATTCCGCACGAGTCTTCGCTCTACTGCTGCCGAGGCCCGTCGGCCATACAACTACAAACATCGTTTATTATTGCGACGGTCAGATTCTATTTCGAACCTACTTGAGGTGGAAGAGATAGCTAAAAACCACGTTAGATAGTTCAGGGTGCTGAGGATTTATTAAAGGGAACGGGTGAAATATTTAAAACGGCGTGCGTTGTTCGTATTTTTTCCAAAGAAAGAAAAAAGGATGAGGAAATTATTTTGATTTGCATTGTGGAGATTTTAATCCTTCCTTTTCCCTTGAATTTCAGTTCAATGGAAATTATATATTTTCACCATTGCTTATCAAGAATTTTCTTGAAAACAAAGTTATCCCTCCTCAACATTCGACATTATATCTAATCCTCTTCGTATATCACAGCAGGCATTGTATCTGAGAGTCCGAAGAGTGTTGTGTTTAGTTTTGCAGTTGATAGTTGGTTTCACATTCAATAGGAAGTTGTGTATCCTGCCGTGAGCTTCTAGAAGGGTATCGTTTTTGTTACAGTATTGGATAAATGCACTGCAGAGGACTGTTCTGGTCGGGAAAATCGTCTTCAGTTTGTGTCACGTTATAAATAAATAAACGAGATAACAGTTGTTGAACCGGAAGCAAGAGAGCACGGCGTGGTATTAAATTGCGGATGTGGGATGAATGAAGAAGAGATTGTTTGGAATAGAATGTAATAGAAATTATGGGGTGCATTTGTGAAAATAAAATCTTATAAATTTTTAGTGTCTGCAACTAAGACCACCATTTCTGTACACATGTTCAAATATTTTGTTACCAGAACAGTACCTGGAGTTTAAAAAAAAATGTCATGTTTAAGATATTTTGAAAGCAGATTCTTTCATTACCCGCACACTACAGAGAGGACAAGCCCATTGGCCAATGTTTCCTCTGTGGTGTTTGTTTTGGACGACAGGAGGTTATCAGAATCAGGACAACAAACCATGTAATGAAGGTATACAGGATGGAAAAGAGTACAAAAAATGTGAGGGGCAGTTTTAAGATGGTATTGTTTGATGAAGGTACAAATTTGTGTGTTGAAAAGTGAAGTACTCCAGTTTGGAAATTTCACAGTAGCAATAACAGGATGTTTGATCAGTTTCTTTTAAGTTTTTTGAATCCTGTATATCCGATGTATATTTTTTCACCTTGTAATTATGTACCACGCTTTGGTTTCCTATTCCTATTGTTGTTTCTTTTAAACAGTCCGCTTTTCCGCTATAGTGGCCCTAGTGGCCATACACCGCTAGTTGGCATTTGATGACCCAACAAAAACATTATTTCTTTCTCCACCCAACCGCTTCAAACAGCTCAAAGTCGGCCGTGGCTTTGGGGCTTTATGCAACCTCCGTAGCGCAGACGTAGACAAGATCTCCGACATAAACGAACCTATTAGCACTCGAATGTGTCTCGTTACTACTTGTTCTTGTACCACTACAGAGTTTCTTAAACTTACAAGCTAGAATCCGTGTTCAACTTTTATTTGAACATCAATAATAAAATACGTCAGATAAAATTATACATCTTCAGTCGCTGTGAAGAGTTTTTAGAGTTTTGATCAAAAAAATTGCACTCGATATTTGGTCTGAATGTTTCAAATACTGCCAATATTAGAGGACCACTTTTTGGGAAGCACTGTATAAGAGCAATGGAAGGACAAAATTGTAGCAAGAAAGAACGCATTCAGTAGTGCATTACTGAAACTGACTGCTGCGATTTTTACGGTGTCTTCTTACAGAACTGATGATTGTAATACTGTTCTGGATTAGACAAAAGAAACTGAGCTTATTGTTAGTGAAATATCACAACGGGGTGACATTTCGCTTCGATTGCATAGACTCGTTATACCAGATAGAATAAAAACGAAATTTTTTGATATTGTCTTAAATTGTTTGTTAGCACTGTCACTTGAATATTTAAAATTTGCCTATCAATTTATTTAAAAAATTGCAGCTCGAAATTTGATATAAAAATTAGAATAGTGTTTAATTAACATTCGTGTCATTGATTTTTAGTGGATATAAAAATATTGTCTATTTTTTGAAATTATAATTGGAATGTAATAAAATACACGGAGTAAAGTGTTTCGATAATTAATTAAATGTGATGATACGTTCTGATATGATGAAATTGAATATCTGCTTTGAATTTCATGGAATTGAATTTTATATAGAGGTGCTTCAATCTACACGTTTAAATTATTTAGAAGAAAAATGAATCTATATTCACTTCATAATAAAAAAAACGTATGATTTTGATTTAAACATTTCGCTAATCGTATAAATTAATTCAATTTCCAATTATTGTAATAAATTATTTAATAATAAATATATTTACCCCACTTACATTTTCTACGGATTTATTTCATCTAGTTATATCTTCGTTCAATATTTATACTTAATATTTTGTAATTGCATACGTGTCAAACATGAATAAATCAAACAACAGATATCTTGCTCTTGCTTGTTTGCTTGTATTAATTAAAATGAAGCATTTTCCTGGAAGTAATATCCAAAATAAAACAATGTAGAAAAACCGTTTGAGTACATATAAAAATGTTATTTGGAAAAGATGTCGTTATTTTCAATTAATATTCATGTAAAATGCATAGTGTGGAAATATTTCATTGTAGAATCGCAAATAATTGCGAAAATTTGCTGGAATTAATGAGATGTTATTAAAATTTAGAAATGTATTAATTTAAAAATAAGTTTTCCATTAAATATGAAACAGAATAGGAACTACCGTAAAATTTACATATAATATAACTTTATCAAAGCTATGCCGAGCATAACTTCGAAACTCAAGAAATATATTGCTTGGAAGTTTATATCCAATTTATAGACGTCCGTCATTTATATAACAAAACAATATTACAAAATCATCATGCTATAAATCAAGGGAAATTGTTTTAGCATATAATAAAATATTTTCTCTACTAAACCCCATTTCATCACACGATATCCAATCATATATCGTATAATAAAAATATTTGATAATATAGGACAAGAATGAACATTTATAACTAAATTGTATTCTATTTAAATCTGTTCTGGTTTTATTAGATTTGCTCGGGGTATGTTTTATTTTCTAGAATGAATAAAATACCTCGTTTTCATGATATATTGTAGATTGATGTTTTGTAAAATATGCAAAATAATCCTATAAAAACGTAATTTCTAATAAAACTGAAAATTTATTACGGGCAGCTTGCTTAAAAAATTCAAAGGGTGTACCATTCCACTTTTCCAATTTTCACAGTTTTTTTGGGGGGGGGGTAGTTGAAAAGTTATTTATAGCATAATATTTTTTTTATGTATATATCCACTAAAATTTCGATTAAATCAAATAACCTGTTTGCCATCCCATCGCTTGTACTCTGTCCAGTTTGAAGCGAGACCAGCTCTCCAGTATTCCAAAGTATATTCTTCAGCATATTCCTGTCCCCTACCCCTATCATAACGACCCTGCGTTTGCACGCCGGTAACCAGTCGTACCTGACCCAAGTCTACCTCCATGTACTCACGAATACCGCGCTCTACTTGCAGTTTGGGACACCAACCACCACCTGCACGCTCCACACGTAATCTGCAAATGACAACAAAGAAATTATTTAAAAAAATATACTATTGCTGATATTTTATTTTTACAGACTAGAATAAGAATTTTAATATATTTAACTAGAATATGAATTATTTGATATATTATTTAAAGCATCTACCAGCACTATTTTCTAATTCAATAAAGACTATTTAACTAAACTATAAAGGAATACTTAACTAGACTATAACTAGAATAAGAATTATTCAGTATATTATTTAATTCATTATATAAGACCATTCTCTAACTCAATAAAGACTATTTAACTAGACTATAAAGGAATATTGAACTAGACTATAAAGGAATATTGAACTAGACTATAAAGGAATATTTAACTAGACTATAAAAGACTATTTAACTAGACTAAGAATTAATTGGTATATTATTTAATTCATTATATAAGACCATTCTCTAATTCAATAAAGACTTTTTAACTAGACTATAAAGGAATATTTAACTAGACTATAAATTACTATTTAACTAGACTAAGAATTATTCGGTATATTATTTAATTCATTATATAAGACCATTTTCCAATTCAATAAAGACTATTTAACTAGACTATAAAGGAATATTTAACTAGACTATAAAGGAATATTTAACTAGACTATAAAGGAATATTGAACTAGACTATAAAGGAATATTGAACTAGACTATAAAGGAATATTTAACTAGACTATAAAAGACTATTTAACTAGACTAAGAATTAATTGGTATATTATTTAATTCATTATATAAGACCATTCTCTAATTCAATAAAGACTTTTTAACTAGACTATAAACGAATATTTAACTAGACTATACAGGAATATTTAACTAGACTATAAAGGAATATTTAACTAGAATAAGAATTATTTGGTATATTATTTAAATCATTATATAGGACCACTTTCTAATTCAATAAAGACTTTTTAACTAGACTATAAAGGAATATTTAACTAGACTATAAATGACTATTTAACTAGACTAAGAATTATTCGGTATATTATTTAATTCATTATATAAGACCATTTTCTAATTCAATAAAGACTATTTAACTAGACTATAAAAGACTATTTAACTAGACTAAGAATTAATAGGTATATTATTTAATTCATTATATAAGACCATTTTCTAATTCAATAAAGACTTTTTAACTAGACTATAAAGGAATATTTGACTAGACTATAAATGACTATTTAACTAGACTAAGAATTATTCGGTATATTATTTAATTCATTATATAAGACCATTTTCTAATTCAATAAAGACTATTTAACTAGACTATAAAGGAATATTTAACTAGACTATAAACGAATATTTAACTAGACTATAAAAGACTATTTAACTAGATTAAGAATTATTTGGTATATTATTTAATTCATTATATAAGACCATTTTCTAATTCAATAAAAACTATTTAACTAGACTATAAAGGAATATTTAACTAGACTATAAAAGACTATTTAACTAGACTAAGAATTAATAGGTATATTATTTAATTCATTATATAAGACCATTTTCTAATTCAATAAAGACTTTTTAACTAGACTATAAAGGAATATTTGACTAGACTATAAATGACTATTTAACTAGACTAAGAATTATTCGGTATATTATTTAATTCATTATATAAGACCATTTTCTAATTCAATAAAGACTATTTAACTAGACTATAAAGGAATATTTAACTAGACTATAAACGAATATTTAACTAGACTATAAAAGACTATTTAACTAGATTAAGAATTATTTGGTATATTATTTAATTCATTATATAAGACCATTTTCTAATTCAATAAAAACTATTTAACTAGACTATAAAGGAATATTTAACTAGAATAAGAATTATTTGGTATATTATTTAAATCATTATATAAGACCATTTTCTAATTCAATAAAGACTTTTTAACTAGACTATAAAGGAATATTTGACTAGACTATAAATGACTATTTAACTAGACTAAGAATTATTCGGTATATTATTTAATTCATTATATAAGACCATTTTCTAATTCAATAAAGACTATTTAACTAGACTATAAAGGAATATTTAACTAGACTATAAACGAATATTTAACTAGACTATAAAAGACTATTTAACTAGATTAAGAATTATTTGGTATATTATTTAATTCATTATATAAGACCATTTTCTAATTCAATAAAGACTATTTAACTAGACTATAAAGGAATATTTAACTAGACTATAAAGGAATATTTAACTAGACTATAAAGGAATATTTAACTAGAATAAGAATTATTTGGTATATTATTTAAATCATTATATAGGACCATTTTCTAATTCAATAAAGACTATTTAACTAGATTATAAATGAATATTTAACTAGACTATAAAGCACTAGAATAAGAATTATTTGGTATATTTTAAAAGGCGATAAAATGTTGAAAATTTGTAACAAATTGAAGTTCAGTGTATAATTTCTTTGTGTGTTTATATAAACGATATCGCTATTGTTTGAATGTCTTGCAGAACAAAGTACATTTATTTTAGAACAAAACGAACAATGCATTTACTAAATGGTTTATATTGTAGTACAAATTGCATTCTTGCAATGCAACGGCCGCCAACCCGTCCACCATTGCACCACACAGAAACCATAGCCTCCACCATATTGATAACAATTTTCTAACGCTACCTAATGGCTCAAGTTTCTGTTGTTTCACCCTCGCCGCCTAACTGATAATAATTATTCTCCCAATTAATTGGGGCGCATTTATGGCAACACAATAGGGCGAATATGCTACAACAACAATAGGGTGACTTGCACCCCGCTTAGCGAACGGAGGGTAGGGTCGTGATCTCCCCATGACTTTGCATTTCAAACTAAATGCTGTAAGTGAATAATATAATATTCTAATTAAAGAGACGTATACATTTCCAACAAATAAAATCGTGATCATCAAATTACCGCATATATATTTTTAAATACTGATATAAGAAAACCCCAATCTATACTAAACAGATTTTTATTTTTCTCCAGATACTATTACCAACAATTGTATGCTAAAATAAGCCAATTTATTTATTGTAACAACGATATTCCACATTCATCTTTATGTACATGGCATTGAGGTTACGTGGGTATTCTTCTCAGACAGGGACAGAGGAAATGTCTACCCTGGGACACAGAATGAGATGGCTCTACCGAACAACAACGACGTGGGTATCTCTCGTGCGTCGTGCTGTCTCATGAATCTATCTAATCCTTCCCGAAGGATTCGCACATCCTTCCAATGCGCGTGTCCTCGCATGTTTGCATATCAGCTAGGAGTGTTAGTGTGTTTCGGGTATTAGTGCAAACTTGTTTGAATTATGATTAAGTTGATTGCAGTAAGTGGAAAATTGTGTTTGTTTTAAATTGATTGTAGGGGATGTAATTCCTTTAGGGTCGGCACAAAACAAAAAAATGTTAGTCTTAAGCTTTCACTGTATTTGCAATCAAATAATATTGGTATCTGTTTTTATATAAATTTGCAAAATATATATTGAATTTGAAGCTGTTTACTCGTCGAGTACACAACAAAGCAAAATCTTATAAATTGTTGTTTATATTGTTCATTATTTTATACAATACTGTTGTATACAAGCTAATATAACATAATTCCTTTATATATAAAATGTAGATTGCAAATTTCGCTAGAAACGTTCGATTTTATTTATTAAACAACGTTTGGCATTTTTCTCTGATTTTAAAACACTTTAAAAGATGATTATGCCAATAGTTAAAGAGTCCGCAATCCTAAAGATTGGTTGGAAACAGCACGCCATGCCAATCTATCCTGAGCTAATCCCTTCATCTCCCTATAGCTATTCATCTCAACGTCTTCAACTATCTGACTCACATACTCCAATCTAGGCCTACCTACCCCTCTCTTTCCCTCCACTCTACCTTCTATGATCAATTGCATAATCCCCCCATGCCTAAGAATATGCCCTACTAATCTGTCTCTCCTACGCTGTAACACTCTCCAAATACTTCTCTTCTCCCCTACTAACTCTAGTACAGCTTCATTTGTTACTTTATCTTCCCAACCAGTCCTCATCATCCTCCTATAACACCACATTTCGAATGCTTGTAATCTACGCTTCTCTTCCTTTCCTATAGTCCACGCCTCATACGCGTACAGTGCTACACTCCAAACATATACCTTCAGTAATCTTTTTCTAATACCCAAGTCAATATTTGATCTTAAAATCTGTTCCTTTTCTACGAATGCCTTCCTACCCTGTGCTATCCTACACTTTATATCTACCTTGCTTCGATTATCTTTTGTGATTCTACTGCCTAAATAACAAAAATCTGACACTTCTTCGATTCTATTATCTCCTATTGTGATCCTCATTTTCTACTGCATTCCTTTTTGTCACACCTCATCACTTTAGTTTTACCTATATTTATTTTCATGTTAAAATCCCTAGTCAATACTGCCTGCATACCATTCAATACCCTTTCTAAATTCTTTTCGCTTTCTTCCAATATAGCTATATCGTCGGCGAATCTCAACATATATATTTTCTCTCCCTGTACATTCACACCTACACTATACTCTTCTTTTACTTTGTTTATTGCATCTTCTATATATAGATTAAATAATAACGGTGAAAGTGTACATCCCTGCCGAACTCCCTTCCCTATTTTTGCTACCTCTTCTTCCCCCTCAATTCTAACTAAGGCAGTTTGGTGTTTATATAAATTAAAAATTATTCTCCTATCCTTATAATCTATACTAGTTTCTTTTAAAATTCTAAACATTATGTCCCAATCTACATTATCAAATGCCTTTTCTAAATCTACAAAAGCTATGCAAGTTACCTTTCCTACCCTCTTTCTTTTTTCTACTACCGTTCTTAGTGCTAGAATAGCCTCCCTCGTCCCTCTGTTTTTCCTAAAACCAAACTGATCTTCTCCTAGCCTTTCCTCTACTTTATTTTCTAATCTCCTATAAATAATCTTTAACAATATCTTCGATGTATGTGATAGTAGACTAATGGTCCTATAGTTCTCACACAAATTAGCTCCTATTTTCTTCGGCATTATTACTATTCTACTACGCTGAAAATCCTGTGGTACTTCTCCCTTCTCATATATTTTACAAACTAACCTGTATAATCGCTCCTGCATTTTTTCCCCTGCGTGTTTTATTAATTCGGCTGGTATCATATCAATCCATATATGCCAATAATATTTTATTATTACGAGGAAGATATATATCGAACTAATTAAGTTAACAGCATTTTTAATCCGTAACTTATGTTGATAGCTAAATAAAGTCCGAATACGACCGTTCTAATTCTGCTCAAGTATTTCTTTGCCACAGCCATAAATAATACGTCTTAACACAATTGCTTGTTAACATTTTATGGTTGTGGCTTTGCTATAAACATCGCTGCTCGTAAAGAACTGAACGCTTTCTGTTTCCATATTTCGCTCTAAACGCCGTTAAAGTCCAGATTGTTCAAATATGAGGTTAAATTAGCGTATTCCAGGTTTCCAACACTGAAAAATTAATCCACCTGTTAATTTCGTAATAAATATTTTATTAATCAAATTTCAAGCTTGTAACAGCACAATAACTCTTCGGGAGAGTACGTAATTCTTAATCACCCGTATTTTAGCGTAATTTTATTTCTAAATTTTTAGTTGGATACATTGCGTAACCCCAAAACAAGGTTAAAAACTTAGAGTATAACAAAGGGCGATTTAATTCATTTAAAGCTAGGCCACGACCGGCCTGCAACGGTGCCGGCATTACGAACTAATTCCTAACAAGATATGCCCGACGTTAGAGGCACCGGGAAATCTGTCCGGCAATTTAGGGCCCACCCAGAGCTGGCAAACTCGGCTAATTGTTACAAACTGGGACCGTTAAGATGTGCGGGCTAGTGTATAATCTCCTCTAGCTACTTGGAACCGTCGAAGATACTCAAGTGGTGGGTAACTCACTCGGGAGTCGTTCTACCACAGAACATGAAAAAGTCTTCATCTACAACCTTTGTACGATAATTTCGACAACACTGGGAATTAATATTTTTTACCCCCGTCATATTTACTGTTCTATCCCGAAACTCATTTGTATTTTTGACTCCTTAAATGAACCTCCAGTGTTCATCAAGGACATTTCTAATGGTCTGAGGGTAGTACGTGAGCATAGCGGGGAAATTCTGGTTTGTAGGTACGGAAGCAGCATAGAGGTCGCTGTACTCCGGCGCCGGATGGTAAACCGGTGAAGTAACCAGCCTCAGAGAGGCGGCAGTGGAAGCAAGTAGTAGAGTTCCAAACACCGTTTCCGGTGCGGAGCTTATCTTCCGGTGTCACCATCGCCACATTCTACATACTAGATACTAACTAGACTAAATTGTATTAGTTTGCAGTGTCGCTTTTTATACGAGCGCCCGAAGAATTAGCACGTGATTTTTGCTATTTAACCGGAGTGAATTTAGCGCAGACTTATTTCAGTATATGTCTGATACTTAGTATTTATAGAAATTGTATTTTTATTGATTTAAAGAAAAATCGGATGATTTTTGCGCGAAAATTGCAGGATTCGGATATTAAGATCCTTTAGGGATAATTTAATACTTCACATCGGGTAGAAGACAATTCTATTGTTGCGAAAAGCTAAAGTGGCAATTTTGATTAATAGATTATCGTTAAAAAATCAGTAACGATAAAAGGATATTTTAATATTATTATTTATAGTTTCGAGCGAATTTTCCAGTTTACTGATATGTTGCTTGCCAGTTTCCCTACAGAATGTCTCTTTGAGAATTTCCCTAGTTAGAAAAGCGTATTAAACAGACATTAACGGACAAATTAGCACTGAACCGGTACGCGTTATATTGCACAGGTGTGATTGACGCTTATAACAATTCCGTTTGTACGCAATACGCACTATGGTTCTTCACCGACTAGTAGCAGCTTATACTATATACTTGGCGACTATAGCCATTCAGGCATACCAACTTGACTGTAATTACTTGGACATGCAGCGGACGTGTACACATAATCAATTACAAACACAAAACCATCCGCAATCCTCAAGCTTCGTTATTAACTATATACGTAACGTTGAAAAAATTATTCAACAAAAGCGTCTAAATTATTCTTTTCCTTATACGCATACGTAAAATTAACTTGCCCATTATAACTGCGTCGATTAAAGTATCTCAATATACTGTCACTAGAAACTAGAAGACTGCGTGGAGACTTAATTGAAGCCTTCAAATGGATCATGGGATATCATAAAACAGATAATCTTCCTTTTACAAAGTGAAGGAATCGACGTCCTCGAGGTCAGTTTTAAATTGGATATAATTCGCCCCTGTACCGATCCAACAAAATTCTTCTTTACAAGTACAAGTTGTTTAAATGGACGCTCAGAAGGAACTTGTCCATTATAACTGCGTCGACTAAAGTATCTCAATATACTGTCACTAGAAACTAGAAGACTGCGTGGACACTTAATTGAAGCCTTAAAATGAATCATGGGATTTTATGGAACAGATAATCTTCCTTTTACAAAGTAAAGGAATCGACGTCTTCGAGGTCAGTTTTAAATTGGATATAATTCGTCCCTGTACCGATCCAAGAAAATTCTTCTTTACAAGTACAAGTTGTTTAAATGGACGCTCAGAAGGAACTTGTCCATTATTACTGCGTTGACTAAAGTATCTCAATATACTGTCACTAGAAACTAGAAGACTGCGTGGAGACTTAATTGAAGCCTTCAAATGGATCATGGGATATTATAGAACAGATAATCTTCCTTTTACAAAGTGAAGGAATCGATGTCTTCGAGGTCGCAGTTTTAAATTGGATATAATTCGTCCCTGTACCGATCCAAGAAAATTCTTCTTTACAAGTACAAGTTGTTTAAATGGACGCTCAGAAGGAACTTGTCCATTATAACTGCGTCGACTAAAGTATCTCAATATACTGTCACTAGAAACTAGAAGACTGCGTGGAGACTTAATTGAAGCCTTCAAATGAATCATGGGATTTTATGGAACAGATAATCTTCCTTTTACAAAGTAAAGGAATCGACGTCCTCGAGGTCAGTTTTAAATTGGATATAATTCGCCCCTGTACCGATCCAAGAAAATTCTTCTTTACAAGTACAAGTTGTTTAAATGGACGCTCAGAAGGAACTTGTCCATTATAACTGCGTCGATTAAAGTATCTCAATATACTGTCACTAGAAACTAGAAGACTGCGTGGAGACTTAATTGAAGCCTTCAAATGGATCATGGGATATTATAGAACAGATAATCTTCCTTTTACAAAGTGAAGGAATCGATGTCTTCGAGGTCGCAGTTTTAAATTGGATATAATTCGCCCCTGTACCGATCCAACGAAATTCTTCTTTACAAGTACAAGTTGTTTAAATGGACGCTCAGAAGGAACTTGTCCATTATAACTGCGTCGATTAAAGTATCTCAATATACTGTCACTAGAAACTAGAAGACTGCGTGGAGACTTAATTGAAGCCTTCAAATGGATCATGGGATATTATAGAACAGATAATCTTCCTTTTACAAAGTGAAGGAATCGACGTCTTCGAGGTCACAGTTTTAAATTGGATATAATTCGCCCCTGTACCGATCCAACAAAATTCTTCTTTACAAGTACAAGTTGTTTAAATAGACGCTCAGAAGGAACTTGTCCATTATAACTGCGTCGATTAAAGTATCTCAATATACTGTCACTAGAAACTAGAAGATTGCGTGGACACTTAATTGAAGCCTTCAAATGGATCATGGGATATTATAGAACAGATAATCTTCCTTTTACAAAGTAAAGGAATCGACGTCTTCGAGGTCAGTTTTAAATTGGATATAATTCGCCCCTGTACCGATCCAACAAAATTCTTCTTTACAAGTACAAGTTGTTTAAATGGACGCTCAGAAGGAACTTGTCCATTATAACTGCGTTGACTAAAGTATCTCAATATACTGTCACTAGAAACTAGAAGACTGCGTGGAGACTTAATTGAAGCCTTCAAATGGATCATGGGATATTATAGAACAGATAATCTTCCTTTTACAAAGTAAAGGAATCGACGTCTTCGAGGTCAGTTTTAAATTGGATATAATTCGCCCCTGTACCGATCCAACAAAATTCTTCTTTACAAGTACAAGTTGTTTAAATGGACGCTCAGAAGGAACTTGTCCATTATAACTGCGTCGACTAAAGTATCTCAATATACTGTCACTAGAAACTAGAAGACTGCGTGGAGACTTAATTGAAGCCTTCAAATGGATCATGGGATATTATAGAACAGATAATCTTCCTTTTACAAAGTAAAGGAATCGACGTCTTCGAGGTCAGTTTTAAATTGGATATAATTCGCCCCTGTACCGATCCAACAAAATTCTTCTTTACAAGTACAAGTTGTTTAAATGGACGCTCAGAAGGAACTTGTCCATTATAACTGCGTTGACTAAAGTATCTCAATATACTGTCACTAGAAACTAGAAGACTGCGTGGAGACTTAATTGAAGCCTTCAAATGGATCATGGGATATTATAGAACAGATAATCTTCCTTTTACAAAGTGAAGGAATCGATGTCTTCGAGGTTGCAGTTTTAAATTGGATATAATTCGTCCCTGTACCGATCCAAGAAAATTCTTCTTTACAAGTACAAGTTGTTTAAATGGACACTCGCAAGAATCGTGCTAATAAATTCTGGATCCGCTCAAAATTATATGAAATGTAGTTATTCTGGAATTACTAAAAATATAAAATTTCCGCTTTATTTGTAATAATAAATAAATAATAATTTTCGCAAGTTATGCAACATATAACAGAACTGACTGGATTGAGTTGATACGGAATGCGGCTTGCGGATAATTTAGTGATAAATACGTTACTGAAATCGCCTCCATTGTTTAGCCGGTGTTCGGTTGTTATCTGGTCGGAACAGAATCAATTTACCTGTCGGTAATATCTGCAATACTACTGGATTCAGCGGATCTGCACGCAGAGCAACAAACAGATCTGATGTGTTATGATGTATACGTACATGGAGTTATTGCAGATTATAATATAACAGGATTTGTTAAACTAATCAATTAATTTGATGAATATAATTCATAAGAATTTCTTCGGCCATTTAAACTAATTGAAAACATTGAATAGTTTCGAAGAAGTTGCGAAAATATTTCGCCCCCGTCACTATATAATTCTTTGTTTTTACATTCCACGCATGTACTTGTAAATGCAGCTGCCTATATAACATCCAAGAGGATGAAGGAGTTCGGTAGTCAGCTTCGGTTTCGTATGCAGTAGCTGGTAAGTGCGTCTATCCTGGTGACATCCTGGTGCGTTAACATTATGTGACACGCACCATGGATATATCCTCCAAGAACATCGTGGACTGATAAAACCAATGTTCTACCATCGGGTAGAAAAATGGCGATGCTCAATAGTAAATTGATTTTCTGCTACCCGCAAGATCAGAAATGGACATTATTCGCGATTGGTTTGCGTGATATCTTAAACATGGGTGCCACGGAGGGATAATCTGGAGATGTCTTGGATAATATCGGAATCGTAACGAAATATATTTTTTGTTTGAGTAGCGCCGACATTATTTGGCGTTTTAAAATGCAGAGGAAGCATTCGTTGCGATCTCGCTGAAATTTATAAAAATAGGCTCGCGTTTCAAGTATGATATGAGAAAAAATATTTGCCAGCAAATAACGAGGAATCTGGAGATAAATATATGTTTTCAAATATAAACGGGATAAAAGAAAAAATGCAGGGAAAATGTACGCGCATATTGAAATGCCAATATGTATTGCAAATCTCTAAAAAATGTTGTGTAAATATAAACACAAATAAATTTTTGTTATTATACATATATATATTTTTATTTAAGTGTTATTTGTAATATTATGTGGAGTGAAAATTTGAGTATTCCTTCAGGAATGTACACCAACATATTCAATGAACAATTACAGGCATGATACTCGAAGGATTCATTTCATCTAGTTTGAAATAATTGCAACCACTTCAAACTAAATTCTAGTCCCAGTGAGCTGGAATTGTTATTCACCTATTCCCTAATACTCCCTTTATATTGCAGGGGTCTCAAACTAACAATTTAGAGATCGTAGAAGATATTATTAAACAACGAAAGTACCCTTTTCTTAAAGCATTAAAAAAAAATCAAACTAGATGTGTTTGGATTCTAATATTTCGTTTTGGCTATTGTGAAATTGTCCAATTTTCATAAATATGGCTTCGTGCCTTCTTGGGTTCGATATTTACTTGAGGGGAATATAATTTTTAACATCTGCAATAGAAACGAGCAGCGAAAAGATTGATGTTTTATGGAATCTCTTGGACCATATTCAGACCTCTGCTTTAGAATAAGCGGGTATCTAATAATACTGAAGTAAATGTGACTAAATGGTGATTAAAATTGCAGAGTTGTAGTTATACGATAAACAACAATTCACATCGAATTTCAGTTAGTTCAACGTTCAATTAATTTACTATTGTTAAAAGTGGCATCGGTTTTCTAGCCTATAAGGACTTGTAATGCAAATGGTGGTAAAATTCACATTATTTGGTTCCAGAACTGGATATATCCCTCGATTTTATTTTTGAATTTTGGTCAATTTGTAGTTCGAAACTATCCAACATAAAAAAAAATGGTTATAAGTCTTGGAGAGTATCTTCGCACATGCCGAGGCTTGAAAATTTTTTTTGAGAAAGTCCTTATGTAGCAATATTTCAAATATTATATCACTTATTACGAATAAGAAAGTGGATTGAACCGTGGCGAGAATACTATCATTTTTTAGTTTGTTATCTTCAACGAGTTGCGATATTTTTATTGGGCCCCTTTCATCGCATCTATCTTAATGTAATAGACTGATTCGGTTTAATGTTAAGAACTGTTAATAGCGCAGCAAAGGATCGTGCCATAACTATAATTCAATCCCGGAGTTCTTACAATCCATAAAACAGCTTTCACCGGAACGATATTATGATTAAGTATTAGGGCCGTCTTGTTGAGACTTGATGAGAAAATCGGAACAAATTGTAAGTTTCGCGGGTAATGAGGCATTAAAATCATTAAAATCGTCCACTTTAACGCGAATATACAGGGTAACTATATATTTTATGAACAAGATCTTTATATGCATCTTTTTATAACTAGCTTCATCTAAAAGTTATCCAGCCCTGGATAATATCCTCGTATAAATTTTCTTATATTAAAGTTGTTTCAACGAGATTAATAGTAGGAATATTAAGTTCATGATAAGCTGTATATCCAATCTGAGTCTTCAGCTGTCGCGACAATCAAGAAAATATTTTAAAGTACACTGATAGACACGAAAAGTATGTTTATGTCAAGTAATACTGAAGATTTTGTTAACTTTTATGGTAAAGTGATATTGAAATTTAATTGCGAGCAAATTTTAGTGGTTAAATAATCCTAGGAATTTTTTTTACAGATTTCTCAGAATATCCTTTTACAACTAAATATAAACTAAATTAAATTTCTTTTACAAAACATTTCTATACCACTGGTGTACATTATCGACAAGGAATTTATAAAAACAAGGAATAGGCACCTTTGCATACTATCTATTTATGCAGGAGTTCTTAGAGAGCCTTACCAAGAAACTATGCTAGCTGTTAAGTCAACTTAGAGGAGTATATAGAATAAGATGATGCACGTTTCTCGTAATTTGTAACCCTCTAGTCACACGAACTTTATATACAGCAAGAACGTAAACTAAAACTATCTGAAGAGGTATAAATCATCTGGTGTGGTGAAGTATTAGTGGAAGTCGCTGCGCTTCAATTTACATGATATAGTAAATGTTGGTGGGTTCGTATTTCGACAAATACAACAGAACACCTGAAGATTCCAATTATTTTTTTAATATAGGCAAGATAAAAAATTCCCATTTTTGCAAAGATGGGAGAATATTTTTTTAAAACATCTTTAAAAAGGTTAGATTTAATCATTTTTCAAGAGGACATTGCTATCTAAACGAGATTTTGTTTAAAATCCGAGTTCCAGGATTAATTCAATAAAAATTCTGAGTACTCTGTATCAGTAGGTCCTACGTGCTTTTCATAAATTTAATGGTTGCATTCCATCAGCGGTAATTGAACGCAGAAGCGTCACCTAGAGGAAGCTGGTAGAGTTATCAAGACGCTTTCCAGGAAGAAGGAACCAAACATAGTGCTCCACATATTTATATTCAATTTTGCTATTTGAATGTGATAGTCAGGATGGGATTCTTCATTTGCAGAATGAAGACATACACTGAATTGAGGTTCTACTTCTCAATGGTTTAATTAATTATTATTTAACATGATTAATTCTGAGTTAAAAGGAAGTATCTATGAATTTAAAATAAAATAAACTCAATAGTTATGAAGGTTTACATTAAAAAATCTTCGCAGGAAGATATTTTTCCTTAAGGAGAACGATACGATTACCTTCCATTTTTTGGACCAACATTTGGCACATAGGACGAACTAGCTGTAATGGCGTCATCAGAAATGGCACCCGATTCCATTCCTAGCGGTGCATTACAACTTCCTGTAAAGAAGACAAACATAATCAAGTTCATATTTTAGTAAAATTAAAAAAGGCACTGTAAAATATTTGAGCTAAATAAATTTGATTATAGTTGAGCTGTTAAGGATAATGTATCTATATATTTAAATTGCGACAGTCCTTTTGCGGAAACTGATGGACAGATTTCGGTGTTAAATTAAAGCGACTACGGTTTATATTTGCCCATTTCGTAGCGTGGGTAGTCTCCGTTCAACTGTTAGACACAGTACCATTGAAACTGCTCATATAAAATAGCATGTGCAGGATGAGAGATTGTGTTTACGTAATAATGCATGCTAAGCCTGAACTGAGCGCTCTGTACGTTTGTTGGATCGCAAATTTTTGCTAAACTCGATCGAAGCGAATGTTGAAAAGTGTGTAATCTGTGTTCATCGTCATTGTCATATACACACACCTAATACTGGAGTTTGCAGACGCCGATCCTTACTCGGTCAGTTATTATACTATTATTCGCGCTGTTAATTTCAAGAGTTATAGATTTTTAATGTCAGCATTTAGAATCAATTGTGTTTTCTTTGAGTTTTTAAACTATCCATTTATGTCTGATTTGCCATATTTTGGTAAAGGGTGTACTCGTTATATATAAATAATAATTCGATAATTTAAGAAGGTTGAAAATAATTTGCAAGTATCTATATATCTATAAAGCAATTACTCTGCATATTTTTTGTAAAATAATAGGTAATGATAACATAATTTTCAATTATTAAACCCCTACAATGTATAAAACAAAATTCTCCTGTCTATGTGTATACAATGTTGCCATTTTATTAGTATTTTCTTAAATGGAAACTTTGCGTTGTTTGAAAATCCAGAGTGCAGCAAATACAATACTGAGATTAGTTCAGTTTAAACGTTGGAAAGTTTCAAAGTGCAGTTTCAGCAGTTTAATGAATTACCTCCCCCACTTATATTCTATATGCTCCCCTATCCACCCTTTCATATATTGAAGGAAACTGAACAAGGTTTCATTATAATCAAAATTGTTACGTACCTAATTGACGCAAGCAAAGAGAAATTAAACGTTCCCGTAAATCAAACAAATTTGTTTTTCGCATAATTTGAAAAATTAGTTTCTTAGCATTTCCTTAGTTTATTCGAGGGATAAACAAAGTATAATAAAAACGTGTATTTTCTCATTTAAGCAGAAGTAAACGTTCGGAGTGTTTAAAAAACAATAAATTCGTTAATAAATTATTTCGAGAGTTGGATTTTATTATGGACCAGTTTAGCAAAAGGAAAATATATATTTGCGTGAAATATTTTGCTAGGTTATAGATGTTGTGATATTCCTAGTTTTTAATTGTGATATGAAATTTTTTTTTTTAATTTCTCTTCCCAAATCTGTTGATATTATAAAGTACTGACCACAATGAAACATAATATTGCGTTAAATCTTTAATTTTACGCAATAACATTTAATTTTGCAGAATTGCCACCAACAATCAATCACTCGATGACTTTATGTACTTGATTACAGAATGACAGGTCTAATATGGTAAATAGATATCCCAGATAAGCGATCCAGTATTTATTTCGAACGCATGTTTGCTTCGCGATAATATAAAAAAAAAACTTGGAAAAACAGAGTAGTGTTATTACTTCTGGCAATATTTGTACTTGGGGTGGATGAATCCATGGATTGTAGTTAGACGCCACGTCATGAATAAGTTGTATGATTCATTAAATGATTGCGTGTGATGATCACATGACCGCTCGCAATATGTGAATGAAAGTTGTGCATTGTAAGAAATAAATGCAGTTATAATTTCTTTGTTTCCGGCTTGTGAACTCAAAATTATAGGTAATAATTATATACAGGATCAACAATATTTTCCATATAGCAAAAATATACTAAATATTGTCATTAGTAATGTTGCAATGAAAAACAAGTCGTGGTTAAAGACAAGTTTTTTTAAAGAATGATCGAAAGCATTATGGTATTTTTTATTTATTTTTTGATACGAACAAAAATAAGACGCTTACTATATTTATTACCACTAAACAAAAACATACCATTACGCTATTAAATGTGCTCTTAAAACTAGATTATTAACGGATTAAAACGGATTATTAAATACGTTTACAAAATCATCAATCACATTCTTAATTTACATCAATTTTACATATTATTATGCTCAATAGATTTTTAATAAATAATTTTTTAACTGTCGTTTTTGTTGTTAAAAATATGCAAGCTAATAGCAGTGTATTGTATAAAAGTTTGATTGTGAGTTTGTGAATAGGAAACTGGTTAATGTTTCATGGTGAAGTGAAAATGGCTTTTTGTTAACAAAATATATATACTAGCAACTAGCTAAATCCAGGAAAGAATAGGAATTTTTCCAAAAAATATTGTTATCCGTTATCACGTATTGCGAACGTAATAAATTTCTTTCAAGGGTTCATATTTTAATACTTTCTTGCAGGAGGAATGGTACAAATTTCTTACGGAAATTGATTTACGATTCACCGGACGATGTTTATTTATTCTGAATCCCCTCAATGGCCACTATATGGAAGGGCTATAAAATAAAATTCTCTTCTAGTAAGGTTTCGTAAAATATTCACCCCCCCCCCCCCTCACCATCAAACCGTACACCTATACAGGGCGATTTTACACACCTGTGTTTACCAACTTAACAACACACCAACAGCTTCGACTCACGCCAAGTAAATTACTAATCCAACACTAATCCAGGAGAAAGAGGCCACATGCTTGAAACTACATTTTACCACAGGTCCTAGCAGGTCCCCCATCATAACAGTTTATATTTTTGTATACTAAAATCAATTGAAGTTACTAATAAATCCAAAAATAATTTAATGAAAATTTTCAAAGTAGGTTCTTAATATATTCACGGGGAATTGTGGACATTCTGTAGAGGTGGCCGTCGTCGACAGTTTTTAGGTTTCTGCAATTGCTGCTGGACCTTCTTCAACCAGGAGACATCCACAATACACATCGCGTTGGCATAGAAGTTGAAACGTTCGGATTTGACTTGCATAAAAGTAGTATATAGTGGTAGAATATAGGCTTCGGCTTTTCATATATTTATGGTGGGTTTAAGGGACATTTGGGGTGGACGTGGTGAAGTGAACGCACCACTCCGGCCCCAATGCCTTCCTAGCGGATGTCTGCGAATTGGGTTAACTGATGGGCCCAACACAGAGAAGAACTTGCGATATTGGATGTGTAAAATGGAAATATATTTTTTGTGGACTCGATGTGGTTATAAATATTTTAAGTACTCGATTTTTTAAAAGCCATCAAATTTATATGTCATCTCCATAATCGAGTTGGATAAAATTTTGATTTTGTAAACCGGACCTGTATAGGGGTCAGTCCCATATATACAGGCAGAAATATTCCACTTTTCAAAAGCTACTTTCGGTTCACAGAGATCGTGGCAGTCAAACCCGTGAATGGGAAACGAAACGAACGAATTTCATTTTTCATCGAGTTATATTCATCGCGAGCAAATCGACGAGGAGAAAGTTCGGGAGGAAGAGTTTCATAGTGGCCACGGCACTCAGACACCACTCTTATAATGAATGGCGAACGGTTATTGATACGAATATATACACTTCGATATTCTACCTGTTTACCGTATTTAAAGAAGCGTGACATAACTCGAGAATGATCAGATTTGAAAGGACGATAAAGAATAAATCATCTTCCTTGAATATTTAAAAAGTATCATTTAAGAAAACGTCAACTGAGGTAAATTAGAACTTTGCTGTTCGTTCGAATAGTAGCATTTTGTTGGCTACTAGAAAGACATTTATTTTTCTGCACAAAACAATCAACTGAACTTTACGAGTTTCGTCACTCCACTATGTAGAAGTTACAGCTGCAATTTGGAATGTTGACCAGTTGTTAGAAATATCAGATTTGGGAAGAGAGATTACTTTGTGCGCTCGAAGAGAGATTTTTACATCAGTGTTGATAGACAATCTGGGTCAATATACCAAATCTCCAGTACAAATAGATGAAGAACTGATGACTACCTAACAGCCAATCAGTCGGCGAAAGTGTTTTCCGTAATTCATCATCACTCACTCAATCTCGTGCAGATATTGAAAATAAGCTTGGTGGATGATTACTTTCCGGATTGGCTTAGAAAGCTTTTAAATCATCACGTAAAAACTGTATTCTTGTTAAATTTTTTATAATCGAATCTTGATTATATACAGAATATATTTGGCATATCAAAAGATTTTTTTTAATTTGAAAAATCCTATTGCTTCGCTTTAAACATAATCACGGGAGAAAACACAACTTCTGCTTTTGCTATAATCCAAATACATAGGAACATATGGTAAATGAAAATCGTATAAAAAAACATATAAACATTATGGCACATAAATGAGAAAATTAATTTGCAATCAATCAACCGATTCGGGCAAAAGTTCATTTAAATTATCCCAATTTCATAATCGGTTATTAACGCTTTTGCAAATATACGAAGAATGAAAAACGGCTACATTTTATTTAATATAATTTCATATAATCTTCCAATGTCCGAATTCCCATGAAGCATTTCCAGATAATTTTATTTAATGTCGAGTTAATTTGTAATTTTGTTTGAGCTTAGAAGCTATAGTTGTTTATGCATTAAATAAATATTTGTTCGCCGAAGTATTTCGCAAACACTGGATACATCGCATGGTCGACATTGCAAATAATTACGGTTATTACTAAATTATTTGGTAAATTAGTGAACGTAATACAAGTCCAAATTAATCTGCATCGCGAGTAATTATCAATTTGGCAAATATCAGTGCAGATATGCATCAAAATATTAATTCAGTTACAACATTGTTCGGTCGTAATTCAAAACACATAGCTTAGTCGAATTTATTTATTATATTGTATACCGAATGTTCACGAAACTAGAGCATCCATAAAATGAAAAATCACGCACTTTTGGCGATGGTTTCAACAAATTAATGCAAGTACATATTAAATTATCTCGAACTTTCAAAACGATACTGCATTTTGATACTACATTCTTTTTATTCAGCAACTATTATATTATTTTCCGCTGTATGTGAAACATCCTATATTGTACCAATTTGACCACAATAGTGACATATTTCGAATTTTCCTGTGGTAGGGAATGTTGCTATTCACAATATTCTAAAGAAATATTTAGAATTTTCGATCGAGATTTTAATTCGTTTACGGTCTCCATAAAAGAATTTTATATAAAGTTTCTTGATATCAAGATTCAAGCATTCAAAAGTAATTGATTATTGTGGGTATATTGCATTTTCATTTTACTGCTTCGAGAAATTGGAATATTTTTTTAACTAACGCTAAATAATGTAAAATGTGAGTTGGTTTCTTCAGGTTGGTTTTACATATTTGATGATGTGATTAAAAATTTTTTGATAAAAAGAATTAGCAACCTGTAAAAGTCCGTAAAAGAATTTTTGACTTAAGAAATCCTATTGTTTTTTCTGTGACCCAATATCGCGGTGATGTACCGAAGATTTACTTAAATATGGTAAATCACTTTTCGTAATAATAAAAAATCGAGCTAAAAATTTTTTTACACTTTTCTCTGTAATAAAAACTCGAGCTAAAATTTTTTTTTAAGATAAGTACTGAAGTAGAAAATTATTTGCTAAGTAACTTTAACTGTTGACAAAAGGCGTCAGGTCAATTTATAATAAAGGACAATAAAAATAATCAAAAGCAAAATTTTGATTCCCCAAAACGATTCATATACTAATATAAAATGTGTATATACAACTGAAAATTATTTTCTGAAATTATACCGTCATTATATTGATAAAAATGTGATTTGATTAAAAATATCGATATTTCATTTTTATGCCACTGTGGACGTAAGCCACAAATATTTTTAACTAAAATTCGATATAGCACAGCATGCAGAAGATATCGTATAAGATAAAATCATGTGATAGAAGTTTATTCACTTGAGTGGTCAAGTACGAAACAAAATTAAAAGTTAAATCAATTACTTTTTATTGCAAACACAAAAAATGTCCTTACAATTAGTTTATCTATTATATTAAAATTTTATACCTTGCAAAACGTAAAGCGCGACTCATTTTTTTTCCAACGGAAAATGTTTTATAAATAATTGATTTTTCCAAAGTGCAAAGTGTATAGATAATATATTTATAAACAGTTTTTCTCAGCGATTCTGTAGTTTGAAATTTACGGCGAGCGTATTTACTTTATTTAACCGAGTTCCCATTTTCCGGATGGCGTAATTTTCAGTGGGTTACTTCGCGCCGATAAATTGAAGTTCCGCAGAACTTAAAGAGAAGAGCGACGTATTTAACAACGGTCCAAATTTATATCTGATGCAAGTAAATGCAATTCCACAATAGTAATTGCTTCCAGTTTAAAATAATATACACAGTGAACATTGCAGCACGTTGTAAATCGATCGATTTTTTCTATCTCTCGAGAAAATAAAAATAAAACCCCCGCAGAAAACTATTACTGACGAAATAACTGCAAATTTCTGTTTTACAAATTCGATTATGTTCCTCATTCATTTTTACCACACGATCGCAATTATTCCGAGCCTGATCTAATTATATTTAGTCACTGGGTGTATACATAATTTCATCCCCATAAACACACATCTGCTTGGAATGTGTTGGTAATGCATAAAATTTCCGGTAAGCACGCGAACTAGTTGAAACAAATTCCACGTCGGCCTATTCGTCTTCCAACGGAGTGACACACAATTTGGGGGCCAAAGTATCCACGTTCACTTTTCGCTGAAAAAGCTACGGGACTTCAACGCCAAACACGTGCCCCTTCCGTTGTGTCCCTTTTAAATTGCCCAGGTTTAAAGGAGTTCGGCTAGTTTCGTCTAGGGAGAAATGGACGCATTAGTCCTGAATCCTAATTGTAGCGCTATTCCAATTATTGTGGGTGTATATTGGGTTGCGTTTCGTTTTGTAATTGTAAAGCATTTATTTCGCTTTTGTTCTTGTGGAAATTTAATGTATCCAAAGATAAAATTTTATGTTTTTTTATAAGTGGTTGTTTTGCCGACAGAGTTTGTATTAAGAATTGTTGCAATTTATTTTAAATTTGGTATTATTATTTCATAAGTTTAATAGCAAGTATAAATTTTTATATGCTATTGCTATGAAAATTGGGAATTTTAAAGAAATAACGTGGAAATACAATAAATAAATAATAAGCGAACAGTTCGGTTTCTCACATGTGAATAAATATTTTTCTTTTGCAAGGAATTAGATCAATTATAACGTCCCGTTAAAGTTATTTGTTAATTTCAGGCAAGGCAGGGTGAGTCTTTTTCAGGTCAGTACGACCCTGTCTTGGTACGGCCCTGCTATCTTCACTGATACCAAATTGACAGAATCCTATTAAAGTTTGTGACGCGTAAAAATAATCACATTGTTAAAATTAAAATTCTTTTGGCACTAAGCTTCTCAACACATAATTTTGTTACGTTATATATTTTCAGCTTATTTGTTCTACAATTCTAATAACAAATGATTCTACTACCTTTTCGAAAACTAACAAATACGTGATTCAAAACAACAAATTGCACATTCAAATATTGCGATTGTCTTTAATATTTAATATATTTCGATGTAAACACTTTTGTTTTGTGTTATTCTGCTCACGCAACAATAAATTTCTATTTACATTAAGGTAATAAAATGCTGAAATTATTTTCCATGCCGAATTATTATTATTAGTACGTCGACGTAGCGCTACAAACAAATAGCTGAAGCAAATAACCCACTTTCCATTCTTAAATATTTTATTACAATTTTAATATAGATATTCTCTGTATTGCGTACAATTATCGCAGAATATATTAATATCATTAAAATGACTTCAGTCGCAACGTATTATTTGTCCATTCGGCTGGAAATACTGGATGGTAAATAATAATGGGTACGTCCTCATTCTAGGAAATATCAAGACCGGTCTTGTGACAAACATACGGATGAAGGAATTTTAATTTCACCTTTGCGTCCATAAAATATTTGAATAAATAAAAAGACGCGAAGCTTTTTTAAATATAAAAAAATGATTTATCTTCTAGAAAGTGTTTCTTTCTAATTAAATATTATAAATCGCTCTGTAGATTAATTTCTATTATATATTCAATGAAATAAACAATTCCTACGCATAAAAATACCCAGAATTAATAATAAAAACGTTACATAACTGAGCTGCCACGTATCCCATGTTATAAAATTGTAATATGTATTTTTAACTTTAACATTCCAGTCATGATAACATGTATAACGAAATATAGGTTATATAAAGCAGTGGTGGTTTAGCGTTTTTTACGGCCCACAAAAAATTGGCGACACAATTCTTATAGATTAATTGAATAATTTGCTATTTTTTTTTACCCCGTAACAATTTCATTAATTTATTAACATTTATAAGTTGTTGCTCAAGACTAAGATGAATAAAGTGGTCGAGCAATTTGTTAAACTAACCTAAAAAGTGGACTACGAAGATACGAATGAAGTACGGTCCTGACCTGACGAAAAACTAAATGTACATACCATTTTTTTTTTATGTCAATTGTGCATGTGTAATATTGCAAGTTGAAACAACCTGGAAAATATTACATTTCGTGATGCATGCTCCTTTCTTGTAACTGTTGTGCACTACAATGGTAAAACTATATAGGCGACTTTGAAAACAAGCTACAAGCGAACTGGAAACGTATAAGAAAAAGCTTTTAAACATTAGATACGCATTCGTTTGTTATTTTGGTGTTTAATTGGTATCAAACTTCCAGCGTAATATTAGAATAATATGTTGCCACTAGACAGGAAAATTGTATAAAAGTTTATGACAACTTAAATTGCTAATAAAGTAAATTGTTTTGTATTTACGTATAACTTGGTTTAAGCGAATTTTGGAAAAATGTGCGTTGTTTAATAATATTTCGATGCAGTTTTCATTTGATTTCATTCAATAGTTCTTTTGTAACTTGCTGTATTTAGCCGTTAGAAATTATATAGTTGGTAGGAAAGTAGCTATTAAGCCACGGCAACAGCGCCAATTGCCAGTGTTGTAGCTGTAGGTAATCGCACCCCGAAAACCAGTTAAATTGAAATCATGTTCAAACTTACTTCGCCTTGACTTCTAATGTAGGCACTTGGTCGCTAATCAGATAACAATCGCTTATTTGATTGTTATAATTACGGGCCGCTAGTTGTTTTATTTCTCCTTAAAAAGGCAATTCAAGTCCACTTTATTTTATACGGAAATAAAATATAATACCATACATTGTCCAAATAATTTCCCAACTATATTCAGCGAGTCATTTCTTCTTCACTAAAAACAATTGGACAAACCAACAATTGTTCCTGTCCTTATTCAACATTACCACTCTGCACCACTCATTTCAGTCCGGCTTGTTGGACATCTTGAAATCCGTTTTCCTTTTATGGTTTAGACACAGTTAAATTAATTAACAATCGCGACGTGGTCTTGTGTGTATGAGGATTCTTTTGTCAGTACGTGCATGGTGGAGCACTTTAGAATTTACACCTATCGCAGCCTAAAAGCATTTCACACACCACTCCGCGGATAGTAAGGGGTTGCTATATCCTTTCGAACTGGTGCATCTTGCTACTTTACCAGCAGAGTTTCCTTACAAATCTGATACAACGCGATGTAGACATTGATTAATCCCATGGCAGGAGCTTGTATAGCTTTTAGTTGTTACTCTGCAGTTGGATTATGAGAAAGTCTGCATGGCTATTCTAGGTTTATTTAATTGGAATTTAAACTGAATATCGAAAGAGGAGAGCTTATTAACAACGAAATGTCGCCACATCAAGGTTTTTATCGTTTACGACGCACCATGTGTCTAAAACCAGCATGTAAATATATTTTTTAGTTTAAAGAGTCCGCAATCCTAAAGATTGGTTGGAAACAGCACGCCATGCCGATCTATCCTGAGCTAATCCCTTCATCTCCCTATAGCTATTCATCTCAACGTCTTCAACTATCTGACTCACATACTCCAATCTAGGCCTACCTACCCCTCTCTTTCCCTCCACTCTACCTTCTATGATCAATTGCATAATCCCCCCATGCCTAAGAATATGCCCTACTAATCTGTCTCTCCTACGCTGTAACACTCTCCAGATACTTCTCTTCTCCCCTACTAACTCTAGTACAGCTTCATTTGTTACTTTATATTCCCAACCAATCCTCATCATCCTCCTATAACACCACATTTCGAATGCTTGTAATCTACGCTTCTCTTCCTTTCCTATAGTCCACGCCTCACACCCGTACAGTGCTACACTCCAAACATATACCTTCAGTAATCTTTTTCTAATACCCAAGTCAATATTTGATCTTAAAATCTGTTCTTTTTCTACGAATGCCTTCCTACCCTGTGCTATCCTACACTTTATATCTACCTTGCTTCGATTATCTTTTGTGATTCTACTGCCTAAATAACAAAAATCTGACACTTCTTCGATTCTATTATCTCCTATTGTGATTCTCATTTTTCTACTGCATTCCTTTTTGTCACACCTCATCACTTTAGTTTTACCTATATTTATTTTCATGTTAAAATCCCTAGTCAATACTGCCTGCATACCATTCAATACCCTTTCTAAATTCTTTTCGCTTTCTTCCAATATAGCTATATCGTCGGCGAATCTCAACATATATATTTTCTCTCCCTGTACATTCACACCTACACTATACTCTTCTTTTACTTTGTTTATTGCATCTTCTATATATAGATTAAGTAATAACGGTGAAAGTGTACATCCCTGCCGAACTCCCTTCCCTATTTTTGCTACCTCTTCTTCCCCCTCAATTCTAACTAAGGCAGTTTGGTGTTTATATAAATTAAAAATTATTCTCCTATCCTTATAATCTATACCGGTTTCTTTTAAAATTCTAAACATTATGTCCCAATCTACATTATCAAATGCCTTTTCTAAATCTACAAAAGCTATGCAAGTTACCTTTCCTACCCTCTTTCTTTTTTCTACTACCGTTCTTAGTGCTAGAATCGCCTCCCTCGTCCCTCTGTTTTTCCTAAAACCAAACTGATCTTCTCCTAGCCTTTCCTCTACTTTATTATCTAATCTCCTATAAATAATCTTTAGCAATATCTTCGATGCATGTGATAGTAGACTAATGGTCCTATAGTTCTCACACATTATATTTACATTAGTTTAAATGTTGTTGCAATTATTGATATACTGCATTTTGTATATTTCTGCAAGACTTGTATATAGTTGTAAATTGCATTGGAATCAAGAATGTATTATAAAATATAATTATATATCTAAAATATATAAAAAATCAATCTTAAACTCTGAAATATTAAAAACGATTGTAAAAATAGCATAGATTGTTAAATCTGTTAAAAAATTGCAAAGCGAAAAAAAGCCTTTTCGATTCCTGTCTATGGTATGAATGTTCGGTGCTAATTCATGTACAAGCGTAACCTCCATAACAATCCGAAGCGTGCTAGTTAAGTCGGTACAGTGTTCTGGATATAGAACGTTGGTGCATCTTCACTCCAGGGATTATAATGCATCAGTGCCCCGCTGTTGCTCTTGTTTTCCTCGTTTCGGAACACGGGGAGTCCCTGGTATATGAATATGGCGCAGTGTAAACAAGCTCGTCATTGTATTCAGGTTCTTCGTACCATATAACATAGCGCAGTGCTAAGAGCCCTTATTATTTATTCAGGATTGTATTTATGCTGCGTTAGAATTGATGATTTATAATTCACGATATATAAATTTGTAATACGCACGCAAATATCGCAAATTTAGGATTGTATAATTAAATACTAAGAAATCAATTCTTCTAAAAAAATTATCGAAAAAGTACAAAGGTGTATTCTTGTCGATTTCCATCAAAATTATCGAAAAATTATCGAAAAAGAAGAGAGGTATATACCTGTCGATTTTCATCAAAATTATCGAAAAATTATCGAAAATGAAGAGAAGTATATACCTGTCGATTTTCATCAAAATTATCGAAAAATTATCGAAAAAGAAGAGAAGTACATACCTGTCGATTTTCATCAAAATTATCGAAAAAGAGCAGAGGTCGATTTTCATCAAAATTATCGAAAAATTATCGAAAAAGAAGAGAAGTATATACCTGTCGATTTTCATCAAGATTATCAAACATTATCGAAAAAGAGCAGAGGTCGATTTTCATCAAAATTATCGAAAAATTATCGAAAAAGAGCAGAGCATTTTCATCAAAATTATCATTTCCCATTAGAAAATGTCCCATTCAATCATTTTTTCACGTTAAATAAAAATTTATAATCTTAGCATGGACAGTTCAAATAAAAATGTTTCTAAATGCTGACTTTGAAATTGAACATGCAATTAACATCGCGTATTAATTTACAGTTGCTGATCGTGTTGGTATCGCCATCTACATCTTTTAATGTTAGATGTGTGTGCGACAACGACGATAAACACACACACAGATTACACACATTCTTGACGAACGCGGCGAGGAATTCAAGTCTAACTACATGGTTACGTGAATGCAATCCCATCTTTGCACATGCTATTTTATATGGGCAGTTTCAATGGCACCTTGAACGGTAAGTTGAAGTGAAGAATATAAACTCGAAAAAGTTGATTGCGTTCGTTGAAGCGAGACTTTCGCCGTTTTCTGAGAAAGTTCTCGCTCTAGTGGAGTATTCGATATCAAAAAACGCGTTTTTATTATCCGAATTTTATCTATACACTAGTACACCTACTGCCAAGAATATGGCAAATCAGACATAAATGCATAGTTTAATAAAAACTAAAAAAAGAAAATACAATTATTGACCGATTGTTTGAAGACGCTATTGTGTATTTATTTTTTAATTCATAAATCCAACATAATTTGCTATAAAATATTCGACAAAATCAAAATAAAATATTAAAAAAATTTAAATATAAGAAATGTTGTAAAAAAATAATTATTTATATATATATAGCATCGCCAGGTCTCGCCTAGAATAATTTTAAGTCAGACACTTTAAGCCACAATTATTGACTATTTCTTTGACTCGATTGTACATGACAAATAGCCGCTATGTCTATATATACAAGTCTATATGAATGTAGAGGAAAATTAGTCATTGTTAATTTTCAATTTCCGACCAATTTAGCAAATACACTTAAATTTTCAACAAAATGGGCAAAAATAGACATAATCGCTTTAATATAACACCAAAATCATTGAAATCTGTCGAGCCGTTCCGCAGAATTTTTTTTTATACGGGTAAATGGTAAACTTTTGTAGTAAGCATGGAAATAATGATTTTTATCTTTAAGAGGGACAAATTACCGAAAATCATGATTGTCCCGCTAAAAGCGGGACATATGGTCACTTTACTTATTTGTGTGTTATTAATTTTAATCCCAATAAAATTTTAAATAAAATAAAATAAGCAAAAATCTGTTAGGTAAGCTGTTCATCAAAATTATCGAAAAATTATCGAAAAAGAGCCCCCGTCGATTTTCATCAAAATCACCGAAAAACGGTTTCACCGAAAAACCGGTTTTCATCGAAAATCGGTGAACCGAGATTGTCTTGGTTGCCGGTTTTCGACAAAAAATAAACCGGTGCACCGGTTTACCGGAACCATTCCCAGCACTATTCATAATACAGATTGATCTAATCGGATCCGCAAACATACACGCGTTCTAGCACATTGCGCAAACACCAACATGCAACACTGTCGGAGCAGTGTTCCCATCTGGCGGCCGTTTCCTGCATAATCCTCGCTAATCATTGCTATTCATCTGCGAGATTTCGATATAATCGCCACCCGAAGCCTCTAGATACCAGCGAAATGGCAGCACCTGCACCTGCACCTGAATATCCGCAGCCGAACAGAATGTATAATAATCACGGGGTATTCAATATGTATTCGGAGGGGTTTGTTTGACTATTATGTTGCACACCGGCAGGTTAAGCTCACCTCGTTTATATTGTACAAATAGGGTTGCCTGCCGAAGGGGTGTTAAAGGATGCAATGCTGACAAAAAAAAATTGACTTTACAACGTCAATTCACCTCACCAAAATGTAATTAAATACGTATTTTTGCACATTGTTTAACATAATATCTTAAAAAAACAACAACGAATGCTTCCACGTTTAACAGGATTCAACAGGTGGAAGCAAGAATTTTGATTAATATGTTAATATTAACACAAAGTCTTACTAAGCGAAGGAAACTTTTAGATTCTAATTAAACTGCGCTTCAATATTTAATATTTAACAGTTAGGCGAACAGTTTCGCGAGTCGTAACGAGCAAACTATCTCTTGCGGAGTTTAAATAAACTTTTATACCTGGATAACGTTAGCGTATAATGGAATCGCATCCTATATAGGGTATGCAAATTTCTACACGTCGTTGTGATGGAGAGTCTGTCTTTTCCAAGTGGAATACTAATACACGGTCGAAATATAAAGACAATAAGCTTGTATCTTAATAAAACTGGAGGAATTGTAAATGAAAATCGCGTTCATTCAGTTTAATTAATTTACATGTAAAATATTTTTATATAATGATGAAGAGCATATTTGATTAAACATTTTTAATCGTTTTGGTACTCGCTTTGTTTTCAAACAAAAAAAAACTGCTAAATTATTATGCAGGTATAAATTCTTCTTAATAAATCGTGTGCTGTCAGATTGCCCAGCAGAAAATCGAAAGTATTTATAACCGAGCGATAAATTTGGTGGTCATGTTGTTGAGCTTAGCTAGATTATTATTTCTCTTGCGCGCTGAAGATATATGCGTATTTCTCGCTGTGCGCTGTTTGGAAGTAATATTGATGAAAATTTTGGTCACCTTTCAGGCACAAAAAAGTGAATGAGACTACAACGAAGTTTACTTTCAGTTCAATCTTTGCACTTGGAAATATCACAATAAACGGAAATTCCAGTCTTAAACATTAATAAGAATACGTCGAGATTTGCTCCGAGAAATTAGGGGCGCATCCGCAAGGGAGGCGAACTTTTCCTCTATTTCTCGTGTAATTAAGAGACGCTGAGGAAATTCTTCTTACTGTGGGTAACATATAATCCAAATACCGGTTCGTTGCGCTGTCCTGATAATTTTGTCGCAAATTAAAAACACAAATCCAATTTGAAAGTGGGCAACGGTACAAATTTCCCAGTTGGCACTGGGAAATGCGTATTTGAAGATTCATAACTTTTCTTATATACAACACGCGCGGCGGAGAGTGGTCATTAAAGGAAATGGAAAAGGAAAGAATGCCGACCCGAACCCGACAGCCCAGCTGCAGTAATATTTAAAATATTTACTAGGAGAGCGGCAAAAAGTTTACGGCCTGCTCCGTGTCAGAATATTATCATTTGCAATTTAAATAGCGCCGGAATTATGAATTAGGGGTGCGGAAATTTTCGTGTGATGTCGACTTATATTTGCATTAATAATGAAATTAATATGACATTACTTTAATGGAAATAAAAAATACTTAGGCATTTTAATTCGGTCGTCAAAAAACGTTTCGTGAATTTTATATAATTTATTTAGTAAACTTGAAGACTTTGAACAGTTCAATTTCGAATAATTGTTTTTTGTAGAAATATACGTTTGCTGTGGTTTTGTTTTTTTTAAAGTAAATATCTCATAAGTAAATAGATTTAGGTATTACTTAATTTATATTTCCAAAAAACAAAAATAAAATCTTGTAATCTCAATTTTTGGCAAGCATTTCCTTTGGAAATTTTATACTTTTTTACTATATATCTCATTAAATAAATTTAGATATTACTTAATTTATATTTCAAAAAAACAAAATAAAATCTTGTACTCTCTATTTTTGGCAAGCATTTCCTCCTTTGGAAATTTGATCTTTTTTTACTATATATCTCATAATTAAATAAATTTAGGTATTACTTAATTTATATTTCAAAAAAACAAAATAAAATCTTGTACTCTCAATTATTGGCAAGCATTTCCTTTGGAAATTTTATACTTTTTTACTATATATCTCATAATTAAATAAATTTAAGTATTACTTAATTTATATTTCAAAAAAACAAAAATAAAATTTTGTACCCTCAATTATTGGCAAGCATTTCCTTTGGAAATTTTATCTTTTTTTACTATATATCTCATAATTAAATAAATTTAGGTATTACTTAATTTATATTTCAAAAAAACAAAAATAAAATCTTGTAATCTCAATTTTTGGCAAGCATTTCCTTTGGAAATTTTATACTTTTTTACTATATATCTCATAATTAAATAAATTTAAGTATTACTTAATTTATATTTCAAAAAAACAAAAATAAAATTTTGTACCCTCAATTATTGGCAAGCATTTCCTTTGGAAATTTTATCTTTTTTTACTTTACATTTCATAATTAAATAAATTTTGGTATTACTTAATTTATATTTCAAAAAAAACAAAATAAAATCTTGTACGCTCAATTTTTGGCAAGCATTTCTTTTGGAAATTTTATACTTATTTATTATATATCTCATAATTAAATAAATTTAAGTATTACTTGATTTATATTTCAAAAAAACGAAAATAAAATCTTGTACTCTCAATTATTGGCAAGCATTTCCTTTGGAAATTTGATCCTTTTTTCTATAGATCTCATAATTTATGTGTAAAATTTATTGTAAAATATATATGTAAAACGTTTTTCTGCAAGAATTCCTACGATTATAAGAGAACAACAAAAGTAGTAAGTACATGTTATAGCTATCTTTGTGAAGGAAATATAATTTCCTTTTTTTTTTTTTTGCTAAACTGACAACTGAAAAAACTGAAAATTGTACTTCTTTAGGTACAATAATAAAGAAATCTTAATGAGTGACAGAAGTGAAATATTTGTTGATGACCGAAGTTTAAGTTTGAAATATTTCGATTTTTCGTCGATTTTTATTTTCTAAAATTTCTTGTAAAATATATATGTAAAACGTTTTTCTGCAAGGTACCTACGATATATAAAAGACAACACAACAAGTAGTAAGTACAACTTTTCTTTATGAAGAAAATGTCATTTTTTTTGCTAAACTGAAAATTGTTAAAGGTTTCTTAGAAAATAAATTAAAAAGTTTTGAAGGTAGTAAATTGTATCTAGTACTTCTTTAGGTACAATTATAAATAAATTGTAATGAGTGACAGAAGTGAAATATTTGTTGATGACGGAAGTTTAAGTTACGAATTGGACATTTAAAAAAATTGAAAATATTTAAATCCTGCTCTTGTTATCCAGCATATACTAATTAATATTTGTTTAATCTTTCAGTTTTGACAATATAGCACATGTACAAACCGATCAATTCGCAAAAATTGCAATTTTCAACCAATAAATAATACCAAAAAGTACATTTCAGTATCCGCTTCAATATCAGCATTATACAGATAGCAACTTGAACGTTCACATCCCGGCATATTTCAGCATGGACATATCTCTTCCCTTTTGATCATTGTCCTTCTATCCGTTCATATCCTTGACATTTCCATACACAAAATTTACCCTCAACGATATCGTGTATGTATTTTCGCTTAATAGACCGGAAATCTCCACAGCATTTCGAATTTATTCGTCCATTGAAGATGTGAAAAAATTCAAATTTTAGTAGATCACTGAAGTGTACAATATGCACTAAGTTAAAAGAACTAATTGCAATTTTTTTTTTAGCGAACATGCAAATTGAAGATGAATCATATCCCAGATATCATAAATTTTTTTACCAGCACTTTTATGCAACACAAGCGCCATCTATATCGTTATCGCAGCTATTAAAAACAACACATCGTTTCCTGGTGTCGTTATTCAGTTATTACTGCATACGTATTCGTTCATACAAGAGTTATGGCCAGGCTCATGTAAAAATATGCTTTATTATTGGTGGTGTTACTAGAAAAATCATTGCTACAAATGCGTATCATTGCTCAAGAAAAATCGAAATAACATAAGAATTATAAAAGACTACATGAAGTATATATTAAAGATGCTACGCTATCATTTTTATTAAATGAATCACATTTATCAATACAATAAAATGTGGTACAAGAAGAAATAACAAATTTCTGCAGGTGCGACGATTTTTCGATGGAATGTACATTCCAAATGTTTAAAAAAAGCATCTTTCGGTTCCGAACCCATGTCTAGATTACAATTTCACGTTTGTACGTAATGTTGCATATTGTAGGTGTCGCGGCGGTCGTAATTTCTGATCATGTCGACTGATATAAAGCTCCGTAACTAACAACTGTAACTGTATGAATGCTATGGCAGTGTTGCCGCAATGGCTGTTTCGGTAAATATGTGAATAGGTGGAAATATGCAGCTATTGAACAGGCTAAGTTGAAATTCGATACGAGTCAAGTTGGGGTGTTATTGCGCTGAGGATCAAAAAGGTCCTTTTCAGATTTAGCGTTTTGTTTTTTTTGTTATTTAGTTTTGAAAAGTTTTGTTATTTATTTAAAAAGGAATGCAGTAGAAAAATGAGGATCTCAATAGGAGATAATAGAATCGAAGAAGTGTCAGATTTTTGTTATTTAGGCAGTAGAATCACAAAAGATAATCGAAGCAAGGTAGATATAAAGTGTAGGATAGCACAGGGTAGGAAGGCATTCGTAGAAAAATAACAGATTTTAAGATCAAATATTGACTTGGGTATTAGAAAAAGATTACTGAAGGTGTATGTTTGGAGTGTAGCACTGTACGGGTGTGAGGCGTGGACTATAGGAAAGGAAGAGAAGCGTAGATTACAAGTATTCGAGATGTGGTGTTATAGGAGGATGATGAAGATTGGTTGGGAAGATAAAGTAACAAATGAAGCTGTACTAGAGTTAGTAGGGGAGAAGAGAAGTATTTGGAGAGTGTTATAGCGTAGGAGAGACAGATTAGTAGGGCATATTCTTAGGCATGGGGGGATTATGCAATTGATCATAGAAGGTAGAGTGGAGGGAAAGAGAGGGGTAGGTAGGCCTAGATTGGAGTATGTGAGTCAGATAGTTGAAGACGTTGAGATGAATAGCTATAGGGAGATGAAGGGATTAGCTCAGGATAGATCGGCATGGCGTGCTGTTTCCAACCAATCTTTAGGATTGCGGACTCTTTAACTATTTAGTTTTGTTTGAAAGTTGATATAATCAAATGCATGTTCAAATAATGCTCGATAAAAAATCGAATGATTTCTAAAATCATTTAAACACTTAAACTTAAAGACGTAAACACTTTACTTCTAAAATTCACTAAACTGAATGAGTTATAACATAAAACGTATGGCAAATCTTCCGTTGGTTTTGTGTTATTTTAAAATGATCTCTGTGATTATACACTTGCGTGTATTAACTATAATTTATATTGTTTTTCAATCAGCGTGGATTATTTTTAAACAACAACCATCAACGTATGATTTGATTGATATAGCACTATAAAACTAGCGAAGTTTAAAATAATATCCATTATTTATTACGTATTATTTTTTTTAAACTCTGCACAAAGCTATGAATTGAATTGAAGCGTGTTCCGTATGCATTTACACATTAATATCTGGGTCGAGAAATATGTGATAAATTATGCAGTACAATATACATTATTTTATCGTACCACCTCACTCGCTCGCATATTTGGATATTGTTTGAGACAAACGTGAAAAATACACGATATATACCATTGATTAATATGGAAACCTGTCTGAATTTTTAACGATGAAGGGCCATCAGAATCGCAATTTGTTATTCTATTTAATGCGGGAATAATTAGAGTATAACATTATTCGGTACGGGATTATGAACGTGCGCATACAAATTGGGCATATTTTTAACTGACGTATATTTTTGCGCTGTCATAATTTCCGATTTTCATCGCGCCGCGAAATTTTGTAATCGTTCGCTTTTTTTTTGCTAATGAGCGAAATCTAATAACATGCACATACTATCAAATATTACGAAAGCTACACTCATATAAATTGTTTTTTCGCTCTAAATATTAAAAAAAATTAATAGGCGAATTTATTAACAGCGTATATCAAGCTTAAGTTGACAACATAATATTATTGGTCTAATCTACACCATTGCATATCCAAAATAAATATACACCGAGTGTACATTAAATCGAGACATTTTCTAATAAGTCATTACAAAATAAAACGCAAAGTTTTTGTCATCTAATAAGACTTAGCGAAGACAAAAGACTCTAGTACTGATATTTCACGCGTTAAACTCAATTTCGACACGCTGTATCAAATGCTACAGCAATTATCTTTTATCGGGTGGCCTAAATCTGCGATTTTCGAAGCTGTTCGGTTGTTAATCGAAATTATGATCACCGTACCCAGGATATCGTTCGCTCTCCCTGTCCAATGATTAGTTAATGGACCAATTCTGTTGGATATACCGTCGATAGCTGCCCATAACGATCGACTGGTAATAGATAAAAGGGAAATGTCTTTCGTTATCATTAATAAGCTTTCAATCGATTTAGGAAGCACCTTACTTGAAATGCAAATTCACAGCTTGATGAAATTATGCGCGCAGAAAACAATAGTCGATATAATATTATTTTATGCGAATTATAAAATTATGCCTCTTTGATTTCAACAAAATACTTAGTTCTTGCGCCGATTGTCATCCGGTACTTTGATTATTATTGCATAAACAACGCTACCCCGAATGCATTGTAATTGCAATCTATTATCGTTGTAGATCTAGATGTTGCTGGTATACTTGTTTGTGCAAATTAGATCCTCCGGATTTGGTGAAGGTACTAATTACAGTCTCCTGTTCATTTGCAGATATACACCGCTTAGAAAATAAATCAAATCTACGATTGGTAGATTATTAGACACAATGTACGATGTAGATTTGCCGGCATTTATATTTATTTAAGCGAGGACCCATCAAAATATATAGTCTTCAGTAACAATGCAAGTCAGACGGGGAATATCTTTAACGTAACGTTGTGATGAGGAAGTAGCTGATAAAGCGATGTTGATGGATTAGCGATTTGAGACACTGGGGATGGATCATTTCCATATTTGATCCGAAATGCGATAGGTAAAAGCGAGGAAGAGGCACTTGTAGCGGACGATATTATAATGTGCAAGGAATTGCTTCGAAAGATGTTAATTTGCGAAGTTGAGTCGCAAAGTGATTCGATGATGGATTTAATCAAATAAGAATTATTGAGAGCTTGATTTTTGTACGGGTCATCTATTGATTGATAAATTTTGTAATAAAAATCGCTTGTACAACATTAGATTGTACAATAAACGGATGATATATCAATTAATCTAGCAGAATTAATGATAATGTTAAAAATTAGATTCAATCGCAAAATGTCTGATTTTTAATTAACTAGACGAACAAAATTAATTATTAATTTGGAATTGTTGCACGCGGTATATCAGTGAAACTATCTTAATTTTGCATTGCATCGGGATATGACAAAGAAGTCAGGTATTGCCTGAGCTCGACTGAATAGATGTGATTTCGTCATTGTATACCTGTCTGCTTTGATCATAGAAATTGGAGTAGTTTCTAACACTCGGAAACAATAGCGAGTGCTGACACATTCATTGCTTCTTATTATATGAAACAATTGCTTTCGTATCTACATTCAGGAGTCGGTCTAGTGTAAATAAGGATTGGTATTAGTGCATACGAGATTTACATATAAATAAGATTCAATCAATAAGTACATTTTAAATTAAATCTGTCTTTTAAAAATAAAAAAGTATGTTTGATATAACATATAATATAAATATTTAAAAACTCGTTTCTTAATATCAGATTTTAATTAAACTTCTTTTTCTATTTTTATTGAATACTTATTTTAATATAACGATACATATTTGCTAGCTCGTGATCGATTCTCAACTTGATCCTTAAAGAATTGTTAATAACAGCAGAACGGACTATGTAAAACTTGATCAATTACCATGTCTTCCGCTCGATTTTTTTACTCTTTCGGTGCAATGTTCCGTAAGCATTGAACGCGTAATATATTTTTCACTTAAATACATTATAAGCGACAAATTTTATTCCATTCCGTTGATCTGGATTTATAAATTGCCGTTGTTCAAGGCGATGAAAAATGAGGATCTCAATAGGAGATAATAGAATCGAAGAAGTGTCAGATTTTTGTTATTTAGGCAGTAGAATCACAAAAGATAATCGAAGCAAGGTAGATATAAAGTGTAGGATAGCACAGGGTAGGAAGGCATTCGTAGAAAAGGAACAGATTTTAAGATCAAATATTGACTTGGGTATTAGAAAAAGATTACTGAAGGTATATGTTTGGAGTGTAGCACTGTACGGGTGTGAGGCGTGGACTATAGGAAAGGAAGAGAAGCGTAGATTAGAAGCACTTGAAATGTGGTGTTATAGGAGGATGATGAGGATTGGTTGGGAAGATAAAGTAACAAATGAAGCTGTACTAGAGTTAGTAGGGGAGAAGAGAAGTATCTGGAGAGTGTTACAGCGTAGAAGAGACAGATTAGTAGGGCATATTCTTAGGCATGGGGGGATTATGCAATTGATCATAGAAGGTAGAGTGGAGGGAAAGAGAGGGCTAGGTAGGCCTAGATTGGAGTATGTGAGTCAGATAGTTGAAGACGTTGAGATGAATAGCTATAGGGAGATGAAGGGATTAGCTCAGGATAGATCGGCATGGCGTGCTGTTTCCAACCAATCTTTAGGATTGCGGACTCTTTAACTAACTCAAGGCGATTGTACTTTTTTGTTTTTTTAAAACAGTGGTCAAAAACATTTATACTAGCGCGATATATATTAGCATATGAAATGTGGATTGATTAATAAAATCATCTTAAATTAGAATTTTTTTTTTCGCATAAAATGTTTGGTACCTCTGAGAGATGGTATATAATATCGCGGGAGAAAAAAACATCCTTATAGTAGCACATGGAAAAGATTTGGTGTGAGACGGATCGTCTCCCATTCAAATTTGATAAGATGATTTTTCATTTTCAAACAATATAATAATATGACGGTCCAAAGGACGAAACGTAGCAGCTTTGTAACTTTCGAGCGCGTTGCTTTGACAGGCGACGGCAGCGCCGCTGGAAGGATTCTCGCAAGGACGATGAGGCGACGGGATTTCATTGAAATAAAACGACCAGGAAAGTGTACACGAAAACTTTGTCAAGCTTGTCTCTGTGTCTCCAACGTTATACGAGTACACGGAGAGAGTTTTTTAATTGGACACATTATTGTCTATACTACTACGAAAGTTTCGCGAAACTTTTAGCCACGAAGGAAAAAAATGCACACATAAAAGCGGGGGGTACGTATATACACGCGAGCTGAATGACAAAATTAAGTCCGGCCAATTTTTTGTTCGAACCACAAACAGAATACTGTTTCGGCAAAGCAGAAGCTTTGATATATTGTTCATCAAAGAGGATTTGCATTTTTAAACAGCTAGCTAAAATTTAATTAAACCACCACGTGGTAAATACAAGCGCAAAAAAAAAAAAACTGTAAAAATATTTATACCAATCGCGTACGATGACAAAAACGATGGCGGCATAAGTCAAAGAGGAGCCACAATGTGATCCGATCAATCATTTATGTGGGTTGGATCAACGATGAAACGATCTGAGAGCCTGCTCAGCATTCTTCACGCGATTGTGTGTATATCCGAAATCGGCGCATATTCACAATAGAAGGAAAAACATAATATATGTTTTACGCAATGGCAGCAAAACGTATATCGTATCATAAAGCGCAAAGACGTACCACTAACATTGCATCAAGATTGTATTTATCAATATGTAGATGGATGGATTGGACGGACGAAAAAAGCGCGCATAAAATATTACAGAAGAAAATTTGAGCCGTTATAAACTGGAATATTTTTTAATCATTTAGATTGGTATAAGTAAAATTTTGCTTTGCGTGGACAACTATTGCAGATACTCAAAAATAATTAAAATGTAACTCGATGCAAAACTTTTAGTTGTATAAATTTATATTTATATATTATTTCTGTAATAAGAAATAGTAAAATTGATTATAAAAATCAATACAAACTAGCTGAGGATGTTTAGATAAAATTCTGTTAATATACACACACAAATGATTTGTTTATAACAATACTAAAGAGAGTTCTTGAGTGGCTGTCGTAGCGTAGATAGTCTCCGTTCAACTGTTAGACACAGTACCATTGAAACTGCTCATATAAAATTGCATGTGCAGATAAGAGATTGCGTTTACGCAACAATGTATGATAAACCTGAACTGAGCGCTCTGTACGTTTGTTGGATCGCAAATTTTTGCTAAACTCAATCGAAGCGAATGTTGAAAAAGTGTGTAATTTGCGTGTGTGTCCATCATCGTTGCCACACACACTTAATACTAGAATATGCAGACGTCGATACCTACTTCGTCGGTGTTAGCTATTACGTTTGCAAATTAATTCGCGTTGTTAATTGCCTGTTTAATTTTGTTAAAAAAATTCCGAAAGAAGAACTAGTTGGTGCACCTCGTTGAGTGATATACCAAATTGAAGGGCCTGATTCAGCCGTCATGTTAGCATATTCGTGGCGATGGTAAAATACAGAAATATTTAATTACATAATAATAAAATTTCAAATAAAAATTTCGCCGCCACAACTTTGCTTTGATTCTTTTCAAAACTCGCTTCACATTCAGTGATAATTTCATTATATAATCCCTAAAGTCATTGCTTCCAGCATGCCATTAAACCCACCCCCGTGCTGAACAATAAAAGTGCAAAGATTAGATTTGTTCTAGCCCTATATTTGCCTATTTATGCTGGAGGGTGGACATAAATCACACCACGAAGCATTCGTTTGAATGTTGCATATATTTGTTGCTGCAGAAACGAGCCGGGGGATATTTATGTCTGCGGCACGTCACATTGACGAATTGGTTTCAGTGGCGATGCCGCCAGGGTGCGTTACTGAGGTGCCAAAAGGCCACAGCAACAACACAGATGATTTGTGCCGCGATATTGGCGGCGGCCCTTTTTATTATTTGCCCCGACTTGAATCGCGATTAATATTGCCATTGTATTCGCATTTTTCATACCGCAAATCCTACGCTTTATATAACATATTTGCTCGGGCGAATTTTCGTTGTAGGTGCGCACGTTTTTGAACGCGCAAGAAACAACATTCCGATTCGGCGAAATTCCGTTTTTAGGCGAAGCCACACACTTACGTATATCAAACGAATGTGCTAATCGTGCTAGGAAAAGACACAGAGCCAGGCAAACAAGGATGAACATCTGCTGTCCAGATTCTCGCGACCACATCTTCATTCCGATTACTCGTCACATGAATCTGAAATAAAAGAAATTTTGTTAGAGTTAAAATACACATCAAATATAGGGGACTATGCGATTTTTAATGGTCGACAATATTTTTTTTATATCTAGTTTTGTATCCAGTAAAATTTTTATTTCTCTTTAAGTAATGTGATTAAAAAGCGACTTTACGTAACACACGAGGATTTATGGCAGGACTGATTAAAAATGCATGTTATTAAAAACGCAGCATGTACGTTAGATGAAAATGTCTAAAACCTAATTATTTCAAATGAAAAAAAAAATATTTAAACAAAATTAAATAACTAATTTGTAATTTTCCAAAACATTGTCCCAATGGATTTCCAATTAACAGTTTACTATTCCTAATAAACTATGTTACGATATAATGGTAACAAGAAGATGGTAATATACACCTCCGTTTTGCCAGGAGTGCTTTGTTTAAGTTTCTCCTTGTATTATTTATGCTCGTGTATGTTTGACGTACTCTGCACACTGCAGAGCCGGGGGATGATGTTCAGACTCAACATATCCATTGGTGTTCTTCGTTTCTGTGCATTGCATGGCTGTAGTTTTAGATGGCGCTATTATTCCCTTAAATACAAGGTGTAATTGCTACGGTATTCTCATACAGGATCGAATCAACGACATGACACGATTTATATAATTGCAGATGATGCATTTTTAGTAAAGAACGATTTTTTAGGAGTGTGCAAAAAATTCAACGACAAAAGTGTACATCATTATATTATAAAATAATCATTTTTTTTGTAATTGTCTCTTAAGGATAATACCATTAGCATTTCTCAGTCCTGTATATCAGCAGATTTTCATCTTCCAGATGATATATCAAGGCTTTAACATGCCCGTTAAACTATTTACACACTCTAGGTATATATACCACCGAATATACACGCGTATTAGTGTATACGCATGCGGCGCGACTACTTTGGTACTACAACCCCATTGCTAGGGGAGTAAATATTGGTCTTAAATGGATCAAATTATTACACGAGGATCGTGGAGACTTTGAGTAGAGTAAATGCACACAGAATAGTATTTCATATAGTATAGTACACCAATGGAAACTTAAAATGTTGTAAAACTAAGAAGATATCATTTATTATAATAAATGTTGGTGAAAACCTTTTTTCTTGAAAGCATAACAAGTGAAGCGCAAAAATCGTGGTTTCAAAATGAGTTGAGTAAAACTTTTGTATAGCAAATTTTTTTCCATGTAACTTCAACTTTAATAAAATGCTAGATGTTCCAGATATTGCACAAGTTTTATGTTCGTGTATTTGCAGATATATTCATTGTTCGTTAGTGTATATTACGTAACCACTTTCTAGTGGTAGTGTGAAAGGTTCATGTCACTATTCTACAAGAAAATCCATACGATAGTTTGTCTTCGTGCCACTTATGGGTGGAACGTGAAATAGTTATAGCGAAAACATATTTATTAGTGCAAATTACCAGAGAGGCCGATTGTAACGTGTGAAACTTTTAAAGTAACCTAGAAAATGTGTGGTTGTAAGTTAGTGTTTAAATTGCATTAGAGCATGCACGAAAAATGGCAGTGCTGCAAGCGGATATCGTGACAGATCTGGCAACGTTGGGTTTGTATTTTTTTTTAGCTAATTCCTCCGTTTCCTTATAGCAATTCACTTTCACCAAAAGTACTCAAATTTCGGTCAAACTACTCTTTCCGTCTACCCTGCCTTCTATAACGAATTCCATAATACCTACAAATATTTTTTTTAATTCGTGTACTCTATTGCAGAATTTACACAACGAATAGCGAAATTTTCCAATCTCTAACATTTCGTTCGCATCAACGCGATTGTGGAATTACTCTTGGGCTTCATTAGGCACTTTTTGGGCGGATTTTAGCGACCTTCAAGAGCCACACATACACACGTTGAGCAGATTTACCGTCGGCAGGCAGGCGATATAAAAATGTTATCGACTAAATAATATCGGAGTTCCAGCGCTCTCTCATGTGATGCGAACGCTGCCCGCATACGTGATTATTATTTTTTTTGCGCTCTAAGGTTGGTACACGCCCTACCTTTCACATAGTGCAAGCACAGATTTATATGCGCTTGCATGTATATGAGCGAACGAGTGAAAGCAGGACCGACAGTAAAGGATTCTTTCATTTGATCGTTAATGTGCCAAGTTTGAATTAAATTTAGGAAGATGTTCGATTTTTGAACCCTGACTTAATCAAAATATATAAGTATACTTAATTTTTTTCAAATTTTAAATGGATCATGGAAAACAATATGCGCATTTAGTCTATTTAAAAAAAATTTAATACTTTTCAAGTGCCATATATTAACTTTTTATTGTTCATATCCTTAAGGATTTTCTTCAGAGACTTCTCAATTCGGGCCTGAACAGCTGAATGAGTTGACCTAGAAAGGCAAAACCACGTCCAATGATGTAAAATGAAATTATAATTCCTTGATTCTAGTATATTTGACGTAATAACAATCTCAGCTAGAAATTGTTTATAGGGCACGCAATATAAGGCACGTTGATTAGTTAAAGAGTCCGCAATCCTAAAGATTGGTTGGAAACAGCACGCCATGCCGATCTATCCTGAGCTAATCCCTTCATCTCCCTATAGCTATTCATCTCAACGTCTTCAACTATCTGACTCACATACTCCAATCTAGGCCTACCTACCCCTCTTTTTCCCTCCACTCTACCTTCTATGATCAATTGCATAATCCCCCCATGCCTAAGAATATGCCCTACTAATCTGTCTCTCCTACGCTGTAACACTCTCCAGATATTTCTCTTCTCTCCTACTAACTCTAGTACAGCTTCATTTGTTACTTTATCTTCCCAACCAATCCTCATCATCCTCCTATAACACCACATTTCAAGTGCTTCTAATCTACGCTTCTCTTCCTTTCCTATAGTCCACGCCTCACACCCGTACAGTGCTACACTCCAAACATATACCTTCAGTAATCTTTTTCTAATACCCAAGTCAATATTTGATCTTAAAATCTGTTCTTTTTCTACGAATGCCTTCCTACCCTGTGCTATCCTACACTTTATATCTACCTTGCTTCGATTATCTTTTGTGATTCTACTGCCTAAATAACAAAAATCTGACACTTCTTCGATTCTATTATCTCCTATTGTGATCCTCATTTTTCTACTGCATTCCTTTTTGTCACACCTCATCACTTTAGTTTTACCTATATTTATTTTCATGTTAAAATCCCTAGTCAATACTGCCTGCATACCATTCAATACCCTTTCTAATTTCTTTTCGCTTTCTTCCAATATAGCTATATCGTCGGCGAATCTCAGCATATATATTTTCTCTCCCTGTACATTCACACCTACACTATACTCTTCTTTTACTTTGTTTATTGCATCTTCTATATATAGATTAAATAATAACGGTGAGAGTGTACATCCCTGCCGAACTCCCTTCCCTATTTTTGCTACCTCTTCTTCCCCCTCAATTCTAACTAAGGCAGTTTGGTGTTTATATAAATTAAAAATTATTCTCCTATCCTTATAATCTATACCCGTTTCTTTTAAAATTCTAAACATTATGTCCCAATCTACATTATCAAATGCCTTTTCTAAATCTACAAAAGCTATGCAAGTTACCTTTCCTATCCTCTTTCTTTTTTCTACTACCGTTCTTAGTGCTAGAATCGCCTCTCTCGTGCCTCTGTTTTTCCTAAAACCAAACTGATCTTCTCCTAGCATTTCCTCTACTTTATTTTCTAATCTCCTATAAATAATCTTTAACAATATCTTCGATGCATGTGATAGTAGGCTAATGGTCCTATAGTTCTCACACAAATTAGCTCCTATTTTCTTCGGCATTGTTACTATTCTACTACGCTGAAAATCCTGTGGTACTTCTCCCTTCTCATATATTTTACAAACTAACCTGTATAATCGCTCCTGCATTTTTCCCCTGCGTGTTTTATTAATTCGGCTGGTATCATATCAATCCCCGCTGCTTTGTTATTCCGTAAATCATTTAATGCTCTATGAAACTCTGACCTAAGTATGCTAGGACCTAAGTCATCCTCATCTATCTGTTCCACACTTTCTAGCTCCTCCATGTCCTGCCTACCTTTATATAAATCTTCAAGATACTCCTTCCATCTTCTAGCTTTTTCCTTATTTTCCGTGAGTTCCTTACCCTGCTTATCACATATAATGTTACCCTTTGGTTTTACTTTAGAAAAATGTGACTTAATTTTCCTGTAGCCCAAATCTACTTTACCTCTTCTCATATCCTCCTCAATATCCTCACAGTTTCCTTTTATCCACTCTTCTTTCGCTAGCTTGCATTTCCTATTAATTAAGTTCCTTAGCTCCTTATATTTTTTCTGTCCTGCTTCTGTGTTTCCTATTTTAATTTTCCTTCTTGCTTCTATCATTTCAACTATTTCTTCCGTGATCCATTCCCTCCTACCTGCCCTTTTCTTTGTGCCTAATACTTCATTTGCTGCTGTAGTTAACCCATTTCTGATTTCCCTCCATTCGCAATCTATGTCGCTCCTAGATGTTCCATTAGCCATGATTTCTACTTTCTGCTTGTACTTTTCACATACATCAGCTAATTTTAACCTATCGACATCTACTCTGACCTGTTTAGACTTCTGTAATTTCTTGAATTTGACAATATTGATAATATTATATAATTATCACATATTAATTGTTGCAGTTCAAAGACGGATTAATACTTAACTACCAGAAAATTTGATTATTTTCTTTGAACGAAATTCGACGAATTAAATTTGAAGCCTGAAGTGACAAAATCTTTACTCATAAAATTGCCATCTATATTAAATATTGTTGTAAATTATAAAACGTTATTACGGACCGCAAAGAGATTACCTAAAAAGACGATTTGGAAACATTTTTAATCAATTTTGACCTCACAATAAATTAAGGAAATCATCATTCCTTACTACGAAGAATTATCAATTCTGTTTGGCATATCAACGATTATATTCCAGCTGGCTTTGCTTGTAGCCACGCGATATCAACATCTTTTCGTGTACATAAATTAAGTAGATTCGTTGATAGTAAAAACACCCCCAATTATTAATTTCGCTTGTCAATAGAATACTGCACAAATTAAATTCACCTCATTTTTTTAGGTGATTCGACATTTAATTTTGCAGGACGTTCACTACGATGGAATTTGACCACTTCAAGCGCGTAACTCTTCATAATGAATTATGTTAAATCCAATAGGGATTCAAGCAGTGTGTTTTTTGAACAGGACGAAGCATGGCAGCCCAAAATGGTGCGAATGTGTTACGTTTGATATCAACGTGGCTGCGAGCAAAGGATCGCGATCCTCCTCCGCCTCCAGCTCCTCTCTGTGCAACTCAAGTGGTCATAAATCTTTGACATGCACTTGAGCGCAGCATCAACGTGAAAATCACATTGCCTGTGCGAAAGCTATGTTCCGCTATATTATATGAGCACGGATCCTTTTGCTCATTTCCCAGTCAACTCCGAATTCATAAACTGGAATAAACTTTCTATACGCTGGCTCAAAGTTGCTCATTTCATACATATTTCAGATGTTGCCCGTGTTTGGTGAAGCAACCATACAGAGGCTATGGGAACAGCGGCGCCCTCTGTGGGAACGCTGAACGACAGCAGTTGTGTATACATAATTTCTGATCAAGATTTGCACAAGTCAAAACTTGTAAGTCTGTTGCGCGTACGCTATTTGATTAAAATTTATTTTTAAACAGACCGTTTTTGAATAAGGACTATTTGTCGGGTTAAACGATGGTGTAGGAGATTGTGGTAGAAGAACTTTTGAAAAAGGAAATTTCCTTTTGCGCAAAATAAAAAGGTTGTTCTTGTTTCGTTTTTTTCCAAATAAATAAACGTATGTACAAAAACTCAAAATACTGTATCAAAAAAAAAAAAAAATTCAAATGTTTAATACCTAGACCCATTCATCAATTGATTTTTTTTTTGGACTTTTAGCAGAAAAGTTTGATGCGAACAAGCACTGTGACATTGATGAATTCATAAATGATTTGCCAACAAATATTGTTCGTTTACATTTCTCACTTCAATAAACAGACCTAGTCAAATATACAAGAGGCTAGAATATTTTCCGAATTCTTCCTGAGCACATTTACTTTATGACAACTTTTCAATTGCACACTGGAGTAGAAATGATAAACAAACTACGGCACAATATAACAACCTGCAGGCAATTGTGTATCGAAAATCTTCAGCGTGTGTTCGCATTATTCCTTTTTTCCGAAAAAGACTGGCGCAAATAGAAGAAGCGTTAAAAATGTGCCTGTACAGTGCAATGTGTAGGTATGCTCTTAAATAAAGGGAAGAGCTATGTTTACACTTACGATTGAAGAAAATGTACATTTTGAATATGGTGTACGGCTGGAAATATGTACAGGGTGTATCAGAAAAACACCTAGAAGTGCACGTATCAAGTAAATATATTTTTATCAAATTCTGCCCAATTTTTGCTTTGTAATACATTCGTTATAGTATAGAATGTCACCCAAATACCGTAAATTAAAGCATTAAATAGCTAGATGTACATTTCGAAGACTTTGCCCCCATCTTCAGTAGCACAAGATAAAAAATAAATAAAATACCTCTGTTACGAATCGTGATTGATATCGCGAACCCACTTTTAAGTAATTAAGTGAACCAATTTGAATAGGATGACCTGAGTTAGTCAAAAATATGATCGGCTACAGCACTTTTATCTTTTCTATTTAATCTGAAATGAGCTAAATGCTCCTCAAATCTAGTTTCAATTGGTCTTCGTGTTTGTCGTATATATACTTTACGACAACTAGAAGAAGATATTTCATAAATAGCAGATTTTTGATTGAAATCAATAAAATCTTTGGGATTTCCTAGAAAATTAGCAATACTTTACTTTACTCTTTCGTGACAGAGGTATTTTATTTTATTTTTATCTTGTGCTACTGGAGATGGGGGCATAGCCATCGAAATGCGCATCTAGTTACTGAATGCTTTGAGTTACGGTATTTGGGTGATATTCTATACTATTATTTAACACCGTAGCGATAATTTTTGAAATAATACATTGGTGACAAAATATTTGGCGACAGTGAAATAATAAATTTCAAACATGCTTCCAGAAAAAGTAAATACTCTGCATATGCTGTGATTTGAAACACTCTTTCACGTACTCTGTGAGAATGCGAACCAAATACACAATTTAGATTTCGAATGCAGAGATGACAATGATATACGATTCATATAATATTTACTCTATCAAATATTGCCGCTTCGCAAATTCCACATAACAAATTTTAAATGGAATATATTTATCTTTATATAACAGAATAATATAGTCGAAATGGAAGGATCGTAAGTTAGATTCATTATAAAGTGTGAAGTCATTATAAGATCGAGACTAAAATACCATCAAATTCTAAATTGACACTCGTTCATATTTCGTATGATTTTGGCTACTGTTTAACGACTGCAGAAAATGTATATTTTCAGTAGGTTTTTGCTTTATTTCAGCCGAGATTATCCATTACAGAACTAATACCTAACAATTCGGGTTTATGCAACGGAACACGGACAATTAAAGAAGTTTATAAGTAAGGCAAAAAGTTAAACTAAGACAGATGTTACGAGTGCAAAGTTCGCGGAGAAGATACATTATCTAGACTATGTGTGTACAAGACGTTCCATAATTCAGCGTGGTATTTTATAAACTATAACGATTTGTTGTTATAAAAAAATTAAGTATTCAAATCACAAATTTTTATGTCGACATCACAATATTAATTTTAATGTTTATGCACAAATATATATATATAATATAAATATAACAAATATAATTTTGTACTACAACCTGTATAAACAAAGAATAATGTTGCTACGCCGGTGAAAACTCACCACCACCAGAAAGGCAGTAAATACAAATTCTATGCCATGCAATAAATGATTAATACGCAACTTCTTACTTATCTCACAACTTGGTTAAGTTTACTTGGGCATGACTCTTTTTAATTACATAAAAAGTATGTCTAGACTATAGAATATGGTCTAAGTGTTAAAATTTCTAGTGTGAAACATTTCAAATTTTTTAATAAGTCACTTCATAACGGACTTATGAAACTAATTATTGAACTACGAGTATATAATGTAGTGTTACTAACTGGAGATTTTTTGGTGGTCGGAAAATTAAAATCGCAGAGCTAATTCATTGCCAATTTCATTCGACAAATCCTTTACCAAATGATGTGAGTGTATGATGCACTAGTGGGTGCATTTCTATTTGTCGATGGCTCGCTCAGCTGTATCAGATTCATTTCGTTGTTCTTCACATCGTGTGTATCTTCACGTGCCTGAATCAGTGGCATTCAAATTCTCTATACCGCTCCTCACTTAACGACGCTATCGATTCATTCAGTGTATTTGAGGTCGTTGGAAGGTTATGTTGTCCACCGTGTTTCTTTAACGCCCTTTGCCTGGCACGATACTCTCTACTTCTTTCCAAGGTACTTGTTGGCACTTTTCTTGGCGGTTTATTCGCTTTCTTCCGTTCTCTAAAGGCTCGCACTCTGTTTGTACTTGTCTTTTTCTCCATTTCACTTTTTACACAATGGAAATTGTTGGCAAAAAAATTTGAAGCTGTGTTTGTGTAATATATAATAAAATACGCAAGCGTCTACTAGTTGCCTTATGCTATGTATGTACGTGGCGCATGCGCGTAGCGTGTTTCACTTTTCGTGACGGAAGCGTTTCACTTTTCGTGACGTTCAGGCCAATTTGCCCTACCGCGCCTATAGAAGTTTCACTTCAATGAGAAGATTTTCACGAAGCAGATATTTTCAGATATTTTTGCTTTGTTCATTTTTTATAAGGAGAAAAATGTGTGCGAATAGTATTAATAGACACGCCAGCCGTATATTTACAATATCAAATCGTATTTTTGCATTTGACAAGCAATTATTTCTCAATACGTCCGTAATGGGATTTGTCGATTAAATTACACCCTTCCATTTACCCCATGAGCAAGACCACTTGTTCCAGCTATAATCTGTCTCCATTGTGCCAAGCTAACTGACCGCATTAATTCCGCCCCATACATCATTTTCATCAGAATCTGTGATCAGCCTCCTGACCTGGATGATCCATTTTACTTTAATTGCCAATTTACTCACCGGAGAGCACTTACTGTGCTCTATTATCGTGTACTTAATAAACAGATGCCGTACCACATAAATTGGAATAGATATCGAATCTACGGTGTGACCGTCCATCAGTTTATTGGGCGTAGATTTCATTTCACCTCATACATGACGTTGATTTTGAATCGCTTTCGTATGGCCAATTTATTTTTTCCTTAAAAAATTTAATTGATCACATAGTGATAGAACTATTAACTAAATGGCGAGTACTCGTAATTTATACTCCCTAACTGTAGTCTTACAGTCTGCATTCGAATATTGCACACCCTTATGCACCACCACGCTCGTATGTAGTTACCTTTGACCGCATGCATATGTAGATCCGATATATGGTCATCTAATTAACTCCGCAGATTATTGGTGGACCCTTTAGGAATGTGGACGATTCTCCGAAAAATGCGCGGAAATTATTTCGAATTTTTAAATGCAAACTAATTTTGATATTCGCAAATTTTGAGCATGGTCATGGTCATTTGCATTTTCTTCGGACATGGTCAGATATTGAGAATTTAAGTAAAAATTTTTTGTGCTGACTCTTCGCTTGTATTACGTAGAAGAAGGCGTTTTCATGAATTTATTACAATTTTCGATTTTTTAAACGCTCGCGTGCAGTTTTTTTTTTTGTGTGTCATAGCTATTATAAAATACGAAAGTACAATAGCCATCTGACACCTATGGGTCTAGTCGACGAAGAGCTATTTTATGTCACGATATAATACCACCCTAAATGGCGTAATATGTACTACACGTTGGGGTTGTTTACCCTGTTTAGCCGTCGTTTTATACACCATGTGAATGCGTACGATGTTTGGAATTGTATATAAAAGAATCGAACCCTGCTATTAATCTTGAGTTTCCTTTTAACGAGCAAAATTGTAGCTTCTCTTACGATTCTTTTGCACATACAATTAACATTAGTGTATTTCAAGCTACAATATGAAATAACATGTTTTTAAAATTGATTTTAATAGAAGACAAATTTCCTAATAATAATCAAATATATTCGCTTGTAAAGTAAAAAAATTGTGCAACTCACAAGACGAAATTGTAAATACAATTCAATTTAAATCCTTCACAAAAACTTCATTCCCTTCTTCGTTGTTAACACATCCAACATAACACTGAATTGTTTATACATTCCTTTGTTTTATCGGCTTATAACTTAACTTGTACACATTAAAGTCTTTAGTCGAAGTGTGTAGTGCGAGGGTTCTTCAGCAAAGCGATACATTCAGATACAATAATGTGCTGATATAGCTACTTTCGAAACCCTAGCCGAATATAAAAGTTCCAGTCATTTAGATCTGGAAGGGAAAGAAGAAGGGTAGTTTGAGTGCGGTAGGGTAGTTTTCTCTATTATATAGCAGGTGTCCACTTTCCCTACACATGTACTCTGCAAAAGACATTTGAAGGCAGACTGTGTGTAGTAAATGGTAGTGGTTTAGAAGCGCGTTCAGATAGTGAAGGGCATATTTGAATAAATAAAAAAATTCTGATTAGGTTGGAAAAATATAATTAATCTTCATACGCACAGTTTTGCACAAAAGAGAGTAATAATTCACTTGAATTGGCACTTGATAAGTATGTGTTACAATTAATTCCCTCTGGCCTGTCGAATTTTTTTAATTGGTACATAAATTATAAAATTACACGAATCAACTGTTCGACGTGTAAACTGGGTCAACGAGGGTAAAATGTACCCCAACATTTACCAAGACAAACGTATCAATTGGTGGGTGCTATATATTAGACCAGGGTGTCGAGATTTGACGAAAAAAAAAACATTTGACAAAAATACAACTCCAAAAAGGTCCCTGGAAATAAATACTGAAATTTCCCAATTCGAACTGGTATAGAAGGATATCTTTTATTGGGTGTATTGGCAATGGATTTAATGGATTGGGGAAGGTTCAAAATTTGTTTTGTTCAAGTTCTTTTAGTAGTCCTGGACTCAGAGGTCAAATTCAAGAAATTACAGAAGTCTAAACAGGTCAGAGTAGATGTCGATAGGTTAAAATTAGCTGATGTATGTGAAAAGTACAAGCAGAAAGTAGAAATCATGGCTAATGGAACATCTAGGAACGACATAGATTGCGAATGGAGGGAAATCAGAAATGGGTTAACTATAGCAGCAAATGAAGTATTAGGCACAAAGAAAAGGGCAGGTAGGAGGGAATGGATCACGGAAGAAATAGTTAAAATGATAGAAGCAAGAAGGAAAATTAAAATTGGAAACACAGAAGCAGGACAGAAAAAATATAAGGAACTAAGGAACTTAATTAATAGGAAATGCAAGCTAGCGAAAGAAGAGTGGATAAAAGGAAATTGTGAGGATATTGAGGAGGATATGAGAAGAGGTAAAGTAGATTTGGGCTACAGGAAAATTAAGTCACATTTTTCTAAAGTAAAACCAAAGGGTAACATTATATGTGATAAGCAGGGTAAGGAACTCACAGAAAATAAGGAAAAAGCTAGAAGATGGAAGGAGTATCTTGAAGATTTATATAAAGGTATGCAGGACATGGAGGAGCTAGAAAATGTGGAACAGATAGATGAGGATGACTTAGGTCCTAGCATACTTAGGTCAGAGTTTCATAGAGCATTAAATGATTTACGGAATAACAAAGCAGCGGGGATTGATATGATACCAGCCGAATTAATAAAACACGCAGGGGAAAAAATGCAGGAGCGATTATACAGGTTAGTTTGTAAAATATATGAGAAGGGAGAAGTACCACAGGATTTTCAGCGTAGTAGAATAGTAACAATGCCGAAGAAAATAGGAGCTAATTTGTGTGAGAACTATAGGACCATTAGCCTACTATCACATGCATCGAAGATATTGTTAAAGATTATTTATAGGAGATTAGAAAATAAAGTAGAGGAAAGGCTAGGAGAAGATCAGTTTGGTTTTAGGAAAAACAGAGGGACGAGAGAGGCGATTCTAGCACTAAGAACGGTAGTAGAAAAAAGAAAGAGGGTAGGAAAGGTAACTTGCATAGCTTTTGTAGACTTAGAAAAGGCATTTGACAATGTAGATTGGGACATAATGTTTAGAATTTTAAAAGAAACGGGTATAGATTATAAGGATAGGAGAATAATTTTAAATTTATATAAACACCAAACTGCCTTAGTTAGAATTGAGGGGGAAGAAGAGGTAGCAAAAATAGGGAAGGGAGTTCGGCAGGGATGTACACTTTCACCGTTATTATTTAATCTATATATAGAAGATGCAATAAACAAAGTAAAAGAAGAGTATAGTGTAGGTGTGAATGTACAGGGAGAGAAAATATATATGCTGAGATTCGCCGACGATATAGCTATATTGGAAGAAAGCGAAAAGAATTTAGAAAGGGTATTGAATGGTATGCAGGCAGTATTGACTAGGGATTTTAACATGAAAATAAATATAGGTAAAACTAAAGTGATGAGGTGTGACAAAAAGGAATGCAGTAGAAAAATGAGGATCACAATAGGAGATAATAGAATCGAAGAAGTGTCAGATTTTTGTTATTTAGGCAGTAGAATCACAAAAGATAATCGAAGCAAGGTAGATATAAAGTGTAGGATAGCACAGGGTAGGAAGGCATTCGTAGAAAAAGAACAGATTTTAAGATCAAATATTGACTTGGGTATTAGAAAAAGATTACTGAAGGTATATGTTTGGAGTGTAGCACTGTACGGGTGTGAGGCGTGGACTATAGGAAAGGAAGAGAAGCGTAGATTAGAAGCACTTGAAATGTGGTGTTATAGGAGGATGATGAGGATTGGTTGGGAAGATAAAGTAACAAATGAAGCTGTACTAGAGTTAGTAGGGGAGAAGAGAAGTATTTGGAGAGTGTTACAGCGTAGGAGAGACAGATTAGTAGGGCATATTCTTAGGCATGGGGGGATTATGCAATTGATCATAGAAGGTAGAGTGGAGGGAAAGAGAGGGGTAGGTAGGCCTAGATTGGAGTATGTGAGTCAGATAGTTGAAGACGTTGAGATGAATAGCTATAGGGAGATGAAGGGATTAGCTCAGGATAGATCGGCATGGCGTGCTGTTTCCAACCAATCTTTAGGATTGCGGACTCTTTAACTAACTAAGTCCTTTTTGGATGGAATCCTTTTATTATCAATGCATTAATATTTTGTTTGTTAAATTCGAGGACGTTTATTCCTCGGGCTATGTAGAAATCAAACAAGGTTCCAGTCTAATAATTTAGCACGTATAAATCATTTGCTTCATTTTCGGTGATTATAATTTAATATATACAGCTGCCGTTGCCATAAATTTGGTAACAATTTTATGTATATCATTGGCATAAATTTATCGTAGTGCTCTAATAAACCTTTCCCGCCCGCATGTTTTATGGTAAATAGCTTTTATTATTAGAAACGGTTTACTCGTCAATAATGCCAAATTGTATCACTAAAATTTAATTAACTCTTTAATAATTAATCTCGACACAATTTCTCTCTTAGCGCTCATGCTAGATGTAATATAGTTTCTATTAACAACACCGCGAATAATAAAAAATTCTCGCAAAAATCATTTTCAACTAAAACTAACATATATAATGAGCCGTGCAAATAAAATGCACAGACATAAAAACATAAGCATATGTTTCGCTCGGGTACATAAATTATTTGCTTTATCTAGTGCTACATTTTAGAACAATATATTCCAAATATGACCCAAATAAAAGAAACCTTTGAATTCGCACACGGCTATAAAGATATAGAACATATTAACCGATGGTGTTAAAAAAATTGTAACTCAAAATGTCCATCTATTAGATGTGCATTTTGATTGAAGACCCAGATTTTTCCAATCGATCGCATCGCATGTTCTAAACACGCCATTTCGTCCGTAAAAAAAAATATCGATATGTTACGCAATAAGTGCAGCATCGCAGGAAGTATACATATCAAGTTTTTTAAGCTATGCTTTCGGATAAACATATATTCGGCAGTATTAAATTGCGCGGGTTTTTTTTTGTCGGGCTGGCTTGGTATATATTTCAAATTGAAAAACTGTTCCTGTGCGAGTGGTACGAACGAATATGGTACATATAACTGTGCCCCCGTAACGCGTATTCCCTATTCCCGTGCTCTTATCGCAGCTGAGGTGGCTGAATGCAAATTGAATATTTAAAACGCAATACCAGCTTTCATATTTGCTTATACCAAATGTGTGTGTGTGTATGTGGGGTTGTATATATCTGTGCGTACGAAGCGCAAGTACAGAGCGTCTTATAAATATAAAATCACCGTGAAATATAACTAAAGAATAAAATTCGACATCACCTTGTTTATTTCAATCAATATTTTTTTGCAACGCCACTGCTTTTTATATGGAGAATTTTTAAGACGGGCCTTATGTATTATATATATATATATATGAAATTAATTAATGAAATTCTTAATCTGTACGTTGCGTTGTGGCAAAGTGTCACTTTACTGAAGGCAGAATGTCCCATCTAGAATTACCCACATTCTGCATGCGCTCAGTACACAGTCTACCCCCTAATATATGCTAATATTATTATATTAAATTAGCACATAATGCTATTAGTGCCTATCTGGAAACAGTTGCTTCGAGGGAGCGTATAGAGATTGCCAGCAAAAGAAAAGGTTAAAGAAACAATTTGATGCTAGCAAAGAAATGGTTTTATAGGTGATATCAAAATTATTAATTAAAATTAATTAATAATTTTTATTCACTAGACATGTGTGTGTCTATTAAAAATTAAATATTTTGCTGGGGTGCTTTCGCTCAGCCACAAATACACTTTAATTGGAAAAACAGTTTTTTGTTCTAGTTATAAATATTTTGTTAAATGTGATATTACTCTTGTTTGTAGTTTATTGACCAATGTGAATGTTGAATTTTTGCAAAAGTTTTTCGCTAAAATAAACCGGCATTGATATTTTCTGCTTCCGTGCCATTTGCAACAGCGAATTGAGTTATGTTTTGATCTAATGACGACTTTATTTGAAATTTTGTTTGAACAGGCCAAAATTCGCAGTTCATACGGAATATTATATATTATGCTGTTCTAATCGAATATTTATATTATGCGAATTAAGCTAATTTCAAAATTTGTTATTTTTAATAAAATATCATGGTTGAATATGGCCCAGAAGATTTAACTTCTTCTAATGCAATTTAATTATATTTTTAATCCCTTCGTCAGTTTATATAATTAACAATTACGTTTCAATTATTTTTTCAATCTAAACGCACTTTGAATACAAATTTGGTAAAGCTTCAGAGGTACATTTTAGCCATTTCAACTTTGCAAAAATCCAAGCTTTGAGTTATGATTTTCAGCGCTCAAATATTTTTACCTACAGGATTAAAACGAGAGCGCGTACTAAAATGCCTCGTGAAGAATTGTTAAACAAAATTCATTTACTCTTATGTTTGCGCCAATGTCTTATAGTAGTGATAAAAACGATAAAGAATTTTTCTTATTACGATAAAAATCGTATTTTCAAAAGTATGTATTCTATGGTTTTTAGGCGTTCTAAAAAATTGCAAAATTCGACGTTTGTAAGGTTTATTAAGTCTCAGATTTCATAATTAAATTCGAATTAATCGCAAAAAAAATGGGCACATAAAAAAAAATTGATTGAAATCAACAAACCGCTCTGGGATACATCAACGAAGAACGATTGGACAACAACAAATCTACAGAGAATTTAGTTTGACTGTTCGAATGTCAATAGTATTTGATAATTCATTGATTTGATCCAATCGATGGGTGTACGTCTGTCAAACCAATACTGGGCCGATATAAATTCATTAGCAGACTTTGCAGATTCAAATTTTGCAATAGTTTATACAATCGATTTGAAATATATGATACATTTTGTAATCAGATTAAACACTTATATATAGCAAAAGTTTGGTATAATTTTAGTTTTGTGCAATATAATTAACAAGTATACGAAACAAAATAAGTTCAAGAATATTTTACTGTAATTAGCGAGTGTTATGCCACTGGTAGATTAGTATGCAGCATCTTTTCCGCTTATTTATTTTAAAGCAGCAATCTCAACACTGAAAAGTGGAACAAACTTCCTTCGAAGTATATAAATTAGTACGTGGAATTAGATTGTGCAGGAGTGTAATTTTAGAATATTGCGAATAATATCTTTCTCTTCTGGTGGCTTTTCTTTAGTCTCCGTAGAGCGAATTCCCGTTATAATAACTTATGTACGAGTTGGCGTAATAAATAATTAAAATGCAAACTTACGTGCTGGTGGATAATTATACGAAATAGACAAGTTGTTCAATTATTTTGCAAAGTTTATAAATAATTTGAAATGGCTTCAATGGGAAATATTGATTAATAAATGCTTTTATGCATTTTTATAATTGTTGAGGCATCGTTCAATCATAAAGAATCCTACCGTCTAATATTCTTTAAATTTCTTCAAGTTTTTCCAAATTTCTAAATCGATTAATTTTCCATGCTAAGTTTAAGTTATAAAACTTTGATTTATTTACACAAAAACAAAAAAAATTATTCCGAAAAAAATTTCGTCCACTATACATATATTGTTTGTTTCAAAGCAAAATACTGTCGATTTTAAGATTGTACTTGCTCACGTCATTTCTTTTTACAATTCCAGACAAGTCTCTCTTTATATTTACGTATGATTTGGCAAATTCATGAATACAAAAGTCTGTCTAGCAGATGCTTTGTTGTGTCGCGACAAAAAACGCACTTTGCACGATTGATTCTCGATAATTTCGATGGGGCCATCGCAGATGATTGGTATCCCAACATAAAAGAAGTTTTGTCAATGTATACTTCAAGATTTATACGAGAAATATTTTCGTAATGCCGAGTCTTATGATTAAAAAATGAATCAGTAAAATTACGTGCAGATACAAATTCTGCATTAATTATTGGTTGATATTTTATACAATACCATATTCGTAGTTTTTTTTTTCTCGAAAAAAAATCGCAAATTAAAGAATGTTCTTCTTTGTACATTACAACATTCATATATCAGTTAATTTTTAATTAAATTAAAGTAATTTAGCGCCTCTAGCAGCAAACATCGCGCAAACAACGCGAGTATGTTTATTTTGAACCTCATTACCAGGACAAACAATATCTTCTGCATTTGTATTCTGCACAAAGTAACAGCGGGGAATTTTCACCATATTTACCCAGCGATTTTTTTTATTCCAGTAATCAGGCTCCGAAAGAAATCCAACTATTCCAGAGCCGATACTGAGAGCGTATACAAAAATGTCAAGGCTCTCAAATGCACTCGAAAAAATATACCATTGCTTTTGTTGTTGCCAGAGCGGTAGTTAATATCCATCATTTATCAAATTTCAGGAATAATGGCCTTTTTCTTTCATTAAAAATAATTTAAAAAACCATAATAATTACATTAGCACACTGGTAGTATTAAAAAAGGATTCAGTTTAAACAAAAATCTTTAAGATTACTAATATTCAAAGTTGTTATATTAAGGAATATTGTATTGTATATAAAATTACGTATATAAAGAATGAAAATTGTGTATAAGACGATCCTGATGTTTATTCACAATATGTTAGCATATTTGCATGGAATTTATTAAATTTATTTTCGTTGATGCTGTATAATACGATACATTTTCCAGCTTCTATTCTTCTTACAGTTATACAGCAAAAGAATACTTTTTAGAGATGCGAGTGTATATTTTTAAGTCCCTCACGAGTTTTTGTAGTTCTTAATCAAAGAACTTCTTCACTTAAACATCCTGGCCTATCATCTTCTACAATTTTAATTCACAGAAGAGTACCAGGCGAAATTTTTTAAATCGATTCAAAAAATTATAATATCCTTCTATAAAACCACCAATTTTTCAAAATAAAACAAATTTCGTTGTCGTTCGAAACAGCGATTTTGAAAAAAACGTTCAAGTCGTTTTTCTTCTCAAATAATATTTTTTTAAACCACTTCTTTACCATACTCAGGTCTTCCATTGCAAATTGAAAATTATATCTCCAAGAAATTGTATACGTTATAAAAAGCACGACAAAAAACAATCCAATAAATCGCCTCTTCATGCGCTTTTTTTAAATTATAAGTTAAATGATAAATAATTTTATAATATAATTTCTAATCTAAAAAAATCGATTCAGGAGTTACATATAATGTTATATTAATATCAAATCGAATAATTCTCATAGACACAATATCCAATTACATAAATATCGATAATAAACTAATAATTTATTCCGGGGTTAAGGTTCGCTCAACTCTAGCGGTTAGAATGTGGGAGGGGTGGGGGGGTGCTCATAAAAAAATATTCCCCGGTAATGTATCCTGGTTAAATTACCTGCAAAAAAGGACTCTCGGAAATTCAGCAAGGATAATAAGTTACTCCCAGAAGGATATTATTTCCTATTGTCCTAAATTCGGGCGACCCGCAGTCTTCTGGTGAAATTTAGTGGTGCGCTCTAGTCGTCTTTCTTCGTAAATAAAGTTTACCGGTATTTTTAGTCACAAGACGAAATGCACAGTCAATTATCTGACTAAATGATTAAATGTAGGTACAGCAACTGTGAAAAATTATATAAAAAAATACATATATAAAATTTACTATCCGAAAAAAAATCTTTAACCATCCCATACTAAGTTAATTTAGTCGGAATATCTATAAATATAAATAAATATAAGCCTATATTTATACAGCTTCTAATTGGGAATTTTTTTTCTCCAAAAATGTACCAGAGCGTATAATTAGTTCATTTAATGAATTAGTTATTTAAGTAATATTCGATGAGTTTTCACATATGTTAATCATTTGTTGATGCGCGTATATGAATTTAATGAAGCATTCGAACAACCCCTTTATTTAGTTAATTTATAAAGGAATTCGCCCCTAACTGCCGATAGGGTGCCAGCAGGACAGGGCTAAGCTAATTGGTATCGACAAAGTGAAATCTTGCACGTTGCAAAGTGATTTAGATGTTAGAATAAACGAATCGCCACTAGAAATAACTTAGTTAACTAATTTGTGCAATGAAAGCTTCTATGCATGAGCCAGATCTGATTATATATATAAAAGGATTACAAAAATGAAACTGTCGCAAGGTTTAGATTAAATTACGAAACACAATTTAAAATTGTTTATTTTCAAATCCAACGATTAAAAAATGTACATTGATCCATTTAAATAATATCTGGGTAAAGATATACTTTAAATTTTATTGGATTTTCATTTTGCTGGAACGTCACAGTATTTTTTATTCAAACTTTTCTTTAAAAGCATATAATCTATCCCTAAATGAAAAGTATCATTGAAAGTTTCGAAGAAGTACGCTTCCATACAGGAATTTATTTATTATTTAAAGTTTCGTAAGATTCTGTTCGCAGATAGCCTTTTCGTCCCAGTGTGGACGAATGGTAAATACAAGACGAAAATTCGAACGAAAATCACATATGAAGAGCAATATTAAAAAAATAAATGAACACGACGTGTATTTCTTTAATTCGCACTTGCACTACAAATTATATATTTTTCTATTACACCCACAATTTGCAAACTAGTACATCTTTTGCTTCAAAGCCAAAGAAGTCTTTTAATAAATATTACCAGCAACATAAAACAACAACAGATTGGTTTGTACGATGTAGAATGTAGAGGAATGCACAGAAAATAAAACTGTGTAGGAAAAACTCTTGTTTGCATACGAGATTAAAAAGAGACTGGAAAAGTTTTCCGTCAAGAATATCCGTGTACGTATCCGGAAAATAAGTATACACATATTTTCTGGAATGACTTAACCGTACGCCGTTTCTGATGTAAAATAAATACGCTTATATCGGTAAAGGAGTAAAAATCTTAACGTACCTAGCTTTGACGAAAAGGTAACGCAGTTTGGGTATTTGAACATTACGCCTTAGTTTAGAAAATTGAAATATCCAAAATTGTATTCGTGCCAAAGCAATTTTATATATAAAATTAATTTAATGTAGTTTCTAAGTTGAAGAATTAAATGTTCCAAAGCGATAAAATTTAACGAAGCTATTATATATTAAATAGTAGTAGATTAATGAGATACGAAGTGGCATTTTATTTTACTGTTATTTATATTAAAGATAATTAAAAAATACGATAAAAAGTTTATATCAATATTAATTACAATACTTTTTCATAAATAACATATTCGTAGTTTATATGTAACGAAAATACGTTTTTAAATAAATATGTATTTATATATATTGACCTATTTTCTGCGAATATAATGAAAATTTCGACTAACAACTATAAATCTATTTAAAATATATATTATTAGCTTACTGAAATTTAGAATATTGTTATTTATATATACAACAATGCATATTACTATACAAAATGAAACAATTTGTATTGTATGACATAATAACTATAAATTATGTTACAATATCAAATGAAAACTATTATTAGTTGCGAATTATTTATTCGTAAAATGTATTTCGAGCCAATGATATATTGCATTTTCTATGTATATATAAAATCGATAAGTTTTCCTCACAAGGTCTTATGCTTATGCAATTTTCGCATGATGTTAGTTCTCAAGAAGTAATTTACCAATTATTTTGTAAAAAATCGTACATTAGTTAGTTAAAGAGTCCGCAATCCTAAAGATTGGTTGGAAACAGCACGCCATGCCGATCTATCCTGAGCTAATCCCTTCATCTCCCTATAGCTATTCATCTCAACGTCTTCAACTATCTGACTCACATACTCCAATCTAGGCCTACCTACCCCTCTCTTTCCCTCCACTCTACCTTCTATGATCAATTGCATAATCCCCCCATGCCTAAGAATATGCCCTACTAATCTGTCTCTCCTACGCTGTAACACTCTCCAGATACTTCTCTTCTCCCCTACTAACTCTAGTACAGCTTCATTTGTTACTTTATCTTCCCAACCAATCCTCATCATCCTCCTATAACACCACATTTCAAGTGCTTCTAATCTACGCTTCTCTTCCTTTCCTATAGTCCACGCCTCACACCCGTACAGTGCTACACTCCAAACATATACCTTCAGTAATCTTTTTCTAATACCCAAGTCAATATTTGATCTTAAAATCTGTTCTTTTTCTACGAATGCCTTCCTACCCTGTGCTATCCTACACTTTATATCTACCTTCCTTCGATTATCTTTTGTGATTCTACTGCCTAAATAACAAAAATCTGACACTTCTTCGATTCTATTATCTCCTATTGAGATCCTCATTTTTCTACTGCATTCCTTTTTGTCACACCTCATCACTTTAGTTTTACCTATATTTATTTTCATGTTAAAATCCCTAGTCAATACTGCCTGCATACCATTCAATACCCTTTCTAAATTCTTTTCGCTTTCTTCCAATATAGCTATATCGTCGGCGAATCTCAGCATATATATTTTCTCTCCCTGTACATTCACACCTACACTATACTCTTCTTTTACTTTGTTTATTGCATCTTCTATATATAGATTAAATAATAACGGTGAGAGTGTACATCCCTGCCGAACTCCCTTCCCTATTTTTGCTACCTCTTCTTCCCCCTCAATTCTAACTAAGGCAGTTTGGTGTTTATATAAATTAAAAATTATTCTCCTATCCTAATATCTATACCCGTTTCTTTTAAAATTCTAAACATTATGTCCCAATCTACATTATCAAATGCCTTTTCTAAGTCTACAAAAGCTATGCAAGTTACCTTTCCTACCCTCTTTCTTTTTTCTACTACCGTTCTTAGTGTTAGAATCGCCTCCCTCGTCCCTCTGTTTTTCCTAAAACCAAACTGATCTTCTCCTAGCCTTTCCTCTACTTTATTTTCTAATCTCCTATAAATAATCTTTAACAATATCTTCGATGCATGTGATAGTAGGCTTATGGTCCTATAGTTCTCACACAAATTAGCTCCTATTTTCTTCGGCATTGTTACTATTCTACTACGCTGAAAATCCTGTGGTACTTCTCCCTTCTCATATATTTTACAAACTAACCTGTATAATCGCTCCTGCATTTTTTCCCCTGCGTGTTTTATTAATTCGGCTGGTATCATATCAATCCCCGCTGCTTTGTTATTCCGTAAATCATTTAATGCTCTATGAAACTCTGACCTAAGTATGCTAGGACCTAAGTGATCCTCATCTATCTGTTCCACACTTTCTAGCTCCTCCATGTCCTGCCTACCTTTATATAAATCTTCAAGATACTCCTTCCATCTTCTAGCTTTTTCCTTATTTTCTGTGAGTTCCTTACCCTGCTTATCACATATAATGTTACCCTTTGGTTTTACTTTAGAAAAATGTGACTTAATTTTCCTGTAGCCCAAATCTACTTTACCTCTTCTCATATCCTCCTCAATATCCTCACAGTTTCCTTTTATCCACTCTTCTTTCGCTAGCTTGCATTTCCTATTAATTAAGTTCCTTAGTTCCTTATATTTTTTCTGTCCTGCTTCTGTGTTTCCTATTTTAATTTTCCTTCTTGCTTCAATCATTTCCACTATTTCTTCCGTGATCCATTCCCTCCTACCTGCCCTTTTCTTTGTGCCTAATACTTCATTTGCTATTTTCGTACATATGGAAATTAAATTTATAATATTGGTATAAGCATAAAAATGTGTTAAAGTGTATTAAAGAAAAAAAATTGCAATAAAGCAAGTGGTGTCCTTTTGTTAAAGGTACCATTGGCAACAATGGGAGCAGAAGAGAGCGACTTCGCCGTGAAAATTGGAAAATCTTTCTAATTCCCGCGTCGTAAATTACTCCTACCAAGGAGGAATTACGCCAATATCCAGGCGAAGGAACGAAACATCTTGCGGCTCTTAAAATGTGTTGCGATGCGATATAAGAGCACAAAGAGAAGAACGAAACTGGACAAAATGCTTCTGAACTGCGATTCTCTTTCGCAACTGTAAAGTTACATTTATTTTTATTGCGCTCGATTTATTGCTACTTTAAATTTCTAAACAACAGCTATTATAAATGCCTAATGGCAGGTCTGTATTATAACATTAAAAAATAATGTGTTTTCTAAATTGTGTTAGTCCCAAAGACAATTTACATTTGGTATAAATAAATAAAAAACGTTTATTAGTAGCTACTTGAACGATTAATATTTATTTTACTGAAATAAAAAATATCGTTAAACACACACCGCAATTAATCTAACCAAGAGAGTGTTCGCAAATGGATCATTAATCATCCTTAAAAGCCTATCTAATAGTTCGTCCAGCGCCGAAAATATGATTTATTGAGAATTCGCTTATATAATTTTAAATTAAATTATTACGCTCTTATCGCCGCGGTATCGCGCTCTACTTTCTTTTTCGCACTCGCATAGTAAATAATGAGAATTTCGTCCTTCTACCAACCTGATGCCCTGCCTACTGCACTTGGGACACCGAAAGGATGTTTTATAACATCACACATTATACAGGATGCTTTATTTAATTATATGCCAAATGAAGGATAAATTTGGCATATTGAAACAGCGATTTTAACACAAAAAAAAACAATCAAAAAAGCTTGTTCATTCAATAATTATTTGCTAGCACAAAATACGCCAGAACAAAATAATATTTAACTTGTATATTATCGATGATATTTTCTTTCTAGTAGTTGTACCAATATTTGTCAATTCGCAGGAAAAAACTATTTACACACTATATTTTGAAAGTGTAATATTTAGGTCGTGGTTTGAAATAAGCGATTTATTGAGATTGTGATTAAAACAAAAGGCGCTTGATATTTTATATACGGCTGTAGAGATTTGACATTAAGTCATGAACTGTTCAAATTAACAAAAATATATGTTAAAGGCATATAAAATTAGAAAATTGGCAGTTAATAAACAACAAACGTACGTTTAATTTCAACTACCTAATGCGAAATATTATGTTACCATTGAAATATTTTACGGGTGAACTTATTCTCCCATCATTATCAGCCGCTATCGGATCTCTATACTTTTCTCTAATTCTGTCGCATAGCAGTTTTCTTGCAAGCTCTCGCTTTAGTTGCTCGTTTCGTCCTTTCGTGCTGGCTCGTCCTCTTATCTGGTGCTCAGGTGCACAGAGCACCAGCGCTACGTGATCGGGGTATAATATTGTTTTTGGGTCATTTATTCAAAAAGTTCCCAGATCCATTAGAATTAATTCAATTCCGTGTACTTTTTCGTCGCGCCCGAGCATCGTTTAAGATTCTGGTTATATTTGGCACTGGAAGCGATTTAAATGCGACCAGTAAATCGAAAGAAAACATTGCTAGCAGATGAAGGTACATGAATAATTGTGTTCTTCGTATATGGCGTAGAATAGAATATATTAAATTACAAGACACTTTATATCAACGAACAACATTCGAAAAATATTATTTGATATGTCGAAGACATATATTAATAAGTAATGATTCTGTTGGAAGAGATTTTATCATCTATTTATGTAGGTATTTTTACATGGACGAATTATCCTTTGTAAGAATATGGAATATTTCATGAATGGTATATCTGGAATTTTTTTCCGTAATGCAATCAGATAGATTATATCATATATAGATTAGACTAAATTTAATTACTATAATAGTAAATATTAAATGTACGTTTCTGTATTTATTTATTTTGTGCCAACGAATATAAGTTTGTAATCATCTAAAAAAACAGCATAAATATAATATTATCAGCTGTTATATTAGATTTTGAAGAATATTTTTAATTATTCCTACAATTATATATGTTTAATTAAAAATTAGGGACTATCCGCGGTTAAATTTATATTATCAAAAGAAACTGTTATTTAAAATATATTTGTTACATATTTGTTACTAAAAAATTATGTAATATCTCAATTTGAATTATTTTTTATTATTTTGGGACTGCCTTCATGTATACATTATATAATAAAATTACAGTTCTTGATTTCACGACAGATTATATTTTTCTATATGGGTCAACTGTCAGGAAATGTTACATTTTACTTGTGTGCAAATTATATTATATCCATTCCAGATATGTAATTATATTTTAGAGTGCTGAAAAATAAATCAAGAGTTTTTTTGCGAAAAAATATTATAACGTTGTAAAATATTATAATCTATGAATTATTAGTTATCGTGTAGCGTAGGAAAATTTACTGGTAATTTTTTTTTTTATTAACTCACCTACATACAATATCACTAATTCTCCAAAGCCATTCGCTCTTTGAGCCAATGTTATAATTTTAGATCTTAAAATTTTTTTTTATAATAAACAAATTACGTACATACACCAACTCAGCCGTTCACTTTAATTAAAAATAATAGTGTTCAAAAAATTAAATTAAATTCGAAAACTAATTAGTGCACCAGTGAGTCCACAAAATATCTTTTCGCGAGCTAGTTTTGCGTTTGGAAAAATTTACGATATACGATCTATCACAAGCAAGGATATCTATCGCTGATACTCCGCAGTTATTACAAGGACTACAGTAAGGATCGACGTACCGTCGACGACTGACGGCGTTTCGCTAAAGGATGTTATAGTATATAGCGTCGGGACGCTGCTTTTCAGCATCGATTTACCACGCAACGCAACGACCAACGAAAACTAACTGGTGTAAGAGAATTCCTGTATTATGGAAAGCATTTTTTTATGGCTTTCGATGCTTTTGTAGCAGTGATCAATTTATATGAATTTAAGGAGTAATGATTTTTTTAATAAACAATTAATTCTGTTAAGTATTCATTCAAAAATATGCGCGCTGTAAGTTTATATATTTTTTTTAGGATATTCAAAAGTTTATTAAAGCATTTTATCGTTTTTTGTAACGTTTTTAAATCACAATTGCAATCTGGTATTAAATTTTAATTAAGCGTACATATACAATTATATTTCTAGACGTGGCGAAGAAAAAAAATTACCCTTGACTGACTGAAAAAGAAATTCCAATTTTCAGTTTATACATTTTACTCCTGAATAATGAATTCATACTGTTTGATAAAAAAAAAATTGTTTAATGCAAAGCATTTCGCTATATTTTAATTTGTAAATTCTAAATATTTCATCTTCAGCAAAATGAAAGTATACACAATATCAAAGCGTAAAACATATTTTATGAAAGATAGCATCTTTTTACTCTTTGGATAAATATTTTTTCGTTTGCCTCTTTTATAGAAAATTTTTTTTTCGTTTTAAAAGAACATTTAAACCAATCCATTTTTTAAATTTCGGGACAGTACGTGGAAAATATAGCAGTTTAAAAAAAAAATCAAAATCTACTAGGAAATGGTGAAACTGCATTATTTAATCAAGGTTATGTATATTTTTGAGATTTTCTTAAAAACATAATATGTCAATTGAAAACAATTACACCTGCACGGATAAAAAAAGCTCCGCGAATGTCTGACTGGTGTCTAATGGAACTTTAATGAATTTTCCGCATGCATTACTGATTCAACAGAAAGTGGCTAAAAGGTTGATTATTCACCATTACATATATATGCGTAGCAAATAGTGAAAAAGTTGTTAATACTCCAACAGAGTATTATAAAATAAAATTGTATTTACGAAATCATTTTGTCGAAATGAAAGCGCAAAATATAGATGCCATTATAAACATGAAAGTAAAATATTTTTTTAGGTATTGAATATTGATATTGTGTATCAATATGTTATTTCTATATTTGCAATGAAAAAAAAAATTATAGTCTAAGACTAAAATGACAAGAAAATTTACAAGAGTAAGAATTATATTATTCACTCTCCAGAATAATTTCTTGTTGCATCGAGGAGAATTATAATATCCTTTGAAGATATACATCAACTCGTAGTGAGCCTCGACAATAAAACAATACATTCTATTTCTTCATCGCGCAGGTGTGTCCAAACTTAAAAGAAACACATGTTATCAACCATGAAACAGCAATTGATTACAAAAAAAAAATGTATATACATTTTTGTATAATTTAACCATCCTATTATATTTAGCTCCAAGTGAAATGTAATTACTTTTCCTCTGCTCTGTCTTCTATAGCTAATTGCTTTATACTTCCATTTTTTTTTGCAATTTTGAAATTAGCATTTAATATTTTGTATATATATACCTTCTCTATGTTAATCTTGGTTCACATTGACTTACAGGATGCACTTATATCAACATCAACATCTCTTACTTTCCTATTCTGCTGTATGCGCTCTTAGACATTAAGCATCGCATCCTCTTTTATCTAGTGGTGGAGCATGCGCCAGAAATTGAAATTGCTTTGGGGAAACTCATCAGAGCATTGAGGTTTCTCATCAAATACACGACAACGATCGGGTTATGTTGAAACTAGCCGCACGAATATTCCACAAGGCGTGTATTTATTTTGCCTGATATTAAAACCATTTTATCTATAGCGAATTTCAAGGAATAGAGCAAAATAATGGTGTCGTAAAAGACATAAAGACACTTGATGTTATATAGAAGCCCTTGTGTCGATCTTGCGCTAAACCAAATAATTTAAACCTAAAATTTCTTCTCAAATTTCTTTTAAATGAACAAATTCACAAGCGAATGTATACAACGTTTCTTACAAAAATACGATTATGTTGTTATGTACTTTTCAAAAATTCGTTTCGTTTGAATAGTTGAAAACGTCAATTTCCCCTTGAGTAATGGACAACATTCTGCATTTCTTATTACGCCATACCATATTTTATTGACTATAACCCGAATTTATGCCGAATGTTATTAAATGTACCAATAATATCGCTCATAATATTCGCATGTACTCGCACAGAAACTGAACAAATATTCGATAAATTGTAGTAGGACATGCCGTAATAGCGGTACAAATGTTCCGCAAATCGATTTTGTAAAAAGCAGTACTTAGAAAAATAAACGTAGTTTTATAAATATGATTGTGTACATCGTGAGAAGCAAATTGTTAAAATAAAGACATTTTTAGTAACAAGTTTTATTTATATCAATGAAAAAGTGCAAAACTCGAAATATTTAATTTAGCCTTTACCAATTAGTCTAAAAAAAATTAAGTATAACTATACTCGATGCGAACAACAAAAAAACTTTTATTAACATTTCGTTTTACTTTCAATAAGGGCGTATATCAACGTGGAATGTAGCGCTCGATTTTTTAGCATCCTTTGGACTTTTTAATAAGTGCTTTGAGTCTTTGTCACGTCACATTCGTTATTGTCTGTGTGTAATGTTTACTTGTGTGTGAATGTGCGTGTGTGGCGCAAAGAGAAATATCTATATGAGGTCCGGAAATAAGTCGTGTGCACAAGCAACTTGCCATAGAAAGACCAAATTGCGTCCCGGAAAAAGTTGATGTATAAAATTTTATGTTGGCTTGTTATGTTCAGTATCTTTAATTATGTTCATTGAATATACTGATTTTCAGATCGAACATACAATCGGTTTATACAACAAATATCCTTGTAAACAATCCTTCGGGCTTTGCGCACGTTTGTTTTGTGAGGACTATATAGAGGTCTCGCCGATGGCGTTGCTCTTCAGTGGTATACACAACACAAAGACTTTGTTGTCTACGGACGGCGATAGTAGCACATTATATTGTATAGTTGACATTCTGCGGTTAAGAGAGGAATGCGTTTCGTTCCTCGCGCTCTCCTCAGTGTCTCTCTATATCCACTTCTACATATGTACACTGCCACGTTATTGCAGTCGAAGCTTGAAACTGAACACTGTCACACAAATATGCGATATTATATAGAATTTCAGCTCATATTGCATTATAGTGCCACAGGTCCCTTAAATTAATTATTCGCCCGAAAACCCAACAAAATTTCAGATTTTTTAAACGAAATTATATTAATTCATGGCATTTTATATCTAAAGCCTTAACATCAGCCCATAATTAAACTACCCCTTTTGTAATCCTTTAACTTCTCTAACGCGCAATCACAACTCAAATAATTGCACGAAATTTATCGTAATTTTAAATTCTCGTCACCCCTTATATATAACACATTGGTATCGCCTACCGGAAGAATTTTTATGTTAGCATAGTTGCCTACAACGACGTTGATTATGATATCCAAGTTGTTGGGGCTCTTAAAATTAAGGGTTGCTTCGTTCATGACGAGCAAGGCACTTCAAGGGAACATAGGATTATTAGAGGGACTGCTCCATGTCACAATATAAAGGATAAGGGACCACCACGATCATAAAAGAGATTGGTACAAGCAAAATATCGTGGAGTGTTCGTTGTGTTGTATTAAAGTTCGTTTTTGATCGGCAATTCAAAATAGTCGAAGACAAATATTTAAAATATTTTCTTATATATCGAAAAATGATGTAAATTGTAAAGATTTAGACCATCTTAAGTAGAAAGGGGTGAGCTAATAAGTCCATGATCCCTGATTCCGCAATGAAGTGTGGAATGGTGAACAACAGTGCCTTCTGTGACTAGTCAAGCGGACACTTGATCCACAGAGTTATAGTTAGCGATGAGCTGCGCGTCCTCAACTAACTACCCTGGCGGGATCTGACTCGACTATTCTAACACTGAGATTGGAAATAAGGGTGGAAGGATTAGATATGTAGTTTGGCCAACGATGCGGTATATAAAAATAATCTTTTTTATATGGAGTAAGAACGTTTTAGATTTTTGATGTTCAGATAAGCGAATAAATGATCAAAAGAATTTTTTATGGTATCAAAATGTCGATTTTTTCAGTATATCTAAGAATAAAATATTAGCGGATTTAATAAAATTATTTTCCCCTTTCAGCTATTCCATCTAACCTTCACGCGGTACCATTTCACCCGGCCCTAATCTACTGCTAAAAAGGTGTTAGTTTTCGGTTCTTTCATCCCTCCGTGGGGAATTCCCTGTGCTAACACCCCGAGTTCTTATATGATACATATGGAATATATTCCATGCGATATTATATTCATAAACAAATTTTAGGGGCAAAAGGAAATACAAAACTACCCTACGACGACTTCTTACTACTACTACCACTGAGAATGAAAACTGATGGAAACAAAAATATTCAAAAGAAAGTCTATGCTCTGTGTATGAATTGGTAGATTTTTACATGAATGAGAGGTGAAGGTAGTGTACATATATAGGGTGAGGGAAAAGTATATCTTGTTGATTATTTTTAGAGTTTCGTTGTATAGTGTGGATATACATTTCAATTATTCACATTAACATAATAAAATTCTGTCACGAATTTTTTTTTAGGTGCCTGCTAAAGGAACTCTAAAGCAGAGTTTTATCAGATCCTATACAAATATTTTTCTATATCTACACATATTATTTTATATCTATATTTCTTTTGTATTCCTAACTTCTGTAGGGGTGGAAGTCCATGCATAGTGCATGTTTGTTTGTACTGAAATTTGTTTGTATTTCATTTTTTCTTCGCATCCGCGTTACACACTCGTGTCTTTCTGCTTCGAACCCTGGCAGACGCAGAGCCGTGGAGGAGCTCCTGATCTCCTGAATCATACATAGGATTATATTCGGACGGGAAGAACATAAAGGTAGCTGCACAAATCAAAGGTTTCCTCTATGGCGGGACAGCTTATATATTCTCATGTAATCCATCTTAGAAAAGCTTCTAAAAATCTTAAGAACATATCTTCAGTGGATGTTGTAATTTACTTATGCAATAGCTACAACTCGTGTTTGTAATATTTGGCCATTTTCATATTTGTATTCCTTCAAGGCACTTTATATCTTCGTATTTACAAAATGTATTTACAAAATGTGCGTAAACTATTAGCGCACCCCTTTATAAAAACCCATTCAAAATTATTCAAACAATTTAACACTTAAAAAAAACAGACAAAACACTGGAGAAAGAAACAGACGTTTGACACTCAACATACAGGCCTAACAAGCCACCACATACAAGACGCATCAAACACATCCTGGTATAAACACAATATTTGCATCTTTGTAATGTGAGGGTGGGTTATTAATTAGCGAGCAGTGGACTTTACCCCTTTTTGAAGTCATATTATCAATCTAAATACTAATAATACGCGCAGGGTAGGTCCGGGGGTTTATTAATAAGCACATACCAGTCACATTTATTAGATAGTAATTAATATGAATGTTGCGATTCGGCCCCTAAGTTTTCAATTCTCAAGGCGACAGTTTCGCCGACGTTGCACGATAATGCCGAGCCGATGTATCACCGTGTATTCTAAATATATATAGCTATGAAGGGTGAAATTAGGGAAAATTATTTCAGCGAAGGCAGCAACATAAAAAATCTTCATCTCTGGTTTAACGTGAACAATAATTCAGTTGAACATTTTCCTTTGCGAAACAGATTTGTTCCGTTGTAAATGTAATCAATATTTATCCATCCAGTATATTAATCCATCTTCGTATATTGTTGATAGTTTGATTTGCACGGGCCTATGGTTGAAAAGCGCAAGTGTGCGTTTGCTGTTCGTCGTTCTCCTCGAGTAATGGGGATATATATTTATTTTGTTTGCGCCGAAGCAATAATGCATTTTAGGGGTGGGCAACCCTCATTAAATCATGCGTTTAGTGCACACGGAATGTAATGTTTAAGATATCGCGCCCTAAACTAACATGTATTAAATTTTCGCTGGGCCCATGATTTATTTATCCGATAACGAAGCCACGGAATGAAAGAAAGTTAAAGTATCATACTTGGATTATAAGCGTACAACTTTTTCTATACATGACTTAAACAAAAATATGCTAAAATTTCATTAAATTTAAAGAAAAAAAGCTCTTGCGCAGTAGAAGTGAAATTTCTTAGCTCCAGGGAAAAGGTGGTTTTATGCATTGCTTTTTTCCATTTGTTAACGATTTATATATTTTTTCATATATTTATATATATTTATTCACAAAATTGTTGGAAAAGTGAAATGGAGAAAAAGACAAGTACAGACAGAGTGCGAGCCTTTAGAGAACGGAAGAAAGCGAATAAACCGCCAAGAAAAGTGCCAACAAGTACCTTGGCAAGAAGTAGAAAGTATCGAGCCAGGCAAAGGGCGTTAAAGAAACACGGTAGACAACATAACCTTCCAACGACCTCAAATACACTGGATGAATCGATACCGTCGTTAAGTGAGTGGTATAGAGAATTTGAATGCCACTGATTCATTACACGTGAAGATACACGCGGTGTGAGAGATTAACGAAATGAATCTGATACAGCTGAGCGAGCCATCGACAAATAGAAATGCACCCACTAGTACATCATAAACAAAATTTACATTCATTCAACCTGCTCAACGCGAATTTGATAAACAAATTGTTAGCTAAAAGATTAAGCTGTGTTTGTGTAATATATAATAAAATACGCAAGCGTCTACTGGTTGCTTTATGCTATGTATACTGACAGTACACGAGGCGCATGCGCGTAGCGTGCGTTTCACTTTTCGTGACGTTCAAGCCAATTTGCCCTATAAAAGTTTCACTTAAAAAAAAAACGTTTATTAATTTCGATATGAAACCATTAAAATTATATATCCACCTCTCTATATCAAACGGTATACCATCTGCAACTTATGAACCGGTTCATATTTCACATTACTGAAACTTTTATATACAACTTCATGCTGGCACGTTGATTTCGGCACGTAGTTTTATTCGCCCGGACAGCGTTCTAATTTGTATTTATTTGAAAGTTTTCGAGCAACTCGTGAGCTGGCAACCCGCGCGCTTAGGGTGAACGCTTCGTTACCGAAGCGCAGTAAATTTATAAACAACTTCCTGCCTGCAAACTGAAAGACTCCTGCATTAGTACTGGGAATATACTGCCGAAGAATGGGTGTAGAAAAAAAAAACAGATGGGTCAGAGCAAACCGGAAAAAAGACTATAGCAGTGCATATATCTTAATCAATTTGGAAATGGTCTATTTCGTGCCAATTGATATTTGTGATTGTATATGGTGGTTGGATGAAACAATTTTTGGTGGGGCATTGTTGAAACATCTTTTGCCTTTACACGAGATATGCTTTAATGCAAAATAAAGCTTTATTGAATTTTAATCCAAATAAATCTGCACTACACCACTATGCATGTTTCATACAACATTGTACGCTGTGGTAAATATAATTTAGGTCAAGGCTTATTAAAACCTACGAGTGTGCGAATTTCAAAATTCATAACACAATCATTAATTATTTATGCTGGAATTAACTGTAATAAATTTAATTACACTAATGAATATTTATCATCTGCTTAAGGCTATTCGTTTTAATTATTTACACGGTAATGTTACATCGATTTAAGTTCCCAGAAACAAGTTCAAAAGCTTAAAATTATAAATCGGTATTGTTCTATTGAAAGTATACTATTTTTAATTTTTATAAACGATTTGAACTTATTATTAGCTGATTAATTCAGATAATTTCAAATAGTATGTTTTTTTAATACGACGCGCAGTTAATTGTACATCTTACTTCTTGTCCTCAGCGGAGATCGTGTGTTCCTCTTTTGCACTTTTGTAATTAGCAAAGAGCTGGTAATTCCCAATCGTCCCAATCAAAAGTTAAACAATAGTCGATTAGTAATTCTTAGAATTAGTAGACGAGTTGCACAATGGCATCAACGAATTTATCATTCCACGATTACACTTGTATTTGGATAAGGAAGATTTTCTAATATAATTCTAGCAAATACATATAAGTTGACTGCGAAATTTTATAGAAGAATATTTCATTTATCGTCTAAATAAATTGTGTGGTTCGCAAATTTGTTTCTAACCAATTTGCATTAGTACTAAAAACGTATTAAAAACTAAATATTCACGATATTCAGAAAATTGTTTGTTCGGCGCGCAGTTTTGAATATTTGCTGATCATTTTGCGAAATCAATTTGCACTTAGGCGCATTTTACTTATGAACGCGCGTTTGCCGCTTTTCACGCTGATTAGAATCAGAGGTACATGGCAATTAACCCAATTAGTCCGTCGACCATCCTATCAACACAAAAACAAAAAATAACTGCGCAATTCAACTCATCCGATGTTCAATCTTCATGTAAAGTACAGAATTTATTAAAGCGGCGTTATGTGTTGTGCAGACGAACGAAACGTCAAAAATAAGTATTTTTATAAATATTTTCGCACCGTTTTATAACCAATCGGGGTATTTATAATATCCTAAAAGTTTTAATTACGCTAACGTCCTTTAGAATGAGTATGTACACTAAATATTAATAGGAAAATCCTTTGTTCCATTCTATTAGCAGGTGTTCAGGTAACTTGTCATTCTAGAGGTTCGAATAACATCAAAATGTTAAGACAGGTTAATTTATCTTCATAATCTAAGATATATCAGCGATGAATATGGATTACTTTTGTGCTTAAATGTATAATATTACTGCATAGAATAGAATAGAATATATAGAATATTTCAGGATATTTAGTTAAAGAGTCCGCAATCCTAAAGATTGGTTGGAAACAGCACGCCATGCCGATCTATCCTGAGCTAATCCCTTCATCTCCCTATAGCTATTCATCTCAACGTCTTCAACTATCTGACTCACATACTCCAATCTAGGCCTACCTACCCCTCTCTTTCCCTCCACTCTACCTTCTATGATCAATTGCATAATCCCCCCATGCCTAAGAATATGCCCTACTAATCTGTCTCTCCTACGTTGTAACACTCTCCAAATACTTCTCTTCTCCCCTACTAACTCTAGTACAGCTTCATTTGTTACTTTATCTTCCCAACCAATCCTCATCATCCTCCTATAACACCACATTTCAAGTGCTTCTAATCTACGCTTCTCTTCCTTTCCTATAGTCCACGCCTCACACCCGTACAGTGCTACACTCCAAACATATACCTTCAGTAATCTTTTTCTAATACCCAAGTCAATATTTGATCTTAAAATCTGTTCTTTTTCTACGAATGCCTTCCTACCCTGTGCTATCCTACACTTTATATCTACCTTGCTTCGATTATCTTTTGTGATTCTACTGCCTAAATAACAAAAATCTGACACTTCTTCGATTCTATTATCTCCTATTGTGATCCTCATTTTTCTACTGCATTCCTTTTTGTCACACCTCATCACTTTAGTTTTACCTATATTTATTTTCATGTTAAAATCCCTAGTCAATACTGCCTGCATACCATTCAATACCCTTTCTAAATTCTTTTCGCTTTCTTCCAATATAGCTATATCGTCGGCGAATCTCAGCATATATATTTTCTCTCCCTGTACATTCACACCTACACTATACTCTTCTTTTACTTTGTTTATTGCATCTTCTATATATAGATTAAATAATAACGGTGAGAGTGTACATCCCTGCCGAACTCCCTTCCCTATTTTTGCTACCTCTTCTTCCCCCTCAATTCTAACTAAGGCAGTTTGGTGTTTATATAAATTAAAAATTATTCTCCTATCCTTATAATCTATACCCGTTTCTTTTAAAATTCTAAACATTATGTCCCAATCTACATTGTCAAATGCCTTTTCTAAGTCTACAAAAGCTATGCAAGTTACCTTTCCTACCCTATTTCTTTTTTCTACTACCGTTCTTAGTGCTAGAATCGCCTCCCTCGTCCCTCTGTTTTTCCTAAAACCAAACTGATCTTCTCCTAGCCTTTCCTCTACTTTATTTTCTAATCTCCTATAAATAATCTTTAACAATATCTTCGATGCATGTGATAGTAGGCTAATGGTCCTATAGTTCTCACACAAATTAGCTCCTATTTTCTTCGGCATTGTTACTATTCTACTACGCTGAAAATCCTGTGGTACTTCTCCCTTCTCATATATTTTACAAACTAACCTGTATAATCGCTCCTGCATTTTTTCCCCTGCGTGTTTTATTAATTCGGCTGGTATCATATCAATCCCCGCTGCTTTGTTATTCCGTAAATCATTTAATGCTCTATGAAACTCTGACCTAAGTATGCTAGGACCTAAGTCATCCTCATCTATCTGTTCCACATTTTCTAGCTCCTCCATGTCCTGCCTACCTTTATATAAATCTTCAAGATACTCCTTCCATCTTCTAGCTTTTTCCTTATTTTCTGTGAGTTCCTTACCCTGCTTATCACATATAATGTTACCCTTTGGTTTTACTTTAGAAAAATGTGACTTAATTTTCCTGTAGCCCAAATCTACTTTACCTCTTCTCATATCCTCCTCAATATCCTCACAATTTCCTTTTATCCACTCTTCTTTCGCTAGCTTGCATTTCCTATTAATTAAGTTCCTTAGTTCCTTATATTTTTTCTGTCCTGCTTCTGTGTTTCCAATTTTAATTTTCCTTCTTGCTTCTATCATTTTAACTATTTCTTCCGTGATCCATTCCCTCCTACCTGCCCTTTTCTTTGTGCCTAATACTTCATTTGCTGCTGTAGTTAACCCATTTCTGATTTCCCTCCATTCGCAATCTATGTCGTTCCTAGATGTTCCATTAGCCATGATTTCTACTTTCTGCTTGTACTTTTCACATACATCAGCTAATTTTAACCTATCGACATCTTCAGGATATTACGACTAAAATAAATTTGCAGAATTTTTGTTTGGTATGAATATATAATCAAAATATTATATATAGAAAATTAGCAAATTTCAAGAAAAACAACGTATAAAAATCATTAACCTAGACGTATTCGCTAGAATTGTTGAAAGTGTGGAAAATAAATAAAACGAACGAATTTAATCAAAAGCCTCTAATTAAAATATATGAATAGTCGTATTAATGAAGTAATTAAAAGTTACACGGAACAGAAATTGTAAAAATCTGCAAAGTGTAACAAAATCCTTTAAAACAAACTTCAACTGATATAATTAGATTTCCTTATACTCAGATGTCTGCAATTTCTGGTAAATATATTATGAAAATAATATCAGCGTCGAGTGTATTAGTAATTTAATAATACCACGAAAAAATGTGGTGTCATTTTGCCGATTCGTAAATGAGGGACTAAAATTTTGGTGGTTTATTTCAATTCAACAGATTACGATGCCCAATTGTACAGCTAAAAATATAATTTCGCTAAGGATAAACGTTTTATTTTGAGAAGCAATCTTCACATTTGCAAAATAACTGCTTTTATTTCGTTGACCTAATTCTACGAGTTTATTAATCCCACGTTTTCAAACCACTTGTCCTTCCAGTCAATCCTCAATATCTGTAGCTACCTACTGCTCGAACATCATATTGCTAAAATTGAATTTCTATATTCTCGGCATATAAAAGTGCATTCAGTGATTGTGTCCCGAAGAATGGACGGTATAGAAAGAAGTCCAAGTACTCGTACAAACTATCCAACGCAATCACATCGTTCGGGTGCGCGTGCAGAGTCTTCCTTCATGATTGTTAACAGGGGGGAGGCTTAATGTCGCCTTTACACTACCGCCTTATGTCGCCAGTGCCGTTACGATCACCGTCATTGCAATAATCTGATGTAAAATATAAAAAAAAACGAAGCTACTATCAAAATTATTTAGCGCAACGAAGACATTGAAATTTGAATCAAACTTTCAATGCTCGTGATTTTCGACGTTCATCCATGCACGGCCCAGATGGCCCTTTAGTTACGCTACTGATTGTCGTTTCGAAGATCAAGAGAGCAAACGGCCAAGTGATGCTGTTAGTGACCTCTTCAAATGTCCAGTAACTAATGTGCTCAAACCAGTTCATACGAGTAAAGCCCAAAAACGACTGGTGCAGTTTGCAAGTCGATGAAAGTCTTTAATCTAATTAAAAAGCTAATTATACAGTTCAAAATTGAATAATGAAATTGCACGTTTATTCGATTTTTTATGAAATTGATAAAAACAATTTCGACACGATGAATTATCAGACTGATCTCTATGGTTTAGACAGGCGGTATTCTCCTGAGGAAAAGACATTTTCCTCAGGAGTTTCCCATGTTTGAAACTGGGCCACGCAGTCCGTGAGATTTGAATGCAAACGGCTACATGAAAACATAATGTAATTATCAGAAGTGGAATGGCTTTACGTTTTTTTTTTTAATAACAAAAAATAGCCGGTGTTATGTTCATAATATGAAGCTTTTGAAAATGTTGTTACATCAACTGAAATGTTTATGAAAATTATTTCTATTGCGAGGATTTCGAATTTCTTCACACTAGTACTAGTAGCTTTTAATTAAATCGTTTTATTAATTTTTTAGTCACATATTCAACTGAATTTTCAACATCCCACAACAATATTATAATCTACAGCGTTTTTCTTTTATCGTGTCATTTGTATAAAAATTATTAAACAAGATATACATTCAATGATGGGTATTAATAAAACCCAAATGATTTGGTACAAATCAATTTTCAATTATATTTCACTGCGTCCTTTAAACGTAACGTAGGAAGACTGGATGATTAGATGACAGGTGAAATCGAATCGTTATTAACCGCATGCAAAGTTGTAATTAGTAAACAGAAACAAACTAAAGACAAATTCTTATTAATTCATTTCCAATTAGGTTTTTTTGCTATGGATTTTTAAATATTTTTTCAGCAGGCTTTTGATTTTTAATAACCTATTAGAATATCGTAATTATTATATTATAGTTTGATTACTACATGAACAAAACTAAGTGAATTTTTAATCACAATTCCAAGAATTACGTAATCTGAATGTGATTATGTCCGAAGATAATTTCCATATAATGTTCGTTAATGTTCGCGCTGTCTTTTAAAATATTTATTAGTTATCATTGTACATTCATTTACCACTACTCCAATGAATAAAGGATTTATAAATGTTTGCTTCAATGTACAAGTCGAACTTTATATATACTTTACTTTCCACTTTACTTGATTATTAACATTGAAATGCAGTTCATTCAATCGATTATAATCTACAAAATTATAACCGTTGCAGTCATAGAAATTATATAAAAATTAAAATATGTCATTACATCGAATATTTTTCGAGGCGGTTGTAATCAATAATAATATTTCATTGCTTATTGTTAAGCTGCGGCATTTAAAAAAATGCGTTTATTAGTTGCTTGAAAGTACAGATGTGTGATATCTAATTTTATATCAAGGACGATTTTATATTAATTAAAATTTTTTAGTCAATACAATAGTTCAAATATTCTAGCCTCATTATGAGCGATACAAATAAACTTTCTAACCGGTTTATATGCCGATGAAAGCTTTTAATAAACTTTATAAGCGAGTGTAACTTTTGCGGTTCGTAAACATAAATACCGAACGCGTAAAGAATTCTAATTCGAGAATAGATTAGCACTCTGTTTGGCTCAGTCCATATGATATTTGCCGTTGGCACTTTTGCGACGATATTCTTATAAGGAATACGCGAAGATATCACGCTGGTAAAAAAAAGAAACTCGAATTAAAACCGGCCGAAGTTTAACCCGAATTTGCCAAAGACAAGTGAAAAGTTCAATGAGAAAAATAAAAAAATAAAACAGCATGATGTGATTGTTAAACGATTTTAGAACCGCAAGGATTTTGAAACTCCTAATTTTACAGGCTGGCACATTAAGGATTGTGGTACCATCAGAATAATGAAGACTATTCGTTTTGTTCAGGTAGAAAGAACGTTATTGGAGATCCTATTCGAATTTAAACCACGATAGTAAATTCCTTATAGATTTGCGCAAATTTTAACTGCGCATGTAGATTTTAGATAAGTTTTAGATAAATTTAAACCGCGCATGAATATGCGAATAGAAAACAAATATAAAAGATGCAAATAATGTAATAATATTCGCGGAAGTTTCTTGAATAACCGCCTGCGTTATATATATTTTGTTTTTGTGCTTTTTGTTATGGCAGCTGTACAACGACTTCTACTAGCGATGAGGAAGTTTTCGTTGTTTGTTCTTGACGCGGACGTTTCTTAAAACGTCTGGCCGCCGTAATATTAGACAGGGGGCGTAGCTGTCGCGCGTCTTCTTCATGGTGCGCTCTACTTATTCTTCGCGTATTATTGTTTAAGTAAATTTTGGTTTTACAGACGCCGCGGTATTATATTGTTATGTATTTAGTATGCCCGGGCGGATCTGGAGAGAAGCGCGAAGAAGGAAGAGAAATCGAATTGTTCCGCAAACGAAAAAGCGGAGGAGTGAACGCTGAGCCTGATATACCGCACAGGGAAATGGCGGCCGTATTGTTCTTCACCGAAAATAAGCGGGAAAACTTGCATGGTAATCTGTTTATGTAAGCATAAGAATGGATTATAGAAATAACAAAGGATTTATTCTGTATAGACAATATTTCGTTAATAAAATGTTATTCTTCTTGTTCTGCGCTAGTTCGTTCAATTTTAAATAATTCAACTCAACAACTCATGCTTTTTCTTCCGCTACTCCAAATTTGCTAGAAATTTCGACAATAAATTATTTGACGAAACATTTTTTAAATGTTGAAATGCCCATTTGTATAATGTCCTAATTTAATATAGCGAGTGTTCATTTAATTCATTCTACGCACCGATACGCATCGTCTCTCAGCTGTTCATTTACGCAGATTAAGACCTGCCATGGTATATTATATTTCTTAACACGATTTCAGCAGAACACGAAGCGCTGATTAGGATCATCGTGTGCCTCTAAAAAAGGAAAGATACCATCAGAATCGAGTCAGAGCTGCAGAGTGTAAACGAGGACTCAGAAAGTTTGGCATAATCTGATCGAAGACGTATAAGAAAGAAGAAAAAATGATTAGTCTTTGGAACGAACGGACCGAGATTTATTATATTGATGAAATTTTATAAATTATAGCAGAGGCTGTTTTATTATTTGTCTTTGAATAGGACCGGTTGTAAACAATCGACAACACATTTGTTAACTCAATTACGAAACTAACTTGTGCGAGAAACAAATAATTATTAGATACGTCCATCACAATCACCAACTTATTTGTTTCAACTTGTGAGTATCATCATAGACCGTGTATATATAGCCGCCCTACGGGCGTTATCCCACCGATGTGGTCTTAATCCAGGCCCAACCGAGCCGTTGGAGGATCAACATGTCGGTCAGTAAACAGGAGCGTCGTCGACGGCCACCGATGGGGATTTGCGTTTTGACATCGTTGTCCGTGGGGTTGGGGCTGATTCGAGCAACTTGGTAATTGCTTTTTATATAAGTATTGTGCCTCATGATGGTGATTTAGACGCGCAATGGATAGAGGTGGGTTTACGCTGTACATTTTTTTTTGCAGATTGAAATAAGTGATGAAGAGACTTAAATTATATTAAATAAACTATTTTCTAATCCAACCGTTTATTTGTAAACTAAGACTTGAAACAAAATTTTTTTCTTGCTCCATAACAACAGAAATGAAATTCTATAAAATTCTTAAGAATAAAAAAAAATGATAACGAGGTAATGTAAACGATTTTTACAGGCTTTAGCATCTCGAACGAACTAACGGATTCTATCCGGCGATAGGGGCAACATATCGGTCAGCAACAGGATAATCCAAAGGACTTAGCGATTCAGGATTCCACTATAGTCTTTACCACCTCTGAACAGACATTGCTAGTTTACAAATCGCAGCCAGGCTGAACTATGTAACAACACGCCGAAACTATAAATCTAGATATACCTGTCTCGATATATTTAATGGAACGTTCAAAGAACCGGTCAGCGGAGCAGCATACAAATTAACATTCGCTTTATATCACGGGATACAATGGCAAATAGATCATGCCTTCTAAGAAGTCGAGATATTATTTTTAAGGCAACATTCATGTGAAGAAAATAATGCATCGATTGGATTAATTTGTGAGGATATTTCCCTATCGGACATTTCTGTATCTGTAAAATTATATATGGTTCAACTATACACAGTGTCCTTATATCACGCACGAGGATTTCGTATGTTATGACAAAGCAAGGAACTTTATTGAAGCAACATTGAAATTTATTAAAATTTGTAGACCCAAAATCTAACAAAACGAAATCGTGTGTTGATGATATATTTCGTAGAGAATAGTTTGCAATTGCAGAAGTCTGTCAGAGTGCGAAAATCTATAAAAGTGCAAAGTCGATTAGAACGAATCGATTTTCATCTAATGGCCACTTTTTAACAATGATGTAAACGGCGTGTTTTTAAATTAGTGAATTTTGGACGCTCTATAAGCTTTTGCTACTCGATAAATCGTTTTGGAGATAATATAACACATAATTCCATTTAAATTGTATTATTTACTATTCCGGTCATTGCCAGGATATAATTCCACCCACCATAGAGCGTTATCCTTGTTCATTAGGACAAACACCTTTGCAACGAAGAACAATATTTTCGTTTAATAAAATAACTATCAATTCATAGTTATATGCCCTATTAATCAATTTCGTTGTTAAAAAATCCGCAAGTCTTCTGCATTAAAAAAGTTATATATTTTAATCGAAACTATGTTAATGTTCTTTGCTTGTGACATACTATCTGTCTTGTAGATTGCTTATATTATCTTCACGAATACATTTCAACCTCGTTTTGACTGTGCTCTTAGTATTCGTTAAGCTACGTAACTAGCGCCTGCCTCGTCCTTTGAGGATGGCTCGAATGCATCCATTATTTTTGTTAAATTTGGAGATTGGATGGCACGTTAACGGCACGTTTGCGGCATATGCAATTGGTTTCGTCGAATTATAAGATTATTTGAAACGTAATCCATTCTTATTTTCGAATAAATCGAAAACACTACGACGATACGTAAAACTTATAATGATATCACTTGCGGTGGGATTAAGCTGAGGCTTGTAAAATATAAACGCGCATCCTTCTACGTGGGATTTTACGGGTTCCAAAAGCCTACGAAACAACACATACGGTTGCCCTAAGTGGGCCCCGGGCGCTTTCCTACCGAAAGCCGCATTCAATCTATACGAAACCGGTGTCTCTAAAGTGTAAATTGATGTTTGTCACTTCAGATACTGAAAATAAATCCATATCAAAGTATTTATACTTTAAAGTGGTCAGTAAGATATTTAAAAGATGCAAAGTATTTTTACGATTGCGACTGCCAAAATGCCGAAAGTATATAAAATTTAATGGTGCCGTGTTTGTTAAATTTTTGAAAAATAGAATCGAGTTGAAAATTGTGGAAATTGTTGTATTAGAATTTATTTATTGGTGATGTTGAATACGTTAATTAATTAAGGTATTATCTAATCTTACACCACAACTTAGTGTTTATTGTTAGCGTCTTGACGTCTTCATGTTAACCATTAGGGGGCGTTTGTTATTATTTTAAGCGCTAAATGAACGCGGATAATGAAGACAGATGTGTTTTGCTCCCTATATATTTACCAATATAAATGGCTTGTATATAAGACTCAATATGTTGAAGAATATTAATTTTTTTAAAAGAAATGTTATTTATCCTTCTAAATACCAGAAGAGTATGTAGTAGGATTTGAATTAAGGACACAAGAACTAAACTGTTTATTTTAAAAACTTATATAAAAATTTAATATGGTTTTCTAGTGTAAATTAAATTAACATTTAGGAGTGTATTTTACACTTTCACGCCCTTATTGTATTGTTGCTTTTCAAGGGATTAAAGTATGATATAGAGTGACTTAAGTATGATTATACGGCTTGAAATATTCACCAGAGCAAAATGAAATTATCTAATAATTGTAGCTGCTTCATAAACAGCTTCGGAATGACGAGGAAAATAAGCAAAAATGAAAAGGAATCGAATGGAAGTTTGACGCAGAAGAAAGACTTGATGGGATATAGCAAAAAAAAAATGTTGAAGAATTTAACAACACCGTAAATCCTATTGCAGAAAGTTAAATATTTTCCTAATTGTGAAAACAAAGGTTCAAAAAAGTACGCTTACGTTGTAAACCTTTACCCTGTAGGTCACTTAGCATCTTAGGCTGCTTTATCTTCTTTGTATATAGCAAATTTCAAATTGATTGTCTTCAGCGTTGCGTGAAGAACTATGGACCAACTGCCTTATGAAAGACATTACTCTAGCTAAAAAGGTCCTCTGTACATTCAGCGCCGCTACTATCATTATCGGTGTTATCAGGTACTAAAAGTTTTTTTTGGATTTGATATTTTTTATTGGCCACTATTTGCTTCCTTGTTACATTATTCGAAATTTATACTGAGGACTGGTGTGTTTGCAATAAATTCGTGAAATTCTGCGATTTTTTTCTACTACTTTCAATGTTTCTTTCGGAAAATTTCATAATTTGAATATCTCAAGCCATTTCAAAAGTTACATATGGAAGGTCTGAGAATGCCTGGTTATAAAAGATGTATAAATGCCTTGTATAAATAACCGCGAGGGTGAAATAAATTGCACATAGTGTATCAACTGCCTTTCAGAATAATAGGAATAAAATGTGGCCTGAAGATACGAAAATGTTAACGAAAAAGGAACATTTGGAAGTCATAGATTACAGAAGAAAAATTTTTTCGACGCGTTGAGTAATATAATTTCCTCGACTATAATATTCAATATAATTGATAATTGTTGTTAAGCAATTTGGCACGAAGTGTTAATAACAAAAAGCGTTCGTTTTTTTCGTTTAGTATTTCTAGCTGCGCTCGTGACAGGACTTCAATACCGATGCCAGTGCCCTCTGTATCCCCAATAACGAAAAACCGGAGCGTAGAGAATGCAGTGGAACAACCCCTAACATACGTTTCATCCCTTGAAAGGACTATACAGCTATTTCGTTTGTAGTAAATCGAAGTAAACTAATCGAAATATTAAGTGTGTTTAGTTTGTGTAAGATGTAGTGTATATATAACAACATAATAATGGAAAAATAATAGAGACGTGGTCGATAAATTATTTTTATTAGTCATTAATGCAGTTTGGCTTTCTTCCCCAGTGATTTTGTCCTAAAAATATACTGCAGTAAAAGCTTTTCTAATAATAGTATAAAATATAACCCAAATACCGTAACTTAAAGCATTAAGTTGCTAGATGCGCATTTCGAAGGCTATGCCCCCCATCTTCAGTAGCACTAGATGCATGTTTATTTTGTTTATTGCCGATTTTAGCTTTGAAGATTAGTCAATATATGTTGATTAGTCTATCGTTGAAAAATCAACGTTTTTGTGTTTATTTAAGATTTAAAATTAAATTTATAGTATGTAGAAATGATACACTAAGTATATGCTATTGGGTGTGCTATGCACGACAAATACAAATTTCCCAAACGTAAAGACTGTATATTATTTTCATATCAGATTCCACTCAAGAGGGCGCCGTTATCAATTTTATGCAGCTCGGATTTCCATGCGACCCCCTTCATATTCCATCCCCCCATCTGCACAGGCCCTCATCACATTAAATTGTTTTTATGTATACACATCAATATATTATAGCGTGATTTTCATTGCGGAAAAATGTTAAAATATAGTGCACAAATTTTGATAAACTCGATAATGATTTTTGATAGCGTCTCGTTGACATTTGTAATATTTTCCTTATAACCGTGCTTTACAAAATTGTATATAATCACAACAAAAGCATCTTTAAACAATTTTTTTTGACCGCCTTATATGTTGCGTCGTTTTACTTCTTGTACTGATAAAAATGCAAATTTGTTGTCACCGCCATGCTGCGGTTATTACAGTTACTTATTTTAGCTGCACAGAGTGGAATCGTGCTCTCTGATCATTTTTCCGATATTGGCACTTAACAAATCGACGACGAGGAATTTTTTGTACTTGCATTTGTTGCGGCGAACAGATTTCATAATTACTAAACAAATTAGAGCACTCGAGTTCGAGGAAAATGCACAATTTTTTCTATCCGCAAAATCAACATTTCAAAACGATATCTAAATTATGCTTAGATTTCAGTAGCTTTTAATTGGTACTCCTGTTTATTACTAAATACTAGATGTGCAATAAAAAAATCTTTTTGTGCATATATTTGCATTTGTAGAACGAAAACTTTCACTAGGCCGTTTAAAAATATTTATTATATTGCGATTTGTTTCTTAATGTACGCATATTGTAATTAATTCAATCTCTATCAATCATATAGACTAATCCAGCATTTCATTAAAAACATGCTTGAACATATCAAAAAGAATATTCTACAAAACTAACTTTTATATTGCGTAAGAACAAATTAAATATACTACAACATTAATCGTAACAAGGCTCAATTTTTTGGGAGGTTTTGTTTCTATTTATGGTTTTCTTAAACAGAAATACACTTTGCGCATAGGATTTTTGTATGCCACGCTGGGCAATAACATGCATTGCCTGAAGAGGTCGATGGTGGTGCATGTGTGGGGCGAAACTAGGGGATAGTGTCAATATATAACAGGATACACCGAGAAAAAGTTGTTTTATAATATAATAGCGTATTCTATAACAATTTCGGTTAATATTAATTGAAATAACATCAAAGATCGAGTGGACAAGAATTTATTATACACAATTTGCTTCAACTTAAAAAAATGTCGTCTCAGGCGCCAAAAAAAAACGGATAATAATGCTATGCCCACCTGATATAATCGTGGGCATATGCAACGAAACATTACAGTAGGACTACCGACATTTCCTCGTAGTATTTATAACACCCTCTCGCTAGGTGGTTGTTTATCACGACGCCCTTCTCAGCAAGCATTCACTCTACAACTCCTGACACACACCCAACGATATATTCCCATTTATATACACAAAAATAGTCATTTAAAATATAATATCCACCTGGAATTCATGCATTATGTCCTATACAACACTACGTTTTTATACAGGGTAATTTTCACTGGCAAAAAAGCTGTTTCTGTGATCCATCGAAATAAGACGACTTAAATTAAACAAGCAAGAAAATTTTTTATAGTCATAAATCTGGATAGAAGGCGAAGGAGATTCTTTGCAAAGAAAATTTTCGAAAAAACCATCAAATCGTTCAGGAATTGTAATTTTAATACGTTGCTTATTTAATATAGTGATATATATTTTTTTATTGATTTTATTACGCTGTAGGATTAGGTTTCACATCTACAAGATACTTTATACCTTATTATTATGGGATCCAGTTGTTGTATTATATATTAGGATTATAATTAGGTATTATCACGTATGTGCATGTGCGGATATTATAGACGTCGGTAAAAGATAACAATGTGTTCAGAATTCGGCTTTCAATTCATTTAATAATTCATTTTAGTAATAGAGGATGAATTCGTTTTTGTCATGGTAGCAAATTCGGTCACGAAAATGTCGTGTTTAAATAATTCGCAAGCGTCAATATTGTAGTTTTACAATTAATTCGAAATAGACAGGTTTTAAATGAATGAGTGCGAGATAAACTGGTAAGTGCATTCTTAAGCCATATCTACTACAAAGAGACGTTTTTATTTCACAAAAAAAAAGTTGGTTGAGGTATACAAATCTTTTATATTGTATTTTTATCAATAACTTCATCACACTTTAAATGGTTTTTCAATGTATTTCTGTATGGAAGAATGCCAAGACTTTGTCGATTTCAATAGAAAATATTACCATGTCAAAAGCTGCAGAATTGGCAATATTTCCAACTTGTTGAAAACTTTCGTTCTCTCCTCATGGATTATGAGTTTTATTGAGTTGAGGCTTCTATCAGGACCGAACGCAAAAACGATATTTTAAGTAAAGAAATTCCACATTACCGAATACTGAATTTATATTGATTAATAATAAAAGAGGTACTTTCAGATTTGCATAAATGACCAAATATAACATATTATACAGCAACTATTATCCTTTGCTATGATTTAATTAGGATTATCTAGAAATTGTTATTAATCTTTCTGCATGCGTCTGGAGCAGAAAATAATGAAATTATACATTTACATAACATTACATTTGTGGACCCTTCAAGCATTTATCAAAATAATTGAGCTGTAAAACGATATAGAAAATTTTAAATTAATATCAAAGGCGCACGAAATACAAATGGTGAGACAAGAAGTGATTATGGACGGCAATAAATCCTTTTTAGTTTGGACGTTTCAGCCTCTGAAATATTCAAGCTACAACTAGAGTATTTTCCAGACTGGAACGTTTTTTTTTATAGATGGTTAAGTGTTAGGTAATTACATGTCCCAACAAAAAAAAATTAAGAAAAAGTATAAGAGAATCAATTTGTATTTATATATTTCTATAAAGTATGTCTGAGGTAGACATTACTTTACATTTTTTCGTCATACGGAATCAATAAAACAAACAAAAACATTTCGCTTAAAAGAAATTAATTTCGGTACTTATTGGAATAACAATACGGTCGTCGTTAATTACTCTTCGCGCCAATAAAAGCGATTAAATTCAATCTGAATTATTAATTTTCTCGCACTTATATAAACCCAGATACAGCATAAACTCTGACGTACCTCGAGAACCGTCATTTTGGCTGTCTGGCATATAATCTGCAATCGATTATCGGTAGGATAAGTTATTTATTCAACAGCGAGTTTTGCGTACAATTATCATCATCAACATCATTGCACGAGGACCAAAAAAATCGGACAGTAACATTTTGACAAACGAAATAGATGGTGTCAATGTTATGAATAATTGTCGCTCGATCTCGAACTTCTTTTGTAATTACGAATATTAATAGCGGTGCATTTATGTCACGACCAAAAATATTAACAGTTGCTAAAAAATTACAATCGAAGGAAATCCGTAATATCTTCAAAAAAAAACCGCTTTTCGTTCTTAAATCATTTTGATTTAAACTTTAAACAATACAAAAAAACAACAAAATCCGATACCACCCCACAGATCTGTCCCTCCATCTCAATATTACAACCACCCCATTAGCCATTAGCTAACAAAGGCAATCGTCGTTTGCATTGCAGACACGCACTACATAATAGAATATACACAACAGCCGTTATAATATGCACGCGGGACAATGCAAAGCTTATCTTCAGCATCCAGGCAAGAAACGACCGGGATCGGGACGTTTCGTACCAACCGACACTGTCAGGACAGCAAGGCGTATCGTCGATACCTAGATCTATAATAAACACCGCTGTGTCATAGATGAGATTGTGGGTGGCGAAGATATTTGCTTTGCATAGCATGTGTCAAATTACCACAACCGTTGCATCAAAGATGAACTCTTGTACAAAGAGGAACAAGGCTGTGGTGCGATTAGAATTAGAGGGAATTATTCAAATAACAAACCACTGGAATGATGCTGATGTGAGTTAACGTTTAATCATAGGTAATAAATAGATTTATTTATAGGAGATTAGAAAATAAAGTAGAGGAAAGGCTAGGAGAAGATCAGTTTGGTTTTAGGAAAAACAGAGGGACGAGGGAGGCGATTCTAGCACTAAGAACGGTAGTAGAAAAAAGAAAGAGGGTAGGAAAGGTAACTTGCATAGCTTTTGTAGATTTAGAAAAGGCATTTGATAATGTAGATTGGGACATAATGTTTAGAATTTTAAAAGAAACGGGTATAGATTATAAGGATAGGAGAATAATTTTTAATTTATATAAACACCAAACTGCCTTAGTTAGAATTGAGGGGGAAGAAGAGGTAGCAAAAATAGGGAAGGGAGTTCGGCAGGGATGTACACTCTCACCGTTATTATTTAATCTATATATAGAAGATGCAATAAACAAAGTAAAAGAAGAGTATAGTGTAGGTGTGAATGTACAGGGAGAGAAAATATATATGTTGAGATTCGCCGACGATATAGCTATATTGGAAGAAAGCGAAAAGAATTTAGAAAGGGTATTGAATGGTACGCAGGCAGTATTGACTAGGGATTTTAACATGAAAATAAATATAGGTAAAACTAAAGTGATGAGGTGTGACAAAAAGGAATGCAGTAGAAAAATGAGGCTCACAATAGGAGATAATAGAATCGAAGAAGTGTCAGATTTTTGTTATTTAGGCAGTAGAATCACAAAAGATAATCGAAGCAAGGTAGATATAAAGTGTAGGATAGCACAGGGTAGGAAGGCATTCGTAGAAAAAGAACAGATTTTAAGATCAAATATTGACTTGGGTATTAGAAAAAGATTACTGAAGGTATATGTTTGGAGTGTAGCACTGTACGGGTGTGAGGCGTGGACTATAGGAAAGGAAGAGAAGCGTAGATTACAAGCATTCGAAATGTGGTGTTATAGGAGGATGATGAGGATTGGTTGGGAAGATAAAGTAACAAATGAAGCTGTACTAGAGTTAGTAGGGGAGAAGAGAAGTATTTGGAGAGTGTTACAGCGTAGGAGAGACAGATTAGTAGGGCATATCCTTAGGCATGGGGGGATTATGCAATTGATCATAGAAGGTAGAGTGGAGGGAAAGAGAGGGGTAGGTAGGCCTAGATTGGAGTATGTGTGTCAGATAGTTGAAGACGTTGAGATGAATAGCTATAGGGAGATGAAGGGATTAGCTCAGGATAGATCGGCATGGCGTGCTGTTTCCAACCAATCTTTAGGATTGCGGACTCTTTAACTAACTAATAAATAGTTTTGTTTTAATGTCGAACGTTTTAAATGATGATTTAGGGATTTTTTGATATATTTAGTTATCGTTGGCTATTACACCGAATATTTTGCAATTTTTTAACTACACTTCTTCGAATGTGAAAATAGAATTAGAAATTTTAATAAGTCTATATCCATTTTTTTACAGCATTTTTAAATGTTTCAATATCTCACATATCTTCGATATCTTATATATTCGTATATCGTAAAAAGGTGATTGAAAATTTGAAAAATGTATCAAAATAATTTAAAGGTGGTGCCCCTATCTATACTTCTTCAATTTTAAGTTTTTAGACGATATCTTCCAAACCGTTAGTTCTACAGCAAAACAATTAGAGTTTTGTGGTCACCATATATTAGAAATTAATCCATTTCAATCATTTCATCGAGTGAATTTAAAATTTTTAATATAAAAATATTTTCATGTGCAATTTCCCTTATTTCAAAAGGCTGTATCTTCTGAGGTAATCATCTCTCATCAAAAGTACTTGGACATTGATCATTTTTGGATTAGTATAATTAGAAAATAGATATTTGAAAACGTGAATATATTGCCAAAAAAATCAACGGAGGGTGGGCACCTGTTATTCATTTTTTTGTTAGTTAGTCGTACAACAAAACTACTTGCATATGTTCAAACCTAATCTAATTTTTAATCAAAAAATGGTGCCATAAAATTGAAAAAAATTAACATGCGAACGTAATACAAATTTCTAGAAAGGATATTAGAAATTTTCATTTTATTTTAAAGCAAAACTAATTTAGTATTAATATAGTGATTATATAAAAAGATATTTACTTTTCTTCATCTTCTTTGTATTCCTTATATGAATAAATAACTGATAAAAGCATGCAGAAATTTCAATTTATAATGCGGGCATAGATTAATAACAATCAGTCTACGTTCCCGTAATCAGTTTGTTTTGATACACCATATACACATCAGCTATTTAACTTTTCGGCGATATATTAGTCTTTTATGGAAGGGTAGAATTTTAATAAATGCACGTTTGCTCCGGCTATAAATCATTCGGCAACCCATCAGCGGGCAGACGTTTCGACTTAGGCTACTCTCTTCAGTACAGTATGCAAAATGCGGACCAACATTTCAACACATCCTATTTTCCGTTAATATATAAATCAGAAATATCTTATATACCCGTAATTATTCAATCAAAACTTGAAACGATATGAAAAATATCTATTTATTTATTCAACTAATGTAAAACTGACCGATTTATATGTTATTAACCACATTAGCTTTGGCTATTAACTTTTTTTCAAGTACCAATTGCAAACATTATTTAAACGTTGGCACTTTTGGTAAATATCTTATATCCTATACATTTTTTAAACCGCTCCCAAAGGAAATCTAAATAAAACTCACATTAAAAAAAAAAACCTTTCTTAGAATTAATTTGCCAAATATACTAGCACCACTTTATTGTAGTTTTATATGTTTCGGGATTTAATTACAGTAGTGCACCGCGAGATGCATTTGTGTGAAATTATGATATTCTTCAGCGGCATTAGTGGCGGGAAAATGCAACGTAGCGCAACGCCAAATAACGCCAACAGAACGGCAGTTTAAAACCTTTTAGAGTAATGTGGCGTGACGTGGCCGCAGCTTACGTGATCGTTTGTTTCGTGTCGCGGCTTGAATTACACGACTTTGGCGGTATTCTAGAATCTAGACGTTATTAGAGAATTATCAGGGCCGGATTAAATTAACGGTCCGTGTTGGGGTGACGCCTCGGGTTGTAGCGTCTAAAAGAATTACCGATTATATATACAGAGTCTCTTATTTCATTGTTAATCATCATTACGAAGTCCGTTGCCAATTGGCGAATATAAATAATAATAATAAATCCATTTATTGGCGTAAGTAATGCCATCAAATAATAAGCCTTATAAAATATAAAACTCATCCTTGCTCTTCCTGGCACCCCAAATGATGAACGATTAAAATTGTTCAGAATCTTCTATGAGAAACTTTACTTTAATTACATAAATACAATTACAATTTTTTTTCGTATTACAATCACATTTAAAAAAATGAAATTTAACTATAATCCTTCCAATGACATATCGTTCTCAAATAATCCTTTAGAGCCAACAAAATCTTCAAAAGAAAAACAATAAAACGAAGCATTCTAAAAATCCGCGAAATTTATTATTACCGTCTTACTCTCACTTATCCTAACTTTCATTTATAGGTATTCTCAACACCAATTTCAGCGATTCCAAGAACCAGTATAGCGTAGGGAAACTTTCACTGGCACTGAGCATAGAAATATTTTCATTCTGACTTTTCCGGAGCACTGACACTACGCCAGTCGCGGGCAAGGACGATAGAGGCGGCAGAAGAGGTGGTTAGGGGATGCGCTAAAATAGCACGGAACTTACGCCGAAATATTTATAAGAACCAGTCTATAACGGAAAGATACTACTAGAAAATTCATACAGAGATATACCTTTGCAAAGAGAATAACGCATAAATAAAGGATGAGGGTGAATATCCTGCAAATTTCGATGGAGGTGAAAGGATTTGGTATGGTATATTAATAGTTACCTAAAACTATGTGAATATTGCGAATGTGTTGATATTTTCCAACGACCGCCAAAAAATTACAAGTGGAAAATGATAAGAGTAACTTTTGGAACGGGATTATATTCCGCTGCGATTTTGGTATTTTAGCGGTTTTGGTGGGAAGAGACTGCAGACCGTTAGGAGTATCCCCAGGTGATGTTGGGGTTTACCAAGATGGATAGCGGACCGTTTGAATACTCACAATTCTCCGATGAGGGGCCGAACAGACAGTACAGGAGCCGATGGGAAGACCATCGGGATGTTTATGCGTTATCTGCAACGGTTTGCTTAAGGATACTGAAACAAATGATACTGATTGATTTGTACTAGGTAAAACAAATGATATACCGAAACAAACAAGTGAGGGGTAAAGTGTGTAATGTATTGTACGTTATTCAGCAGGTGGTGAGAAGAATTGCAACGAAACGGATAAATCAACTGTTTCGTTTTATTTTCTACACTATGTAAGGAATAAAAATATACAACGAACAAAATGGCAATAGAAACTAGTTAGTTAAAGAGTCCGCAATCCTAAAGATTGGTTGGAAACAGCACGCCATGCCGATCTATCCTGAGCTAATCCCTTCATCTCCCTATAGCTATTCATCTCAACGTCTTCAACTATCTGACTCACATACTCCAATCTAGGCCTACCTACCCCTCTCTTTCCCTCCACTCCACCCTCCATGATCAATTGCATAATCCCCCCATGCCTAAGAATATGCCCTACTAATCTGTCTCTCCTACGCTGTAACACTCTCCAAATACTTCTCTTCTCCCCTACTAACTCTAGTACAGCTTCATTTGTTACTTTATCTTCCCAACCAATCTTCATCATCCTCCCATAACACCACATTTCGAATGCTTGTAATCTACGCTTCTCTTCCTTTCCTATAGTCCACGCCTCACACCCGTACAGTGCTACACTCCAAACATATACCTTCAGTAATCTTTTTCTAATACCCAAGTCAATATTTGATCTTAAAATCTGTTCCTTTTCTACGAATGCCTTCCTACCCTGTGCTATCCTACACTTTATATCTACCTTGCTTCGATTATCTTTTGTGATTCTACTGCCTAAATAACAAAAATCTGACACTTCTTCGATTCTATTATCTCCTATTGTGATCCTCTTTTTTCTACTGCATTCCTTTTTGTCACACCTCATCATTTTAGTTTTACCTATATTTATTTTCATGTTAAAATCCCTAGTCAATACTGCCTGCATACCATTCAATACCCTTTCTAAATTCTTTTCGCTTTCTTCCAATATAGCTATATCGTCGGCGAATCTCAACATATATATTTTCTCTCCCTGTACATTCACACCTACACTATACTCTTCTTTTACTTTGTTTATTGCATCTTCTATATATAGATTAAATAATAACGGTGAAAGTGTACATCCCTGCCGAACTCCCTTCCCTATTTTTGCTACCTCTTCTTCCCCCTCAATTCTAACTAAGGCAGTTTGGTGTTTATATAAATTAAAAATTATTCTCCTATCCTTATAATCTATACCCGTTTCTTTTAAAATTCTAAACATTATGTCCCAATCTACATTATCAAATGCCTTTTCTAAATCTACAAAAGCTATGCAAGTTACCTTTCCTACCCTCATTCTTTTTTCTACTACTGTTCTTAGTGCTAAAATCGCCTCCCTCGTCCCTCTGTTTTTCCTAAAACCAAACTGATCTTCTCCTAGCCTTTCCTCTACTTTATTTTCTAATCTCCTATAAATAATCTTTAACAATATCTTCGATGCATGTGATAGTAGGCTAATGGTCCTATAGTTCTCACACAAATTAGCTCCTATTTTCTTCGGCATTGTTACTATTCTACTACGCTGAAAATCCTGTGGTACTTCTCCCTTCTCATATATTTTACAAACTAACCTGTATAATCGCTCCTGCATTTTTTCCCCTGCGTGTTTTATTAATTCGGCTGGTATCATATCAATCCCCGCTGCTTTGTTATTCCGTAAATCATTTAATGCTCTATGAAAATCTGACCTAAGTATGCTAGGACCTAAGTCATCCTCATCTATCTGTTCCACACTTTCTAGCTCCTCCATGTCCTGCCTACCTTTATATAAATCTTCAAGATACTCCTTCCATCTTCTAGCTTTTTCCTTATTTTCTATGAGTTCCTTACCCTGCTTATCACATATAATGTTACCCTTTGGTTTTACTTTAGAAAAATGTGACTTAATTTTCCTGTAGCCCAAATCTAAATAGAAACTATTATTTAAATTTTGAAATATATTCAAAATGATCGTACAAAATGTATTAAAACTGAAAAACCATAAATTTAGCTACAATCTTATTTCGAACGATTCACGACCTTAGAAAATGGGTTGTAAAAATCAGAGTCGTCCGTGCCTACAACGAAAGCTATAAGTGTTGGTATTCGGGAACATCTGTTATTGTGCGAGCCACAACATTAAATAATGATGGCACTTTCATGATTTGAGGACCAGTCCAGGGTGAGAGTACAAAGAGACAGACACATGTACCCCATAGTAAGAAACCGACGCTATATGGGATAATAAACGGGACACTGGGGCCACAATAGCGTAACATATACGACCGAAGTGTGTATACCTCGAATTTTGGATGGGATACAGAGGCTCGTGTTATGTATGTGCGTTTTAGTAATTTCTGGAGGTATTTCGGAATGTGTTGGTTCGAAGCAGTGGTCCTTAAATCGACCCAATGTGATTTGAACTGTTTCTTTATTGAGTAAAATTTAGTTTTGTTATTAGGGAATATTTAGAGAAAATAGTCAATCATCTATTTTTAACAATTGTTGGTCTATATACTAGTGTTGGTTAACTTTTAGCAATCGCTGATTTCTTGGGTGTTATTTCACTTGTAGCTGTGAAACACACGAGCGATTTAAACATGGGCGAATTGTCCACCCTCTAATATGTGGCGAAGGTGGAAAAGCGGGTCTTCAGTTGTGCGGTTGCTGTTATAATAAGTTCTTTTGTGTGTGGGCGATGCGATTTCATCCTGGACCATTAAGTAACATAAATGCACATATATACAAGACCTCGTGGCTCGAAGGACTGTACATATATACCCGCAATCCTGCATGCTAAAAACGGGGGGTGGTGGTGGGATGGAGGAGAGCAGAGGTTGTGGCCATTATTACCACTTCTTATAAAGGGACGTGATATAATAGTAAAAAATATCCAACAACAATACAACAGAATTTGGCTAGCGATACGCTTGGTTATTTATACGGGTTCAGTTTCAATTATTATAAAGAAGATTTGATTCATTTGAGTTAAATAGAAGAGGAATATGAGATACATCAAATGTAATAATAAAATTGCATACTTTCAAATGGCAGCTAACCATTTGGTATTAATTAAACTATTCACTTGGTCATAATATACAAATTCATTTTATTTTAATGAATATGATGGGAATTCCATGATGTAAAATGTGGTTAATCCTAAACAACAAGAACAGCGCGCCGAGTTTATTTTTGCCACGTATAATTATCTCTGGATTATACCGTAATATGAATATAAATAACCCGCCTAAACGTGTAGCGGTTTTGTTAGACTCGGCTAATGAATTAATTAAACCACATTTGGCATTGAGGCGCTAAAAAATGCTCTCTACATTATTGAATAATTCAAATTTGTCACCTGCGTCGCTTCAGAAGAAGCTTGTTCAATCTACCAGGTGATTTACTGCTGATACTGTCATTCCGTCATCCAGATGTACTAGGACTGGGACGACAACCCGTCGCGGCTCAACAGGCCCTGTCCTTTAGAATATGCGTAATAGATGCTATATTGTGAGATGGGTCGGTTTAATGAATTTTCCACATTGAATATATCATTTGAAATCGTAATTTATAAAATGGACAAAAATGTCTATAAAATTACCAAAACTACAAAAAAATTGTTATAACACAAGCAAAAAATGGAATTTTTGTAACGATGGAATTCAGTAAAATGTTTGTTAATTAACAAAACGAAAATTAACTCACCAATCACATTTCTTTCCACATCAAACTGATCCTTCAATACAGATTTACTAATTATAAGGGTATAACTGAACTCCGATATTCTACCAAGTTAATATCCACCATAGCAGTTGAAATGACTAATTTTGTATCCAAACAAGAGGGGTGGACTTCCCTCAGAATACAGCAGAGCGAGCAAGACAAATTGAGCGAGTGTTTACTTTATACGTTCGGATTCCAAAAACTCGAATGTATTAACACATTTTACATTTATGGCAAAAAAACAAGCTTTAGCTAACTTTTCCATCAATACAATTTTTCCTGAATGTTTAGATTTTGACTATCTTCAATATGCCATAATAATTTTTGATGTTTGGCCACGGAATTTCTCTCTATTGCAAAGAGAACGTCTTTTTGGCAAACTTCCAGACGAACTTGGTCTGAATTATCTTTCGTTATGGGCACACTGCAGTAATTAGCTTTGCTATGACCACACGCCTCTGCATATTGGAATTTTGATTATCTCATCGAATACTTTATGCAAGAGAGAGACTCGACTAAGTGCCGAGAGCGAACCGGTCGCAGAATAGCTAATTGGTACTAATTGAAATCAAAAGGCTGTTATAATCAATACGTGGTGCGGTGATTTAGGCCAGCAGAAATGTCTGCATTGGTAATAGTCTAGAGTCTAGACCCACGAACACATATCTATGGTGCAGTAGTAATCAGCCAATGATGAAAAGAACACAATATTTAAAGCTAATCTACCAACGTTTACAAAATGTCCATTTTAACTGAAGTTAATTTTGGATTAACTTAGATTTGGACAATATCAAGTACGAGATGTTTCATTTGTATTTAGCTGACTTGCTTTCAATAATCCCTTTCTCTGAGCTAACTTTAAGTATCAGACTAAAACCGAGAGTGAACCCTTGACCCTCGGCAAGTCCACTTCGGCAACTCCAGATCTGCCAACTGGTAACTGCAGAAAATAACTATATCTTCCATTATCACTATACCAACTATATAGTAGATAGTACGCTGGCTGGTTGGCAATCTAGAGTTCTAGACACGTTGATGTGGTCAGCAGGAAGTGACGTAGGTGACCATTAAGAGCACTGAATGTGAAAGGGAAGCCTGCCTCGAGAAGGGTAGTAACATGCTAGGACATGGGTGCACAGGGTGTGTTTGTGGGGGTGGGTCGAGCGAAAGTTGCGGTTAGGGCGGATTGAGTGGTAGAAAATGCCGATCTAAGTGTTTAAGTGAAATACGTATATAAAATGGAAGGTCAAACGGTGCAGGTGAATAGAAGATGTAAATAATTTACAAGAAAAAGTACATGCTATAATTTTGGATGGCATGATCGTTGATATTAATATTGTATAAAATTGTTGGAAATGCCTCTTGCAATTTATTTAATTGGTAATATTGAATACTGTTGGAATAAACACCAATAAAAGTCTATATATTTTTTATTAGAACATTAATTAAGAAAACTATATTTAAGCATTTTTACGAGCAATTGATTATGTAGGAAGAAAAAGACAAGAAAAGTCCGAGAAACCATTTGCATATTTTAAATATCAAAAATCAAATACTATTAACAAATATCTTAGATAGAAATTCGAAAATGTGAAAATTTGATCGAAAAAATTTAAAGAAGGTACCCTTGTCATTTTAAATTTTCAGTTTTTAGGCGATATTTTCAAAACTGTTAATCCTACCGCAAATTTTCTTACAACCATAGAACCCTGAGATCATTTCGTATCAAAAAAAAATTTACTATTTTATTATATTAATTAATTTCTAATTATACGTAATTTGTATTAAATTTAAACCCTGTTTTTTTTGAAACAGCAAGGAGAAACATTCGTTACATACACCGCTCGATTTTTCGATCTACGTATTAAGATTTCGCAGTGAAACTTGCAGATTTTCAACACGACATTCATTATTATGTGGAAGCCGATATATTATGAATAAATCTCGGCGCAGCGACCGCCGACACTCTAATCTATAATGGCAGAAGAAAACGGGACATCATGGTTTACGGCACAAAGAGCCCAACCGAGCCACACTGCACGGAATAGGATACCTGATTTTTCATAATATATCTCCCTGGTAATGTAATCGATGAAGGCATTGCCACGTTCGCAAATAAAAAACCCGTCTATGACCTACCTCCTCGAAATGTATTATATAAAATCCAAAGTATAGTAAAATTTATCGAACGAAATGCTATATTTAAGCAACTTCAAGCAACTTTCCGGTACCCCCAAACTTTTATTTTCGATAAAAACTGGAAGGGCCAAAAATTGCACAAGTATAAAATTAAATATCATGCAGTTTTACGGTTGAAGTTTGTCATTTTCGCTGCTGTTGATGAATAAACGCTTTTATTACTGTTGAGGTTTCTTTAAATTTCAAGGACTAAGTCCGCGTTCAATTGTTTACATTTGTGATCTTAGATGGACAAATGCATTTTCTATTATTTATCAAAAAAAGGATAAAAGGTAAACAATATTTTTTTGAAATTGTGTCCTTAATTAAAATACGTCCTGTATAATATTAGATTTTATTGATAGGTGGTATAGCTAAGATGAATGGTAAACAAAGAAGCGTGATTTTGCATATTATTCTCAATAAATTTTTGATATAAAGCTTAGTAATTATATACAACCTTTTAAGCGACAGCATTAAAAAGTATCAACATATTCAAGCACTACTCCTGTCAAAATATATCAACATTTTTGAACATTTAGACGAAATGCAGTTACCAATTCTAATCGCCTAATAATACATTATCATTAAGATTCAATAAAATTCGCTATTATACACGTCACCCTTATATCCTACAGGATACCCAATTGTAATGTGCACATAATCTCAATCTACCTAATAGATTTACACAAACAAATGTATCGGGAATGACATATACTTTGTCTATATCACTATGGGACTGCAGAGCAAGTAATGTTCTGATATTAGTCAACTAGATATGGTGCATTACGTCAATGTTCACACAAAAATCAGTCAAAATTAAAAAAAATATCCTTCCAGCCCTAATTTTATTTATTGGTACATCTAATCTAAATATGTATAGACAAATAAAAGATAAAGTAATTTTTTGCCGTAAAAAAAGTAAGGTAGGTAAATTATAATTTAGTTAGTTTGATCTATTGGCCTTCTACTCTACCTGTCCGAAAATCGATTAGAATTTTTTCTTATAATATAGCAAAATCCCTTAAGTTTGTCACTTTTGAACGTTTTCTATTACACAAATTAAACTCTAAATAATTGTATTGTAAATTGTCATCGAATGGAATTGTTTTGTGATATATTGTCAGTTCTTATCTGATAATGAGCGTTGGTTATGTTGAGTATGTGAGACTGTGACTGTCTTTTTTAATATAATTCGCTGTACTATGTATAGGTATCAGTGGCGGTTCCTGATGCAGGCCGCAGGGCCGCGCGCCCCTCCTGAACATTGAGCGCAGCACCGTAGATATATAATTGTATATAATGCGATACTTTATCTCGGCATTATTTTTCCTAAAAGATAAAGCTTGCGCCGCGAACATACCTAACACTCATGACTCAACACGATATGGCAGCTAGCAAGTACCAGTCAAATGCATATGCCCTATCTGTTAGAAGCGCTAGAGTTAGAGCGCTTCCAACAGCCACACAGTACAGGTTAAATGCATATGCACTCATCTCACTCTATTGCAAGCAATAGGTGAGAGCGACCGTATGCAGTATGTCTTCTCTATTTCTTCGGTCGGCTTGAAACTATATTACGACTAGTGTGCAACATTCCAGCGGCTTTGGATGTGTCATAGCAACGTGACGTCACGCTGCTTGTACAGCAAGAATATATATCGTTGTTTATGCTTTTCTGGGCTACGATTCTTTAGCGTTCTAACAGAGAAGCCTAGTAAAGAGTAAAATTGATATAGATATAGTTGCATTGTTCTGTGAGTTACGTATGTACGATTTTGCCACGTGTTTCTCCAAGAATATATTTAATAGAAATGAATAGTGTTAGTTCTTTATCGAAAATAGAGTTTTGTAGACTTTCTCTTGTGGACAAAGTAAAAATTAAAGAATTACGTAGGCCATTGCCTAATTTAAATTTATCGCAAACTTGTGCAAGGAGTGCTCAAAACCGGCATTTCAAAACAGACATTTAGAAAAAAAAATTATAACACAGATGAAGGACAGATTCTCGTATCGTGGCCATCTACAAGCCGCTGAGTTATTTAACACGAAATCGATGCCAACATTTTCTAAACAATTTCCAGTGGACCTTTTGGAAACCGTGTGCCATGCATATCAATTTTTGAATAAAACCAGATTAGAAGTCATTTACTCGCGTCCGGATTTTTATCAAATAATTGGAGCCACAAATTTTCTTTCGTTATCGCTACAAAATAATCTCAGTGAAACTTTCCCGGAAACTATAAAAATACTTAAAATTATTTGAACAACCCCAATGACCACTGCTGAATCAGAGCGTTGTTTTTCAACACTTAAAAGAATCAAGACTTTCTTCCGAAATGCTATCGGTAATGATCGTTTAAATGCGTTGGCGATAATGTGTATTAATAAAAATGTGGTGCGGGATATTTACAATTTTAACGAAAAAGTTTTAGAAAAGTTTATATCAATGAAAGATAGTAGAGTGGAATTCATTTTCAAGAAATGATTGAAGTTAATCATTTTACATGTAAGATTTCTCACTATTATGTTATTTTTTAAAAAATGCGCCCCCCGCAGATTGAAATGGCACGAGCCGCCACTGATAGATATATAGAATAGTTATTAATATCAATTTATTATGGGTTAACATTTTAATTATGGGTTAAGTAGTAGACCAGCAAAAAAAAAGGAATTTTATTTATTATATTCATTTAATTAGTTTAAAAAGCTGAACTTCGCCTTTTAAGTTAAATAAAAATTCGTTTGTTTATATATATTTTCTATATATTCGTGTATTTTCATGTATATTATACACGTATTTTTCTTTTCTTAATAAAATCCTATGTAAATTATTTCCGTACGATTTTTGTCTGAACATCAGCACCGACAATATTTTCGTATCTGAACATTCGTATATATAAGCGTAGGTATAACATCTACTACAATACGAAGTTGGATTGTTACATTTGGACTCGTTGCTATTTGTACAAGTCGACAGATAACAATCAATCATAGGGGGGGCGTGTTGCTTCATTGCCTCCCGTCACGCCATAGCTTATAGTTGCGCCACTGTCGAGCGGGTCCTCCAGAGAGGACGACATCGGGACTCCCGAGTCCTTCGTGATGTCACTTCGTCATCCGTATCATCGTTCAAGTGTCTTCAATACCGTAAATGAATGTGAATATCAAAATTCGAGTGCTAATAAAACGAAACTAAAATGACGAGATGGTCGTCAAAGCCGAAGAAAAAAAATTGAATAAAAATTCATGTGCGAAGGAATAATATATTCCGTCTAGATTCGAATAATGTACACTGTAGGAGTAATTTTAGATATCCCCAGCACTGGAATTGTTCTGGGATGTTTAACATTTCCATTTCGAGGTGCTTATTTCAACAGGAGCATGTAATTTCGCCCGAGTTTATTTGTAACGGGGTTATAAAAAAAAACTCTTATATACCAGGAGATCTGATGTCATTGTGTATATGCATATATGGATCGTGATGGTATCGCCTGCAGACGGATCTTAATGATATTTTAATGCTTGTAATGGTAGACTTGGGTAGATTTGTTAATCAATAATAATTATATGGTTGGGGAACTTACACGCATTAACAAATCATCATGATGCATTCACCATTTCGAACGACGTTAAATATTAAAGAAGTTGATCAATAATAAACACGTAGTCATTACTAAAAATGTAGTCATCTTTGATGGTGCTTCTTTTAACCATCCTTAAGTAAAGGACTAAATATATTTTGCGTTCTGGAAAATCTTGATGCCCAATAAATTACGATTTATTTTAAATGAAATATATCTTCAAACGTAGTAAATAATATGAAATTAGCCAATTTATGATTTCATATTCGAATTAATTTATATATTCGTAAATTCAGGATAGATTTGTACGGTTACCTAATGAATTAGAATGTTCGAGACTAAGCCACTATAATTATTGCAAACGAATGAGTTCACGTCCTATTTTCAGCATTAATATCTAATTCCCAGAATAATGTTTGATATATAATCTTGAAGATTTATATAAAGGTAGGCAGGACATGGAGGAGCTAGAAAGTGTGGAACAGATAGATGAGGATTACTTAGGTCCTAGCATACTTAGGTCAGAGTTTCATAGAGCATTAAATGATTTACGGAATAACAAAGCAGCGGGGATTGATATGATACCAGCCGAATTAATAAAACACGCAGGGGAAAAAATGCAGGAGCGATTATACAGGTTAGTTTGTAAAATATATGAGAAGGGAGAAGTACCACAGGATTTTCAGCGTAGTAGAATAGTAACAATGCCGAAGAAAATAGGAGCTAATTTGTGTGAGAACTATAGGACCATTAGTCTACTATCACATGCATCGAAGATATTGTTAAAGATTATTTATAGGAGATTAGAAAATAAAGTAGAGGAAATGCTAGGAGAAGATCAGTTTGGTTTTAGGAAAAACAGAGGGACGAGGGAGGCGATTCTAGCACTAAGAACGGTAGTAGAAAAAAGAAAGAGGGTAGGAAAGGTAACTTGCATAGCTTTTGTAGATTTAGAAAAGGCATTTGATAATGTAGATTGGGACATAATGTTTAGAATTTTAAAAGAAACGGGTATAGATTATAAGGATAGGAGAATAATTTTTAATTTATATAAACACCAAACTGCCTTAGTTAGAATTGAGGGGGAAGAAGAGGTAGCAAAAATAGGGAAGGGAGTTCGGCTGGGATGTACACTTTCACCGTTATTATTTAATCTATATATAGAAGATGCAATAAACAAAGTAAAAGAAGAGTATAGTGTAGGTGTGAATGTACAGGGAGAGAAAATATATATGTTGAGATTCGCCGACGATATAGCTATATTGGAAGAAAGCGAAAAGAATTTAGAAAGGGTATTGAATGGTATGCAGGCAGTATTGACTAGGGATTTTAACATGAAAATAAATATAGGTAAAACTAAAGTGATGAGGTGTGACAAAAAGGAATGCAGTAGAAAAATGAGGATCACAATAGGAGATAATAGAATCGAAGAAGTGTCAGATTTTTGTTATTTAGGCAGTAGAATCACAAAAGATAATCGAAGCAAGGTAGATATAAAGTGTAGGATAGCACAGGGTAGGAAGGCATTCGTAGAAAAGGAACAGATTTTAAGATCAAATATTGACTTGGGTATTAGAAAAAGATTACTGAAGGTATATGTTTGGAGTGTAGCACTGTACGCGTGTGAGGCGTGGACTATAGGAAAGGAAGAGAAGCGTAGATTACAAGCATTCGAAATGTGGTGTTATAGGAGGATGATGAGGATTGGTTGGGAAGATAAAGTAACAAATGAAGATGTACTAGAGTTAGTAGGGGAGAAGAGAAGTATTTGGAGAGTGTTACAGCGTAGGAGAGACAGATTAGTAGGGCATATCCTTAGGCATGGGGGGATTATGCAATTGATCATAGAAGGTAGAGTGGAGGGAAATAGAGGGGTAGGTAGGCCTAAATTGGAGTATGTGAGTCAGATAGTTGAAGACGTTGAGATGAATAGCTATAGGGAGATGAAGGGATTAGCTCAGGATAGATCGGCATGGCGTGCTGTTTCCAACCAATCTTTAGGATTGCGGACTCTTTAACTAATTCGAATTAATTTATAAATTCGTAAATTCAGGATAGATTTGTACGGTTACCTAATGAATTAGAATGTTCGAGACTAAGCCACTATAATTATTGCAAATCGAATGAGTTCACGTCCTATTTTCAGGATTAATATCTAATTCCCAGAATAATGTTTGATATATAATTTGTTCATACGTGTATACGTATGTTTTCAATTAAAAGTTTTTATAAACTTATTCCGCATTTACGTGCGAATGTGTTTGTTTTGTACAATATACTAGACATTCTATCCGTTCAGATTAATAATCCCATTTCACGTCGATTGCGTAAAATGTATGGGAGTTGCAACAAAATCCCGTTCCGGAATATAAAAGACTATGGAGAAATGTTTGACTATGCAAGCAGCGATGGTTTAGTTTTTCTGGAAATTGCTATAACTGTTGATGGTAAAGATGCGAAAATTTAAAATAATCATCGCATGATATGCCTAAAATACTAAAGCTGATTGAATTTGTTTTTTTTTACGCTATACATAGTCAAATATCATATTTCACTTTTGAACAATTTTCACACTCGCTATAAATTACTATAAACACAAACTTACTTTTTTCTTTATATTCTTTAGAAACGAACTAATTAATTTGTGCGTCAAATTCAAGCATTCAATAATTATAAGCTCAATTTATAATCCACTCATGTCCATCTCTAGTATCTTGCATTTTGAACATATGATGTTAATTCAACATACTGCGGGAAAACTAAATTGGACAAAGGGACGACGAATCGCATAATTTCTATGCACGCTTGTCTGCATACAAATATACCACGTGGAAGATTTAATTCTCTAAATGGATTAAAAAATTCCATTGATTCAAACGAACAAAATAAATTAAAACCGCGAATAAATCGTTTATACTTAGCAAAATAATATTGTATATTGGAAACTAGCGAATGATCTAAGTGTGAAAATTGTTCTAAAGTGAAATATGATATTTGACTATGTATAGCTAAAAAAAAACAAAAATTAACAACCCCGTATATCGATATATCTACTGGGATAAAACTTCCCTCCGTTGTGTTTTATATTTTCCAATTTTGAGTGACATGTTTTCAGTCACTGGATAGATATGTGAACGGGCTCCTATAATAGAAACTGTAAAAGTTTTAATTGAACCAATTTGGATATTTCCCAGGTATTCATTCCACTTTTCCGTGTAAAAAAACAAAACAATTCATCAGTACAAAAGAGTGCCGTACATTTTTTTAAATCGCGAATTATTTTCAATTCATTTGTTGTCCAGAAGAAATTTATATATCGGATTTTAGCTTTTATATAAACATCTTCTTAAGAAGCTGATGTATATTTGTCGGTATAGTGAAAATATATACGAATTATAAAATGGGGTTGTAAATAGTACAAATGTAATGGTGATGTTTTGAATTATATTTTCACTAGATTATTCCAGGTTAATAACGATTAATAATTACACTGGTCCTGGGATATCTTCATATTATACTCCAGTGGACACCAAACAATAACTGACTAATAATCAAAAAACTAACGACTTAAGCAGAGAAATAAACGCTTATAATAAGTAAGATTCAATGTTATGTGAAATTTTTTTTTATACAAAATTAAGCGTTTATTTATTTAGTATTTCCGTAGCCGAATAACGTGCTCTTAAAAAATAATGGTGTTAAAAAAACAGTTTGTTGTTTCTGCCGATGTTGTTCATACCGACAAAACAGGAACTACTTGATGCTTGCATGTATTCTGACCGTTTGTTTTCGCTCGAGTGATTTTGGTTATAAATGTGAAATATGTCGACTGTTAGGAAGTCCTTTCCTAGATGATATATACGTTTTGAGCTTTTCCACTGTCTGCTTATCCAATTTCGAGTAAAACATCATACAAACGTATGAAAAAAAAATTAAAAAATCCAAGTACATATAGTAATAAAGTCAAAACTAATAACCATTTTAAGAAATGGTATATTAATAGACAGTTTCTATATTTAAAAAAAAAATCTTTCAACGCAAATTTGTTACAAAAAACGAAGTTAACAGGAATGAGATTATAATTACGGATTATCAATCTATTATCATTTCGATCGGATCAAATACACGGCTTATGCGTAATTCACTTCCTTCGGCGATTGCTTATTGATGGCATCGGGTATTTTGCCAACCCCGTTAAATATATGTGAGCTGTGCGGTGAAAGCACAAAGAGAGAGATTGACGGCTGAGCATTTTCAGCGTCAGCTGTAACGTCCTCTGTGAACATTGAATGGATCTATATGATATTCAAAAGGAAACTTTCGCGAAGCTTCAGCATAAATCATGCCGCCCATCCGCGATTTTATTAACATCAATTTTCTCCGAATGGCACCCGTCAATTCTCGGTCCCTCCATCACCAACTGATGTATTAAAATTGCTCCTTTATTCACTTTCACAAATTTATTCATCCCAATATCCTGCCGAAATCAATCACAAAATAATTCATCCCAATTTACTGTCCGAATCTTTACAAATGTCTTCCCTTCTCTACTTTTGTTTCCCTCCAACACTGACTGAGGTAATAAAATTGCTCCTTTATTCATTTTCGCAAAATTATTCGTCCCAATATCCTACCGAAATCAATCACAAAATAATTCATCCCAACTTACTGTCCGAATCTTTACAAATGTCGTCCATTCTCTTCTTTAGTTTCCCTCCATCACCGACTGAAGTGTTAAAATTGCTCCTTTATTCACTTTCACAAATTTATTCATCCAAATATCCTGCCCAAATCTATCACGAAATAATTCATCGCAATTTACTGTCCGAATCTTTACAAATGTCTTCCATTCTCTTCTTTAGTTTCCCTCCGTCACCGAGTGAGGTCTTAAAATTGCTCCTTTGTTCATTTTCGCAAAATTATTCGTCTCAATATCAATCACAAAATAATTCATCCCAATTTACTGTCCGAATCTTTACAAATGTCTTCCATTCTCTTCTTTAGTTTCCCTCCATCACCGACTGAGGTGTTAAAATTGCTCCTTTATTCACTTTCACAAATTTATGCATCCAAATATCCTGCCCAAATCTATCACGAAATAATTCATCCCAACTTACTGTCCGAATCTTTACAAATGTCTTCCATTCTCTTCTTTAGTTTCCCTGCATCACCGACTGAGGTTTTAAAATTGCTCCTTTGTTCATTTTCGCAAAATTATTCGTCTCAATATCAATCACAAAATAATTCATCCCAATTTACTGTCCGAATCTTTACAAATGTCTTCCATTCTCTTCTTTAGTTTCCCTCCATCACCGACTGAGGTGTTAAAATTGCTCCTTTATTCACTTTCACAAATTTATGCATCCAAATATCCTGCCCAAATCTATCACGAAATAATTCATCCCAACTTACTGTCCGAATCTTTACAAATGTCTTCCATTCTCTTCTTTAGTTTCCCTGCATCACCGACTGAGGTTTTAAAATTGCTCCTTTGTTCATTTTCGCAAAATTATTCGACTCAATATCAATCACAAAATAATTCATCCCAATTTACTGTCCGAATCTTTACAAATGTCTTCCATTCTCTTCTTTAGTTTCCCTCCATCACCGACTGAGGTGTTAAAATTGCTCCTTTATTCACTTTCACAAATTTATGCATCCAAATATCCTGCCCAAATCTATCACGAAATAATTCATCCCAACTTACTGTCCGAATCTTTACAAATGTCTTCCATTCTCTTCTTTAGTTTCCCTGCATCACCGACTGAGGTTTTAAAATTGCTCCTTTGTTCATTTTCGCAAAATTATTCGACTCAATATCAATCACAAAATAATTCATCGCAATTTCGTGTCAAAATCTTTACAAATGTCTTCTTTAGCTGCTATAATTAATTGTCCGCGATTAGCATTGGTTTTTATATGTCTCTTCCTATGGTTTAGAAGTTGGTTTTAGAAAAGAAAAAATGTCAAATTGAAAAAGCAGAGCGTATTGCCTACGAAGATCATATCACATCATTTGAATAATTTTCCACTGGGATCATATAATACCTTAACACACACAGAATCGCATTCTGTTCGTGCTGTTTCTGTCCTTAACAATAAATAATTCATCGGAATTTGAGATAATATAATCGCAGAGGAAAATATAGTTACCACTGCAGTCCTTAAATTATCTATATATTTAAATTGCGACGGCGTTTCTTTCGACAGATGGAAATTGAGAAATAAAAATTACCAATATTTCTCTACAGACCTGGCGAAGATATTAGTTAATATTATATATAATTTTCGAAAGATTTTTTGTTTTGATAGATTTTTCATATATAAGTTGAAGGTTTACCAGAATTTTTTTCAAAGGCGTAACAACTGTCGTCAGCCTTTTCTTTGTCTATTTTACAAACCATCAAAAAGACTTTCTTGCTAACTTTTACCATCGCACATTCAACTAGAATTTGTACATTTTATTGAGATATTATATTTTCTTTTCAATCACTTGGTTTCTCCTTGGTTTCAGAATATAATCAAATGTAGAAATAAATTTGGGCAACTTTACCGTAAATATATATTTTTTTCCATAAATTGTAAATGGCTCATGCGAATATATTTATTGTAGTTTAAATAGTGTAAATGTCATTTTTATACACCTACGATATATTTTTAATATACCTGCGCAAAAACGGATATAAATTAAAAGGCTCAAGGGTATAATACAAAATGCATTTTATACGTGCACCAAAAAATATTATTTCTAAACCCATTTCTAAAGTAGTTTTGAATACAAACCATTTTATGTACGAAGGATTTTATTTATTGAGCTCAAAAATAAACCGCTACTAAATGATACAAATCCCGCTTAAAAATCTGGATAATACCGATTAAAATTATTAAATGCTCACGTTAATTTGAAAAAAAAAAATTTTAAACTGGGTTTTTAAACTGAACCCATACACCGCAGTTGTTACACAATTGTTGCGGAACTAAATAATGGACTTAGTTCGCGAAATTTAATTGTACCCAATATGAAAATATTTCAGGAGGAAATGCGACCGCAAAGGGTATAATTTAAAATTATATAACGCCGTTACATTCTCATTTGTCGGAGTTAGCGCATAAAAACCAAGTGCTAAATGAAGATACGATCTGAATTAAGCCACGAAATTATACATGTACTTTGTAATTCTACAACTCGCACTAGAATAGTCCGTGTTTACTAAAATTTCTAGACTAATCTACCCGAATAAGAATTTCCGATGTAATTATTATACAAAGATTTTTTTGTTTTATATCATATAATAAATCACAGCGCGGGTAATAAATTTGCAAAATATCACTCAAGTCCATTAGGAAAACTGATAATGGATTTTAAATTGTATCGAATTTTTCATAAATCTATCGCAAGTATTTATCTAAGATACAGGTTTCAAATTTACATAGTAAATACAGCCTAAAGTGAGGGCATAAAACTGAACTGCAGAGAATTGTTAAATCCATAATACGTGCATAATAAAAAAACTATTTTGTATATTGCATGTTTGGAAAGAAAAATGCATATGTAAGAATAGTTATTGAGGCACTTGATCCGACTTCGTGGATTACGCATTAATACATATTGTGTGAGGAATTATTTAATGTACCACAAGGTTATAATTCTTAGTAAATTTCAAGTGAGCTAAAATTTAACATTACTAAAAATCGCATTATTCAATTCAAAGTAGTTGCATTTTTTTTTTTGCAAAAAAATGATTATTAATCACTATCTGACAAAGTAATACTTTTATGAAAACATCAACATGGTTTCATAAATTTATATATTTTACATCTGAAGAAAAGCTGTATAATGTTAAAAGTTATATACAGCAATTACAAGCTCATTACATACCATTAAAATGTAATTAATTTACATAAAGAATATTGAACACAAACAGCATGTTAATTCAAAAAACAACAATTCTTTTTAAAACGAAATAATCCATTAATTATAAATACTTCAAATTTATTTATATATATTAACTTACGCTGGTATTAAGCATTTAAATAAACAATTATTTGAACAATCGCTGTATCACCGTGTATTTTATAAATAAACAAAATACATCGCCTGCAATAATCTAAATATTTAAATTTAATTTTGTACGGGCAATAGATTCAATAGTTAGTTTTAATCAATCAAAACTATTACATCGCGGTCGACCGAATAAATATTAAATTCGTATTGTCAGCGGGTTAAACATTTTATTTGCTTAATCAGGGGATGATAGTCAACACGGAATATCATCGCTACATCGGATTGGCTCTATATTGTTATTGCAATATCGAAGTGAAGTAGACACAAAACTGCTGCGATCCAATATTTGAAGAAATATCGAATTTTCGAAATGTACATATTGAAAATGTGAAAAGTGAAATGGTGAAAAAGACAAGTACAGACAGAGTGCGTGCCTTTAGAGAACGAAAGAAAGCGAATAAACCGCCAAGAAAAGTGCCAACAAGTACCTTGTGCCAAGAAGTCGAGAGTATCAAGCCAGGCAATGAAACACGGTGGACAACGTAACCTTCCAACGCCCTCAAATACACTGGATGAATCGATACCGTCGTTAAGTGAGGACGCAGTGAGTGGTATAGAGAATTTGAATGCCAGTGATTCATTACACGCGGTGTGAGAGATCAACGAAATGAATCTGACACAGTTGCGCCATCGACAAATAGAAATGCACCCACTAGTGCATCATACACAAAATTTAATCCAATCTCCTCTTTATAGACTGCACGACATTACAGTTAATAATGCTTTCTTTGATGATTAGAGTGTCAATCAAAATCAATCAAAATCAAATCGTTAACAAATGGAAAAAAGCAATGCATAAAATCAACTTTTCCTAGGAGCTAAGAAGTTTCACTTCTACCGCGCGAGAGTCTCACGCATGTTTTTTTTTCTCTGGGCTCCTGTTAGTTATAACAGTATCTGCATATAGTGGAAAGACAATTTCAATTTCGACACAATACGTTGTTTACCTCGGAAAATACTCACATACAAAGCGAACAATATCTACTTTATTCAAATGATTCAATCTACTTATTTACATACAAACTGCTACTGGGACCGCTGTTACCTACAATTCCACTGCTGATCCCGCATACACCTGCAGGATCACACAGGACGAGAAAGAACTGATTAATAAATCACCCCTGGAAAATCATTCGGCAATCTTCAGATTTACACATATTATTGGTAATATATATTGCTTAAAATTCTAGTGGTTACCACAAGGTAGCTGACAAAGTACCGACATATTCTTCAGCTCGCGATATGTGAAATAGCGACAATTTTTAAATTCTCAACAAATCTGGATGAAATTACGAAAGCCTGAGACTGAGATAAATCGTCCTGTAGATAACACCGAAGACAGTTCCTACCATACATATCTGTTTTGTTCATAACGCGGTTCTTATATTGAATTCAATTTCAACTTTCGGCAACACATGTTGGTTTTATCTTTCAACATCATCATACAGATATACACTTGTGTGGACGCTTATGTCCTTCCTTTCCATCCCATTCTATTACTAGCTGTCCACCGTGCGACACCCATCTCACTCGCACGGTGCTGACTTTTGACCTCACCCCCAGCGCATCTCTTTTCAACAGATGACACGAGCTATCCTCGTTTTTTTTTACAGCGATACGAAGAACACGGCGGGATATCGTAAAAGGGGAATGTAGACATAACACTGTATTGGATACGTCGGATGGAATGTTCGTCATTAGAATAGAAAATAAAATATTACGCTTCCGATATCGTATTGGGATGACGTAAGTAGGGGGTCTTCTACGGCTCTTTTTAATGGTTAATATTCGAAAACAACTCGAGTGTATTGCCGATTTGGTTTGGTATTGAGAGAGAAAATACGTCGATGCAAATTGAATAATATAGTCAGTCCATCAGGTTGTGTCAAATATGCTATAGGACATTGTCTTGTATTTCGAAGTCAGCGCGAGCAAAAAATCGTCTTTGCAGTTAATAAAAACGCAAGTACAAAAATCGATAGATTCTTTCGATAAGTTGGCTTATTAGAGTTCTGTAGATTTGCACATATTCGGGAATGCGAAGGATGAAATTTTAATTTTCTTTTTTGCAGAGGTCCACCGTGGGGAAATTGCCTTTCGATGCTTGAATAGGTGCAGGAAGTGTTCATTTTAAGGGTCCGAAGCGAATATGTTCGCCTTCCAACTACGGATTCCGCCGGAGCAAGGGTTAAAATTGACGCAAACATTTTATAAATCAAATTATTTACGTATCATCAAGGATGGGAAGGTATGGTACTCAGAGCCGGATTAAGCCGTTAGCAAAAATCTTGCCACGCAATTAATAATATATCCCACCGTTCTGCTGTTGATAATTTTAAATTTGATGTTTGTTATAAGGGTTGATATAAAAGAAGATCAATACAATTTTTGGGCCCAAATATGATACAGAATTCTAATATTTTATCAATTAATTTCAGATTTGAAAATTTGTCCAACACAAACGGTATTTTGTAGAAAAAAATGGTTGAATTTTTCACGTTAGTTAACATACGAAAATTGCAGAATGTCTATAATTCCATCCTTTATTCCACGTTTTATCAAATGTATATTCTTCGCAAACCCTCTTGAAAAGTGTTGCGTTACATACAAAAAAAAACGAAAAACGCATGAACATTGGCTCACGTTTTTGCAATAGCAAAGTAGTCATTTTAAAACGAATTGACATTTTATATGCATTGGCTATAAGTTTGCAGTTCTTTTACAATGTGGTGTAGAGTTTATTTGATAAAAACGAGCTCCCTTTCTTCAATAAGGACGTTAGCTTATCGTGAACGGAATTCTGTAGAAGATTGAATAATTTCATATTGGTGTATTATTTCATTGAATTTAAAAACGCTTGTTCGGGGGTGCTTTTATATTGTGCGGTATGCAGGGTAGATATAAAATGATTGCCGAATACATATTTGGGCTAATAGTAAAGGGATGATCCTTTTGGAGATCACGAACATTAATTATATGCGGCATAATTTACCTTATTACATTTTAATTGATTCACGAATCAACCCGTCCAATTTCAAGAAATTACACTACCCAAAATCCAAAACAGGTAGGCAATTGTCGAAATTCAAGAGATAATCGCACGTAATTTTAATTTAACACAACGTAGATTTTGTCAATTTACGTTCACTATGTGAAATTCACCGAAACAATTGTAATAATTTATAATTTTTTTATGGGCACTTTGTAGAATATGTTATAGACAGTTGAAAACTCGTAATTTTTAATAATTTTGTTGTAAATGAATATAATTCACCAATAAACGAACACTAGAAATACTTTACAATAATTTTAAGTAATTCTTCGGTTAATAATCGAACTGGCACGTAGAATTGTTTAAACTCAACTGCGCGAGTCGCGTGAATGTACACACGAAATATCTACAGGCGATAAGAATGTTTATAGATTAATAGAATGATAAACATTGTTTATATAACGAATATAAACATTGTAAGTATAGCTAGTTAGAAAAAAGACCTACGTATTGTACTAATATATTAAGATCATTTTTTAAAAAGGCCATTATAAATTCTATTAAAAAAATACATAAATTTGGAAGAAATTTTTTTTACACTAACTACATATTTCTTGAATATACGACAATAAATTTTTTTCATAAAATGATTTTTATATTAAAATTTGCATATATAGACAACCCAAATTTCTAAGCGCTCGCAATTTATTATATATCTGGTATATTTCATACACTAAATTCCTTTTAATCAGGTATTTTCCTCAAATAGACCTTTCTATTATCCCACAAACCATTCGGTTTATCCTTATGCAGCTTTAGGGGATAGTATTTGCTTTATAGAACAACGAATGTGAGATTAACCGCGGAATTTCAGGATTATGTCATTAGAGAAATGCGGTATGATAATCCCTAACATCCATATTTAAAATTTACGCCCTTCTATTTAATATTCATTACCACTTTCATGCATAAATATGCCTCCTTGTTATCCTCGCAAACTTAATGTGAAGGTATTGATGGTTTTAACGAACAGTAGGTCCTTTTGCGAATTATTATTATACCGTGTCGAAAACGTGTAAAAAGAATTGTTTTTAAAAACAAATATGTTATTTACTAAATGCTTTATTTTGGACACAGCAATATTCTAACTTTTGTTCATTGTTTTTGCTTCCGCAAAACCCCAAAAGAATTTAACAAGAAACGCGCGCATTCTGTAATACTACACTTTGCAAAAGTGTTCTAGATTGTTTTTGAAGACATAAAACATCAGAAATTCTTATGGAAATCAGAGGGTGGACTAATCATCAAAGAAATAATTTTCGGCTCTGTAATATTAAATTCCGCTTGATATAAAATCGTAATAAAAGAATAGTGAGTTGTTTTATTATTTTTTGGTTAAGTAAATTAAATTCAACAGCCAAATTAAAATTAAATAAACTAATTAGTTCATAGATTTATGTTACGCACAAGAAGAGCTTTGAATTCTTCGCTTTCTCCGATCATATTAATTATTAATTACGCTGCCGCATAACAATTTCTAGCGCCCTAATTACAACTCAAGTTGAAGTGGCTGAGAAAGAACAAGCATTCTTGGTGCGTTGTTCTTGATGCTCCGATGTCGTTCGCAGTGCCACAAAACTGCCGACAAATGAATTAATTATATACCATAATAATTGTGCAATTACATGCAATTCTTTGTTTCGCGCGCTTGAGGGGGTTCTGTTAATATATTGTTGTCTCCAGTTCTTTTGGCAAATCGAAAGAGAAATGACGGTACTCCAGTGAAAGCAATATATTTTTGTGAAATGTATATTCCAGTAAATATCGATTTGTATAACTGAAAAGGGACGTTCAAATAATAGCAGATGTATTGAAATTTAAAAAAAAGGACAAATACAATCGAGAAAAAGGTCCTAAGGAAATTCAAGCGGGAGAATATTGCGAAGGTTGCGTAAGATATTTTCTTGACAAATAATCTTGGTTTACACAAATTAAGCGAAATTCGTATTTGTTAATTTAATATAATTTAACACCGTAGTGATAATTTTTAAAATGTTTGACGAAGCCTGATTTTCGTTTTAGAAAACATTATTAAGAGCAATGATGTTATTTAATGAAATTCGACTTTAAGGGCTTTTGTTTAGGTTTTTGTTAGGATCTTATAATTGGTGGTTCCGATTTCCTGAAGAGGGTGGCCCAATTATGATTGAACAAAGAGGGTGCTGTTTGATTTGTAAAGATAACTACGGATGATGTAAATACTAACCAATTTTTTTATTTACAGTCAATTTTTTTCAAAAAAAACGAAAAATCAATTTATTTGACTCTTTATTTCACTAAATTTTTCTTTAAATGTTACCGCGATATTTTTTTGTTATTATATTATGTAAATATGTTTCAGGTAGTAAATGTTGCTTAATTTGGATCGTATTTTTCATTTCCATTTCGCTTAAAAATGCATCATTTTCATTGCGAGTACAAATGCTTGAACATGCAATTTCTATTAATCATTCATTAACTATTCTGCATGAGAAAGAAAAAAAGAATGCCATAGATATTGCGAGCGCGAACACAAATAATATAATTACGAAACAAGTACATATTGCAATAATATGCAGTTCTCAGAAATCCAGTTTAAAACATTCGTTTGTGTTAATTAAAATTGTACCCATTTTAATTGAACACAATAAAATTATAATGTTTGCTCCTTTTTCCGTCCTCTTATATACGCTCAATAATATAGCTATAGTTGAATCTGGAATGGTAGAGGTTCCATTTGGTTATTAGCTGAACAAGATCGATGTCCTGTTATTTAAATTCATCCTCCGTTGTTTTTTTTTTGCTTATTCGGCGGCGTGCAGACAAAGAATCCAGTGTGGAATCAAACGGATCGACGCGTCCGCAATAAAAGCGTCCTCCATGAATTCCAAAAAGAGATGATACAACATAAAAATATATATATACCATAAAGACTCCTAAAAAATATACAAGTCCAATATTGCTAAAAAAACGTACTTTTATAACTTATAATATTATTTGCGTGTAAAAATTTATAGATCGCCGCGTGATCATATTTTTTTCGAAAGCAAGCTTGGAGTCAGTCAACTATACACCCGAGTCTTTGTTGATCTTTTCTTTATACTTCCATCGTCAAATTATCATGAAATATCGCGTGACAATTTAGCGCCGTTTCTTTTTATTGTATTATATGCCTCACATTTTGAGGAATATAAATCTTGTAAACCGGGATATTTTTTATGCATATACGGCTAATGCATTAGAAGTGACAGGCATCTGTTCATTGTGACAAGAAATGCTGCTTTAGGTAAAAGTAAAATCCAGGACAATGAACAAAATCATTCTGTTAGGCTGTTATATAGTCGAGTTTAGAATTTATTTTATTTTATCCAAGAATGTACTTTTATATCCAGATACTTTGCCAGTCGTAATATGGTGGTTTTTTCGAATTTTCCATTCTGCGATAATGGAAATTGCGAAGCATACTATCAGGGATACATTTTATATATCGAATGTACCACCAATATGCAATTATCACTTAGGGAATGGAAAAAAAGATATTTAATAATTTGTAAATAACATCAATCATATAAAATTTAAGAATCGCCACAAGAAAAACCAGTACACTCAGTATTTTAGTGTCTAAAATTTAATTAAAACCGCAGAAGTGATTTCATATTTAATCTTAGCGAATTATCAACGACTTGGCGGTCTCTTTCGGTCGTATTATTTCACTTAAAATCAAATATGAATTCTCCAGACCAAGTACAGGGGACTTAAAGCAATACTGGGGACCGCACTCACAGAACCTGGACCAGTACCAGAAGAACCGCTAGGATATGGCACTGCGATTCACAGCCTCTCGCTTATCTCCGTGTTCCTGTGCCCTTAAGGTTGCTTCAGAATTAAATTGAATGCAATTACAGTTTAGTTAATACACTTCAGTTTATATCGAATGGATATATAATTCGAAACACAAGAGTTGTTAATCGATGGACCGAAAACTGTTAGGGCCACGTATTGATTCAAATCTTCAAAGAAACTTTACAAATGCTTGTTGAATCGAATCCGATTATAAACGTACCTTTAGTTTATCTTTATACAAAGTGACTACGGTTCAGGGGGGGTGGTAATGTCTCTTCGCACTTGAAGTCACGGGTGGGTGAGGGCGGCGGGGGGGGGGGGCGAAGGCAAATTAATAGCGGAAGTATTACGATATGGCTCAGTCTTATCTGTAATGAGATTCGCGTTTGCCGCGAGCGTGAGGCTTGCCGCCACCGCACGTCACCATCTTCGCATCGTTGTTGCCGCTCCGTTAACGGATGTACCATCATCACGGTCTGGTTTGAGAGTAGACAAGGAAGACGCAGCGCTATATAACGAAGAAACATATTTGATATTAAAAGTATTATACGAAAATCGAACTATGCTTCGATGGACCTTGTCTGGATGAACATCATCTAACGAGCTTCAATAAAATAAAATAAAATGTGGATTTTATTTCTTATATCATAATAAATCAGACCATAAAAATGATCAATTTACGATACCTGTCTAGTCTATTTCAATATCTTTATCATGTACTGCGTGCATATACAGGGGCGTAGTTTGGAAAGGGCTTAAATTTTACATGGACGAATAACAAAGATGTTTTCTTCTATAACTAGTGGCGGCTCGTGCCATTTCAATCTGGGGGGCGCGCATTTCTTAAAAAATAATATAATACTGAGAAATCTTACCTAAAATGGATGCAAAATGATTAAATTAAATCATTTCTTGAAAGTGGTATTCCGCTTTTATATCTTTCATTGATATAAACACTCCTTGCACAAGTTTGTGATAAATTTAAATCAGGCAATTACTTTGTCCTCGAGAGAAAGTCTACAAAACTCTATTTTCAATAAAGAACTAACACTATTCATTTTTATTAAATTATTTCTATTAAATATATTCTTGGAGAAACACATACATACGTACATATCGTACATACACAGAACAAATGCTACTGTCTTATCTGACTATTCTATATCAATTTATATACATATATACTAGACTACTCTGTTCTCTGAACTGTGGCTGTGGTTCTTTAGCTGTTCGGCGCTAAAGTATCGTGGCATTCAATATTTTAAAATAATAATATCTTAGCTTTGAACCAGCGTGACACAACGTTGCTAAGACTCATCCCAAGCCGCTGGAATGTGTGTTACATTAGTCGATAAATGGGACAAGCGAACCGAAGAAACAGAAGGCATACTGCATAAGGTCGCTCTCACTCTAGCGCTTCCAATAAATAGGATGAGTGCATATGCATTTGACTGGTACTTGCTATCTGCCATATCGTGTTGAGTCATGAGTATTATGTATGTTCGCGGCGCAAGCTTTATCTTTTAAGAAAAATAATGCCGAGATCAAATATCGCAATACAATTATATATCTACGGTGATGCGCTCAATGTTCAGGAGGGGCGCGCGGCCCTGCGGCCTGCATAAGGAACCGTAACACAACAAATCTCAATTATTTAGTTATTTTATAGAACATCGCCAAATACCGCACCAACAAGCATTCAACGACTGAAGATGGGGGCAAACCCCTCGAAATGCACATCTTTGAATTGCGGTATAGGGACAATTTTTTTTTCATTTATTCAGTTATCACAAATTTGATTCCATCTCTTGAAGCTGGCCGTAACTAGAGGCAAAAAATTCGCTCGGTGTAAATACAAAATGAATTTTATTCGTTCCTGATATTATTCGACTACCAAACCTTCTGTTTCATTCCTTCGGACCCGGTGTTTCTGATCAATTGCAAATATAACCATGCACTCGCATGGACATGTTCATCTGAACACGACACCATCCAATTTGTGTCGGGGTGTTTTTACTGCCACCGCACGATGTTGGCGACGTACCAACGCGAATGGATCCTGTATTATCTGCTGTTGCGTCTATTACCATCCCCCAAATATACCCAGAGGGTGGGCCAGCACATATGCGCCCTTGCTGGGGACTGCAGACCACCAACCAACTGCTCAATGTGATGGCCTAATATGTACGTCGTATAGTCTTCGATAGGTAAAGTGGTGGTTAAGTAACAATGAAAGGTTATTTGAACGAAACAAGATTTAACATTCGAATGAATCAATTTTTATTTCGTTTTTTGGCATTGTCAATCTTTGCCAGAACAAATAATAAATTATAGATATCAAAAGGAATAGAACAAGGACACACTCTTCACACCTCTTCAAGGTGACTAATTTATACAAGTGTTGTAATAGAACGTCAAGATGTTCATGGCCAAGGAGAACCGTGTTAAAATTTACGAATACCTCTTTAAAGATGGTGTTAAGGTAGCGAAAAAGGATTATCATGCTCCAAAACATCCCGACCCTGAATTAGAAAATATCCCGAACTTGCATGTTATTAAAGCATTGCAGTCTCTAAAGTCAAGAGGATATGTTAAGGAACAATACGTTTGCAGACATTTTTACAGGTATTTGACGAACGAAGGTATTGAAATCTTCGTTCCTATCTACATCTATATCAGCACCTGCTGGTGGCCGTGGACCGAACTGGATACAGAAGAACTCCTGGTGGAGCTCCAGGAGCTGCTTACAAAAAGGCCGATGTGGGTGCCAGTACTGCTGAAAACTTAGAATTTAGAGGAGGATTCGGACGAGGAAGCAAACCTGCCCCGCAATAATTTAATTTTTTATTATGTAAGATAAAATTTGATAAAATATTACGAACGAACAAGACTGAGTGACGGAATAAATTTTTGTTGATTTATCAAAATTTCACGTGACGATTAGTTGTATGCCGATAGAAGGTTTATAGTTGCCAGATTTTCTCGTTCCGAGCAATAGTTCACAAAAACCCCATCTTTACACAAACAAATTGCGATGATTGTGTGCATCGTGTCCCATCTTCGTGTCTGCTCCTCACACTTAAAACCGCACATAATAGGCTTGTACACGTGAAATTGACAGGCCAGTAGTGGCGTTTATATATCCCATGATCCAGGTGTCTGCCTGGGCGACAATAACACTAATTTAACCGAAGAGCGGTTGGCACAACTGCAAACACACGATACAATACAGTCCGTTGTATCCCTTACTTGATGTTATCCAATAGCTGATGTGAGGTTTCATCAGGAGGGACCTCGGAGCATTTTGGTGTTGATATGTGTCAAATTGAATCTGAAATTGTACAATTTATGCTAGCTAAATTTATCTTCACGTATAGTAATTATTTTAGTTGATGTAAAATGTTTGTTTCAAATTTTAATTTGAGAACAAAATTTCCAGTCTTCAAAATAAATATTTGCAACTATCATAATAAATTAACTTTTGACGCAGCAAATGATATAGCTCTTCAATCTCGTGCAACTTTTATACAGTTTCAATACAATTTCCAACTAAAAGTTACAAATTTACATTTTATTGAGCGTTCGACTATCAGCCTCCGACAATAACACATACAGGGTGATCTATAGCTTTCACTCGAAGAACTATCTTTTCATTCGTATTTCTGCAATATAGTGAAAACTTTTGCATGTTACGGTCTTCCTATACATACTATTCTTTCGAAAACATCTTCCGTTATATATTCTTTAAGATTTTCCTCGTGGAAAATGACCTACGTACTATATGATAGAAATATCATTCGCCTCTGTCGCCTTACAACAGCAAAAATGATAAAGAAACGTATATTCTTTGGTGTGGCGTTTGTATGTATACAAATGTTGTGGCTATTAGATGTGAATATAGATATTGAAGCAAAAGGGGCGAAACATTCATGTAACATCTTCTGGTTGTTGGGTCCTTCCTCAACGACTCGAGCAGAGGTAATGTGTTTGTTGAAATAAACCGAATGATTTAGAAAAATTCGCGAGAAATTGTAATAATGCAAAATATTGATTGACACATCAAAAAACTACGAATGCAGAATAATAAAACTAATTTTATGTTAATTATGTGATATTTTTAAAAAAGTGGTGATTTTTCCGTATGGTGGATACCTTAATTTTGCTTATTCGCGCACAAGATTTGTATAATCTCATTTTTCACCTCTTTCCCACCAAGATCATCTTTGTATATATTTTTTCCATACAGTACATATATACATATATTGTGTTTATCGTGACCATCTTTAATTTCCCGTAGCCTTATCGGAGCTCCTTAAAGAACACGACGAATTATTGGTGCAGTTATGATGTGCCCAAATACCAGCGTCGCGACGCCAATGAGAAAGCGACGTTAAGCGATATAACGCCTTCAGCTTATCCATCATCAGTATAAACCGTTATGTACCGATTTATTTATACGATAAGGCTCATTTATACTAGCATAGAATTTTTGTATATAATAAAGATTTTTTTTCTTAGAAATCCTTTTGCAAAGAAACAGGGAAGTTGTTTAAGGACATATTCGTTGGATCATAAGAACAAATATTAAGTAGTTAGATTAAAGGAATATTTTTGTTGTATTATCACTTTAGTTTAATTAAATGTAATCATTTACTAACAATTCAATGATAGTATGAGCTTTAGTTAATTAATGTAGAGAAAATTGATTATGAAATTGTAAAAATTATTTATATTTTGTATAAGCAATTATAAATTACAAACAAAACGGAAAATTCTATTATAATGTTTCATTCTTCGAATCGTGAGTAAATTGAATTAAAAATGAAAACAACACGCGAAATTGCATTATTTTATTTGGTCCAATTTATTCTTTTTAACAGTACAAATAGGGATTTAATTATTCACGCGATAAAGTATAAATTATAAAATATACACCAACGGAACAATAACGCACGATTCATTTCTATATACAGTTATATACTTTCTAAAGTAATCTGATATACATAGAATTAATTTTTATTATACATAATTTGTTTCTTACTGTAAAATAGCAGTTAATATAGTTTTAAATATGAATATTATTTTTATTCATTACACTTCCCTAAATTCATTTCATATTATTTCATATACACATCCATGTTTAATATCTTTTTAACGAAGTCGTATTTAAAAAATTGTAGTTTCTTATCATATATTAGAAATAAAATAAATAAGACACATAATTGATGCTTTGAAATAATTATTAAAATAGTCTTTAATAAACTTAATCATTAAATGTGCAATAATGCTCGAGCTATCAACATTTAGTTTTTCCTTTGGAATGGCAACATTTAGATAAATCATATTTTCATATTAATTAGTATTTAATGCTTGCTCTAATCGGGTGAAGGTAGAATTTTTGTTATTTTAGTAGAAAATACCGAATTGTACGATTAATGATTCTAATAAATAATACATTACTATCCTATGTCGAAAGGATAATTAGAAATCATTGTTTATATTATCTAATGAAAGTACATGTATATCTTATAATCGATTTTTTTAGTTGAATTGATATATATTTATTGGAACTATACAATCTTTGAAAAAGTTTGAGAATACTACTTTTATTTCGAGATTTTTTATAGAAAGATTTTTGTGGAAGGCACAATATTATAGATGAAATAAATAAAATAGTTGACAAAATAATGTGAAAGATAATATTAACAATCACTTTTACCATTTAGTATTTTACAGTAATTATATATAGATATTTTTAAATATAAAGGGCAGTAATAAGCTTCTAATTAATTTGTTTTCGAATGCTTAATGCAATATTAATATAAAATATTCCTCTAAAATTTGAAAATACAATAACACAGCCTAAAACAAAACAAAATTATGATAGTCTATGTCTTTATTATTTCCGATTTTATATATTATTTTATTAGATTTAAACAATAGTTAATAAACAACGAAATACCTATGCGTTTTGCAGCTACATTTATACTATAGGTAAATATGTAAATTCCCTTAGGTAAATTACCCTTTTTGTTATATATATTATATTTACATAAAATGAATATTTACAAATAAATTTACTATGTTAGCTCAATTTCACTAAATAAGTAAATATTACGTATTTACAATGTCCGTAATTTTTATTACATATATCACTTCTTATGCATTATAATTAATGATTATATAATGTTATTGTCGTATATTGGATTTATAATCCCTGGTACCTATGTCTACATTTTTATATAGTTTTACTTAAAATTGCACGATATTAATAAAAAACAGTAATTATTTTGCACAATTATAATAAATCCTGTTGTTCTTGCCGAAGAAATAAAAGATAAAAGCAAGGCAAGCAATATATTCAAGAAAAAAATAAATCTTTGACGTGTACTATTTAACACCACAAAAAAAATAGAAAATATATTTGTATTTGTATAGAAAAATTGTAATAAAAAACATATACACTTTGAGCACACAAATACTAATAAAAACCAACAATTTTTAAAGTGAGCTCTTAGAAGAACATTCGACATTTCTTTCTCTCCATTATCTATCTCAGTGTAGTTCTGGTGTATAACCGAGGTTCTTCCTCTGGAGGAACAGGTGGATTTCGCGGAACGTAGGCCGGTCCACTTCGCTACGTTGCCAGCATTCCACCATCAGGTCGTAGATTTCCCTCGGGCAATTGATCGGAATGCTCAGCAACATCTACACACAATGGACAAACAGAAATATTACTTTTACCGCGCATTGGAAGTAATTCCAAAGTTTCGCGCAGCGATACCTACGCTATAAGAATTACAGTTGAAATAATATGAAGGATATAAATAATGCATGACCGATTCTTCTGCCATCATCAGCTACAAAAATCCAATTTTAATAAGTACATTGTTTCACGCTACAACCATTTTTATTCCGATATTATTATAAAGGTAGAAATTAATTTTCAGTAGAAAGTTTTGCGAACTTAACTTTTTAATTTGCTTTACTCAATTAATTAAGTTTTTTTAATTTATACTTAACTATGTATAGAAAGTGCCCAAGCAGTCTATATGTACAGCAGTAAATCGATTAATCTGTAGCAGTTTCAATTTTCGTTAACTGTAAGAGAGTTTCCAATAAACACATTAAACTTTTAAGTGTTGCGAATTTTGTGCAGGCGGTTCGGAAAATTGTTTTGACAAATTGTTTGAGTTTGCCATTATATTGATAGATCGTAGATTACATTCGTACGGATATTGCGACGTTTTCTAAACTTATTCATTCCACTGAAAATTGAAATGAGTTTAAATGTTTTATATCAAAAGAACGAAATATTTATATCGTTGCCTTATAAATAAAACAATATACAACGCTTTATTTTAATGTTTTAGAAGACCGATTAGAAACGAGTTCGCATCAATTTTTCGCTACAAATCGAAGAAACTCTAAAAACACTTTCTTTGTAAATTCACAAACTCAAATTGTAACACGCAAAATTCGATTCAACTCCATTCAAGACGCGCCAATAATCTAGATATTCTAGTACAAAAACACTTCTCTTGCACTATACAACTTATTCTCACATGGTTGCCATTATCCTGATAAAACCCAGTGACATTCTCGATAACCTTCTCGTCGCTGAGCTCCTCGAAGGGCTGCTCCCTGGCGAATGTGAGGATCTCCCACAGCGCCACGGCGAACGACCATACGTCACTCTTCGACGTGTACTTGCCCTGCAGAAGAGTTAGTTCAGTGTTGTACGAACATATAATAGGAACAGAACAACAAGTAGGCCATGAGTAACGCTGTCACGTCAACGTAGAGCTGTGTAAGGAAACAAGGGTGGATACCTGAAGGAGTCTTAGATAAAGGGTGGAGTATTGATGGCGGCTTGCTTTTAGCTACTGAAACGAAGAAGATATTTGAATTTGTTGTTTCAATAAGTCGTTTATTACTCCCCAATATATCCTACGAAGAAATTAAAAATTGTCCAATTGATGAAATATATTGTACTTTCTGTAATTCAACTGTTGATTACTTTTGCCATCCTTCTGTTGTGATATTTTACAACACGTCCTCTCTGTATCTTTAATTTTCCTTTTACAATCAACATCATCTAATTGTGTTTCATCAGAACGCATCGCAAGCGTTCCCTTGTGGCCTGTACAAATATTGAGATCCATCTCATCCTGATGGTCTGGAACGGTTTGTTCACATACGATTACCAGCGCGCATTCGGGGGATGATATTCTGCTACGGGCTAGCGCAGTAGCACCGTTTGCGGTCTTTGAATTAACTAAGTGTGTAAATAGGGGTGAGTGTGCGGATCCATCCGTGTACATTTATACGCAACAACAATTATACAAACACACAAACATGCAAATAGGACGTGTATGTTGGTAGGGTTGAACTATCCGATTTGAGTGAAACCCTTGGACTCGTGCAGAAGACGAGTTTTATGAAAAGTTTTATTATATGAAGATTTACAGGGGTCTGTCTTGCCCCGTTGTATTGAGGGTTGATTTTTTATATTAAAGTATTTTTTGCTATTAAATATTTGATTGATGAGATCGATCTCTGTGCTCAAAGACGCAGGATTTAGGATCATGTCTTTTCGCCAAGGGTTGGAGTAGCAAGGACTATTCTAGTTGTTAACATACATCCGATGGATCAGCCGCTCGTGCTGAGATAGAGGGCAAAGAGCAAGCACATCATCTTCTCAGTTGAGCGAGTGGACTAAACTGTGCTAGATATGCCAATTAGGCACTATATGATATTTACATATATATGGAATATATTACTACCGAAATAATTCGGGTACTAATCGAAATTAAGAGTTAAATTACCAGACAATTACCAAGAAATGCAATAATCCAGTTTATTTTTTGTATTTTTTATGGACTTACCATTAGAATGCTTTCCCAAGACATCCATCTGATTGGAATGGGTCTTGATCCAGCTGCTAGTTGATAATAATCAGCTGCATATGATTGTCGAAAGCTGCCAAGATCGCTAATTTTGATGGTGTATTGAAAGCCAACTAAACAATTTCTACAAAATGTACAATAAATTATTATAAATAAAATAACTAATGCAGAGTAGTGTTTTTAAATTCCCTCAATATTAGAAAATGTATATACTGACTGTGAAAGATTAATTGACCACCCCGTGTATAATTTTCTCTTTCTACAGTAGCGAAATAATAATTTAGTATATACGCAAATAATTCGCAAACTATCAATGTTTTCGCGAACAATATTTTCTCCTATATCGTAATTTTAATATTAACTGCTGCGTTTAATAACTTCTAGTTAATTGAATTAGTTGCATTGATTTAATTAACATACAAAATGTAATCAAAGGCAGCTGTAGAATTTATAAAATGATTCCCCGCTAAATTTAATTTAACAATAAACGAGTCTGCATTAAAGAGAAATGGATTTCATAGAAATATTTCACTAAATATACAAATGTGTTTACTATATTATTGGGTTCTTTTTGCTACAATACATCGAATTGCTAAACTATTTAATAATGGCATGGCTAATTGTTTTACGATAGTAGTCATAGAATGAAATTATGAATACCATATTGAATTTGTATTTGTGAGAAAACCGACCACAAATGTGGAATTATTTCCAATTACTACATTACATTTGCATTATTAAATTTATTAGTTTTAAATATGTGAAAGGCCCTGTATACTAGTGCCTATATTACACCCTTAAAACGCTTATTAATAAATAAATCCCAACTCGAAAACTGATTAAATTCGTTGAACTTAATGTCGCAAAGTTATGCCCGCCTGTAATTTCCCTTAGTAGCACAATGCAAAGGCTGTTTATGCGCATTTTCCCTGATGCTGCGCCTCACTTCAGTTGAAACCGTTTTATTTTCATTTAATATTTCATAGCGGCAGTAACGGTAGTTGTATTCCACCCCATTCCAGCTGCAGAAATGAGCAAATTCAATTGTTTAAAGCATCATAAAAAATCTAATTTATAATCCGGTAAACTGTTACTACTGCTTGGCTATTGTTGAATATAAGCATCGTTTTGTTGTATTATAAGAATATATTGCTGGAGGTATATACTGCTGGCTCAAAAAAGTTTTATTAGGAAGTAATATATCAGATAGTAACAATTAATTAAAATAATCGCTCATCTTCACGACGTAAAGGTTCCATTTACAATATTTCAACGCACGTCTTGAGCGATTTTGATTTTTTTTTTGTTTACTTTTATATAAAGTGTCTCAACCGAAAAATTCTTCATTTGCCTAGTAGTTTGCGGCACTTGTTTGATATAAGTGAGACATACAATACCTTGTAGCTAGATCCTTGTGTATATAGCGAATGGACTCCAAATGCTTCATCCCAGATGCTATCTGCGTTGCCATATAAATAAGGCAACCATAACTGCAAAAGAACATTGCAGATCATAATAGAAACCATATGAATTTTCGCTGAAATCCGAAATATACGGGCTGAAAATTGATTATCTAATCTAAATTGTCATATATACAATGTGCAGGTCAAAGCATGAAGATAAAACAGATTACCAATTCAAGGTGAGGATACGAAGACAAATTTGAATTATGTAGCTAAAATAAGGTCATGTAGATTAGATAGTATAATATTTTGTTCATTACAGCAGTGTAATTAAATACAAACGATTTGCTTTGACAGTGGAATTGTATTAAATTACATTCCTGTGGTAATTTCTTGTACCTATATGGAGGGAAGAACTTATTGTTACCAACCAAATTCGGTGGTAAAAGAGTCTTTGCTCGACTTGGTTTTGCCACAAACTTAGCGATGGGGAGTGTTAGTAGTCTTAACTAATACACTGCAACATTCCGAATTTCCACCAAAGGAAATCTAGTGTATGTAACAGCAAACTAGTTTGGTTCGTGAATCATTAATGAATGTCTTGTGAATAGTAGATATACTAGAATTATGTTGACTTTAAAGTGGGTTTAGGTGAACTGGTTTATTATTTGATTGGGGCAAGTTGGAGCATTATTAACGCACGATTATTTGCCCAATTTATCCAAAATAATTGCGAATAGGTACATAATAATAAAAAAAATGTTTCAGCAAACTACGCAACAGTTTTGGTACAGCATTCTAAATAGATGTATTACAGCAGGAAGATTAGTATCCTGTACCTGCAGGACCTCACAGGACATAGCTATATGTACTTATCTCTTCCACTTGCGAGGAGAATTCAAGATAATATTATTCAATAGAATAATTCTATTGTGGTGAGGAATGTAGGGCACTATGCTGAAAAAGTTTTGAAAGAATGTTCCTTCCAAAACAATAAGATCATTACTTTTCATAAAATCAATACTAATGGTAAAGGGACGAATTATATCCTGTATATATGTAAATATTAGAAATTCATGTTCATGTAACACCTCTTCAACTTTTACTGCATCAAGAAATCGTGCGAAGTGAACCAAACTCAAGATAGACAACTGTCAGAGTTTGTCTCGTAACTTACCTAAGCGTGTTGGCAGTTGAACTAAGCGGTGTTGCCGTTTCCGCAACGTGCTCCTGCAGGAACTGACACAGATCCCCTAATGTGGTGTGCTCACGAATTGCACACAACGGCTCAGTTTCTAAAGATGCACCTGATGTAAAGATGTGAGAGACATTTTTAGTTTACTAATATTTTTTAAATACATTTGTATTTAGGTAATTATTGGTCAGTAGTTTTCCAATTTGAATTTATAACGTGGTAAAAAAACCGTTCCTCACCTATCAATTTGGCGATATTAGCATCATCGCCCAATCTTACCAATTCCTTCACTTCCCTCTCAAATTCCGCCCTTCTTCCGACATCTCTTAAAGTACACACCAAAACTAATTGATCAGAATCACTTGTTCCCGACGCATTCTTTGTATCAACACCATAATTAACTGTCACTAGACTAGTGTCACATACATCGCGCACATCACCAAACTGCCCTTCTCCCAGATGCTCCACAAGACGTAATTGGGATAGATTTGGATATGGAGGAATTGTAATCTGTTGTGGGGTGTTGACAACTGATGTCGGAGGGGTTACAGGAGATGTGCGATAGGTAGCATTGGGTAGAGGAAGGTGGGAATTCGTGGAGATGCTGGTAATATTTGACGAAAGCGTGGAAGGTTGGGATTGGGGAACTGCTGAAATAGACCATTTTTTATATGAAACAATAGTTATCTTTAAAGTAATGATTGCGCCTCACCATCTCCACTTAAACTACTACTTCCTTCCACTGACGTCGTGTAAGAGCTCGAGCTATGTGGCAGCATATAATGTGATCTGGTCGTGTTCCCTCTTTGTCCTGTGTTGTAATATCGTATTGGAGGAGGTGGAATCGGTGGTGCTTGTTGTTGACATAAATAATTTCTTGCGCTGGCATATATATCAATTGGGTTGTTTGTTGCAATGGCTGAAGAGGGGATTCCGTAATCTTTGCTGATAACATCCGGAACTTCTGGATATTATAATATGGTGTCAATATCATATGTTAGAGGATACTTCTTTGTGATACTAAAAATATTCATTTTAAGAAATAGATGATACGAATGCTTATTGTATAGACCAACTTGTACACTATATATAATAAAATACGAAATAATGGAGAGATTTCAAGCGTACTTATTTTGTATGCTTCTGAATCTGACCTAGATCTTTGAACTTATCCTCTTCGCAAGTGGAAATAATCTAATGCTATGATATAAATAAAAAGCAATATACTTTGCTATAAGACTCGGATTTCAACGCACAGAATACCAAGAAACTTTTAAATTTATCCGTGAATTTACCTGTATAGTCCGTGGCGACTGTATTGCTAGTCTGGATGTCCCTCGCGTAAGGAGAATGAACCGACTCTTGATAAAGGGCAGGTTTATCGTACTCCTCCATGGGTATCTATATGTATACGATACAGATTACAGGAAATTGCATCAAAGAGATTGTATTGGAAGATCTGGGACGTTTTTCAAAACATAGATCTCAGTTTGAAGATTATTTATTGAGAGGGAAGAAATACGCTATTAGGAGCGAATTTTTGCTTCCTCTGGTATCATTATTTTACATAAGAAAATATTTTATAGGGATTCGCTGCAAGAGAGTATCAGAAAATACTATTAAATAGCGAGACAGAAAAAAAAAAATATTTTTAAATAATCTATTTTTAATGTATAAAAGATATTTGGTAGGTGGTTACATTTCCTGAAAAAGCATTAAAAAACAGTCGTTACAGTAACTCGTTCGCAAACTCAATGTAGATAAGAAATGACGAGCATCAACGATTTCCTATGTACCCAACAAAAGAAACCAATTTGCGTGTTGCAGTGAACCGCTTTGCTCATTTTCTGCATACAGACCAACATAATGAGTCCATAACAACCCGCAAATCATTCTGGAACGCTCCGCAAAGCAGTTGATGTTTGTAAAGCACTTTATGCACTTTATAAAATTAAAGAGCCTCTCTGCGATTGACATAACACATATGGGAAAGAGAAAATCTCTTCCTGATGCAAAAAGTTCCGAATCATTTATTTACAGATACACAAGTACGAAGAAGGGAACAAATATTGCCATGTATTCGACCTGTTACATATTCACATATGCAAAAATGTTAGTAAGAACAAAATCAGTGTCGGGTATGGTACTTCAACGAAATCAGTGTCGGGTGTTTAAAGTAAAATCAATATAAATTTAAAATGTATGAAGGTGACTCCTATATAGAAAAATATAGGACGACAAATTAAAGACATAGAATCGTCAGATTCTATTTCTTTCATACAAAAGAATGGATAGAGTAGAAACGAAGACATAACGAGGAAACACGTTGTTGCTGGTTACGTGATCCTTTACATATAATTTTTATTCTGGTTTATAAAGCCACCAAAGACAAAAACACTTTACGAAAGTAGAGAGGCCTTTAAATCTCTTACAAAGACATCAGCTGTAACTATGGGCAGGTTAAAAAATTCACGTGTACGTCACAGGTAAAATGTATATTTTACATAGTTTTGAAGCACCCTGTAATAGTCATTGATATCTCAGCTATTCTCGTATTTTCTTTGATGTAGGAAATGCTACTTCCATAATACTTCATGTGACATTTCACAAAACGTAACACATCAACTTTTGTTACCTCATCCCGTCACGCTTTCCTATAGATGCCCCTAAGAGACAATTGAAAAGCATTTGCAGATTTCAGGAGCGTATTCCAGGGAAAGCTTTATACCGATATGTTTTAATTAAAATAATGTAGACCGATAATTATTCAACGTTAATTTATTGATATATGTATAGCCATTTATCTTACCTTAACTTCGGCTTCTTCATGTTCAATCACTTCATCTAAACTTCCTCTGTCTATATTGAGAGGAACACTCGACTGAAGTCCCAGGGCAGTCGCTTTAAGTCTTTGATTCCTGAATACAATAAATACAATAGCCACAACTAAAATCATTATAACCACTGTTAAAATTCCAATAACAAAACTGATGTAATGCTTCGAATCCGATGAGGAGTCCTTCGATGAAGAATATGGTGGAAATTGCGTTGCCATTGTTGCGCTACGAATCTATAAAAAAACAAACACTATCAGGTAGTTTTAAAAACATTTTGTTAAATGTTTCAGATATTCTAAGCATTTGGGAACAAAGAACATGTAAACCATTAGTTCTTCGCGAATCTTAAATAACTTAAACCACACCTGTCCTTTCGTTTCATCCCTCTGTAGTGAATATTCTTTCGCTGGTGTGTCTTGATCTGGTGTGTTCGCATCGTTTGGGAAGGAGGCCGGAAGTGATGTTACAATAGTCGGCGGATCCGCCACTATCGTGCCACTTCCGTCCGTGCCCACGGCACGGCCAATGTTTGAGTTAGCGGTGCCCATGCCAACTGGAAACCTCGAGCTAAAGTTGCCGCTGCCCACTAACTGAACCGCAACTGCAAATAATATAATAATAGTCCCTCTTCTATATAGTTTCGGGACATAATGTGCCATGTATAATAGAAATGCGACCTGATAAGAATGGATACATCAAGGAAGAACCGGATGTGAGACATTATATTCAGTGATGCGATGTGGGGTTTATATAAGGGAAATTTAACAGTTGTAAAATGGATAAGACGTGATAACATTTTGTAAAATATAATCTCAATTGGTTTCAAGATCTTTTTATGGATTTTAAAAAATAAAACAGTATTATTACGGCCACGATTTCAGCGCATGTAGCTATAACGCTCCAGAAGCAATATGTCGGAAAAGTACTTTTAAAAATTCTAAAGCATCTGTAACGAATAAATACCGTGGCTAGATCCAATTTTCTGAAATCGTACAAACTACAAAGTATGATCAATCAATTGGTTGACTGGTTAACATACAATGCAATTCTGTATAAACCACTATGTCGCATGCTTCGTATTGCCAATCGTAGTGAAAGAAAACTGGAAAATTGCATTTTCCGATACAACTCGGTTACATATCGCGGCTGTGTTTGTCAGATGTTTAATAACAACGTACTTGTTGCGTTACAATAACGAATATTCACCGAAGTTTGAGTTAAATATACAATGGAGGATATATCTTCGTCGTAAATCGAAATTTTATTAACAATACGCTTAGTATATAAACACAGCTTAAAATATCGAAGTTTCAATTTATTTTATCCAGGATTTTGCGAGAATACTCTATTGGTTTGTCATTGATAAAATAAATGAAGGGTTTCAAATGCACCACGGAATAAATAAAAATAAATACATCGAAGATACGTTTATTGTAGTTGAAATTGTATGTTAATTAAAAACGACCCAAAAAAATATAATATTTTTTTAAATTTTCGGTGCGCTAAACGTGTTTTACAAAAACTTTCGATGTGTTGGTTTTAAATCTCAATCGATCCAACAAACCAGCACCTGCCTGCCTGAATTCTGGCTTGGGAATGAAATGTTCCTTGTGACACGTAACATATAGCGGGTTTACGTTGTGGTTTACGTTTGCATCTGCTTGGATTCTGTACACATATAGACTTCATACATCGCTTAAGCTACGAGATTCATCCTGAGATAATTGTGACTTTCAATGAGGATACGCTCGCAACGATTGGGGTAGTTTATAGAGTGTTCTAAGGGTGAGTCAGGTTAATCGGACAGGGAGGATGTTGTCCCTGCCAGAAACGATACATCAAGTGACAAATCCATGTACGATTACCTTCAGTTAACCGTTCTGTTGGCTGAAATGTCATTGTTGGTTCCGTCTAAGGAAGATGCATAATAATCAAGTAGTATTAACTCTCAAATAATGTATACTCTTCACATTTATTTGTTCTTTTTCGCGTCCACCTAATGTGCAAACGATATTAATCTATTTTCTAACAGTTAGCTGACTATTTAACACTTGAGCAATCTTAAAAATGAGATTCTCGCGATATTTTCAACATCGTTAATTAATTAGTATACAAAATCAAATTAATTCTAATCAGAAATCATAGTTGAAACTCTCCAAACTAATTTGCAAAAATACACAATACATTTATTATATATCTTCATAACACATTAAACAGCATATTTATGGCCGAGCTTCTGAAGGCAGATCATGTGCAACATACTCAAGTTAATCACCAGACCCGAAGGGATTCTAAACACAACTCCCGAAGCATTCTGTGACCTCCATAGCATCTCCCAGTGGCTGATATTTATGTTTGCTGTATTAATCCCACATTTTAGTTAAGTGGTCTCTTCGTGTCTACTCTAAACATCCTGGAATGTCGAGGTGGCATGTTCCCGTCGCTACGGATCTGTATTTGTATACGTTATGCACAACCTCTTCCTATGCCACCGATTCTGCATAAATCCTATTTGAATTGTCGGCGGTCGCAAGTTACGAATGAAGTATCATTCAGGATCAAATATGACTATTTATCAGTTAATAGTTTTTTTTTAGCTTGATTAAGCCCGGGAAATTTAAAGGTAATATCTAAAAATCTATTAAGGTTTCAATTGTATCTGTAACACTATATACTGGCAAATGATACAGTTCTTCTGGATTTTTGTTTAGGAAGTGACTTTTGCATGAATTTGTGGTTGTTTCATTAATCTTTCGTGGTAATTATAATTGTAGGTGTAATATTTTTACATAACATAAATTTTATATAAATCGATATGAGACTTCTTCATAAATGCTTCAACATATTTAGTAGTAGTTCAGAAGAAAAAAGAACACAAGTAAAGAATTTAATAAGAAGTTTCTTATTAACTCCAATATTTTCCAATATGAATTAACTTCTCTGGAAGGCGCTTGATTAATTTGCCTGTTCGCTCATTAATCTGCAACACTCGGTATTTTTACGTTTGCATAAAATATGAAATGGCCCACCAGCCACTCTTGAAGCTCCTATATATATATATATATATATATATATACAACAGTATTTTATAAAGAATATAAAATTTATAAGTGGATATATATGATACGGATTAGAACCGATGCCGGTATGCTCTAAAACTCATGAATAAAGTATTAACTTGCAACAACAGAAGTTCTGGCAGAAAATAAAAAGTTAAAAATAGATTCGCCCGTGGGAGCCGGCACAGTGTCTTTAGCTGCGCGGATTATTTTAAATGTAACGTTTTCCACCACTACGATATTATTAATTTATCATTTGAGTAGATGGTAATATATAAGTCAATTTGCAGCTATATATACCAGGCGGAAAAACTGTTAAAATTATTTGAAAACGTACTATCAATTATTCATTACTCCAGTAAATCTGTCACTTACTTCCACAATAAAGCTATCGCGTGTCAATTCAACCTGGCATTTGTTCGATAGGCTCACTCCATCATATATTAAAATTGGCAGAAAATATTTATACAGGAATCATTAATCTAAATCATAATATTACTATCGCAATGAAATAAAGGAGTGACAGTATTCGGGGAATAGGAATAATGGATATACAGTACAATTTTAAACGCTCAATTTTAAGCGAACAAGAGAAATATTTCTTTCGAGTGGTTTCTCACCGGAATCGAAAGAGATCTCGCTGACTAAGATCCAACGAGTGGCAAAGTATAGTTGGAGCTTGAGATATCGCCCTAAGCGTTGGTGCAACTTTACGGTGACGTTCCTTGCGTGTTCCAGAATTAAATCCGGCATGTAGGAGAAATAAACAGGCTCCGTGTTGAAGACGAGTCCGTCCATGCTAAAATAAGCTCTCGCATGAGAGAATACCTGTAACGAACAGAAGAAAAACGTTGTAAAATAGTAACATGATTTTTTTGTAATTTTTCGATTAACTGTTCTGAAATAGATCAGCGTATAAAGTTACATTTAAATCACCTTGACCTGTTAATTCTTTGAATTAACTGCGATGCCCTGAAACACTTCATACCCCTTAATTTTCCGTCGAGAACTAAATACATTTTCAGGGTGATTTATGCTCTGCGTAAGCAAATTGCTGATCTAAATCGCATTTAGTGTTTTGCAGCGAAATAATTAATGATAGCCATAAATTTGTAGGTCGATGCGTACTTTCTCTCCGAATAACTGATAAGGCATATATTCCAAATAATTGTTATATTTCAATAGGCTCATAAAGATGTCTTGCTATTTATTGGGTAAAGCTTATTTATTCCCAAAATGGAACAATAAATTTGGCTATCTATTTGGCTATTTTTAAAACATTTCTGTTTGATAAATTGCAATTATTCAATATAGCAGTTGTTCAAATTCAGTTGTCAAGTAATAATACAATTGCAATAATGTCTTTATCTTCAGTAGACCAGACAAATGCATTAATTGCAACTTGTCACGAACGTAGGTGATTAACTCATGAAGAAAGACAACTTTATTTAGACTTAATAATACGAAGACCAGTTGAAGTTTATTTAATATTACCAGTTGAAATGAATATGCCAAGTACACGTAAAGAGAATTAATAGAACTTCAGAACTGACTTCAGCTGATACAAAAATGAATTACAAATTGATATGTGAAAAAAGCAACTTCTACTGCGGTAAAGTTCTCTATTTCTTGAAAATCGGCTATTATGTTTTCCATTCTCATTTAAGTAGTTTAGGAGCCTATACAAACCTGTACTTCTTTGCTGAATAGATTATTCGTATGCAAATGGGCGGCGGAGAAGTTTCTAACATCGTCAAAACTGAATAGCAATTCAACGGGGAGACCCGTCCATCCTGGCGTGTCATTGCGCCAGCCAACCCATTCATAGCCTGCAAAAGAAACAGCAAAGTAATAATCGATACGGTAGAATACCTCCAGACATTCAAATTTAATTATAAATAATCCTCAACATGTGCTTAGTAATAATTTGACCAAAATTACTTAGTTCTTGTCAATTTATTTATTCGTACTTATCGAATACAACTCAATTTTTCAACTAGTCTTTTTTCAGTACTCAATAACTCAATTAACTTTTTTACAAACCAATTCACAAAATAACGCAATTTTATCAAAGCTCTTTGAATAAGTGAATAGCGTCAAACAATATGAATGGAATAACTTTTTGTTCATTGGCACTGGTAACAAGCTATTAGATAAATAGCTTTCAATATTTCACGCTCGGAGGCAATTTTATTAGTCTAATCACAGGTTCACAGAGGCATGGAAGTATTGAGGCAATACAGCAATATGGTAGAACCACAGCAATTGGCAATCCGTGGACCCTTAAGTGGCCTAATTTATTGAACTTACAAACTGTCTTTGAATTAGAGTGGAAAGCTTTTATATGCTTCCATTTCCTATTTATATATATAGAAGAATTTCTTAATTCACACGAAAATTGATGAAACATATAAGGAAAGAAATTTTATAAATTGGAAGCGCTTAAGAAATAATAATTGGTTTTCTAATATTGTAGGATTCTATTCTTTCTTGGTTATCTATGAAGTCATTTTTAATTTACAGCGTCATGTCAAATTATTATTGCAAGACTCAAAGATGTTGAGTGTTGTAATTTTGAGAAACTAATCTTCCATCATTTACCTCTTCACTTACTTCGTTCAAAACAAACAATTTTCCGAGCACCTAAACCTCTAGCCCTCACGATAATCGCAATCTGCATTTTAGCCACACAATTCTTAACCAAATTCATCCCGTTGCTGTACATATCGCAATACAACAGCACAATGCGTTTCTCCTAAGTGCAATCCATTTGTTATTTGCAATCGGCGTTCATTCGCTCAGTCGCGGCTCATGGCTCCGTCCGAAGATCCGATGCCTCCAAGCCGTACATGATTAATGGCGGGTGAATCAGCAGTTTGCGAGTGAATTTATTAGACCTGTTCTCTCCACCCCACCTAACCGCGGAATATGCAGCTCAAGTTTCAAGGGAAATCTCTCGTGTTCAAACACCTCTTAGATTTAGGGAGGTCGCGAACGTGTTGGACCGTTTTGTTGAAAAACGCAAGTTGCCCAATATATCAATAATCTATTTATGTAAGACTCCAGCCCATATATTAGAAACATCAAATTCTTTTTGTTTTGGGCCCGGCAAATAAGCCACGAAGCTTAAATCAATCGGGTCAGAAGAGTATTTAACGTATTTCCAAATATAAACCACCGATAGGTTCATTCAACAACGAAATCTGACGGAACGAAGCAGCTACTT